>CM057466.1:89538181-90738181 GCA_030035585.1 Dugong dugon | reverse complement strand
CGTAGATTTACTTTAGTGACTTCCCTATCTGGGTTGATATCTGGTTGCTCTGTCTTGTGTTCTAGTCTTGGGTTGTTATCTGATGTCACTGGTTTCTAACCGGAAGACTCCCTTTAGTATTTTTTGTAATTTTTGTTTGGTTTTTGCAGATTCTGTAAAGTTCTGTTTATCTGGAAATGCCCTAATTTTGCCATCATATTTGAGAGACAGTATTGCTGGATGTATAATTCTTGGCTGGCAGTTGTTTTCCTTTGAGACTTTATATATGTCATCCCATTGCCTTCTTGCCTGCATGGTTTCTGCTGAGTAGTCCAAGCTTATTCTTATTGACTCTCCTTTATAGATGACTTTTATCCCTGGCAGCTCTTAAAATTCTCTCTTTATCTTTGGTTTTGGCAAGTTGAATTATAATATGTTTTGGTGACTTTCTTTTGGGATCTACCTTATGTGGGGTTTGATGAGCATCTTGGATAGATAACATGTCATCTTTCACGATATCAGGGAAGTTTTCTGCCAACAAATCTTCAACAATTCTCTCTGTATTTTTTGTTATCCCCCCCGTTCTGGTACTCCAATCACTCGTAGGTTATTCCTCTTAATAGAGTCCCACAAAATTCTTAGGGTTTCTTCATTTTTTTAAATCCTTTTATCTGATTTTTCCTCAAATAAATTGGTGTCAAGTGCTTTATCTTCAATCTCACTAATTCTGACTTCCGTTGCCTCAATTCTGCTCCTATGACTTTCTATTGAGTTGTCTAATTCTGAAATTTTATTGTTAATCCCCTGGAATTCTGATTGCTGTCTCTCTATGGATGCTCTTCTCTAATCTTTTTAGTTTCCTCTATTGCATGTTCTGCATTTTGCTTAATTTCCTTCCTAATTTCCTGAAGACTTCTGTATATTAATCTTTTGCATTTTGCCTTCAATAATTCTAAGAGATTTTCCTCCTCTGGAAAATTTCTAGATTCTTTATTTTGGGAGCTTGCTGAAGCCATCATGGATCACCACTTTATGTGATTTGATATTGACTGTTGTCTCTGAGCCATCAATAAGTTGTTATATTTATTTATTTTGTATTTGCTTATTGTATGCTAGCTTCTTGTTTTGTTTTGATATGCCTAAATAGGCTGCTCGTGTGAGCTAGTTTGATTATTGGCACCTTTGAAGCTCTAATGTCCTGTCACCAGGTGGTTAGATCTGTTACTGGGTATGTGAGCTCAGGAGTCCGCCCACTCCTCCTGTATGGATTCAGCTCAGGTGCCCAGATAGATAGCCACCAAGTGTGTGGTGTAGGCTCTCACTTACAGTCCTAGACAGGCATGGGTGATTGGTGTAGGCACAGGCATCTGGCTGCAGCAGGGGGATACACTCTGAGCAAGGAAGGGTGTTGACGGCTGCTCCCAAGTGTTCAGGAGGGAGGCATGTCCCTGTTGCCTAGAGCGTGTAGGTAGGTGGGTTTTGCAGCCAGACTATGAACACCTAATGCTGTTGGCTGTAAGGACTGGGGGCTACCTCGTATTCATGGGGCCCTATCACAGGTGGCTAGGTGGCATGGGTGAAGCCACCAGTCCTCAGGCCCCTGATATGGTTAGGTGAAGACCCTGCTTAATGGGCGGAGCACTGTCAAATGTCAAGAACCTGCCACTTCACCGCTGAAACTGTTGAAGTTAGACTTCATGTAAATACCCTGTTGTAGTGTGGTAATGAGGGCCTATGCTGTTGAGATGGGCCCACACAAGTCTATGCAGAGGAAAAGGCACTCAAAGTCCATGGATCCCTTATGCCTGTGCCTAGGCAAAGGAGCTGTGCCTACCCTGGATTCCTGGCTTAGAGGAGCTGGCAGTTTATTTTCTCCCCTGTTTGTTAATTTGTTCACTCTCCAAGGCAGGGAGAATGGCTCCAGGTGTGTGATGAATCCTACTTCTGGCCCAGGGGACTCAGCAATTGCTGAAGCCAGTTCAAGACACAGTGCAGAGCAGGGAGCGGGGACGTAAATGGGAGAAAGGTTTTTCCTAAGGGGGGTGTTTTTGAGTCTCGCGGCAGGCTGTACTCAATTACTTATCTTTTCCCAGTCCAGGGCTGCTTCTCACTGGTTCTGGGTGGCCTTGTAGACTCTCTGGCTCTGCCTCTCTCCCAGTGCAGAAAAAGTGCCTCCTGAGTGCCGCTACTTTCCTGCCTCACTGCTCATCCCCAAGCTGATCAGGCCTGAAGGGCTCAGGCTCTCACTGTGTCAGGTCTGGCAACTCTTCGCTGCTTCCAAACCATCTCTTCCCCACCACCACTCAGTCTGGTTCCTCAACTCTGCCTTTCATGTTCAGGGCCCCCAGATTACCATATATAATCAATTCACTTGTTTTATCAGGTCTTTGTTGTAAGAGGGTTCACCGGAAACGTCTGACTACTCTGCCATCTTCCACTTTATTTCTTTCTTTATTACTTAAAAAAGACAAAAATATGGCTCATGTACATTCTTCCCTCTTAGCACTATCACTAGAGTAGAATACAATTTGGGAAATTCTTTCTAAGTAATTTTTCTGATTTCAAAAACTCCCCACTGTGTGGCTTAATATAAGGTGATACAATGAAAACTGTTTTTTCAATTTAATTGCAGCGTAGTGATTGTTTTCATCATTGCCACACATTGCAATCACAACAGTTGTAGAGTAGATGGGTGAGACTGTCAGTATATTTTGATGCCACAAAAAAAAATCCTGTGGAGTAAGTTTTTGTTGTTTAATATTGAATCAAATGTCTTTGTTAGGAGTTTTTATATTAAACTTCAACAAGAAATGGTGAAAAATAAACTTTTCAAATGATTTAAAAAAAAAACTTAGGCTAAGAAATTATGGAAGATTTAAGTTAGTCTAAATTAGGCCAATTGTTTAAGGATTGTAAGTCTTATGAATGATCTAATATTATTGGTAACAGTATAATTATACTGGTTCTGGCAAGGTATTTGGATGTTATGCATACATAGGATAATTTTATGCATGTGGAAAGTGATCTATATGATTTTCCCCCCACTTTCAGTAATTAAGTAGAGAAAAGAACAAACCATATTTATTTGGAGGGGTCATAATTAATTGAGTAAGAGAAAGATGTGATTATTAAATACATGTTTAATGTAAGACTAAATAGTACATGTAGAAACTATTGAATTGATGTATGTTTGCTGCGTATATTCTCAACAACAATAAAATAAGTAAAATTTAGAAAAAATAATGTAAATTCTAAAGTTGAGAAAGCAAAAACCCCAAACCAAACAAAAAGAATGCTGCTGTTAATGGTACCTCAGGCACACTGATTTGGATAATCGTATTTGCAATTACCATTTATAGCGTTATTTGTCTGAACTAAACTTGCCTGTGTAGGCAACATGATCAATGTGTTTTCCATGATGCTATTAACTTGGGCATAGAGTATACTGCAGAACGGCTAACTAGGCTTTGATAAAAAATGCACATGCCTTACTAACCATTATTATGAGATGACCTTTTAATGTTCTTTAATTTTTATTTATCAGGATTTCTAAGTATATCACTGTTCAGGCCTGCATGGTTACCTTTGCTAATGCTAAGCTGCTTTCACCTCCACTCTAAGACCGTCTTCTCTCTCATATCAAGTCAATGCTCCCTCACTTCAGAATGCTTGCTCTCCTGCTGGCCAGATTCCCACTAGAGCTTAGCATGGAGAATAACAACTGCCTTGGTTGTAAGTCAAAGCAATATGCAGATTAATACTAACATCAGTAAGAAAAGAACATGTAGTAGAGTTGTCAAACAAGTGGGATATTGGAAGTGAGGGAAGAAAAAATAAAGTAGAAAAGGAGAGGGAAGAAAAATTGACAGAAAAAGAAGACAAGAAAAAAAAATCGTTGATACTATGAGCAACTATCTCAGATAACCTAATTATTTTAAGTACCTAAATTTTTTATGTAACATTTCTTTTCTTGATTTTTCTCTTCTAGAAGATCTGAAGCTCCGCTTCCTTAAGGCCCTCTTAGAATCCAACCATTTCTATGTATATGGGCATCAATTGTTGAGCCTACTCAAAACTGGTCTTCCATTCTCTGAACATTGTTCCTTTCCTACTGCAAACCCTGTAACTTCAATGGGAAATTGTCATCTTCCTATAGACCATATTCCTTAGGACAAGCCACCTATACGTTTTGTTTCAATTATTATTTTTCCTAATTTTAAATGTAGTTGAATACCTTCAGTGGTACTGGACAAATTTTATTTAACTATTTCAGATGTCATCACATTTGAGTTTTAAACATTGGTCTGAAACAATATAGTTGCATTTTGGGGTTTTGAGTGTGCTACTTCTGTTGTTAGCTGCTATGGAGTCAGCCCCCAACTGATGGTGACCCCAATACACTGCCCATGGATAATGGAACGAAACAGTGCCTAGTCCTGGGCGATCTCCATGATCAGTTGGGAATCAGACCAGTAAGTAGTAAAAGCCAAACAGCAATCTATATAAACACAATAGTTTATCATACGTTATATATAGTAGCGGAAGGGTCATATATTAAGAAGATTAAATCCTATATTGCAAACATTTACCATTTTAAAAGCATATTTCTGAAATATTTTATCAGAGAACATGCCATTCAAAATAGTAAAATGACCAAAACATCACTACAGGAGTTACTTATAACAGTCAGAGAAGTCCAGTGAGTTATAACAGAAATGCAGTAGAGTAATGCTTTGAAATATTAGCTGATTTTTTTTTTCTTGTTACCCCTTGATCCATTCTGTGTTTTGCCAGTTAGATAAAGAAATATTTATTATCTCACAAAAAGGCTTTGGAATTTTAACAAGGGACAGAGGAAAATAAAATGTAATGAGGCCCCCTTTCCCATGGATGACTGGATAATAATTCTCCAATTGGGTTGGAGAGGGTAGGGAGCTGGAGGGTAAGTGAGGTGATCTTAGGTTCTTGTCCACCTCTGAGAAGGGTCTGAATGCACTGGTCAAGGCTAGATAGTCACTGGACCTGAAGGGGCCATAACGATATCAAAGCAGGATAATGTAGCAACTGCCTCTACAGACCATGGCCAGAGAACCAGATAGAAATAAGGAGGCATTGGTGGAAGTTGAAATATAGAAGCGACAACACCAAGATGATAGCCAGATCCCTCCCCAGCCTTGGCAGTACATAAACTACCCTTATTTCTCTCCACCCCCAGAATAACACAGATTAAGCTTCCACCTTCAGTAAAATGGGAGCTGATCAAAAAATAATTAAGATGGGATATAAGAAAGAAAATCCCATTTTTGTAAACCTGTATTTGTAGACAGAGATTTACACATCGCACAAAAGTAATGGTTAAAATGAATAATTTATGAGATTATGTAAGGTAAAAAACTATTATTATTTTTATTATTATGGTTGAGTAAATTGGGGGGTTTATAGCAATGATATTTCAGTTCCTGGGGAAAGAGGAAGAGATCTATTTTGAAAACTCTAAGAGCTCAGTCCAAACACTGGGTTCCAAAGCAATTCTTTCACTGAAGTTTAATTGAGATTATATAGCTCACCCTTGCTTAAAGCAAATATTACATACTAAACCTTGTGTCCAAAAAAAGATAAAATGTGCATTTATTTATTTTGTAGAAATAATTATAGCATGTTAAGTCTAGTGAATTAAAATAATGCAATACTTTAAAAACAATCTACATGTAACTTTTTAGGTTGAAATTTATTGTACAAAGTGTTCTGTGCTTGTATTCAAAGGTAAAAGCAAGCATTATTAAATAATTCTGATGACTGAGATCATAATAAAATATGTATAATCAAATTTCATCTGATGAAGTGGAAAGCTACAGAAAATGGCATAAGTTTCTCCTGATAATCACCTGCAGAACTTTGAATTTGGATCAGTCAGGTATATAATTTTTGGCTGCTTAAAAAATAATTTAAGCTTCCTATTATATTATTAAGATGCACTGTGCCATCTCCCTGGAAGAATAAACAGCAATTAAAATATGTCAACTATAAGGATCCCAAACGTCAGTTCATTAAGCTGAATGATAACAGAGTTTATATTTAACTTAGCATGTTGTACGTAAGGTTCCTAGTAATTTACAATTAATCAGATAGGTAGTTGGTACAAACTATGTTTTTACCTTTTCTAACACATCTTCAAATATTATTTGATGGAAAACACTGAGTCTAGAAGTCACCAAACCTTCTGCTTCTTGTCAGAAAAGCAAGATCCAATCGGGACTCAGGTCTTTGCTCTTGCAACTTCAGTGACAAAACAAAGTGGTTTATTCCCATGTTTTCCTATTATAATTTAATCAGAAAATAAAGGATGATGATGGACTTCTGAGCAACATGGCACTATAGACAGAAGCACCACACTGTCCCTCCACAGCAAAGATCTGAAAAACTAAGTCAAATACAGACAAACGTCAATCCTGAAACCCTAAGCATCAAATGAAGAGATAAAGAACTCAGTCAAGCACCAAATGGAATAAGAAACTGACTGAGAACAGAGAGGGAGGAGAGATACATGCAGAGGTTCCCTATCAGCTAACACAGCACGGATCCACCATCTTGGACTCCTATTGGAGATTGGCAAACAGGGGGCATGAGAAAACAGTTTCACGGAGCTTGCAGCAGAAGACAGAACAACCAGTAACAAGAAATATACTCTTTCCCACCCACCCCACCCTTTTTCACCCCCACTCAGCCTCCTCTGCTTCCTGAGGCCACAGTCTCTTGGCTGGGAAGCACTAGCTTCACCCAGGTGCTGCTTGGATTACACCTGCCTGCACTGGCTGGCTCCCTGAGTGCCATTTGTTGGCTGCTGGTGTTGTTTTTTTCCACTTCTTTAGATTTCTTCCATACCTCTCACCACATCCCCCTCCTTTCTCTCTAATACCTGGCTCTGTGTGCCATCTTTGCTTCTTCCTGAGGCTGCAAAACACCGCTTGACTGTGAAACTGCTTCCTGACCCAAGCTGCCATGCTGGTGGGCTCCCTGGGGCTTTTTTGTTTATTTGTTTGTTCTGATTTGTTCTGTTTTGATTTGATTTGTTTGTTTGTTTTCTTTTTCTTTTCTCAGCTTGGGAGCTTCTCCTAGCTGGGCAGTTCTGAGTGGCTTGGGAGCTACTCACTTATTCTGCACAGACATGCAGTATAATCCTTGGGGGCATTTCTTTTTTCCTGTTTTTGTTTCTTTGTTTTGTTTTACTCTCTCTCTTTTTCCCTTTTTATCTTTCTTCATTTCTCAGTTTTTCATCTCTCTATACTTACCTTCTCTTCCTTTCTCCCGAATACCTGGAGCTGTGTGACATCTCTACCCCTTCTAGCCAGGCTGTACTTCACAGTCTAGGAGCAATTTCCCCAGTCCTTGCAGCTGCACCAGTGGGATCACTGGGGGCTTTTTTTCCCCCTAGTTTTTGTTTATTCATTTTTTTCTTTTACCCTTTTTCTTTTTTTCCCCCATTTCTCAGTCTCTCATCTCTCCACTTCAATAGTAAGCTCCCTTAGCATTGTTTTTTGTTTGTTTGTATGTTTTTGGCTCCTGTTCTTCTCTATTTCTCTCCTCTTTCCCATACCCATCTTAACTCCACACACCACAATCTCTTCCCTCCTTCCTGCCTACCTACACCTGGCACTGAACATCACACCCCCAAGCAGCACAGGCATGGCCTACCAGAACCTGCCCTGCACTGATTCCTGGCCCTCCCTGTCAACCCTGGCACATGCCACAAACACTTCCCAGCAACTCCCCTTCAGCTGAACCTGTCCTGCTGTACCATACCTGAATGACTGACCCTGCCCATTGGAGAAGGAGGTGAAAAGTATCATGCCTACAGACAAGCAAACAACAAAGAACACACAGCCCGCCTGCTCAGATATAACCAAATAAAACAAAAAAGCAGGACAAAACAAACAAATCCACAATCAATAAACGAGGAAAATAACTACTGAATGTCTGGAGGCAGCAGAAAATATCAAAACATATACAAAAACAGGACAGGATGGTTCCAGTATGCATCCAAAATAAAACACCAGATGACTTTCTAGTAGAAGAAAAGCCACTAGAACTACCTGATAGGGAATTCAGATTTATAACATTCAGAGCTATCCAAGAGCAGAAGCAAAAAGCAGTCAAAAATGAGTAAAAAATAGACAAATTCATGGAAAATAAAGACAAAAAATGGAAGAAGTCAGGAAAATAATACAGGAAAAAATGCTAAAATAAACTCACAACTATAGATCATACAAAACAACAATTAGAAATCCAAAAGATAAACAAACAAGATTTCAGAAATGGACAATGTTATAGAAGGGCTGAGGAGTAGGTTTGAAATGATGGAAGATACGATCAGTGAAATTGAAGACAAACACTTGGATACAACTCTGAGGAAAAATCAGAAAAAAGAATGAAGATAAATGAAGACACCCTGAGAATTATGTGGGATATAATCAAAAGCAAAAATCTGAGAGTGATCGGAGTTCCAGAACAGGGGGAGAAAACAGAAAACACAGAAAAGATCATTGAAGAACTGCCAAGAGAAAACTTCCCCAATATTATGAAAGATGAAAAGCTGACCATGCAAGAAGTTAAACGAACCCCATATTGGATAGACTCCACAAGAAAATCACCAAGGTATATCATAATCACACTTGCTAAAATCGAAGACAAACAAAGAATCCTGAGAGCAGCTAGAGAAAAACAAAAAGTCACATAGAGGAGAAAAAATAAGAGCAATCTCATATTAGTTGGCAGAAACAATGCAGGCAAGAAGGCAATGGAATGACATATATAAAACCTTGAAAGAAAAAAATTACCAGCCAAGAATAATATATTCTGCAAAACTCTCATTCAAATGTGTTGGTGAAATTAGGACATTTCCAGACAAACGGAAATTAAGGGAGTATGTAAAAACCAAACCACACTTACAAAAATTATTAAAGGGAGTCCTTAAATCTTAGAACAAACAACATCAGATCACAGGCTGAATCTAGTATGCAGTATCGTACCAGCCAGATACCAATCTAGGAAATGAACTCTCAAGGACTATCCAAAATCAAAGAATTACAACAGGGAACCAGAGAGGTTAACCTGTAAATGACAAGAGCATCAGAACAATAAAAGAGGGAATAAATGGTGTGGGTATAAAACCTGCTAATGGAGAGGAAGGCAAGGTGATACCAAATAATCATAGAGTGGTTCAAACCTAGGAAGATAAAGGTAAATTTCAAGGTAACCACAAAACAAAACTACTCATCAAAATAAAGAAGAAAAACATAAAGTCTCAGTGAAAACAAAACCGACAAAAACAAAAGAAATGAAAAAAAATCCACAAACAAAAGGAATTCAGCACAGGACAGTAAGAGGAACAAAGAAAACGTCAGCACCACAAAAAAAAAAAAAAAAAAAAAAAAAAAAAACACTACAAAATGACAGCAATAAACTCACACCAATCGATAATTACTCTGAATGTAAATGGCCTAAATGCACCCATAACGAGATGGAGAGTGACAGAATGGATAAAAAAACAGGATCCATTGATACATTGTCTACAGTAGACAACCCTTAGAAACAAAGAAGTAAATGTATTAAAAATCAAAGGATGGAAAAAAAATATATCAAGAAAACAGCTACCAAAAAAGAGCAGGAGTGGCAATACTAATCTCAGACAAAATAGACTTTAAAACAAAATCTACCATAAAAGACAAAGAAGGACACTATATAATGATTAAGGGGATGATCCATCATGAAGACATAACCATAATAAACATCTATGCACCCAATGACAGGACTCCAAAATGCATAAAACAAACTCTAACAGCACTGAAAAGAGATTTTGAGAGTTCCATAATAATAGTAGGAAACTTCAACATACCACTCTTGGTAAAGGACAGACTATCTAGAAAGAAACTCAACAAAGATACAGAAGACCTAAAGGGCACAATCAGCCAACTTGACCTCATAGACATATATAGAACACTACACCCAACAGCTGCAGAGTACACATTCTTTTCCAATCCACATGGAACTTTCTCCAGAATAGACCACATCTTAGGCCACAGAACAATCCTCAACAAGATCCAAAATGTTGAGATAATACAAAGTATTTTCTCTGACCATAATGCCATTAAGGTAGAAATTAACAACAGGAAGAGCAAGGAAAAATATCATTTACATGGAAACTGAATTACACCCTGCTTACAAACCACTGAGTAATAGAAGACATCAGAGATGGAATAAAACAATTCCTAGAATCAAACGAGAATGAAAACACATCATAACAAACCTTTGGGACACAATAAAGGCAGTTTCTCAGAGGACAATTTATACCAATAGAAGCACACATCAAAAAAGAAGAAAGAGACAAAATCAAAACATTAACTACAGAACGTGAAGAAAGATAACAGTAAAAAAAAGCCCACAGCCACTAGAAGAAAGGAAATAAAAAGATTATAGCAGAAATAAATGAAATAGAGAATAGAAAAACAATAGAAAGAATCAACAAAAACAAAAGTTGGCTCTCTGAAAGGATCAACAAAATCGACAAACCACTGGCCAGACAGACAAAAGAAAAACAGGAGAGGACACAAATAACCCAAATAAGAAATGAAATGGGGGACATTACAAGAGACACAACTGAAATAAAAGGGATCATAACAGAGTATTATGGAAAACCGTACTCCAACAAATTTGAAAACATAGAGGAAATGGATAAATTTCTAGAAACACACTACCTACCCAAACTAACACGAAGTGATGTTGAAAATCTGAACAGACCCATAACAAGAGAAGAGATTGAAAAAGTAATAAAAATAAATCCCAACAAATAAAAGCCTTGGCCCAGATGGCTTCACTGGAGAATTCTACCAAACATTCAGAGAAGAGTTTATACCAGTACTACACAAACTATTTCAGGACATAGAAAAGGAAGTGACACTTCCAAATTCATTCTATGAAGCCAGCACAACCCTGATACCAAAATCAGGCAAAGACACCACAAAAAAAGAAAATTATAGACCAATCTCTCTCATGAATATAGACGTAAAAATTCTCAACAAAATTCTAGCCAATAGAATTCAGCATCATATCAAAAAAATAAGATACCACGACCAAGTAGGATTCATACCAGGTATGCAAGGATGGTTCAACATTAGAAAATCAATCAATGTAATCCACCACATAAACAAAAACAAAGAAAAGAATCATATGATCATCTCAACTGATGCAGAAAATGCATTTGACAAAGTCCAACTCCAATTTCTGATAAAAAATCTCAATAAAATAGGTATAGAAGGGAAAATTTCTCCACATAATAAAGAGAATTTAGGCAAAACCAATGGCCACCATCATTCTTAATGGAGAGAGGCTGGAAATATTCCTCTGAGAATGGGAACAAGACAAGGATGCTCTTTATCTCCCTCCTATTTACATTGTGCTGGAAGTCCTAGCTAGAGCAATAAGGCAAGGAAAAGAAATAAAGGGCATCCAAATTGGTAATGAAGAAGTTAAACTGTCTCTGTTTGTGGATGATATGATACTATACATAGAAAACTCTAAAGACTCCATGAGAAAACTACTGGAACTAACAGAAAGATTCAGCAGAGTAGCAGGATACAAGATAAATATTCAAAAATCAGTTGGATTCCTATACACCAATAAAGAGAACAACAAAAATGAAATCAGGAAAACAGTACCATTTATAATAGCCCCTAAAAAGATAAAACACTTAGGAATAAATCTAACTAGGGATGCAAAAGACCTATACAAAGAAAACTACAGAACACTACTGCATGAAACCCAAAGGGATCTACATAAATGGAAAAACATACCATACTTATGGATAGGTAGATTCAACATATTGAAAATGACAATTCTACACAAAGCAGTTTACAAATACAATGTGATCCCGATCCAAATACCAACAACATTCTTCAAAGAGATGGAAAAACTAATCATTCACTTTATATGGAAAGGGAAGAAGCCCCGAATAAGTAAAGCATTATTGAAGATGAAGAATAACATAAGAGGACTCACACTACCTGAGCTCACAACCTATTATACAGCTCTGGTAGTCAAAACAGCCTGGTACTGGTACAACTACAGATACATTGACCAATGGAATAGAATTGAGAACTCAGATGCAAATCCATCCACCTATGGTCACCTGATCTTCAACAAGGGCCCAAAGTCCATCAGATGAGGAAAAGACAGTCTTTTTAACAAATGGTACTGGCAAAACCAGATGTCCATCTGCAAAAAAATTAAGCAGGACCCATACCTCACATCATATACAAAAACTAATTCAAAATGGACCAAAGACTTAAATATAAAGCCAAAAAGTATAAAGTTCATAGAAGAAAAAATAGGATAAACACTAGAGGCCCTAAGGCACGGCATTAATAGGATACAAACCATAACCAACAACACACAAACTCCAGAAGATAAGCTAGATAACTTGGGTCTTCTAAAAATTAAACATTTATGTTCATCAAAAGACTTCACCAAAAGGGTAATAAGAGAATGTACAGACTGGGGAAAAATTTTTGGACATTGCATGTCAGATAAAGGTCTAATCTCTAAAATCTACAAGAAAATCCAACATCTCTACAAGAAAAAGACATATAATCCAATTAAAAAATGGGCCAAGGAAATGAACAGACACCTCACCAAAGAAGGCATTCTAGAGGCCAACAGATACTTGAGGAAATGCTCGCTATCACTCGCCATTAGAGAAATGCAAATTAAAACCACAATGAGTTACCATCTCACCCCAGCATTACTGGCACGAATCAAAAACACTGGAAATAACAAAGTTGGAGAGGATGCCGGGAGACCAGAACTCATATGCACTGCTGGTGAGAATACAAAATTATAACAACCATTTTGGAAAATGATATGGTGCTTCCTTAGAAAGCTAGAAATAGAAATACCATAGGATCCAGCAATCCCACTCCTAGGAATATATCCTAGAGAAATAAGAGCCATCACACAAATAGGCATATGCACACCCATGTTCATTGCAGCATTGTTCACAATAGGGAAAAGACAGAAACAACCTAGATGCCCATCAACAGATGAATGGATAAACAAACTGTGGTACATACACACAATGGAGTATTATGCAATGATGAGGAACAATGATGAATCTGTGAAGCATCTCATAACATGGATAAAACTGGAAGACATTTTGCTGAGTGAAACAAGTCAACCACAAAAGGACAAATATTGTATGAGACCTCTACTGTAAGAACTCATGAAAAGGTTTACACACAAAAATAAACTATCTTTGATGGTTATGAGGGATGGCAGGAGTGGGAGGCAGAAATGCTAAATAGACAACAAGTAAGTGATAACTTTGGTGAAAGATAAGACAGTACACAATACTGGGGAAGACAGACAGATTGTACAAGGAAAGGTTATGGAAGCTCCACAGACACATCAAAACTCCCTGAAGGACCGAATTGCTGGGCGGGCAGCTGGGGGACAATGATCTTGAGGAACATCTAGCTCAATTAGCATAACACACTTTATAAAGAAAATTTTCTACATTCTACCTTGGTGAGTAGTTTCTGGGGTCTTAAAAGCCTGTGAGCAGCCATCTAAGATACTCCACTGGTCGCACCCCTTCGGAAGCAAGTGAGAATGAAGAAAACAAGATACAAAGAAAAGATTAGTCCAAAGGACTAATAGACCATAACTATCACGGCCTTCACCAAACTGAGTCCAGTACTACTAGATGGTTCCTGGCTACCACCACTGACTGCTCTGACCGGGATCACAACTGAGGGTCCCAGACAGACCTGGAGAAAAATGTAGAACAAAATTCTAACTCACAAAAAAAGACCAGACTTACTGGCCTGACAGAGACTGGAGAAACCCTGAGAGAATGGCCCCCAGACACACTTTTAGCTGAGTAATGAAGTCACTCCCGAGGTTCACTGTTCAGCCAAGGATTAGACAGACCTATAAAACAAAATGAGACTAATGGGGTACAAGAGTCCAGAGACAAGGACTAGAAGGCAGGAGGGACAGGAAAGCTGGTAATAGGGAACTCAAGGTTGAAAAGCGACAGTGTTGACATGTCAGGGGCTATTAACCATTGTCATAAAACAATATGTGCACTAACTGTTTAATGAGAAACTATTCTGTAAACTTTCATCTAAAATACAATTAAAAAAAAAAAAAGGAAAACAGAGGGCTACTCCAATGATTATAATATTGTGGACATTCCAAAAACCATTTTATATCAGACCATTTCTATCCTATCTCATAAGTCAACAAATATGAACTAATGCATTATATAAAGGAAGGAGTCCCTGAGTGGTGCAAACAGTTAACATAAATGGCTGCTAACCGAATAACTGGTAGTCTGAGTCCACCTGGAGGTGCCTAAGAAAAAAAGCCTGGTGACATACTTTTGAAAAATTAGCCATTGAAAACCCTATGGAGTACAGTTCTACTCTGATATACATGGGGTAGCCATGAGTGGGATTCCGCTCAATTGCAACTAGTATAGAGGAAAGTTCAACATAAATGTGATAAGGCAACCAGCTACCTGCAAAGTCAGAAGTCAAAAACTTATCTCTCAGCTCAGAAGATGTATAATAGGTTACTATAACTCCACAAGTATTTATCAATTGGATAGGATGAGTAACTCATCCATTCAGCAATTGAGTGAATTTTTTTGTTTGTTTTGTTTTTTTCCCATTGCATCATTTTTCCAGAAAACCTGAATTTAAAGCCCGGGTGTTTCACTATTGATTGGGTAATGTTCAGCTGGCTCTGACTTGGTACTCAGTCGCATCAGTGTGTAAAATGTGGATGTTCTCTACACTATGCAGAGTTGTAATGAGGTTGAAATTAAATTATAGGCTTAGAAGCATTTGAGGAATAAAATGTTTTATCAGTCAGAGTATTACTGTGTTGTAATTATAGATCCATTTTCTGTTTGACAATATTTACTTATCCAGGCTACATAATTTGCCTACCTTGGGGCTAATTAAAAAGTCATCAGTGTTTAGCACATTGTTATTTTCTCTTTGTGTTGTTAGGAGAAAAAACTCATCAACATTCTCTTTAATTTTTTCTCTGCAGTCATTACTGTGATCTAAGGGGGAGGTGGTACATTGGAGGCACAGCAGTGACAGCATAGTAACAGAAAACATGCAAAAAGTGTCAATTCATTCTGAGCTTTTGCTAACAAGGTGTGAATAACTTTGTACAGGATCATTCTCCCTATGAATGTTTTATAGGATAGACAGTCATGTTAATTTTTTTTTCTAGGCACCTAGGGAAATACTGGCTTCAAAAATGCTGGATCTTTTTTTTTTTTTTTTTACAATTAAAATTACCAAAATTTGGCTACCTTTTGGCAACCAGTTTAAAAAAAAAAAAGAGAGAGAGAGACATCACAGGCAACAAAGTAAGCTTAACAAATCAAAGTAAACAAATTTTGTCATGAACCAAAAATGACACACACATACTCTAGCTAATTATTTTGGAGAACCTATTATGTGCCAAACACTCTGATAACCAATTCTCATAAGTGCTTTGCCAGACTGGCCTATTTTTCCTTGCTATTTTCCAGAATGGGAGGAAATTCTGTTACATAAATCCTTCAGTGAATAACTCACCTTTGGATAAACCTGACAAGGAATATAAATATAGCACCAACAACATATTCCAGAATTTAACAAGTGATCATTTTATTAAGGCACGTAAGTTAAATATCAACAAGGGTTGCTTTTCTTGGTATACAAAATAATCAGTTGCTTACAGCAAACAATTTTAAATTTAAGAAGAAAAGGGGAAAGAAAATAACTACTGTATTTTTATGCAAATAATGCGCACCTTCTATGTTTGTTTGCCAACTGTGCCCTCCCCCTGCAGGATATTTTCCTAAGTGTACTTTGCTAATTTTTCTTTTTTTACAGCAACATGTAAAAAAGAAAACTGGCATAGCAGCGTTTATGAAAATACCTCGTGGGAGGAGGGCACAGTTGGCAAACAAACATAGAAGGTGTGCATTATTTGCATAAAAATAGAGTAGTAAGGCAAAGTCAATGCTAAACTGGCTTCCTCTCTCTGTCTCTCTCTCCATGACTCATTCCAAATAAGATCAGAACCACTGATGAAGCATATTTTACATTGTTGCCATATTTAGTTTCTTAATATATGAATTCCAAAATGATGTATTACCTTGTATTTTAAGAAAAATAAATATTTCTTACATTATGTCCTGGGAAGAGAAGAAACGTCAGTGTTATAAGAAGAAAGACTGTAAGAAACAAAAATATTAGCTTGGAAAAACAAAAGACTCAGTGAGAAAATGGTAAGAGAACTAAATATTTGAAGACAGGATAATCTTGTTCCGGGTGATTACAAAAGGGAAAACAAAGTCAGTGCCTAAAACAGTTTTTCAGTGTAAAGAACTTTCTAAAGTTAGTTCCACTTTAAAAAATTCAACAAAGACAAAAATATACAAAACATATTCCAAGAATATATTGAAAACAAAACTATAATCTAATTTAAGCAAGCATAAACAAAGAAACAAAAAAATCCAACCACTCTGGGATTATTTCCTAAATAAATGGTATGTCTGAGAAGATATGAAAGTTACTGTATATATATAATACTCATAGCGACCCTATGTATACCAAAACTGCCTGAAACACTGAACAAAACACCCAATGAAAAACTGCCCGATCCTGTGCAGTCCTCACAATCATTGCTGTGTTTCAGCCCATTGTTGTATCCACTGTGTCAGTCCATCTTGCTGAAGGTCTTCCTCTTTTTCACTGATCTTCTGCCTTACCAAGCATGATGTTCTTCTCCAAGGACTGGTCCTTCCTGATAACATATCCAAAGTACTTGAGATGAAGTCTTGCCAACTTCTCTTTTAAGAAGCATTCTGGTTATACTTTTTCGAAGAGAGCTTTGTTTGTTCTTCTGGAAGTCCATGCTATATTCATTATTCTTCACCAACACCATAATTCAAAGGCATTGATTCTTCTTAGGTCTTCCTTATTCTATTCATTGTACACATATAAATATATAATATAAATATAATGAGCGTATTACAGATCAAAATGTATTGAAACCTATCAAAGCTGCGTTTCGGAAAAGTATTTATAGTCTTAAATGCTTATATATATGTATATATATATGTGTATATATATGTGTGTATATATATATATATACATAATTTCAAAGAAAGCATGAAGATAAATGAATGGCCTCCAAATGAAGTTTAATTCAAAAGGTAAAAAAATAACAAAAAAGAAGACTGAAGGAAACAATGAGGAAAGATGACAGTAGTTGGAAAATAATGAACCAGACCACAAAAAAAGAGGGAAAATGGAAGAAACAAAACTTGAATTAAGAGTGAGAAAGCACAATATTAGAGGCATGAAAAGCAAATGAAACAAGAAAGAAGAGGGGATCAAAATTCTAGTAGAACCTCCCCAAACTCTGTGCGAATAAATACTATTTTATGCAACTTTCGAATAGACACAAAAATATAAATCATAAAACTGCTTTAAAAAGTAGAAAGCCTAAAGAAGTTGAGAAAAAAATGAAGTGTGTCTCCAAAAATGCTGCCTAGCCCAACCATCTTGACAGATGATATGCTTCAAAATTACAAAAAACAAATAATTTTCAGACTAATCAAACAGTCCTAGAGTACAGAAAATCATGGAAAGGGTCTCAATTTATCTAATAAAGCTAGTGTAAACTTGAGTTTAAAATATGATATTGGTAATACAAAAACTTCTTTTTAAAACAAACTGCCTACTAATTCATGCATAAAAGTTAATACAAAAATAATCAAGTCAGTTTTATCACAAAAATTTGAGGGTGGTTTTATATTGAGAAAAATATGATCACTTCAGAAAAGATAAAAATGCATTAGTTGACATAATTTCTAGTAATAAATAGACAAATAACCACTTATGATGATTAAAAAAAGTACTTTCTTAAACCAATAGCCAAATAATCTTTAATGGTTATGTTAGAAACATTCCCATTAAAATCAGGCATAGAAAGAAGACCATAGAGAGTTTACATTTTTTAACTCAATCTAATCAATATAAACGATTAACCAAAGCTAAGATGGTTAATTACTGGAAAGGAGGCAGCAAACCTCTGCTTTGACCAAGAGGTGACCCTTTTCCCAGTGGCGGTGCTGATCTGCAGGGGGCCTTCAGCATCACTTAGTTTCTGGAGGATGGTTTCGACAAGCAGAAGGTGATTTAGGAAAATTGAGAAATAATGTGAAAAGTGAGAGTTATATGCAAGAGGAAGACTACCCATTAAATAAGTAAATGCACACATATTAATTATATATAATACATATTGTATAGTATTATATATGTAATTTGTTTATATATTATTTATTTGTTGTAGTTGTGTGCCGCTGAGTTGATTCCAACTCATAGTAACCCTATAGGACAGAGTAGAACTGCCTCATAAGGTTTCTTAGGCTGAAATCTTTATTCGAGCATATAGCCAGGTCTCTTCTCCCATGAAGCAGCTAGCGGGTTTGAACTGCCAACCTTTCAGTTGTTATGTTATATATATATATATATATATATATATATATATATATATATATATATATATATATATATATATACACACACACATATATGTGTGTGTGTGTGCGTGTTATATTTATGATTCTTATATATAGGTGTTATATATATGTTATATATATGCTAGAGGAAGACTCTGTAAAATAAATAAATAATATAAATAAATAGTACATATTAATAACTAGCAGAAGGAGCCCTGGTGGAGCTTTCAACCATTGCATTTAAAGCTCTATAAACTGTAATGGGCTATATAAATGTTTGTTGATGCTAATTATCATTAGTGTTGTTATTGAACTACATTGGCCTTTACAATATTTTTCATCTCCGTGGAGTCTCTGAGGCCTGCTCAACTTGACAGTCTTTTCCACATTCATTACAGACAGTGGCTTTTACTCCACCTGTCCCTATATAACAGGAACCAGATGTCTCCATTATGCCAAAGTAAGTTGTAGGATCACTTAATAAAACCTTACCAACTCCTGCTGTCTGGTAGAAAAAGAGGAAACCCTAATCATCATGGAAGATGCTAGATTTTTCTAGACTGTTACAGTCAAGAATAACAGAGACTAGAAAAGAAAATAGCTCCCTATCAGCTTAAGAATGACAAGGAAACTATCATTTATATTGATTCTTTTTAAATTGAGTAATAAAATATTTGAGTAATCACAAACAATATTTTAGATAATCTGTGGTGACTGCAAGAGACACTAAAAAGTATTCCAAGAATGGTATGTCATTAGACAGAGATTGTAAATACCTGTGTACATCTTATAAGACTTCTTCAAATTTTGTCTTAAAGTAAAAGGTGGGTTGGGGTAGCATGGATATGGGATTTACCAGGTATGAATTTCTAATGCAAGTTACATTTTTCAAAGTAAGAGAAGATATTTTGACTCCGTAAAACCAAGAGTTGGAATATGTAGATCTGAGAAAATGAAGAGATGGAAATTTGACAGTGTTTTTTTGGTTTGTTTCCTCTATGTCTTAGTCATCTAGTACTGCTCTAACAGAAATACCACAAGTGGATGGCTTTAACAAAGGGAAGTTTATTCTCTCCAGTAGGCTACAAGTCCAAATTCAGGGCATCAGCTCCAGAAGAAGGCCTTCTCTCTCTGTCGGCTCTGGAGGAAGGTCCTGGTGATGCATCAGTCTTCCCTTGGTCTGGGAGCATCTCAGCACAGGAACCTCATGTCCGAAGTATGCGCTCTGCTCCTGGCACTGCTTTTTTGGTGGTGTTCGGTTCCCATGTGTCTCTGCTCATTTCTCTCTTTTATATCTCAAAAGACATTGGGTTAAGACACTATCTAATCTTGTAGATGTCATCAGTATAACCTCATCATAGTGATAGAGTTTACAACACATAAGGAAATCACATCAGATTACACAATCATACAATACTGGGAATCATGACCTAGTCAAGGTGACAGATATTTTTGGGGGACACAGTTCAATCCATGACACTCTATAACATAGCCTTTAAGTGGTGGCTAAGAGGGAACATTCATAAGATATATACATATATATACATAAAAGAAATACATGCTTATGCATATGGTAAAAAAGAAATAAAATGTTGCATTGATGTGGCAGAGCTATTTTTTTCTACAATTTATCAATTTTGTTTAATGAGGGCATATTTAAGATAAAATGATTAAATATCAATACCTTCATCAACCTTTTATAGTAATTTAAGGAATATCCTCCATAGACTCATAGGGAAAAAAAGACTTCAGAGTTTAAAAGTCCTTAAATATTATTCAGCTAACTAAATATGAATCCCATCACCAATCCCTCTGAAAAGTCTTCTTCGAAGCTGAGTTTGAACATTTCATGTGATGAAAAACATGACCTCTGAAAGAAAGATTGTTATAAAAATCTATAACCAATACAGAGATGTTTTACTTACATTAAACAAAACATATGTTTTCTGTATCCTGTACTCAGTCTCTTAACTTTTACACCAAGAAAGACATATTTTGTAGTTTAATTTCTCTCCACTATTAAGTTCTTTACACATATCATAAGGTAATTTTTTCACATTTAATTTTCAGTTCTCCAGTGGAAGCATCCTGTTATTTTAACTGTATGTCAAATGGCATAGTTTTAAATTCTATTCACTATCTTAGACAACATGCTCTAAATAGATTTTTGGGTAAAACATCCTGAAATTTGACATCAGGGTCTAATATTAGAACCTTATTCTAGAATCGTCATGGCATAGTAAGAGTTGGCCTTTCCCTAGCTTTGGGAGCTATATTTTCATATCATAGTTCAATCTCAGTTTACTAGTTGGTTGCAGCCCAAGTCCCATCACACCAGCCTTTAATAAATGAGTTGAACAGGTAAAGCCATCTTAAGAGCTTTGATGCCAATAGTCATCTAAATTGATATCAATTCATCTTTCTTTCTTTTTAGGTTATACTCATGTATCACTAGAAATTCAACCCCACTTAACTCTCTGTCCTCAATCTTTTCCTCAAGGATAGCAGGAGAAAATTGTTTTGGGTTTCTACAAAATCCCTTGATCTTCTAGCCTATGAATGTCATTTAAAAATCATATGAGACTACTTTTAAATGATTTCTTCTTTGTGAACCTTCACTGGCTCCTGGGGACACCTCAGAAAATGCTCACACACTATTTGTTTAATTATATCTTTCTAAGAGTTTTATTCAGATTTAAGACCAAGATCATAGCTTATATAGATGGAAGCTCTTCATCTTTTTGGAAATGAAGGTATTTTTAAGAGTCAGTCTTTCTGTAATGCTGTATTTATTTTAATATAAGCTGATTATGTTAATATATAATTTATATTAAAAAATACTTTTGAAGACGGGATAATCTAGAATAGTAAAATTTCCTCCCCTACTCATATGAATATGGAAAGTAGAAGATAGGAGGTATAAGAGTTTAGAGTGTTTTATTTTTTTATATGCTAAGCTGCAGCAAATTGTTAGTGTTATTAACTATGAAGCACATGCCAACTTTATATTTATTAAGAAACAACAACTATGATCCCTTTACTCATTGCTGATAAAATATTAACATCTGTTAAAACTTATATGTTTCACTGGGATTAGGAATTTTACATTGGATTGGTAATTAGAGTGTTGTTATTACTCAAAAACTGATCAAAAGGACTAAAAACCAGCTAGGGACCAGTTAATTCTGGAATAGTCCCTGACAATTAAATGAGCTTGAGTTTCCTTTGCTGAGTCAAATCTCTGTTGCCTGTTCCCAGTGATTCAATGAATAGAAACTATGTCCATCTTCCTGCTTCCTCATCACATTGATGAGCTCCTTGGCTCACGGGCACTTTCCATTGGCCAATGTATGTAAAAAGCATTCGCAAACACTTAACCATCAACTATACTACCAATAACTTTACATATTATTCTCACAGTATGATTATTTGGAATTTTAGAGTGGAAAAGTACTTTAGATATTACAAATGAAACCAAATAAAAGGTCCAGATCAGTGAAGCAGCCTGTAAAAGTTTACACCCCAAAATGTAACAAATCCATTTCTGATTCCTACCAATTTTATTCCTCCACTAACTATGCTCTGTTCTTCTATATAGTGAAATAATAAATAAATAGATTTTTAGAGTGAAGTATTTTAAGAGAATAATTAGCCTTTTTCTTTTAAAAAAAAGGTAAACATGATGGGCTCAAGGCAAAAATTATAAATTGCTTAGAACTTTTTCTTAGACTCTGTCCTCTCCATTCTAACACTTGTCTGCCCATTCTTTTCCCTCTGCCTCCTCAAGTTATGGAATTTTTTATTTTACTCATCTAATAATCAGAATGGAGGCTGTGATGGTTAAGATTGTGTGTCAGCTTGGCCTGGTCATGATTTTCTGTGTGTATATGTGATGACTCCCATGATTGAATCTGCTGTGAGTAGCCAATCAGTTGAAAGAGAGTTTCCTTGGGTGTGTGGCCTGCATCTGAATATAAGCCGACATTCTGGCTTTTTGCTCACTCTGAATCCTGTGGCTGCCCCCTGTTCATCTGACCTCTGGTTCTTGGGACTCGAGCTATCAGTTTATCTGCTGATCTTGGGATTCATCAATCTTCAGAGCCTGTGAGCAGAGCCCTGCTATATGACCTGCCAGTCTTGGTTTCGCTAGCCCCTGCAACTATGTGAAACAGGAGAAGTCTTGTGGTCTTGCCTGCCAGTCTTGGGATTCATTGATATTCACACCCTGTGAGCAACAGCCCTGCTTTCCAACCTACCATCTTGGGTTTGCCAGCCCCTGTGGCTACTTGAATTGGGAGAGGCCTCTATCCTAATCCATGGACTTTGGAAGTTCTGGCCTCTGCAATTGTGTGAGCTGTTTCTTTGATATAAATCTCTCTCTCTCTCTCTCTCTCTCTCTCTCTCTCTCTCTATATATATATATATATATATATATATATATTTATATGCTTTACTGATTTTGCTTCTCTAGAGAACCTAGCCTAAGACAGAATTTAGCACCAAGAGTGGGTGCTGCTCTAACAGGTACCTAAAACGTGGAAGTGGATAGAAGATGGGCAGCAGCAGAGGACCAGCAGCTGCAGAGACCTGGCAGCAGCAGAACCAGGAGACCAGCACCAGGCAGCACTGGAGCAGACCCACGGAGAGAGAGAGTTGAATGCCTTGGCACAGGAGGCTTCCTGGTGGAGTGGGGTGCCTCCAGGCTTATTGGTGGAGCTAGCTTGCTGACCCACAGAGCAAGAGAGCTGAGTGTCTTTCGGCCGAACTCTACTGGCAGAGTGGGGTGCCTCCAGGCACTTATCAGTGGAGCTACAGAGTTTTGGAACACTTGCCCTAGCAGGGCAGATGCAGGTGTGAGGTCCAAGGAGCCAAGAGGCCAAGAAACCAGGAACCTGAGCTGCCTCAATCTCAAAAGGTATGGCCAGGACCTCTGGAGTTTCAAAGGGTGGAGCCCTGGCCTCTGGTGATTCTAAGGGTGGAGTTGCCACTCAGGTGGACTAGGAGAATGGTGTGCCTAAAGCTGAGAGAGCAGAGTTGCCGTCCCAGTGAGCCTGGAAGGCAGAGCTGAAGCCCAGGGCCCAAGGGGCCTTCACTCAGAATCCAGAGAGTGTGGCCAATACCTAGATTCTGGAGGGCAGTGCCACTGTGTAAATGGTCTCAGAAAACAGAAGATTATTCTCAAGACTTGAGGGCTAATGTAATGTGTTGTGCTAACTTGCTTGGTGCCTGTTATGCCTTCTTTCTCTCCAATTTCTCCCATTTGTAATGTAAAGCCTAGCTTGTGCCTGCTCTAGATAACTTGTATTCTAGATTTCATAGATGAGGAGTAATTTTTGGATTTTGGATTTGGAGTTGATTTAAGACTTTTGCTACGATATGATGGGGTGAATATGTTTTATATGTGGCAAAGACATGAATTTTTGGGAGGCCAAAGGGTGGAATGTCATGGATTGAATTATGTCCCCCAAAAGTATTTGCCAACTTGGCTAGGTCATGATTCCCAGTGTTATATGATGGTCTACCATTTTGTAATCTGATGTGATTTCCCCATGTGTTGTATATTCTATCACTATGATGTCGTAAGATGGATTAGTGGCAGTTATATTGATGAGGTCTGCAAGATTAGATAGAGTCTTAAGTCAATCTCTTTTGAGATATAGAAGACAGAAGTGAGCAGAAAGACATGGGAACTTCATACCACCAAGAAAGCAATGCCTGGAGCAGGGCACATCCTTTGGATCTGAGGTTCCTGCTCAGAGAAGCTCCCAGACCAAGGAAAGATTGATAACATGGACCTTCCTCCAGAGCCTACAGAGAAAGCATTCCATTGGAGCCTATGTCCTGAATTTGGACTTGTAGGCTACTAGACTGTAAGAGAACAAACTTGTTTGTTAAAGCCATCCACTTGTGGTATTTCTGTTATAGCAGCACTGGATGACTAAGACAGGGGCAATGGTGATTTAGTTGCAGAATTCTCGCTTTCCATGTGGGAGACCTGGATTCGATTCCTGGCCAATGCACCTCATGCCTAGCCACCTCCTGTCTGTCAGCAGAGGCTTACATGTTGCTATGTTGAACAGGTTTCAAGGAGCTTCCAAACTAAGACAGACCAGGAAGAAAGGCCTAAGATCTACTGCTTAAAATCTGCCAGTGAAAATTCTATGGATCACAGTGGCTGGTCTGATCTAAAACCAGTCATGGGGATGGTACAGAACTGGGAAGTATTTTGTTTCATTGTGCATGGGATCATCATGAGTCAGCAGACAACGCCTGGACAGCTATCAACAACAACAATAATCAAAACATTCCTCAAATTTTATTCACCTGAACTGTAACTGAACCATAACACATAAATACTTATTTTAGACTGCATTTACAGATTAGTAGGTATAAAATAATTTCACTAACTAGATGACCTGCTGGAATTTGGGGCATCTGCAGCAGCAAGGATAGCAAGGGTGGAGCCACTCATGCATAACTCCTGAGAGCAGATCACACAGCAGTTGTCAAATCAACCCACACGTAGGTGAGAGCCTTTGTGCAAGGTGCTGTGCTAAACTCTCCACATATATTAATTATTTAAAGCCTCATACATTCTATATTATTATTGTAACATCCATTTTAAAGATAAAAATATTGGAAAGGACAATTAAGTCTCTGAAAGTCACTCAGCTGTAGAGTGATAAATTACATTTGAAAGAAGTCCTGCCCATCTCTGGAGTTCAAATTTTTAACTCGGATAATATACTGCCAAACCCTGGGATGTATTAGCAGAATCTTTTAAAGAAACTTTCCTGTAAAAATGGCCTTATATAAAACCACAAAATCAAACCCATTGCCGTCGAGTCGATACCGACTCATAGCAACTCTATCTACAGGATGGAGCAGAACTGCCCATAGTGTTTCCAAGGCTGTAAATCTTTAAGGAAGCAGACTGCCACATCTTTCTCCCGTGGACAGGCTGGTAGGTTCTAACTGCAGACCTTTCTTAGCAATCAAGTGCTTAATCACTGTGCCACCAAAAAAAAAAAAAAAAAAAAGGCCTCATATTAAAGGACAACCTAGTTGTAAGAATGCATATTCTTAGAAAACCTTGAAATCATTATTTCCAAAGGTATTTTTGTAGTTATGTGAACAGCTTTGTTACACACCATTAAAAACTTCTGTACTATTTAGCAGTAATACATATTGTGCTTCACTTATTTTAAAACGGAGGGGGGGGGAATAAATAAGCACAGTGGAATTTTAACTGAACTCTTCAAATGTAGGGAACATATAGTGATTTGCTGATAAATGTTTAATAACTGGTTCTCTGAAAAAGGCCTGATTTATAGTTTTAGTCAAATTGCATGGTGTAAATACTCCCATTATTGCCTATTTGTAACTATCAAAAGGCTTGCTCTGAACATGGAATTGGGGAGAGATGGGCACAATTGCCTCTCACAAGCCTGAGCAAGTCACTTCTAGTGCACCATGGGAATAGGCCAATACTGTAAAACTTCATATTTTGAATTGCTGAAGCTTTTATTAAAAGCAAAGGGGAATTTTTGCAGAAAATATTATTAAGGTAATAAATACAAAAGTACTTTTAACTTGACTATGTTTTTCATAGCAGGAAAAAATGTCATTCTTTTTTATAATTGTAGTAATGGTTTACTTCTACAAAGAATGTTATAAATTAGTTTTAGTCTGTTTCATTGATTTACATGTTACTGAGTTTTTTAAAGGAAAGCAGAGTTCTTTAAAAACTACCATATTACCGTCCTTGTTTCGGTATTTCATGAACTAGGCCTGCATGTATCTCTCTTTTTCATTGTTTGCATTCAAAATTAGATAACAGCTAAACAATTTGTGATTTTTGTTGGAATACAAAGCTGAACAACAAATCCGAGTATTTAAAAGACACTTATTTATGATTTAAACTTTTAGTGCTTCTCAGGTAGCCTTGCAAATAAATACACATTCTTATAAGTTGTTTGGAAGGTGGATAGTTATTTCTTTGGGATCCCCTTTTTCTGTGTCTTATAAAGGAAACTACAATCTTAATACAAATTTTTCATCATTTACTCTTTAACATTTAAATTATTTCCTTATTAATATAGCAATATAAAATATTTCTAAAGTAAAATATTGCAATAAATAATTTATTTCCTTGAATGTTAAAGAAAGGATTATTGTTTGATTTTTTTCTATTATCTGGGTTTTCTATAGTCATCAAATGTAAATTTTCACAAATTAAAATGACCAGAAAAGACTTACCAGTGAGTATTCAGCTTATTAATGCTTCTTACAAATTTCTATATAATAGAGTTGGGTACTTCCAAATAATAATAGTGACCATCCTGGTGATACAGCCTCATATTCATCCTAGTCTCACTATAACACCATTTTTCAAATAAATTTAGAGTTTCTAGTTTTTCCAAAGGGTTTTACGGTTTTCTATTATTATTTGATATATATATATACTCCTTCTTAGCAACAGCATAATAATTTGTAAGGTTTATTGAACGCTTACTATACTGTTAAGTACTATTTTAAGTACTTTGCATTTATTAATTCTTAGTGCTTAGGACAATTTCAGTGGACAGATAATATTATTATCCTCATTTTACTGATAAGGAAAATGGGACAGAAAGGTATAGTAACTGGCCCAAGTTCACAGAGCTAATAAGCAGCAAATCTCCTATGAAGCCCAGGTATTTTGACCCTAGAGCTTGTGTTCTTAACTACCAATGATAACAATCTCCAATTTTGTGTGAAGCCTTGTTTAAAACTTTAATTATGAGTTTACATGCACATTAAATCCTTCACATTTAACTAAAATTTTTTTCAAACTTACACAAAATGAAAAAGATGTGCTAAGAATGTATTTAGTTAAATTTATATGCTGAAATTAATCAAGGCACATATGAAATAAAACCCAAATATATTATTCCTATTATTATAACCTGAAAACAGCTGGGAAAACACACCAAAACAAAAACTAGCCTTTCCGAGATTTTAACTGCAACTTTATTACCAAAACTAAAGTTGGAAATTCTAGCCCACAGAGTAACAATATTCCATGCAGTTATGTGTAGGTGAAACCATAACTTTTGAATAAAGTTCAGGGAAAACCAAATGTAGCCACTATCCTACTATGTACTTACTTTCCCCAAAACACTAATTAAAGTTTCCCAGAATTGTGCAATATCCATCCAGGCATCCAAGTTTATTTTCCTTTTCAGGACCAGCTTGTAACTAGAATTAACAGAGAAGCGCTTTATTTCACTCCATTGCAGTGACAGCTGCAAGAAAGTGGTCTAATTAAAGCAATCAGTTGAATTTCAAGATACAATAGTCAGCTGAATTCAGTACTAGGGAATGCTCCAATACGTATCTCACAACTTCTCTTTTTATCCATGAAAATCCCGCCTTCAAAACATATGCCTGAGAGGCGGGGCAAGATGGCGCTCTAGGCAGAAGCACCACGCCGTCCCTCCACAGCAAAGATCCGAAAAACTAAGCCTAACAGAGAATCAACAATCCTGAAACCCTAGAACACCAAATGAAGAGATAAAGAACTCAGCCAAACACCAAACGGAGTGAGAATACTAAAAGAGAATGGAGAGCGAGGAGAGACTCATACAGAGATTCCTTACCAGCTAACGCAGCACGGATTCACCATCTTGGATTCCTATCAGAGACCAGCGAACGGGAGAGCAGCCTCACAGAGCGTCCGGTGGGAGACAAAACGACCGGTAAACTGCGGTGCATGCTTTCCCACCCCCCACCCCTCTCCGCCTCGGCTGGGGCTCCCCTGATCTCCGTGGCCAGGGTCCCTTGGCTGGGGGGCGCCGGTGCTTGGATTCCGCGTGCCCGGGCTGGCGGCTTTCTGAGAGCCGTTTGCTGGCTGCTGGCGAAGCTTTTTCTGCCGCCTCCCCCTCCTTTTGCCTGAGTGCCTGGTTCCGAGCACCGTCTTTACTCTCTCCTGTGGGGCTGTGGGGCTGCGTTCAGGCGTGTGGCTGCTTCCAGGTCTGGGCTGCCGCGCTGGCGAGATCCCGGGGCCTTTGTTCGTTGGCCCCTCTGCTTTCTGTGGCCACGGTCTCTTAATCCCGAGACTGCCAGCTGCTTGGAATTCGCACCCCTGAGTGGGGGCTCTCTGGGTCCCATTTGTTGGCACTGACTGCTGGTGTTGCTTTTTTTTTTTTTTTTTAATTTTATTTTTCTTCTTTTTTGATTAGTTTTGTCATCTTTTCCCTCTTTTTCCCTTTTGTCTTTCTTCATTGCTTAATTTCTCATACCTCTATCTCTTCCTTTTCTTTCTGATCCCTGAATACCAGGCGATGTATGCCTCTGTACCTTCTGGCCAGGCTGTGCTGTGAAAACTGAGACCGACTCCCCCAGACCTCATAGCTGCATCGGTGGGATCCCTGGGAACTTGGCAGTTCTTTAACTTTTCTGATTTTTATTTGTTCATTCTTTCCTTTTCTTTCTCTTCCCCCTTGTGGTTTCCTCCATCCCATAGTCTCTCATCTATACAGTCCAACGACAAGGTCCCCTAGCATTCTTTTATGTTTATATGCTTTTTGCTCCTGCTCCTCTCTCCTCTCTCCCATATCCAGCTTAGCTTCACACATAACCATCTTCCCGCTGCACCCTACCTACCAGCACCTTGCACTTGACATCACACCACCAAGCTGTGCAGGCACGCCCTATTGGAACCTACCCAGCACTGACTACCGACCGTCCTGGTGGCTGTGGTGAGTGCCACAAACAACCCGTCCCAGTGGCTCCTCTTCAGCTAGATCTGCCCAGCTGTACCACAAGGACGAAACAAAAAAAAAAAAAAAAATCTACAATCAATAAACGAGAGAAATATCTACTGAATGCCCTGAAAACAGCAAACAATATCAAAACATTTACAAAAACAAGACAAGATGGCTCCAATAGGCGTCCAAATTAAAACACCAGATAACTCTCCTGTGGAAGAAAATGCACTAGAAGTACCTGATAGGGAACTCAAATCACTAATACTCGGAATTTTCCAAGAACTGAGGCAAAAAGCTGACAAACATGAGGAAAAAATAGACAAATTTATGGAAAATACAGACAAAAAATTGGAAGAATTCAGGAAGATGATGCAGGAACAAAATGCCAAAATAAATTCACAACTCGAAATTATACAAAAACAACAATTAGAAATCCAAAAGATAAACAACAAGATTTCAGAAATGGAGGGTGTCATAGAAGGGCTGAGAAGTAGATTTGAAACCATGGAAGACAGGATCAGTGGAACTGAAGACAAACACTTGGATACAACTCTGTTTCAGGAAAACTCAGAAAAAAGAACAAAGAAAAATGAAGAGACCCTGAGAGTTATGTGGGACACAATTAAAAGCAAAAACTTATGAGTGATTGGCATATCAGAACAGGGGGAGAAAACAGAAAACACAGAGAGGATCATTGACGAACTGCTGACAGAAAACTTTCCCAATATCATGAAAAATGAAAAGCTGGCCATCCAATAAGCTCAACGAACACTATATAGAAGAGACCCCAAAAGAAAATCACCCAAGACATATCATATTCACACTCGCTAAAACTAAAGACAAACAAAGAATCCTGAGAGCAGCTCGTGAAAAACAAGAAGTCACATATAGAGGAGAAACAATAAGACTAAGCTCAGATTATTCGGCAGAAACCATGCAGGGAAGAAGGCAATGGGATGACATATATAAAATCTTGAAAGAAAAAAACTGTCAGCCAAGAATAATATATCCTGTAAAACTCTCATTCAAATTTGATGGTGAAATTAGGTCATTTCCAGATAAACAGAAACTAAAGGAATATGCAAAAGTCAAACCAAACTTACAAGAATTATTAAAGGGAGTTCTTCGATCTGAGGACAAACAGCTTCAGCCCTCAGGCAGGACCTAGGACCTAGGACGCAGGTTCATATGAACCAGATACCATTCTAGGAACTGAACTACAGAGGACTTTCCAAAAACAAAAGAAATACAAAAGGGAATCAGAGAAATCAATCAAAGGATGACAACAACATCAAAACAATGAAAGAGGGAACAAACGGCATAGGTACAGAACCTTCTAAAGGAGAGGAAGGCAAGGCGATACCAAGTAAGGGTAGACCGCTTCAAAATTATAAAGATAAGGGTAAAATTCATGGTAACCACAAAGAAAGTTAACAAACCAACTCATAAAAATAAAGACAAAACACATAAAGTCTCAACAAAAACAAAACCTACAAAAACAAAAGAAATGAACACAAAATCCACAAACAAAAGTAACTCAGCACAAAAGAGTAAGAAGAACAAAGAAAACTTCAGCCCACAAAAAAAAGCACTACAAAATGACAGCAACAAACTTCCATCTATCAATAATTACACTGAACGTAAATGGACTCAATGCACCCATAAAGAGACGGAGAGTGGCAGAATGGATAAGAAAACAGTATCCATCAATTTGCTGTCTACAAGCGACACACCTTAGAAACAAAGATGTGAATTTATTAAAAATCAAAGGTTGGAAAAAAATATATCAAGCTAACAACTACCAAAAAAGAGCAGGAATGGCAATTCTAATCTCAGATAAAATAGACTTTAAAACAAAATCTACCATAAAAGACAAAGAAGGACAATATATAATGATTAAGGGGACGATCCATCATGAAGACATAACCATAATAAATATCTATGCACCCAATGACAGGGCTCCAAAATACATAAAAAAAACTCTAACAGCACTGAAAAGAGAAATTGACAGTTCCACAATAATAGTAGGAGACTTCAACACACCACTCTCAGGAAAGGACAGAACAACTAAGAAGAAACTCAGCAAACATACAGAAGACCTAAAGGACACAATCAGCCAACTGGACCTCATAGACATATATAGAACAATCCATCCAACCGCTGCAAAGTACACATTCTTTTCCAATGCACATGGAACGTTCTCCAGAATAGACCACATCTTAGGCCCCAGAGCAATCCTCAACAAGATCCAAAATGCTGAGATAATTCACAGTATCTTCTCTGACCACAATGCCATCAAGGTAGAAATTAACACTAGAAAGAACAGGGAAAAAAATCAAACACATGGAAACTGAATAATAATCTGCTTACACATCAATGGGTAATAGAAGAAATCAGAGATGGAATTAAAAAATTCCTAGAATCAAATGAAAATGAAAACACATCATACCAAAACCTTTGGGACACAGCAAAGGCAGTCCTCAGAGGACAATTTATAGCAATAGACGCACATATCAAAAAAGAAGAAAGGGACAAAATCAAAACATTAACTACAGAATTCAAACAAATAGAAAGAGAACAACAAAAAACGCCTACAACCACGGGAAGAAAGGATATAGTAAAGATCAGAGCAGAAATAAATGAAATAGAGAACAGAAAAACAATAGAAAGAATCAACAAAACTAAAAGTTCGTTCTTTGATAGAATCAACAAAATCGACAAACCACTGGCCAGACTGACAAAAGAAAAACAGCAGAGGGCACAAATAACCCAAATAAGAAATGAAATGGGGGACATTACAACAGACCCAACCAAAATAAAAAGGATTATAACAGAATATTATGAAAAACTATATTCCAACAAATTTGAAAACCTAGAGGAAATGGATAAATTTCTAGAAACATACGGCCTACCCAAGCTACAACAAAGTGATATTGAAAATCTGAACAGACCCATAACAGGAGAAGAGATTGAAAAGGTAATAAAAAAACTCCCAACCAAAAAAAGCCCTGGTCCAGATGGCTTCACTGGAGAATTCTACAAAACATTTATAGAAGAGCTTGTACCAGTTCTACTCAAGCTATTTCAGAGCATAGAAGAGGAAGCAACACTTCCACATTCATTCTATGAAGCCAGCGTAACGCTGATACCAAAACCAGGCAAAGACATCACAAAAAAAGAAAATTTCAGACCAATATCTCTCATGAATATAGATGCAAAAATTCTGAACAAAATTCTAGCCAATAGAATTCAGTATCATATCAAAAAAATAATACACCACGACCAAGTAGGATTCATAACAGGTATGCAAGGATGGTTTAACATTAGAAAATCCATCAACGTAATCCACCACATAAATAAAAGGAAAGAAAAAAAATCACATGATCATCTCAATTGACGCAGAAAAGGCATTTGACAAAGTCCAACACCCATTCCTGATAAAAGCTCTCAATAAAATAGGTATAGAAGGGAAATTTCTCAACATAATAAAGGGCATCGATGCAAAACCAATGGCCAACATCATTCTTAATGGAGAGAGGCTGAAAACATTCCCCTTGAAAACAGGAACAAGACAAGGATGCCCTTTATCACCACTCCTATTTAACATTGTGCTGGAAGTTCTAGCTAGAGCAATAAGGCAAGAGAAAGAAATAAAGGGCATCCAAATTGGTAATGAAGAAGTTAAACTGTCCCTGTTTGCAGATGATATGATACTATATATAGAAAACCCTAAAGACTCCATGATAAATTTACTGGAACTAATAGAAAGATTCAGCAGAGTAGCAGGATACAAGATAAACATCCAAAAATCAGTTGGATTCCTATACACCAGTAAAGAGAACGATGAAAAGGAGATCAGGAAATCAATACCATTTTCAATAGCCCCTAAAAAGATAAAATACTTAGGAATAAATCTGACCAGGAATATAAAAGACCTATACAAAGAAAACTACAAAACACTGCTGCATGAAATCCAAAGGGATCTACATAAATGGAAAAACATACCATGCTCATGGATAGGCAGACTCAACATTGTGAAAATGGCAATTCTACCTAAAGCAATCTACAAATACAATGCAATCCCGATACAAATACCAACAACATTCTTCAAAGAGATGGAAAAACTAATTATTAACTTCATATGGAAAGGGAAGAAACCCCGAATAAGTAAAGCACTACTGAAGAAGAAGAATAAAGTTGGAGGACTCACACTACCTGACTTGAGAACCTACTATACTGCTACAGTAGTCAAAACAGCCTGCTACTGGTACAACAACAGAGACATTGACCAATGGAACAGAATTGAGAACCCAGATGTAAATCAATCCACGTACGGTCACCTGATCTTTGACAAGGGCCCAAAATACATCAAATGGGGGAAAAGACAGTCTTTTTAACAAATGGTGCTGGCAAAACTGGATATCCATTTGTAGAAAAATGAAACAGGACTCATACCTCACACCATATACAAAAACTACTTCAAAATGGATCAAAGACCTGAATATAAAGCCTCAGACTATAAAATTCATAGAAGAAAAAATAGGACCAACACTTCAGGCCTTAATACATGGCATTAACAGGATACAAACCATAAACATCAACACAAAAAACCCAACAGATAAACTAGATAACTGGGATCTTCTAAAAATCAAACATCCATGCTCTTCAAAAGACTTCACCAAAAGAGTAAAAAGAGAACCTACAGACTGGGAAAAAATTTTTGGACAGTACTAGTCAGACAAAGGTCTAATCTCCATAATCTACAAGAAAATCCAACACCTCTACAACAAAAAGAGAAACAATCCTATCAAAAAATGGGCCAAGGAAATGAACAGACACTTCACCAAGGAAGACATTCAAATGGCTAACAGACACATGAGGAAATGCTCGCGATCACTAGCCATTAGAGAAATGCAAATTAAAACCACAATGAGATAGCATCTCACCCCGGCATTACTGGCACGAATCAAAAATACTGGAAATAACAAATGTTGGAGGGGCTGCGGGGAGATGGGAACTCTTATACACTGCTGGTGCGAATGCAAAATGATACAACCATTTTGGAAAATGATATGGCGTTTCCTGAGAAAGCTAGAAATAGACGTACCATTCGATCCAGCAATCCCACTCCTTGGAATATATCCTAGAGAAATAAGAGTCATCACTCGAGTAGACATATGCACACCTAAGTTCATGGCAGCATTGTTCACAATAGCAAAACGATGGAAACAACCTCGATGTCCATCAACAGATGAATGGATACACAAACTATGGTACATACACACAATGCAGTACTATGCAATGAGAAAGAACAATAATGAATCTGTGAACCATCTCATAACATGGATGAAACTGGAGGACATTATGCTGAGTGAAATAAGTCAATCACAAAAGGACAAATATTGTAGGAGACCTCTATTGTAAAAACCCATGAAAAAATTCACATGCAAAATGTAACAATCCTTGTTGGTTACCAGGGATGGGAGGGGAGGGGGTGGAAATACTAAATAGGCAATAGATAAGTGGTATCTTGGGTGAGAGGTGAGATAGTACACAGTACAGGGGAAACTAACACAACCTGCACAAGGAAAGGTCATGGAGGCCCTATAGACACATCCAAACCCCCTGAGGGACTGAGTTGTTGGACGGAGGGCTCTGGGGACCATGGTCTCTGGGAATATCTAGCTCAATTGGCATGACACTACTTATAAAGATAATGCTCTACATTCTACCTTGGTGAGTAGTGTCTGGGGTCTTAAAAGCCTGTGAGCGGCCATCTAAGATACTCCACTGGTCTCATCCCTTCGGGAGGAAGGGAGAGTGACGAGAAAAGGATACAACGAAAAGATTAGTCCAAAGGACTAATTGTCCACAGCTACCAAGGCCTCCACCTGACTGAGTCCAGTACAGCTAGATGGTGCCCAGCTACCACCACTGACTGCTCTGACCAGGATCACAACAGAGGGTTCTGGACAGAGCTGGAGAAGGATGTAGAGCATAATTTTAACTCCCCCCCCCCCAAAAAAAAAGACCAGATTTACTGGCCTAAAGAATACTGGAGAAACCTCAAGAGTGTGGCCCCCAGACACCCTTTCAGCTCAGAGGTGAAGTTACCTTCGAGGTTCGATGTTAAGCCTGGGAGTGGACAGCCCAGTAAAACTAAATGGGACTAACGAGGTACAGGAGTCCGGTGACAAAGGCCAGAAGGCAGAGGGGGAATAGGAAACTGATGATAAAGAACACAAATTGAGTAAGGACACTGTCGATGTGTTGTGAGATTGTTGACCACTGTTATAGGGCAACATTTGTAGTAACTATTAAATGGGAGGCTGTTTTGTCCTGTAAGCCTTCATCTTGGGCGAGAATAGCAGCACAATTGGAAGAGCATAGTCAATATCACTTAAATGTGTAAGTAAAAAGTTTTGAAATGGTGTTATAAAAAAAAAAAAAAAACAACCAAATGAGACTAATGAGGTACAGTAGTCCAGTGACAAGGGCCAGAAGACAGAAGGGGACAAGGAAGTCCCCTGGTGATAGGGAACACAAGGTGGAGTAAGGATATTCTTGATGTGTTGTGAGATTGTTAACCATTGTCATAGGGCAACATGTGTAGTAACTGTTAAATGAGAAACTATTTTGTTCTGTAAGCCTTCATCTTAAGTGAGAATAACAGCACAGTTGGAAGAGCGTAGTCAATGTCACTGAACTGTGTATGTAGAAATTTTTGAAACGGTGTATCTTTGGCTATCTGTATTTTCATCAAAAAAAAAAAAAAAGGTTGAGAATTTAGAGGCTTAATATGTTGTGGGGTTGTTAACCAATGTCATAAAACAACATGTGTACTACTGTTTCATGAGAAACTATTTGTTCTGTAAGCCTTCACGTGAAGTACAATAAAATATAAAAAAAAAAAAAAGAAAATGATGAACATGTGATTGGAGAATGGAGGAAGGGCAATGTTTTTATGCAGTGGCAAAGAACTTGTCTGAATTATGTTCAAATGCTTAGTGGAAGGTAGAACTTGTAAGTGATGAACTTGGATATCTGGCTGATAAGATGTCTAAGCAAGATCTTAAAGGGGTGGCATAGTTTCGCCTTGCTGCTTATAGCAATATGTGAGAGGAAAGAGATAGACTTAAAAATGAACTGTACAAAAGGAAAACAGAACTCTAAGATTTGGAAAATTCTGTTGCACAAACTAAGGACATGTGTTCTAGAATGTTCACCAAGGACATGACTACACAATCTTTTGTTAAAGAGATTAGGCCTGTGACTGACGGATCTAACTAACTACCACAGCAGAAAACCCATTAGCTTAGACTGAAGGGGGCAGAGAAAGAACAAAAGGAAAGAATGCCATCCACCTCTTGGAATTCTACAGGCAGGAGACAAACGAAAGGAGCTATATGTATTGTCCTCCAAGAAAAGAAAAGAACTATTCCTGGGGAAGCTCAGAGATCAGCAGAACTGTTGGAAGGAGCACAGGAAGCAGGGCCTTCTCAGTTTCAAAGGGTGGGTCCACCACCTGCTCAATCTCAAATAGTGGAGCCATAGCCTCCAAGGTTTCAAAGAGTCAGATCTTTGCCAACTTGATTTCAGAGTGTGAGGCTGCTGTTAAGGTGTGCCAGAGGGATGGGGACAGGGCCACCATGCTCAAGGATCCGAAGAACATGGCCTGCCGGGGCTGAAGCGGAGGTCACCACTCAGATGGACTAGGAGAATGGACTTGCCCAAAGCCACGGGAGCAGAGTTGCCATCCCAGTGGGTCTAGAAGGCAGAGCTGAAGTCCAGGGTAGAAGGGTCTCCACCCAGAATCCAGAGGGCATGGCCATCACGCAAAGTCTGGAGAGTGGACCCATTGCCCTGATGATCTCAGAGAAGAGAGGATTATTTTCAAGCTTAGAGAGCTAATATAAATTGTTCTACTGGGTTTTGGACTTGCTTGGTGCTTGTTATCCCTCCTTTCCCTCTAACTTCTCTCATTTGTAACAGAAATGCCTACCTTGTGCTTGTTCCATCATTGTCCTTTGGAAATAGATAACTTGTATTATAGATTTCACAGATTCATAGATGAAGAGAAATTTTATCCAGGATAGAATATGCCTAAATCTCACTTATATTTGATTTAGATGATTGAGAAGATGAGATTTGGGGCTTAGATTTGATTTAAGACTTTTGGAATGACACGATGGGGTGAATGTGTTTCACATGTGGTCAGAAGATGAATTTTGGAGGTCAAAGAGTAGAAAGTTACAGATTAAATTGTGTGCCCCAAATATATGTGTTGGAAATTCTCCCCTATTGGCTGTGGTTATAATCCCGTTTGGGAATTAGTTTTCTGTTATGTTAATGAAGCAGAATTAGTGTAGGGTGTGTCTTGAGTAAATCTCTTACAAGAGATAAAAGCAGCAGATTAGGCAAGCAGAGATGGGAGAAGAGAGATGCCATGCCACAGGAAGACTGCCCAGGAGCAGAACTCAGAAGACACAGCGACCTTCTTCCAGAGCCAAAATAGAGAGAAAGATTTCCTGGCACCCTGAATTGCGACTTCTAGCTCAGTTTGCATTGGGCAAATCTGCTACAAAAGATCTCTTTAAAGTGTTAAAAAGCAAATATGTCACTTTGAGGACTAAATGTTAAAAAGCAAATATGTCACTTTGAGGACTAAGGTGCACCTGACCCAAGCCATGTTATTTTCAATCACCTCATTTGCATGTGAAATCTGGAAACAAATAAGGAAGACTGAAGAAGAATTGAGGCCTTTGAATTAAGGTGTTGGTGAAGAATATTGAAAATACCATGGACTACCAGAAACAAAATCTCTCTTGAAAGAAGTACAGCCATAATGCTCCTTAGAAGCAAGGATGGCGAGACTTTGTCTCACACACTTTGGACATGTTATCAGGATGGACCAGTTCCTGGATAAGGACATCATGCTTGGTAAAGCAGAGGGTCAGTGAAAAAGAGGAAGACCCTCAACCAGATGGACTGACACAGTGGCTGCAACAATGGGCTCAAGCATAACAACAATTTTAAGGATGGCACAGGACTGGGCAGTGTTTCGTTCTGTTGTACATGGGGTCACTATGAGTCAGAACTGACTCAACAGCACCTAACAACAACAACAAGCCTCCTAAACTGCGAGAAAATAAATTTGTGTTTGCTAAAAAAAAACATATGCCTGCAAGTTTTTCTAGAGCCCAAATGGTCTGCCTAACACTTTGTCTCAGAGGATGCTAGAGGGGGACAGTATTTCAGTTTCTACCGTGTCTGTCACCCTCACTTGACTCCTCAACTCGCCAAACACATAAGAGAACAAGATATAATAATAGTCATTAACAGACACGTTTGAAGCTCTCTGCACAAGTATTCACTCACAGCTCCTTCACTTCTATTGCTTTATAGAAAAACCTTCCAATTTATGTTCTACATTACTGTGTTTTCAACTTTAAAAGACTATACAGTTTTCAATGTTAGAGAGAACATCAAGCAACAAGAAAGACCACTGTGCTGAATATTCCCTCTTTGTCTCTCCAGAGTCAAACTCCACCTTGTCTACACCCTGATCTGTGCCCCAGGAGGCTGGTCATTATGGATGGTTCAATGGACTCTGTTTCCTCTGGCTTCCAATGGGTTCAGCAGTGGGAAAAACCAGTAGGAGATGGGAGAAAGTGAGGAGAGTAAGATCAGGATATTTATCTCACTGCCCTCTGGCTTCTAAGCTACAGCTGATTATCTGCGGGTTTCTACAGAGAGCTCTCATTAAGTGGCTGTAGAACTCTTGCTCCAGCTTCAATAAGCTGGTCTTCCCTTTGACCCTACTCGCCTAGCAGTGGTAATGAGCTGTAAGAACTATTATTAGCCCAGGGGCTCTGCACTCTTCCTTGTTCCCTAAATTTTGTCCTTGCCTTTATAATAGCTCCTTTTAAAAATTAATTATTAAATTATTAAGTGCTCTATTAACCAACCGAGGGTGCTGTGACCCTGATATATCAACCATACCCTAAAGATCTCATACATTTCAAAATAGAAAATTTGTTGTTGTGAGGAGTTCTTAAAACAGAGATGTAGGAAGATGCAATTAAGGTATTTGTTAGTTTTCTCTTTGCCTCAGTAGACATTGGCAAGTGCTCACACAAGGCTAATTAGGGTGCTTTAACATTTACATCGAGGGTTAAGAACTAATAAGGTGTGTGGAACATTTCACACTGATTAGGAATAGTATCTGACCTTTATTTCTTTGATTTCATTTTAAGAGTAAACCACAAAAGCATTTATAATTTGGAAAGCTCTCCTTGGTACTACAGTATGATTCAGTCTCAGATTCCTAGAACAAGAACTGAATATTTTAAGTTGGAATTACAGCAAGGTGGTCTGTGGCCAATACAAGCCAAAAGGATGTTGTAGTTTTTGTTGTTATTGTTGTTTTTTGACAAAATTGTCCTAAAGGTTTGAGTCAGTTTTAAAAATTTGAAGGTTTCACATGAGAATTTGGCTTCTCAATACATTGTCCACACCCTAATAAGGTAAATTGACCTGGCTGAGAAGTGGTCGTGTTCTTTAAGCAAAGTATGCATTTTCCAGGTTATTACAGTCTCCACTATTCCCTAGTTCTTACACCAAATCTGATTAGCTTTTAGCTTACCTGTATGTGGCCAGAATCATTTTAGTTCATGACTCCTGGTATCCAGGAAACTTAACTCTGCCTAATGTGTCATTTAAAACCACAGCTAATAATTATTTATGTCTAAAACAGGCATCAGTAAAGGCCCTTTTCTGTAAAGGGCCAGATAGTAAATGTTTTAAGCTCTGCAGCTCATAACATCTCAGCTCTACTGTTGTAGCACAAAAGCCGCCATAGACAATATATAAACAAATGGGTGTGACTCTGTTCCAATAAAACTTTATTTTAAAAAATAAATGGTAGATGGCTCATGGACCATAGTTTGTTAATGCCTGGCAATCAGAGTATCTGTAAAATATTGCTGGTCAAGATACTGTAATGGTCTTTTCATACAGATTAGCTGTTTTGTGACCAGAAAGGAGAAAGTTTGTTTAAGGATAAAAAAGGAGGCAGAGTCCAGGATGAGACTGATGGGTAGTAGCCATTAAGAATGTGTAGATCCCTAGAACAAGATGACTTAAATCAGAAGTACATGTGCCTGCAAGTATTCTAGAGACTCCAAGCCCAGGAAAGACAGATCATGGCAGGGTCTCCAGCTTCTCTTCTTTTGAAGATATGCAATGCTTACTGCAGATTTTACTCCCAAATCATATGGTTAATTTCCATCCCAAAGCATTCCGCAAAATTAAGAGGTATTGGCTTTTTAAATGATAAAGAACATATAGCAAAAAGAGAGAATGTTAGTTTGATGCCAGCTATGAGAGCCTTAGATTCAAATGGATGTTGAAGAGGCAATGAGTTGTAGGAGAAAATCCTGAATTTTGGAATCTAGTTTTGGGGTATTGAAAACTCTTATCTTCCGTATTGATAAAAATGAGATTTGTTGAAAGAATTATGCTAGATGGTATAGGTTACAGAGCCAAGAACAGTGCTTCATAACTGTGATTAATAAATGTTACTAGTTTTCTCATAGGAAAATTCAGGTTCTTTAATGGGTCAAACTCACTTGGAATTCTCCATGGCTCTGAACTCTAGTCTTAAACTATTCTTAAGAAAAGAAGGAACAGAGGTTTAATGAAGAAAATATATTGAAAAAACACTGCATGAATAGATATATAATAATGATTTTGGTATAAAATAAGATTATCTGTACATACACTGTATGTAGAAAAGTCCAAATTCAATTCTTTCAGTTCTTTTTATGAGCATCTCTAAAATAAGTGTGGACTCCCTTTAGTATAAACAAGTATATTTTGCGTATCCACTGTTACAAAAAACCAAAACCAAACCCATTGCCACTGAGTCAGTTCCAACTCATAACGACCCTATAGGACATAGTGGAACTTCCCGAAATAGTTTCCAAGGAGTGGCTGGTGGATTCAAACTGCCGACCTTTTGGTAAGTAGCTAAACACTTAACCACTGTGCCAATAGGACCCCTCCATTGTTATACTCATTGTCGTAGAGTAGATTCTGACTCACAGCACCCTATAGGACAGAGTAGAATTGCCCCATAGGGCTTCCAAGGAGCACCTGGTGGCTTCGAACTGCCCACCTTTCGGTTAGCAGCTGAGCTCTTAACCACTGCGCCACCAGGGTTTCCCACTGTTATAGCACCTATTTATTCATTCATTTAATGTTCAACGATAAATGTTTCTTGAGCACCTGCGATATGCTAAGCATCACATTAAATGCTACTCTAATGTATTTCAGGAAAAACATTAATTATGTGTTATAATAGAGAAAAGGAAGTCATCCCTGAGGAAGTGATGTCTAAATTGAGGTATCAAAGACAAATTAAAGCTACCTAAACAAAAGCATATATGGTAGGGCAGGAGTGCTCCTCACAGAGAGAACAGAATATGCAAACACCTTCGGAGAGAAAAGAGTGGCGGGGTGGGTGGTGAGCCAAGAGTTTAGCAAGGAATGTTTCTGTCTTAAAGTAAGGTTGGGAACAACTAGCACAATTTTTGCATCCGTAATTTGGGAAAAATCAATGCAATGGAAAGTTTGATGCTGTGTTGGTCCCAACTCTGTAATATCAGTATTTATTTCTGTTTATTTGTTTAGGAGTAGTTGGTATCATTCTGCTTACGTAGGATAATATGATAACATTTTTCAATATCTATTGGATGGTTTTAAGCAATTTTATGGACACTTAACATCCATTTTTAACACTGAAGATCAAGACAAGACTATATATAAACAAAGGAAACACAGATTGCTCAGCTGCATGGATAAATGTTTGTTCCAACCCATGTCCTCTACACGCAGAGATTAAGAACAGGTAATGGAAAAAGACTGCCATTCAGGAACTGACATGGGGTAGCTTAAGCAGCCTGAAACTGAAAAGGTCTTTTAAGTCTGCATTAGGAACAGCTGTAGGCAACCTGCAGTAAGTATATAGGGAAAGAAATAGTACAATTGTTATTATTATTTTGGCGCACCAATAGTCAATATGTTGTATCTACAATCTGAATTAATTTAGGAGTTCTGTGACTATTGTATTAAACTTTGTTTTAAAAAGTTGTATATATGAGCATGTGCACATGTACTGGGAGTAGGAGGGTGGAGCCTCAGGTTTTAACAGTTCTATAACTTTATGGACCGTTGCTTGAAGGAAGAATCCTTGAATATTTAAAATGTAAATAGCAGTTTTAGGTTGTTTCCCATACCCAGGAACTACAGATTGAGGATTCGGTGTGAATATTGACAGCCCCGGTGGCACAGTGGTTAAGGGCTCGGCTGTTAACCAAGGTCGGCGGTTCGAACCCACTAGCCACTCTGTGGGAGAAAGATGTGGCGGGGCAGTGTGCTTCTGTAAAGATTACAGCCTCGGAAACTTACAGGGCAGTTCCACTCTGTCCCATAATAGGGTCACTATGAGTCGGAATTGACTTCACAGCAACAGGTTTAGTTTTAGTATGAATATTGAAGATATTCACAAACTTTTAAGACTGGATATATCCTTAGTTAAAATAATAGTTAGATTCCTGGAGATGAAATAACTGAAAATAAATAAAGATTGAAAAAAAATTAGGTTTTCTGCTTAAATTATGTGTTTCCTTAGAATGGCTAATGAGATATTAATTTTCATTTTTACTATAAACTGTTGATATATAAAATCATATACAATTAAAAAATATTTGCATGTTATGAAGCACAATAAAGGGAATATTTGTACTCAATTTAAAAAATAGAATACATCTTAACTGCTGAATGCCACGTTGCCTTTCATAAAACAAACATAAGTTAGAACTTCTATAAACCATTTTTCAAAGTATTCCACTGCACACTGACATAAATATATACCTCTGGTTAAAGATGACTGGCTACTTTTAGACTCTCAGAGGAAATCCTTATCAACTAGCAAACATACCTCAGTAAAAACCAGTTTACCATAAGTGCTTGACTCAATTTTCTAGTTGCTGATAAGCCCCATATATTAAAGGGCAGGCATGTGAAAAATCTTTTGAAAACAACCAGTTGGATATTCTTTGCTCATTTCTTCTGTAACTTGACATATTGCAAAGATCTTAATGATTTTTTTAGCATTTTCTCTTGAGATCTTTACTAAAGGCGAGTACTCTGATTTCTATATGCAATTAGAAAAACAGAAGAATTAAGTTTTACTATATATTCAGGTCCATTTTTATGAGAGGTCATAACTTTCAAAAACATCAGGTAACATACTTTACTCCCGTTATTTCTAATGGATAATGCAATGTAAATTCACATAGCAAACAGCTTTTTACAGTTTTTATTATTCTTTAATGTTTGACTATAACTATTAAAATGATAACTGTTAAAGTATTAGCTAAAAAGCAGGGCAAGATTTTCAAATGACTTTTTCTAACTCCAGTATAAAATCTACTTTTCCAGTCGAATATGCTGTTTGCTCTCTAGGGGCATGTTTATCAATGTCTTTAATGTCTTTAACAAGTCATTTGTTGAACAGTTTTAAATTAGAGCAGGTTCTGAATAAAGAACCTACCTGTAACTATAGATTTGGCTTCCAAAATCTTACCTACCTACACCATTTTCTCCTTCAAGGGGCTTGAAAAATAGAGAAAAGTAAGAGAAAATGTAAAAAATTTGCTTTTTTGGAGAAGCTGGGTATTTTCAAGAGTGGTAATTTTTGGTACAATTAACTTACATACCATGGACTGAAATTAAACAGTGATAAATTTGACTATGTGAATCCTTATACTCAATTAATTCTACAAGTTTTGGGAAATTATATAACATACATTGTCCTGTGTTTTGATGAAAGAGAAATGATCTTAGTAATATACACATTTTTAAGAAATACGCTACTGTTGTAATAGACTTGTCTATAGAATGCAATGGAACTTTCTTCATCTGTCACTAGGTATATGTTTGTTTAAAAAGTAGATAACTTCACAAGTAATAGAGTATGATAAAGTAAGTGTCTGTGGATCTTTGTTATTTATGCATAGTTACCAAAAAACCCACCATTTTCTTAAAAACATCATAAACATAACACTATATAAATGTGTAACCTCCTCTAAATTAAAGGAAAAAACAGATTTCTTTAAGGTAGTTTACAAAATGTTTCAAGAGCATGTGCTGTCTCTCTCTCTCTCTCTCTTTTTTTTTTTTTAAGTCTTTCTTTCACACACACATACACTGAACATACACACTAAACATCACAGTAGTATAAGGGATATCTAAAGTAACCAGCTGCTAAACACAGCCAAGTAGGATTTTCACCGAACAATGTCAATAAATTTTAATTAGAAAAAAATCTGACATTGTATTTGTAGTTAAGACAGCCTAAGGTTCCCTGATGGAGCAGTAGAAGGATGGGGTGCAGAACTCAAATTCTAGTAAGAAGACCAGACTTAATGGTCTGACTGAGACTGGAGTCACCCCAGAAGTCATGGACCCTGGACTCTCTATCAGCCCAGAACTCAAACAATTTCTGAGGCCAACTCTTCAGACAGGGATTGGACTGGACTGTGGGACATAAAGTGATACTCGTGAAGAGTGTGCCTCTTAGTCAAGTAGATACAAGAGACAGAAGGGGCAGCTTCTGTCCAGAGGTGAGATGGTAAGGCAGAGAGAGTTAGGAATGGGCTGAATGGTCATGGGGAATCAGGGGCAGAAAGGAGGAGTGTGCTGTCACAGAATGGATTGAGCAATTAGGGTCTCATAACAATGTATGCAAAAAAAATTTTGTATGGGAGACTAACTTGAAATGTAAACTTCATTTAATTACAACAATTAAAAAAAAAAAAGAGAGAGCCTAAATTTAATCACATTCATACAGGTTGCATACTGAATGAAATGAATGAAGTTCAAGTTCATCCTAAAACTCTATTCCAAGTTCTTAGCCATCTGGTCAGCTAAGAAAGATTCCAGTCCTTTCCCTATATTTAATTTTATGAATTAATTGAAAAATCAGTTATGGACTAACTTTGTAACACCTCTTATCAGCAAGCTTCTTGACTTGTTGATAAGACTGGAAAAATCTAGGGATACTCTAGAATCTGATTGTAACTGTTGGTATTTATTCTCTCATTTACCAAACCTCTAAGGAAGTTGAAAGGAGGATAATTTTACATTTGAATTTTCTTTCCCTTACTAGAGTATGAATTGCATTCTAATTTTAACTCCTTGGAATAAAAGTTAAATACAGTCTCTGTGGTAATTCTTGGATTCCCTAGGAAATTCAGTTACATAGAGAAAACTCAATTCTTCTGCAATACTGTGTCATATAGATTTCATCACCATGTAGTCTCTGGCCACGCTCACTGTGGTCTTCCACGTGTTGTGTTTCCTCTTTCTAACTCCAGGTGCTTGCACAGCACCTCAGACATTGTTTTTCTAACATCTCCTTTGGTGTTTCCAAACTCAAATCCAACTAGCCCTTCTTCAGAATCCAAGACTTCGTCTCACATACTTTAGACATGTTATCAGGAGGAAGCAGTCCCTGGAGAAGGACATCATGCTTGGTAAAGTAGAGGGTCAGCGAAAGAAAAAGAACCCTCAACAAGATGAACTGACACTGTGGCTGTAACAATGGGCTCAAGCATAACAATTGTAAGGATGGCCCAGGACTGGACAGAGTTTCATTCTGTTGTACATAGCGTCTCTGAGTCAGAAACAAATCGATGGGACTTAGCAACGACCATAACAACAAAATCCAAGAACACATTAGCCTTCTCATAAGTGCCTTTTGCATCTTCTGTTTAAATTCCATAATGCCAGTCTACTTTATTTGCAAGTATAGAAACATTCTACAGATACATGCATCTGAAGAGCATAAACAATTGTCCACATGTCTCAAAGACCTACTTAACTTCAAATATATGCATAAGAAATTGCAATGATTCATCAAGTAAATGATTTATCATCTCATTCATTGCAATGACCCAAATGATAGATTGACTCACAAATGGCCAGCTGTTTGTGTCATATGATCATGACACTCACAATAACTAGCACAAAATAAGGTATTGGTTATGGATAGGTTCTTTGAAGTCAGTGTGCCTGGGTTTGAGGTGCAGGTCTACAGATTACTAAGGTTAAATAATAGTGCCCACTCCATTAATGTTGTTAGGGAAACAACATTACAGGGAAATAGTCCATGTAATGCTGGTTGGTACAGCCTTGGCATGTATAAGTATCTGTTGAGGACTGTTACTTGTTATGTGGTCATTAAACCTGATTTCACTTTTCAAATACAGTAACTCAGGTATAGGAGTAGATACTGCAGATAATAACTTCTTATTTACAAAGGCTTTCTTTTTTCCCTATAGCATTAGCAGAGTTTTTGAGCTTTGATGTTTAGGGTTCTGTGTGACAAAAACAATTCTTAAGAAAGCTGTGGGTATGAGCTTTGTAGAAAGCAAGGGCAGTCAGGCTGAACAGGAACTGGACTCAGATTTCAAGAACTTTATGCATTTTAGGTTTTATTGAAACCAATGCTCTTGAGAACAACTTAATTTTTTATATAACAATAATACTCCTACTTCTATTTATTAAGATATAACTTATGTTTGGTAAAATGTACAAATCTTAATCATATAGCTTGATATATATATGTATATACACATATATGTGCTTTCTATATATATACATACATACACACACATCTATCTTGTAATATATATCAAGTTTATCTATCTATCCATCTCCTTTACCAAAATTAAGAGAGAAACATTTCCTTAACCTGAAAATTCTCATTTTGCCCCTTTTTAGTTAAAATCTGCTCTCCAGAGGTAATCTCTGTTCTGACTTCTATCATCAACAATTTTGTCTTTTCTTGCTGTCTTAGTCATCTAGTGCTGCTATAACAGAACTACACAAGTGGATGGCTTTAACAAAGAGAAGTTTATTCTCTCACAGTCCAGTAGCCTAGAAGTTCGAATTCAGGGTGCCAGCTCCAGTTGAAGGCTTTCTCTCTTTGTCAGCTCTGGAGGAAGATCCTTGTCATCAGTCTTCCTCTGGTCTGGGAGCATATCAGCACAGGAACCTCAGGTCCAAAGGATGCGTCCGGCTCCCGGCACTGCGTTCTTGGTAGTATGAGATCCCCGTGTCCCTCTGCTTGCTTCTCTTTTTTATATCTCAAAAGAGATTGGCTTAAGAAACTATCTAATGTTGTGGATCTCATTAGTATAACTGCGGCTAATCCATTTTATTAGCATCATAGTGATAGGATTTACAAGACATAGGAAAATCTCATCAAATGACAAAATGGTAGACAATTGCACAATACTGGGAATCATGGCCTAACCAAGTTGACACATATTTTTGGGGGACACAATTCAATCCATGACACTTGTACTTTATGTAAATGGAATAATATATAGTTTTTTTTCTCAAAATAATGTTTTTGAGATTTATCTATATTATAGTGTGTGTCAGTTTCACGTTCTTTTTTATTGCTGTTTAGTATTCTACCGTTTGACTATAAAACAATTTGTTTATTTTCCTGTTGATGCACACTTGGGTTGTTTGGGGCTACTATGAATAAAGCTTCTATGAATATTCTTCTACAAATGATTTTCTACACATATGCGCTCGTATCTCTTGGTTACATAGCTAGAAGCAGAATTGCCAGGCCATAGCAAGGGCATATATTTTTAACTTTATTAACTTTATTTAGAAACTGTACAACAGTTTTTGAAAGTGTTTGTTCCATTTTCACATTCCCACCAATAATGTGTGAGTAAACCAGTTTCTCCATATCTTTGCCAACATTTGGTATTTTCAGTCTTATATTAATTTATGTGTTCTAATAGGTACATTGTTTATCATGATGTCACCTTAAAGACTGAGGTGCTCCTGACCCAAGCCACGGTATTTTCAGTTGCCTCATATGCATGCGAAAGCTGGACGATGACTAAGGAAGACCAAAGAAGAATTGACGCCTTTCAACTGTGGTGTTGGTGAAGAATATTGAATATACCATGGACTGCCAAAGGACGAACAAATCTGCCTTGGAAAAAGTACAACCAGAGTGCTCCTTAGAAGCAAAGATGGCAAGACTATGTCTCGCATACTTTGGACATGTTATCAGGAGGGATCAGTCCCTGGAGAATGACATCACGCTAGGTAAAGTAGAGGGTCAGCGAAAAAGAGGAAGGCCCTCAGTGAGATGGATTGACACAGTGGCTGCAACAATGGACTCAAGCATGGGCTCAATAATTGTGAGGATGGCACAGTACTGGGCAGTCTTTCATTCTGTTGTACATAGGGTTGCTATGAGTCAGAACTGATATGAGGGCACCTAACAACAACAAAAACAACAGCAACGAGTACATACAGGCAGTTCCTGGTTACAGAGGAAATCAGTGCCTAACTGTCTTTAAGTCGAGTTTGTAGGGAAGTTGGAATAAGTGCATACAGTTCTTATAAGCCTTACTTTAGTGTAAGAAAAGGCTTCAAAGCCTTTTTAGTGATTTATAAGCTGTACCTGCAGCAAATGAAGGTGATTGTGATGAATAATTTGTTGAGAGTAGGAGTTGGTTCAATTCTTTCAAAGTGAGGGCAAATTTACATAACATTAAAGGGCAAGTACAAGTTGTCCTGAAACTGGATGTTCTTAAGCCAGGGACTGTGCCTGTACTGGTGTTTCACTGCTGTTTAATTTGCATCTTCATGATGACTGATAATGTTGAACAGTTTTCCATAATAGTTTTTCTTCTTAATCACAGTATTTATTGCAATTCACATTATTTTTACCTTTTAAAGAGAATACATACAACTCTTCTTGAAAAAAACACATAAACTGAAAAAGGAGACACGTAAGAGTGTGTGTGTGTGGGTGTGGGTGTGGGTGTGGGTGTACCCGATGAGGCAGTTCTACTTTGTCACATGAGGTTGCTATGAGTAGAAGCTGACTCAACAGCACCCAACGATGACACAGTACACATGCTTTCAGTCAGACTTTTGGAAAATGAGTGTGCAGATATTTTTAAAACTTTGTTTCATCAACATATTTCATATGTGGTGTGAATTGAATATTAATATGAGTCATTTAATTATATTTTTATTCTAGAAGTGTTATTATTAAATATCAGATTACAGTGTACTCTGAGTGATGTGATATACAGCGAATTTTCTTTGAAGAAGGTGGAGCTGCATTCTTATGTCGCTTAATGGACTTTCTCCCTTTAGTTTTATTGTTAAGTTATTAAATAATAAAATATGAGTTATCCATTCAAAAAAGGAAAAAAAAAAACACTTTAATTCTAATTTCTGGGTGCTCCATTTCAAAACAATGTTTGTCATCTACCCTAAGACAGAAAATGCCAATTTGTACAATGATGTATCATTAGGCAATTGAGAGAAAATTACTGATGTTTTTCTACAGTCTTCCTTATTCCTATTTTTTATTAATATAAAGATCAACTTGATGTATAAAACGTCTAGGTGTGTGTCTGCCTATGAATATATTTCTCTTTCCTTGGTACCTGATATTTTTTCTAGAGAAATTTACAACAAATATTCTACTATGAATTTTATGTATTATTTACATGAGTAATTGCAATGAAGAATCAATATTCTCCTCCTTTTCCCTGTTTGCAGCCTTACACCATAAAAGAATGTTGATGAAATTTCAGTATTCCCTATTCACGTGGAAAAACTAACCGTAAACTATGATCACCATGAATATATTCAAAATTAACTGGCCATTTACTGCATTGCTCTTCTTTAAATACTTTTGTTTTTCTTTCCTCCTCACAATGTGCAATGTCAAGGGTACTGAATTTGCTTATCTAGAATATCATAGAAAATATTATAAATATTAATATCACGTCTTACTATTATAAATGGTATACTATATATTATTATATAGTATATTTTAAACATTGTTAAAATAGTTATTGAAAATCATTTAATTTAATAAATGATGGTTAAGGTTGGACAAAGAAGTCTAGCTTAGACTGGAATCTGAATATGCATATAAACATTGGATAGGTTTCAAACTTAGCAAAATTAATTCTCTTGACTAATGACAGAGCTAAGAAAGAAAAACAATGCATTATATTCTATTAGGATATCTAATAGCCAAAGCAATTTTAGATTAGATTAATTAGAAAAGCATGGGTATCTTAATTATATCACTATAGAAACAAAGCAACATCAATGTACTATTTTCAATCAGGACAGCAGATCAAATTAGACAGGGTATTTTGTTTCAGAAGATTTACACAAACAGATCAAGACATGAAAGAAGCTTGGGGATGAGTGACATTTTTGTGAAGATTAATTGCAACATTAACTAAACTAAACAAAACCAGTATGAGGCAAGACCACATCAGTGGGTCTAATCAATTTTGAGTGAATTTAAAGTAGTAATAGTTGGTGGATTTGATTTTAACAGCATTTGTCACATGTGTTTCACAGTTTACTCCTGCTGCTTCATTGCATCTACCTAGAGAACTCACTCTGGGGCTTCAGTAATAAAGTTCAAGACATGATCAGACCAGTGACAACGCCATGTCTTTGAGAGTCAGATGTTTTCAGTTGAGTCAGCACGGCTGCTAACCAAAAAGTCGGCAGTTCAAAATACCAGCGCTCCTTGGAAACCCTATAGGGGCAGTTCTGCTCTGTCCTTTAGTGTCATGATGGGTCGGAATCGACTCGACAGCAACGGGTTTGTTTTTTTTTTTGTTTTGTTTTGTTTTACAGGTGAAGCATATTGGGAAGTTAATACGTTTAATGCTGGGCATTCAGTTCAGAGCATCAGAAAACAGTTTTATTTTTAAAAAGTTGCAAATTCTCCAACCAGGACCTTTTAACAAAACTAGTAAATGCCAAAACTTTTCATTTTATCTTGTTACCCATACATATGAAGAACATGACCTGCACAGATGAATAAATGTTCATAGGTACAAATCTAACATACAGTCCGACAAAGAAGTCACCTCAACTGCCAGACTTGAGTTCGGAGCATTTTAACATTTCTTATTTTCATTTTCTCCCGTTTTTGCTTTCCCCCTAAATATGAAACTACCAACACCTCTTCCCAAACTGCACAGTCAACATAATGGATGAACTTTTTGAGTGTCTTACAGACTCTGCCATACATAGAGGCATTTAACATGGTAAACAAGGATTGTGGACTTTGAGGAGCATCCCTGATTTTTATTATATCATATCCATCTTTTGTTTGAAACAATGGGTTTCTAACATCATTGTAAATAACAAAAACTTATAAACATATTTATAGAGTATCTGAGCTTCTTTTACTTATTTATTTTTGTAGTCTGAGTTCTAAATAAAGACGTGACAAAAAGTAAATGAAGAAAAACATAATTTTCATGCATGTTGTTGTTATGTGCCATCAAGTCGATTTTGACTCATAGTAACCCCCTATGACAGAGTAGAACTGCCCCATATGGTTTTCTAGGCTGTAATCTTCATTGGAACAGATTGCCAGATCTTTCTCCCAAGGAGCCTCTGGGTAATTTGGAACCACCAACCTTCGTGATAGCAGTCAAGCACTTAACCGTTGAACCAGAAGGGCTCCTTTGTTTACGTATAAGGGCTCAAAAATGTGGTCAATTCATACATGGATACTGTCTTCCATTACCCACACATACTGTGAGGTGATAGGAATCCACAGAGTGGCAAAGGGATTATTAATGAGGAGGATTATAATATTCTACTCCCATTATCTTAACCTAGGTATGCTGATATAGTCATTCTGTTCTGTTAAAACTCCATCTTTAGTATAAATCTAAATTTTGAGATGAGGAATATGGGATGAGTTCTAACATACAGAAGTTATTAAAATTAGTACTTATGGTATTATTGTTGCAATAAAGACTTGTTTGTATCCAGTTCACTTAAGTATCACCAGTATTATTTAGTATTGCTTTCATTTTCTGCCTATATCAGAAATGGTACCATTTCAATACCAATAATAGAGTATTTATTGATGAACTTATTAACTTGTGTTTCATATTTTTTATCAATAATAGCTGTGAGTACTGTAAGTATAATATTTTCATCCATGCATCCATTTATTTACACATAATTTATTGAGTAATAATGGCATAGTCCAGAAATGTGGACAATGCTAATTAGTTGGCCAAGTTATAAAAAACGTTATATAGCTGAAAATAATGTATGCTTATGCAACAAGTTTGTTACTGATTTAATTAATGTAGATATATTTTAAATACTGAGAATTTACTTTCAACTGAATTAAAGTTTTTCATCGTAAGTACTCATTAGGGAGAACAGGAGAGATTTCTAATGTTTGTCTCCATAAAATATATTCCCTTTTGAGACCAGATAAATGCTACCAGAGAAAAACCTATCCTGGAGCTGTGGAAATAGTTAAAAAGGTTTGCATTTCCAATCATTTCCTTAGAAGTAAATTAAGTAGAAATTACTGAGATATCAACAGAAGTGTAATTAAGTAGAATAGATACTAATGATCAATGGTAAAAGTGGTCCACAAGTCAGCGAAACAGGCAAAGTTAAGTGCTAGCTATCAATAAACATGAAAGTTTGATCTAACTCAGTTGAATGAAATGTATTAGCAGAGGTACTTTAATCAAGGAATTCAAAGCACACTGCTGGAAATATAATATTTCTTTATCATAGCCTGATTTCTTAGGGGAGAAACCTAAAAACATTTCTAAAAACGTGAATCAAATATATTCTTTAGTAACATTACACACAAATTCTGGTGCTGCTCATATTTTCAGTCTTAGAACAGTAAAATCTCTGTCATCCTCACATAGTATATCTTTAGGTGAATTTGGTCCATTAATTATTTAAGTGTGTCAGTCTGAGTCCCCAGATCTGGAGTTCTGATGATCAAAATCACCAAACATTTGGATTGGCCAAAAGGTTTTTAAGTAATAAAATTTAATGTGAATGCTTTTAAACAGAGCAAGAGATGAGTTCTCCAGCTGGCTCCAGTTTAGGTCTGAGACATCATCTAACAGTGGCTTCATGTTAATATTCATTTAATTTCCTGGCTCTGTGGGCATTTGAGTCTCTGGGTTGAATTTTTGCTATACTGGGAACAAATAATTATCGTGCTTTCAAACTGCACACACACACACACACACACACACACTCTTGGGAAGAATAATGGGGGTTTTAGTTTCTATCCTCAAGTCTCTAATTTTCCTCTCTAAATATATTTTGTTTAAAATTTAATAGTTGATTTTGATTCCAAATTTAGTTCTTCTCCCTAATAAACCCAGTCACTACCTCAGCTCTAGTTTGTTCCAGACAATATATTTTGATGGATTTCTTCAATAAGTTCTCTGTTTTTGCCAAGTAATGGGACTGTCCATGGAACTAGCAGTGCAAAGGAAACTCTATCTAGGGTTTGATTGCTAATTAATTGGCTGACATTCACATCCATACTTACCATAAATTTATTAACAAATTTATCATTGTCAACTTGGGTTTCTACGTAAGTCACCACATCTCCTATATTATCATAGCTGACATAATTCCAGGGCCTTGAACTGGTTCATTTTGGTTCAAACCCCCGCTGAGAATTTGCGTTTCTAACAAGTTGCTAGATGATGCTAATGCTGCTGGTTAGGGACCAATTCTGAGAACAACTAGTAGAGCAGTGGTTCTCAAAATGTATTATACATAAGAATTACCTGGGGATCTTGTTAAAATGTAGATTCTAATTCAGTATATCTGGGATGGAAATGCAAATCTCAGCAGGGGTTCAAACCAGAGCGAACTGGTTCGAAGCCCCCGGATAATTCAGCCTCAGTCCTTTTCCAACAAAGCCTAGATATTTAAGGCCCATAATGCCAGATGTAACTAATTTTGTTCTATAGTTAAAGCTTGGAGTAAGCACAACCTAACTAATAAGTTGCTTCACTTGAGCTAGGTTTTCTTTTCTTTTTTCTTTTTAATCTCTTGTCATTCTTACAGAGCTAGATCATCCTCTGCTCTGAATCAGCCTATGGCGATTAATAAGTTTCAGTTGAACACATCATTTTGGATGGTACATCACAGGCTGTAAAGTAATCTCATTGGCCTCTATGGTCATTATAATTTGTAGGGGATGCTGCAAAACATCATGACCTTGTCATGCTCTGTTGCAATTGGATCAGCCATCAGATATTTATTGACAGAACTCAAGACTTAAGTGCTCTACTCACCAGAACTGACAAGGTCAGATCAGCTCATAGGTAATAATGAAACTAATTCAAGCAGCTGTGCTTACATGATGGTTTGACATCTGTCTTTGCTTCCCGTCTGGCTTATATTAATGATCAACCTCTATATAAGTAGGAAATAACAGTGTAACATGGTGTAGCTTCATCGTATTGAAATTTTAGCAACATCCTACAGAGTTTATCTCTCATTTGGGATTCTTGATTTCAGCATATTTATGTTTGATGTGGATTGTATATTTCCCTTTAAATTCATGCTTCCTCATGCAATGTTTTTATCATAAAAATGTATCTTCAAAGCTATGTTTCTTTTGCTATTCCTCCCATTTTACCATCTTTTTTTAAAAAAAAATAATTCCTAGATGGCATTTCAGCAGGTTAAGAATGTGTACCCTTGCCTTATACTTAGAATCAACCCAGAGGACAGGGATGGATTTGACAGGAGTATTGCCATGCCTAAGAATAATTACTCTAATTAATCAATCTATATAGAAGGCACCTGATTGGAAACTTTAACTCTGGTTTTTGCCAAGTAATGGGGAAAATCTTATTTACAAATCTCACTTTAGCAGGTTGAGGAGACAAGGTCTCCTAGTTTATCTAGCAACACAACACTGGCTTGTACGTTCTGTGCTCTTTGTACAGCAAAAGTATTCGGATATCCACATAGGAACCCAAAGAAACATAAAATGCTACGACTATCATTTCTACATATTGACTGAAGACATGTGTATCTATTGATTGTATAAATAGATTAGAAAGAATGATGATCGATTGATCGATCGATAGATCAATATATAGATATAGGTAGAAAATCCCAAAGCAACAACTATACAGATAAGCCTGTCTGAGCATCAGACTTTTGTCGTTATCTTGTCCAGTATGCCTGACTCTTCCCTAATAAACTGCTACCACAGTAGAATATGCTGTGGGAATTCCATTGATTCCTTTTCAAGCCCCAGCAATGAAGATATACTGGGCTTTGTTAAAGAAGGTAAATGAGATAGAAACAAAAAATGAGGTGAAGGTATGCCTTTTGTGTACATATTAATATCTACCACATCCCAGTGAAAAATAGACCAAAACCAAGTAATTATCAATTAGAATACCTAAGCAAAAATCCTTTGTAAGTACTGTAGACAGGTTTCAAACACAGCCTTTGCCATGCCTAATTATAAGTGGAACACAAACGGTGTACATATAAGAAAACTTATGGACAACAGAGTCAGTTACCTATAATATAATTAAAGTTAAAAGTTGGGAAGGGAGGAGAAATCAGTCCTAAAACTATTCCAGTGTCAAAGGAACTGCATGCCTAACTTAAATAGATAATTGCCTGAATTGTTTGTTAGTGGATATACTTTAAAATATAAACTGCTCTAATGTCTTTTTTCCCCAATATTATACAAAGAGGAGCACGCCTAGATGTCTGTTGCAAGTAGCACAGGGAACAACACTTAATGGAAGGAAAAAAATAATAGACCTTGAGGAACTACTTTGAGAAGCCAGACTATAATAGCACATCCGCAATCCAGACTACTTTACACATTGCTAAATTAGCAGGCTAAGAGTAGGAATCGACTTGATGGCAATGTTTTCTTTTTTGGTTATTGTTGGGGGTGAAGGACATGGTCATACAATGGTAGAATTCTTGCCGTCCATGTGGGAGACCAGGGTTCAATTCCCTGCCAATGCACAGCAATTGCAGCCACCATCTGTCTGTCGTTAGGGCTTACATGTTGCTATGATGCTGAACAGGCTTCAGTGGAGCTTCCAGACTAAGACAGATTAGCAAGAAAGGCCTGGTGATCTACTTCTAAAAATTAGCCAGTGAAAACCCCATGATTCACAGTAGTCCAACCCATAACCAGTCATGAGGATAAATGCACTTGTCAACACACACAGAAAATTGTCCATACATTTCTAGGAGCTTCACAGACCTCCTAAAACCGAACAATATACCCTTTATCCAACACATAAAATGAGCAAACATATTTCTAAACACTTCATTTCAAATCTTTAATCTTTAAGCAAGACAATGAGTGATTAGTCCTGTTTTATTTAAGAGAAAATTGAGGTTCAAAGAGGTTCACTGATGTTTCCAAATAGTAATAAGTAATTGAACCAAATATTGATTCAGGGCTGTCTGTCACCAAACCTTTACTCTCAGTCACTATTCTCTGCTGTGTCCCCAAAGGTCTGCATTACAAATTCCACTAGAATTACATTTTAATTTCAGCATCCACATTCCATGTCTGATATTTGGACATAGTTCAAAGATATTTCTGTATCATTTTGGTGTGTATGGAAGGAAAGGAAGAAGGGAGAAAGGAAGGTGGGAGGAAGGAAGAAACAAGGGAAAGCAGGAGAGAGGATATTTTCTTTATACGCATTGAAGTAAAAAAAATATATATACAGCATGTCTATAATATACATATACACACACAAATGAATGCTCAGCCCATTTGTGTGTGTATGTGTATGTTACAGACTTTAAAAAGCTTTGAATGACACAAACATTGATGTTATATGAACACTAATCACTAATAAATGGCTAGCCAGAGGTGTACCGTAAAGAGATGTATGTGTGTATGCATGTGTGTGTTCTTACGGACTTTTTTTGTGTGTGCGTGTGATTCAAGAAGAATCATCTTGTATAGCTTTTCAAAGCCATTCATGGAAGAAAAATTTACCGCTTTCCCCCTGGGACCCTCACCATAAATTGGACACTGAGACGCAGGCTCTACAATAGGCATAGTGATATGAATAGATAATTTTGAGAACATTCACTCTCTTCTTTCTCTTTCTGAAAAACAGACAGGGTGCATACCATCTCATGACTCATGATTAACAACATCTAGAACCTATGAACACCACTGAGAGACCACGAAGGGTGCCCACAGATGATGAAAGGTGGCATTTGACCTATTTTGCTATGTCTGTGTAGTTCTGAGGAAACCTCTCTATCCTCAGATCCATAGGAGCTCAATCACTGATCCCAGGGCCATATAATTGGGTTGAGTGTGCATTATAGATTCAACAGGAAGGGGCCTCTTAGTTTAACAGCATTTTCAATCATGTATTGAAAGGTTTGCCTTCAACATTCCATCACTTAATTAAAGAATAACGATTTCTTCCAGCATTTTAATTAGTTATCTAATGTCTGACCATTGAGAAGGCAAGTTGCTGAGAAAATGGGAGAGGAGGGCACAGTAGGAAGGATGTCACATTGCTTCATGCACCTGTGCCTGGATAGCACCCCTTCTGCTTAGTCAAGTCACAGTCAGGTGGTAGAGCTTTGTTTTCAGCACATTTCCAATCTTCTTTGCCTAAATCTGTGTATTCCTGGCTTCTACAAAACACAAGGTATGTCCTTAGGGTGGTGTTTCCCTTCTCTATGGAGAGGCCTTAACAGGCTCCCTCCTTGTATCTTGGCAGTATATAAAGAGATAAACACAAAGAAGAGGTTGACCATTTACATTCTCAGCTTTTATAAAGACTACGTGCTGATACAGTTCCTCACTGCAGAGGAATTCAGTCCTGCCTCTGATTATATCAGGTGCAAATCTATCCCCTTGTCCTCTCAGCCTCTCTCATTTGTCTTTCAAGGCTAATACTGCTTCGAAAACAAATGTTTTTTAAACATCTCTCATGTACCTCTTATTACCAACATTCTGAGAAAAAAAAATGATGTCATTAAAACAATAATGAGCAGAACTGTGGAGTGTAATCAGAAATGAACTGATTTTGAATCTCACCAACAGCCAAAAGTAATCGCTGGTCTGTTGTGAATTACTTGCTCATCATTGATAATCTTGGTCACTTTGCCCATGACAAGCAAAGACAGCACAGCGCTGCCTTCTTAACCACAAAAGGAGGCAAGATGGATTATCAAAACAGGAAATGCTTAATTCTTGCATTATCAACTGATGGTTTAACTAAAGTATCTTTATTTTTAAACACTACATTTGATAACAATGATGACTTCTTTCCTCCCCAGAGAAGACAATATTGTTGGGGATAGTCTATCATATGGTAGCTGTCATTCAAGTTGCCCTGTAATCACTTTGTTGCATTGCATAATTCAGGAGGCTTAAGCTTGGGAATAGCCTCAAAGTGTGTGTGAGCAGGAGAACTGAAGGACATTTCCCCATGACCAGAGGAGCAATATTAGCTTTGTCATTAGTTCTGCCAACTCTAGACAGTAAACATTAATAATAAAATAATTGCATCTCAGAAAAATTAATTCATCTGCTTTTCTATTTGGATTATAGCACCATAAAAATAGAGGAAATGATAAAAAAAAATTCCCATAAAATTAGGCTAGCAATATTTTTATGACTCTGGAAATTTGCTTAGATTGTGATACTCAGTTGTTAGATAATACAGGTTAATAAAATTACAGAAAGATTTCAGAAATAGCTGCATTAGGTGATCAGAATGAATTTCTGATCATGTGGCCACACTCACATAGACAATCTCAGAGACAAGAATTAAAGAAAAATTAAGAGTAAAAGAAGACTTTCTGGAAATCTCGCTCAGATAAAATTCACTAAGTCTGAGCTATATAGTATATCTGGCCTCATTGCTTTTGACTAAGGAGAATAAAACAAAACAAAAAAGTGTATGATTTATGTCAAATAACCCAGAGAAATTTATCACTTTAACATAATCACACAAGAGTCTCTTGAAGGTTAGAGATAGTATTGAAACTTTTCAGAAAGGTCACCCAAGAGGTAAGGGTTGTATTTCAAATGCAAAATGTGATTCACTGTTCTCATAAAATGCTACTCAATCATGCAAAATCTGGGATCCAGAAGGGAAAAAGTCTTGAGAAAGTTATGAACTTTTTTACTCTGATCCATCTTAGGAGAACAATTGGTCATGATAAGTTACAAGAAAGATGGAGGCATCTTGTTCCCTGAAAAATTGGTAATTAGACGACTGACAACTCTTTTATATCCATAAAGGTCAGATGGAGACTTGAAGCACTGTTTTTGCCAAACCTCCTGTGAATTCTCCTAGAAGATAAATCCCTATTTAATGTTGTTCAAGAGCTCTCCTTACAGTAGTCCAGCTTTCTTGTATAATACCAAAACTCATGAACTCTCTCATGTGAATGAGTGGACAGTCAGGCGTGTCTAAACTAGAGGTTCCTGGTAAATACTTGACAACAGTCTTGGCTGAGAGGTGGGGAGGCAAAGGGCCTGATTTGAATATTTGCCAGTTTCTGTGGTGTAAATATCTGTGGTGTAAATTTCTGTCATACTTGATTTCAAGCTACCAACTTGATGTTACTGGCCATGGAGTTGTGAAGAGACGCACAGTAGAACGCTCATGTAGTAAGTCTATCATACAGATTCAATAGATATAAATTATCTCATGAATATAGATAATAGCAAAATAATTAGTAAAGATAATTAGAGGACGATGAGCTACAAGTATTTATCACCTTCATTTTAACATAACGTATTTAATTGTTAAGTTTACATAATTGAATTTTTTATTAACGGCTACGCATAATTACTAGCTTGCAAAAATTCTTAAAATTTATCAGCTGGCTCTTGTGAACTGTTATCAGCCAGTTGCAACACATTATTGGATCCTGTCCCTGGGCTGCTGGCCTAATAAGCTTTAGAATTTAAAATAAATTCTGAGAGTTTACCGCCACCCCTCCCGTAGTGTTCTAATCCCTCTGTGTTAAAAGAGATTAACAGAGATGACCATTCTAGTTGTTTTAGAATCTTCGTGGAGGGCTTGATAAAACTATGTAACTTGGCCTCAGTAAATTTCACGTACACAAATACTTATCAAGTTTTGCTTACAGTTTCAGGCGCTGTTACCCTTTCCCCATATTTGAATTAGCAGGAAAGTAATAAGGAGGGTGGTGGACATAGTCATTAGAGGGAAAAGTTAAGGGACACTAGGAAGTCTCATGATGGTACAGTGCTGTATGATATTGCAAAATGTACTTCTAGTCAATTAAATTTTCAATATCTTACTTTGAAATAAGAAACTTAATAGGTAACCTCTTTGGGTGTTAAGCTATGATAAGGAGCATTAATTTTAGAGGCTCTTGACTAAAGTAAAGTGGATGATTTAAAGTCAGGGCTCAAACCCCATCTTTGACTCTAGCTTTAGCTACAGAAGGAGTTGACCTTTGTAATAGAAGCTAGACCTGCTTACTAAGTTGTTTTGCTCTGCAGCCAGCCCACAGGTCTGGCACACATTGCCTCCGGGGATATTGATGTAAATGATCATCAAACCCTTAGTACAAGACATCCTCAGGAAATATTCTGCCTTAAGCAAGTTATTCTAACAATCAGTTCTCAGGATATCTGCTTTATAGTCATCCTATGACTACACACAAACCACCCCCAGGAAGATGCGTCCATATGTGGAATGTGTTCCTGTGAGTTCCCCCAGGGAGATATATATGTTCATGTATGGAATGCGTTCCCGTGAGTACCCCCAGGAAGATGTGTTCATGTATGGAATGTGCTCCTGTGAGTAATCATGTGTGAAGTTCTTATGACCAGGACTCATCATCATTTCATAACTCAACTAATCAGATTATTGTGGGTTGTACCTCCTAATTTTGCCCTATAAATGGGACTCTGTCACAGCCCCACCTTAGATTCATTAGTTTCACTTCAGTGGAGCCCACATTTCCCCATTCGAATGATTCTTATACTTTCAATAACCTCTTTATTTTACTTTAAGCAAACTTGGGATTTTTTCCTCTGTGACAGTTGATAATTTAATAAATTATGGGTGATAATGTTTGGGCTGTATTGGAGGTCTTTCTCCCAAAAAGGCTTGTTTGGTATGTCAGTAACGGTTTATCATTATTTCTCTGCTTGTTTTAAAAGGAAGCCTACTTGTATTTCCATTTAAAAGAGAGAGAAGCTGACTCACAGAAAGATTAAAAAAAAAAAACAAATTGCCCCTGATCATCTAATACAACAATGGAAGAGCCTAGGACGTGGTCAGGGATTTAAGGCCAGGATTCCTTTTACAGCCCCAACTCACTTTCCTTCTCAGCCAAGCCCATTCTCAGGCTTTGCTCTCACTCTACTCTCCGCACACTGCCGTCAACACAGCAGCCTCTTCTAAACAGGAAGAAGTGCACTCACCCACCATCAAATGAAGTGAAACATCCTACCCCAAAGGTCATTTAAACTCCTGCATAAAAAGGACATTTTGCCTGATGTCTTCAGTGACACAAATAGCATTAATCTATGAAAACTTCTACTGTTTCTCAGCTACATGTAGTTTCTGAGCCTGTGCTGTTGTTTTATAGTTAAAACCATACTCTTTTTGAAGACAGAGAAAAAAATAACAAAATATTGTTGTCGCTTGAAAACAGACAAGGACTTTTTGAAATGGATCAATTAGGGCTCTCATTAAATAAATCAAAATGAGCTTAAGAAATCAGACATATCTGCATTTAGTCTTTCCACACTCAACAACAATTGAATGTCTACTATGTGCGAAGATCCAAAGTATTGTTGAACTCAATTATATGAAAGGCAGATCTATTATTAATACATATTATTTGTGCCCCCCCCCCCCACTCCTTTAGTCAATGATGCTAAAATCTTATACGATGTTTTTATTTCAATTATTCTTTGTTTATTGTGGTTAGTTTTTGTTTTCAAACTCCCTATGAGATAACTCAGTTTTCTATCTCTAGACAGTTTTCCTTTAAAAAGACAAGTAAAGACTAATAGAACATTTTAGAACTGCATTAGCTGCAGTAAAAGCTATCCTAGGAAAAGATAACGTGTATACTTGAAATATTTTCAAGTACAGCAGAGATCTTTGCTGACAGTGTCAGGCACTGAAATGTGACAGGTAGTCACAGTTTTTCAAAAGTTTCATAAAACGTTCACAACATTGAGAATATCTGAATCTCAATTATTCTTTTCTGGTTGTGCTTTCCACTCCAACACAGGGATCTTTGTACCAGGGTCTTCACAGGTAACCATCTGGCTTCAGAGAAATGATTTTCAGGCCTGAGCCCAATATCTAACAAAGAAGCCAGTTTTGTTTTCTGATAGGTCTGTTGAGAAAGTTGTTTTTTACTCTGAACTCAAATAGCCTCCATGTTACCTCCACAAATTAGGAATTCTATCCTCATGTATAAAGCAACACAAAATGCATCTGATCTTATTTTCTATATAGCCAGCTGGGGTTGCCATCAAGTTGACTCTGACTCATGTCTGCCACATATGTGTCAGAGTAAAACTGTGCTCCACTGGGTTTTCAATGACTAATATTTTGGAAATAGATCACCAGGCCTTTGTTCCAAGGCATTTCTGGGTGAACTTGAACCTTCAACCTATCGGTTAGGAGCAAGCGTGTTAATTGTTTGCACTGTTCAGGTTCTCCCTTTCCACATAAACACTCCCAACATTTCTCAGTCCAGTTGAATTCAGCAGTTAGTTACTGACTCTCTTCCTTGTTCCAGGCATTACCCTAGATGATAATGTAGAGATCAGTAAGGGAGTCTCTTTTGAGGATCTCAGTTTAGTACACTTCTAGCCAACATACTTTCTGCGATGACAGAAATAGCCTGTATCTCTACTGTCCAATGTGGTAGCCATCAGCCACGCATGGCCAATAAGCATGTAAAATATGCCTAGGGCAAATGACAAACTGAGTTTTCTATTCTATTTAATTTATACTTAAATTGCCACATGTGGTAATGGCACTGTATTGGATAATGCAGTTTTAGTGGAATAGACAGGCCCGTATACAGATAAATGCATAGCTCCCAGCATAAACCAGGAGTACAAAAGGGTTAAAGCTGAGAAACAAGGTGGTAGTTGAGTTAGAGTTAAACTGGGAGGAAATGTCTGAGTTGGGACTTGATGTTGGAATTAGCCAGGAGATGAGGGGAGGAAAAGTTGCAGAAAGAACATCATATAGGCACACAGGCACAAATGAGTCTGTTGAAAATAAAGAACTGCAAATACTAGTTTGGACACATAATCTTGTTGTGGGACACTGAGCATAAACTCCATTTTACGCGTGGCCGTCATAAAATTAGTTTTCAAGGCACACTATTTTCACAATTTGTTTTGACCTATAGAAGAAATGGGAGAGATTCTTTATTTGAGTACTATACTTCAAAATGTGCTTCATATTGACATTTGTGACAGAGATATGGCTCAATTTAAGTTTACATTAATTAAAACAATTCTATATATTCTCATACTAACTGCTAATAAGTCAAGCTTCTTCTATTGGGCACTGACAAATGCGAGTTTCTGGACTGATGGAGGACTTCATGTGCCTATTACATTTTGTCTAGATAATATAAAACCACATATAGCCTGCTAAGATTTTTTTTTTCAAACATTGCATATGTATTTTTTGGATAAACTCTCCCTCCTGGCTTTGTTTTATTCAAATATTTGCAAGTAAAAAACCTGTCTACATTGAAGTTGAAGGACAAAATTCTAAGCAGGATGGCATAAGGTGGAGTCCTGCAGAGAACTGTCAGACATGTCTCCCAGGTGAATGTCAAGGCAAGTCATCAAGACTGAGAAAGCTCTGGACTACCTTCGCAAGGTACACAGTTTGGATTGTACTCTCATTTACTCCATGGACACATTGTGTATTTGTTTCAGTTCAGCATAACAGATACTTTCTTAATGCTTTGTTTGCTTTCTAACCCGGCACTATACAAAGCACTGGGGATACAAAGTACAAAGACAAGATTTAGCTGATCTTCTGAAGAGCCTAAGAGCCTGGTATACACGGACAAATTGATAGTCCAGTTAATGGTTGGACGCTGTGTCTCTTCATCAAAAATAACTGTCTACCAAAATGTTCACGGCTTAGAACATCATGAGCTGTATTAGATTTAAGGAGGAAGTAGAGAGAGAGAGAAATGTGTGTGTGTTTGTGTATTCCTAACTTCAGAGAGAGTCTAAACAAGAAGAGTGACTTTTGTTTTGAGAAGAGAAAATAAATTAATTAAGTAGAGAGTGTGATAGGTGGTAGTGGTAGTGGGAGGCTTATCTTATCCAAAAAAATTATTGGCAAAGTTTGCTTTGCTTCCTAAAAACTAACTTCCCCAACACTTGATCAATTTATAAATGGTTCTTTCAGTACTCATTGTGACTGCAGCATGAAACTGCATGAAGGTATTAAGAAAAATAATGGGTGACTCAGGATTAAAAATTTCTGAATTCAAAATAAACCATCAATGAAGAATACTGTTTGTATACAATGTCTCAAAAATATTTATTGAACATGAATTTAAGCTGTGTTGATGAGTATATCCAAAGAACAGTCACCTAAGAGATTGTCATTCTATTTCAAAAGCAACCATAATTCTAAACCAAAATGGTAAGCCCCCCAAAATTTTTTCCTCAGATTTGAAATTTATGGTGAATGTTGTTGGAGGCATTCTTTTAAACAACAAAGGTTGGAATACAACTAGGAAAAATGATCTGATTATTATACAGAATAAAATTTCCTTGCATGCAATTTTAAAATCCTGAGGTTTGAGTGGTGTTGCATGACTTATGTACTTTGTGACTCCATGCTATTACGCTCTGCTGTGTAGAAGTAAAAAATGCTCCTCTAAAAATATAACCACTCCACTACTATTCCCCTGACCCAACTAGCTTCCATTTAACAAATACGGAAACACTTTTTGGTGGAAGGAATACAATAACATGGTAGGTGTAGCATAGCTTACAAAGTGGTTATCAGTTCTCCTGAAGCTGCTCAACCTCCATAGGGAAGTTCAGGGCTCTTGGGTAACCCGCAGACACAGGGAACCTGGGCTCTGCTCACCCAGGTCTTCTGATCTATATAAGATGCTGAGAAGAGGAAACGGAGGGAAATGCTTGAGGAAATATTAATTGAACAGCACAAGCTCTGTGTTAGAGGCTTTGCAAAAACTATGCTTCTCAGCCATCATGCAAAGTAGATATAACTTTCAACATTTTATGGAAGAGAAAATGAAAGTTCATCAAGTTAAAGTCACTTTCTCAGGATTGAGCTGCTAGTAAATTGGTAGTTGAGTTGGAATAACAATCAGGCCCAAGTGTGCTACGCCTTGCTGCTGACATTATACCTCTTGTCTTAATCTTTAGTTAGGAGAAAACCTGACCGTGTGCCACAAAATTCTCTACTGTACATTCATTTAATGCAGTTCTGGGTCCACACTAGGTGCTGAGCTACCCAGAGCTGACAACAGAGGTTTGTGTATTCTTAAATAGTATTTTTGTAGATAACTAATTAAATTCATACTATTCTAGTAGGTTCTTAAAAGCTATCTTAGGTATAGATAAAAACAAAACCTCTTGTCAAAAATATTACTGGTCCCTTTAAAATACAAATGAGAATCACATTTGGTGGAGAAATAAGTATTTGTTACAGGGATGTTTATAATTACTTGTTGGTGGTATGATTGTTATTAAGTAAATGACAAGTAGTGAGACACAAAAAAAAAAATCTCAAAACATCTTTCAAACTTGTTCCCATTCTCACAGAAGGAATCTAATTGCCTATGAATGTCAAGAAAGTTAAAATTTCATGGTGTTACAGAGTTTGTCAGATTTATTTGTAATGAGTAACTGGGTCCATTAAAACCTTTCTTAAAACATATTTGGTATACTAAGCTACTAGAATTATTTTGTTTCTTAAATTATAGAACAGTCAAAAAGATTGCCAATTAAGATCTTTCACTAGAATTATTTTTCTAGCTGAATTTAATTTCCATTCTGTAAAACAAAAGCTGTATCTACCACCGAATTGGTAATACTGCTTGCTACTAAGGTCATGCTTATATAATATACTGTCCCATTTTAGTTTGAGTATCATGACTTCATGTCCCACTAGAAAGCTAAGCACAAAACACGATTTTACTATGCTCGGGATATTTCAATTTTCTTGATGTATAGATTTTTTTTAACTCCCTAGTTTAAAAAAAGAAAAAAGAAGAAGACATTTTACTCTCAGGGGAAACAAGTAATTGAAGTCAAAATTGCCTTTCTCTTCCCATTCCCCTCATGTTCCTAACTCCCTGGAAATTTTTTGGAGAAATTTACCAAGAACCTGCTATTTTATTCACTTCTCTCAAAGACTGGCTTTAAAAAAGAATATTCTGTCAGTAAATTCAAGTTTTAAGAAGAGAAAGCAATGAAACGCTAAAGATCTAGATGGTTGTTTTTTATAGAAAACCTGATGGGCAAGGTTAATTTTAGCATTTTGTAGAAGACTTAAGCAGTGTGGCTGGTACAGACTGGCTACCCTTACCTAGGTCTAGATTTCTATTTTGTTAACATAACTAGTTGAATAGTTTTATCATTGTGGGCAACTATAAAATTGGCCATTTGTGTGATACTACATTTTTCAGGTTGCAATGCCTGCTCATTCAAGGCAAAATAAGCTAAACTCTTTAAAAAACTTGGCCTGATTCTAAGAAATTTCCTTGTTTATCCTAATTCAGACATAAGAAAAAGATTGGAAGGAATGTCCCTCAGATGTGGACAAATCATAGGAAATTCTCAGAACTCAGAAAAATGGAATCTAGCAGTTGCTTATCTCTGGAAGCTAGAGGTTTTCATTTGCGTCACTGAAACACCAGACATGTTGATGATGGACAATGGCACTGTATGTCCTCAGTCCATACTTTTCCTGGACATCCTAAGTACTCAGTTAGCCCATGGTTCTGTCTCTGGCTAAATCTGAACTCAAAAAATGCCAGATTATAACTTTTTGGGGATTTCTTCTAAAATTCTTTTGACAATTTGATCACTTGTGTCAAGACTTGAAATCAGATGGGGCAATAATAGAACTCAGGTCTCTCATTTTAACTTTGATAGTAAGAGAATTATGCTAACATTAGAGATGGTCAGGGTTGTCATGAGAAGGAATAATTTCACTCTCTTTGATGCAGGAGTTGGAATATTCTAGAATTATACTATCTTCCTCTTATAGATCCTTCTACCACTAAGCACATTCTTGTACTTTTGTCAAATGGTCTTGTAAGTTGAAGTCAGAACCCACTTAAAAAACCCTACACAAAATGAAACAAGCAAAGCACTTTTCAAATCCTTCCTGTCTTCAACTATCCTATCAAGTCTCACAGCAATTCTACAAAGTTTTGTGCGTCTCATCAGAAGTCATAAAATAATTGTCCTTTTCTGTCAGAGATATTTTTCAATTTTAGCTTTATTTAACTTACCTGTATAGAAACTGAAATAATCATTTAGGAAAAAAGATGATTCTCTGGTTCAATCTTCTAACAAGATATTGCATTATGCAGAGAATGGTAATCAACACATTCCATGTGAGATACCTAAATTAAGTCATCAGAGGAAGCCATGTACCCTGGGGTGTATTGATTCATGATGAATTTGCACAATTATCTTAAATAGCAACTCTTTGTCTCTTGAGAATTAGTGGCTTGGGGAAGTGGTATTGGGTATCTTAAAAAGAAAAAGATAAAATCAATCTCAGTCCATAAAGGCAGAGGGACTAGAGAAACAAATTACTCATAAAAATGCAGAGCTAGAAGGGAAGTTAGAGATCACTTATACAAACATACTATCATATGCATAAATCCTCTCTACCTTTCCAAAAAGGGTTCATCTAGAACCTGCTTGAACACTTTTAGGGACAAGGTAATCAATTCCATTTTTAGATGCACCAGTTGGAAATTCACATTTAAATTGAGCTATAATCTGTCAACAGCTTCCACAAATTGAATTTAATTCTGTTTATCAAATGAAAAACATTCCTGTGCATCCAGCTTGTACTGAGTATTGTGGTGGTATTCAAGGACATATGAAAGGTGTGTTCTTTGTCCCTGTGGTAGGGAAAGCAAAGGCAGTACACAGGTAGCAGAACGACTGAGAGGCAGCAGAGTGTCAAGGTTCCACCACTCACATAGAGGTGGTGGGCAGGAGGGAGGCAGTTAGTCACGGCACTTAGGCAAGTCACTAGGCCTCTCAGAACCTATGTCGTTGTTGTGTGCTGTCAAGTCATTTCTGACTCAGAGTGACTCTATAGGACAGGCTAGAACTGTCTCATAGGGTTTCCAAGGCTATAATCTTTATAGAAGCAGATGGCCACATCTTTCTCCCACAAAGCAGCAAGTGGGTTCGAACTACTGATCTTTTGGTTAGCAGTGGAGCACTTAACCACTGCTCCACCAGGGCTCCTTCTTAGACAGTAACAACACCTCAGGGAGTTGTTACATGAAATTATTTAGTAAGTTGTGAGAGCTATACAAATGCAAATGCTGGTTTTCACTGCATCTCATGCAGACTTCTACAGTAACACAGAACCTTGGGCTATCATAATTGACTTATTTAATTGCTACCTATGGGAAAAACTGTACCATATTACCCTCTGTGTATCTATCACTCACTATGGTTCCTGGCACACAGTAAGTACTTGCTAAACATTTGTTGAATAAATCTAAAGAAGCACTAAACCAGGATTCTCACAAATTACTTAAGTTGTTTAAAAACGGGAATGTTTCCCTATAGAGATAAAATAATGAAATCATTTTTGATATGATAAGCGTTAGTATCACACATTCTACATGACTGACCTAGAGGGTAAATGAGAGGATTCGGTGGGATGTGAAATTTTGAGAGTTTTCACAGAGTGGATGGGTGAAATCCTGTGGAGAAAGAAATTTTAAAAGGTGTCACTTCATAGAGGAAAGAGCAGATGCCCAAGTTAAAAGCTAGGACATTCCTAGGAGTTGCAGTGGGAAGAAAAACCAGCTAGACAGCCGGAACAAATACCATCTTACTCAACTGAGTCTCTTATTTCTCACACTCTATTTTCATAAAGGGCACTTCAATCTATAAATAAGCATATAGTAACATCTCTTTCTGTCTAACGCAACTTGGCAATTTATGATATACAAGAGGAAAATGAAGTAACATCCATACTTTTAAGAAGTGTGCAGTCTCCTGAATAGACAACGCTTAGTTAGAAAAAGAAATAAATAAAGAACATAGCAGACAAAGGTGGGCAAAATGCAGGATTGGACTGCATTGTTGAACCTGTGTTGGGATGTGCCACAGGCTCCAGAATTGCAATATAAGCAACAGAACAGTGTAGATCTAAGAAACTGAAAAGCTATATGAATGAGGTAGATCTACAACTGAGCCAGATACAGATAAGCTTTGAGACATAAATTTCATCTTCGCATAATATAAATCCTTGGGTTTGAATCCTGTCTCCTCCACCTTGTTCTTGGGAAATTAATCTGTCTAGGTATCAATGTCCTCATCAATAAACTAGAGGAAATATTACACCTACCAAAGAGTCGTTATAAGGATTAAATTAATCAATATATGGCTCAAGTTTAGAACATATGAGCACGTGACACATTGAAATGCTTAAAAATGTTAGTTATAAAATTAACTATTATTCTCCTATTGGCTTGTAATAATTAGCTTGCTGTGAATCAAGCATATTGTCGTGTGTTTCACATTTATTCAGTGTGAATTTCAATAGAAACTTTTTCTTACAGAGAATTTAGCACACATAAGTTATTATTCCCATTATGGCCTTCAAAATAGCAACACAAGTAGACAAGGAAGGTATGGGGTATTCCGTGTAGGTGAGAGAATAAAAAGACGGATATGTGTATTCAAAATTTCTTTTATCATTTGTGCAATTAACAGTACAAGAGGAATTTTTTTATTCGAAAAGCATTGCTTTGCTGTTACTTTATTTTAGTTTGCACATAAGAGGATGAGACAGTATTGGGAAAAGACCACTGTCCTAGGAATTAGGATCTCTGGGTTCTACTCTGTTCTCTACTACTAACTTAGTGTGAGAACTTGGAAAAATAAATTAACTTCTCAGCTTTGTTTTTAACTATAAAATGAAGGACTATAGTGTCTTACCTTCTTATCCAGAAGACTCGTATGGTGAATCCATGATCATCTAATATTCAAAGCCTGAAGTACTAGCTAAATTATAGGTGCTATCTTTCTGTATCTCAGGTGCTGTGTGACCATAGAAGAGTCGCTATAGACCTCTGTATCTACCGCTATGATAAGTAGGCACATAGATCCTGGGGCTGCGACCATAGCCCACATCTCTGGTCCCTAAACCAAAACAACCAAACCTTTTGCTATCCAGTTGATTCTGACTCATTGCGACCCTATAGGACAGAATAAAACTGCCCTATAGGGTTTCCAAGAGGCGGCTGGTGGATTTGAACTGCCAACTTTTCAGTTAGCAGTCGAGCTGTTAACCACTGTGCCACCAGGGCTCCAAAGACAGGAGGCTCTTGGAAGGGGCAAAATGCCTACAGCACCTGGTATTTCCAGGTGGTCTCATATCCAAGTACTAACCAGGCCCAACCCTGCTTAGCTTTCTAGATCAGACATGACTGGGTATATTCTGGGAAGTATAGCTGTAGCTCTCTGGTCCCCACGTGGCTCCAATAGTCTTAAATCCTTTTCTGTCATTCCAGTAGTAGTAGTAGTCATAGAAGTGGTTCCATCATCTAATTTATTAATTTATGGGGAATGTGAAACATGTCTTGATAAGTTTTATCATTCCTGTTATTTAAAAGAAACCTGACTTGCCAGGAATGGGGAGAGGAGATAGTGTGTTTGTTTTGTGAGTACATTATGCATTCCCAAAATTCATATCTTATCTAGATTTGCTCTATTTTCAAGAGGGGATAAGAGACAATAAATCTACACAGTACTCAGTGTCTAACTTGAATATCACATCAGAGAAATAATCTTGCTGGATGTATTTATAAGATAAATAGAATTACAGTTAACACTGAATATTAAAATGAGATGTATATTTTAACCAAAGTAAAATTATTTTGAGAAGGGAAATTATGTGAAATAAACTCCCCTCTCTACCCCACCAAAAACCAAACCAAACCCATTGCTGTCGAGTCAATTCCAGCTTATAGAGTCCAAGGCTATAAATCTTTACAGAACAGACTGCAACATCTTTCTTCCATAGAGTGGCTGGTGAGTTTGAACCATTGGCCTTTCAGTTAGCAGCTGAGTGCTTAACCTCTGTGCCACCAGGGCTCCATCTCTACCCCTCCATTCTCTCTAATTAAAGAAAAAATATCTATAAGGATTTAGGATCACATCATTATAAGAGATTCCAAACATAAGGAATGTTCTTTGTTAAGTGGCCTCTGAAAAAAAATCCATCTTCTTAGGTAGCCAAAGTGGTATCATCCTAGTAGGTGACAAAGGGACACCTGCTTGAATTAAAAAAAAAAAAAAAAAAAAAAAAAAACTATGTGGAGAAAACTCTAGTGTTTCGCCATTACAAGTCAATTCAAACCTAACAGTAAATATCGCATTGCTGCCAGGATAGAACATGACCCACTTGAGTGAAATTTTTTCAACAAAAGCTGCTTTAATAACATACATAATGTTATTGGAAATTTCTTCATATACAATTCATGTCCTTTTCCTACCTAATAGAATGATTAAACTTTCACTATACAGAACCAGGACTAAACATTTTTAAAGCTAACAGAAACATAAACATTTCAGTACAAAATGCTTTGTCACCTACCGTGTTTATAGTATTGATTTTTTAAGCAACGGACTCTTAATTTGTTGTGGATCTTAGAAGTACAATAATTGGGGACTGAACAAGAACCAGATTAAGGTAAATAATTGAGAAGTGTTTCATTTTTTAAATATGTGTGAATTTTCCATACTGAACATCTCTCTCTGATATGAAGCTAGCTATGTCTACAGAGGAGCAATTCTTTCAAAAATAGAATAAAAAATTTGTCAATCATCTTAATGTTTCAGTGTAAAATAGGTAGTCCTGTAGTATGTGAACTTTCTGTGTTATCTTTCTTTAATAATAGTAAAAAGTAGAAGAGATCGAATTTTTTTAAGAAACATCCAGAATTTTAAAACATGCATAACACTGTATAAACCTCTAGAGTTTACCCATTTGGTAGGCTAATTTTGATCAAAATTTGCTTTCATTATACAGTGTTCAGATTTTAATTCTTTATACTTGATATTCTATAATGTTCAAGACACTTCAAATTATTTTTGGAACTAGGTAGCGTATAAAGAAATAAAACTCCAAGCACAATGTTCATTAAGTAGCAGGTAAACACTAAAAAACAAATTACTTAAATTCCTCTACTGACTTAAAAGTTTGTAAATATTGGCATCTTTGCTGGTTAAATAGTTTGAGCTCCTTGCTGGGAAATATTGATAAGAAGGAACGACTATTATATTGGTAGAGGAAAATGCATTAGTTAAGTAATAAGAATATGAAATCACTTGTTCAGAGAACAGAAATATTTTTCATGCTATGTTAGAAAACAAATGTGGTAACCCAGGGAATTCAGAAGAGATATTGGGAAGAATATAAAAGTAGACGTGGATTGCCAAGTATTCAGATGCTTGTGATCCAAGGAATCTGGTAAGCTATACACACTGATGGAATCAACAGACTATAATAGAAGGGTCTGTTGAGACTGAACCAGGTGGGCCCCACTGCCTATTGCCTCAGGTATGTACCCCATTCTGATTTATATTAAAGTTATGAAAATGAAAAAAATCTGTATGGAAATTAACAAAAACTAATCAAAGGCCAAGAAACAAATGAATCCACAAGCTTTACCATAGGAAATGTGTGAGGTAGGGTTTGACAGCAGAGTGTTGTCAACAAATGATGAAATTACAAGGTGATGTTGGGTTATTAAAAAAACGAAGAAAAAAAAGTGATTGTACCATGCCTATAAGCTAAGACTTCCCTGGCAACTCAGCCATGTTTTGCCATTTTGCCTTACCTCTTATACCTGGTAGCCACTGTGCATGGATACAGCAGAACTGAGAACCACAGAGCTCATCGTCTGCTAGGAATCTTGATTGTTTTTACTGCTTCTTAACCAAAAGGTTAGTATAAATAGAAAAGGGGGTAAACAGTCATTGGCTTTTGCTTTTACCTTGAAAACATTGCTTCTGGTGTAACATAAGAGGTTTAGGATTTTCCTTCCTCCAAAAACCCTGCTAAATTTAGAGGCAATAAATTAAAATGTAATACATCCATAACAGCTCTGTAAAAGATTGGGTTGGTGGGATGGCTGGGCCTTAGTAAAGAATCTTTACTGATACATATCCAGCAGTGAGAAAATAGATGAGATCATACTGATGGTTCAAACAAAGCAGGTTAAACTAAGACTTAAGACATTCACAGGACAAAACCTCTAAGGAGGTGAAAGTTGTCCTTTATCACCAAGCCCCAGAGATGCAGAGTAAATAAAGAAAGTGAAGCAGGGGAATGATTAAATCTGTCTATGAAATAGCTGTGCCATTCTCCAGCCCAAGACCACTGCCCATATGATTTGCTCTGATTTCTAAAATTAGAAAATTACTCTCTAAAAAAGTTTCACTACTTTCATAATCAGGATTGAAGCTCAAGCCATCCTAATTTTTGAGCATTTTCTAACATATCCTCCTACTACTCAACCTAGCATCCCACAGTGAAACCAGCTGGGTCACCAACTCACTCTGTCAGCCCTGTTTTGGAGAGGATGGACGTTCTGCAGATAAATATTTACACATGATGGTGACTCACACTAATTAACATACTATTTGTGTTAGAAATATAATGAAACTATTAATGATCATCAAATACATAGAGAAAACTAACAACACAACACAAAGGAACCAAGAGGAGCCAACAGAAGACCCGACCCTAGAAAGAATTGAAATAACGCAGGGAACAGAGAAGAAATTTACAAAATCTCACCACTGATTTGAGAAACTTCTGCAACTATAAAATAGGACAGCCTATAATGATAAGGCAAAATTCAAGAAGAAAGGGCTCTGGAAACTCAAAAATTTATAAAGAACTAGGGGAAGAAGTTTAGGAAACCTCATTTTTGCTCTGAAGTAATAGAAATGATAAGAAAAAAAGTTAACAAACAGAAAATTAACCCAGGAAGCCAACATCCATTTAACAAGAGTTTCAAAAAAAAAAAAAAGGCATAGTAAATGGAAGAACTGAGAAAAATCAAAGAAATAATATGGAAAAATACCCTAGACTGAAAAAAAGACAACATTCCTCAAACAAAGTGGTATCTACTTGGTTAAATGCCAAGCAAGATCCACACCTAGTCATAACTCAATGAAATGCCAGGACTTCAAAGATTCATATCCATTACCACTGAGTTGATGCCAACTCATAGTGACCCTAAAGGACGGAGCAGAACTGCTCCAAAGGGTTTCCAAGGAGTGGCTGGTAGATCTGAACTTCTGAACTTTTGTTAGCAGCTGTAGCTCTTAACCCCTGTGCCACCAGGGCTCCATAGAAGATCTAAAAATTTCCAAGAAGGAAAAGCTGACAATCCACAAGGGAATGGGAATCGTATTGACTGGTTTTTCTCATCAGCAATGGTGAATGTCATCAGACAATAAAGCAATGTCTTCAAAGTTCTGAGGGAAAAATCGTTTCAAACTTCAAAATCTGCTTTAAGCCCTACTATTAATTAGGAATGATGACAAAATAATACCATTTTGGTCTATGCAAGGACTCAACATTTTTACTTCCAAGTACCTTTCTGAAACATTACTCATGTATGCCAAAAAAAAAAAAAAAAAAAAGGAGAAATCCAAGCATGTAAGAGGCAGAGATCAAAACATAACAAACATAACCAAACAATGATAGACTAGGAGTACAAGAGGGGAAAAAAAATATTCTGAGATGACAGCCATGAAGCAGAACTAAAAAAATTATCAGCACCAATTAAAACAATGATCCAGAAAACTCCAAGGGAAAAAAAACAAAACAAAAAAACTCACTAATAAAAAAGTCTTTTCACCTTAAGAATAACATGTGAGTAAGATATGTGCGATCTTAGTGAGAAGTAAAGGCATGTTATTCTTCTTTTGCTTAAAGACTTTAAAATGTTTTTTAAAAATTCTAGGAAAAGCAAAGATAAAATTCACAGTTAAAATATAAATCAAATTAAAATAAGTTTTGTAGGCTTAAAGTCAAGAATCTATTTGACCTCCATGTGTAAGAGGGATATACACGGGAATGAAGGATTAAATTTCCTTTCCATAGGCCCAATTGTGGTACTAGTCTCTGCAGGGTATGATGATTGTATAATATACTGTTTATCGGTTTACTGGTTTTCAATTTTACAATTAATCTGTAACTATAGTTGATAAAGAGCACATAAGAATGTAAAAATACATATGCAATTGATAGAAGAAACCACAAAGTTGATGAGGGTTTAAGCAAATGTGTAAATATGCTTAATTACAGTAGTTTTCTGAAAATCATTTTTGACACTAATACAATACTGGAAAAAAAGCCTTAGTATAATACATACTTTTTATGTATATTGATTTTCCTATATAGGGAGTGAATTATCAGCCTTAGTTTCTACTAATGGTCCAGATGTAAAATTGATATGGAAAAGAAATGAACTGTTTTCTCAAGGTGATTGTCAACCGTAGGAAGTCTTCAAGTTGAAAACCTGGTCCTCCCCGCTCTTCAGAGAAACTTCACACTGATCACAGCACAATCATTTGTCCACAGAGAGAAATTCTCTCTCTATAAAACTTCTCAACAACAGCTCAAATCATAGTGTTTAAGAAACATATACCATCTGTCTAAACTTTCTCTATTATATCTCATACTTTAAAATCATTTCCTAAGTAGTTTGTCAAGATATGTGTATTTTATAGACACCACCACACACACATACCCCACATGCACACTCCTGTTTGAATATTAGTAAATTGGCTCCACAGTATGAAGATAGCTCAATGCAAGGACTTTCAGAGATGGTAAACATTTTGACTGGAAAAATTGTCTTTGCATAGCAGGCCTAACTCAGCTCACTGCCATCTGAAAAAATTAAGTGCAGGAAGCAGTGAAAAACGACCAGTCATTTCTTTTCTCCCAGCTGATACATATCTTATTTATTCTTCCTTGTAATGTGTGAATGCTGCACCATGCCCTATTTTGTCTTCTTCCTCAATTAAAATGTAAATTTCTGCAGCCCATCTCTATAATCCCAAACTGCTCTAGGCAGGGGTATTTAAACTGCTTTTAATAAAACCAACTACAGATGCCGAAATAAGATTTCTTCCCAAGTCTTTGAAATCTGTATGTGTAATGGTATGCTGGATCTTCTGTGGTTACGTCTGTCTCAGCTCCACACATTCAGATAAGAGGGAGAGAAGACGAGCAGTGCATTTCAGTCTCACCGCATATGCAAATGCATAGCTAGGGCACTGACCTACTCTCCTTTCGGGCAGCTTATAGCAATCCATCCTTTTTCTTTTGCAAAAAATAAATGTTGGTCACATTTGGAATTTATAGCCTCAAAATGCCACTGCCCATTTTGCCAGGTTGGATAACAAGTTAACAGGTGGATTCAAAACTGAAGCCAAGTTTGCAAAAACAATTTTTGGATTTTCATATTAGCCTGGATGTCTGACTTTTCAATCTATCCCTTGCAGTGTCTTGCCCTATAAAACATCCTGTTCCCCCTGTCTTGAAAGCCCTTTTGCCCCCTTTCTTGGTTAACTCTTAGGCTTTTTTCAAGTTTTAACTGCAGAGTTTCTTTCTCTAGGAAGCGTTTCTTGGGTTTAGCCAGAGAAGCAATTTGCCTCTTTTCTTCCCTCTTGCCTAGTATTCCCCAGTATTTCTCTCATGGTTTTAGTCATTCCCATAATAGAAACAATATAATTTATCATCCAACCTGGGACATTTCAGAGATTGAAAGGAGGGGCTAACTGCACAGGGCTGTGGAGAAACAATTATAAAAACCAGGACTCTCTCAGGCCAACCACGATACACAGACAATTCACTAGTCAAGTAGACAGATTATTGTTGGATGGTGAAAGAAGAAGGCATAAGTTGCAATGTGTCAATGGAGAAGGCAGATCAAACTGCATGGCTGACATTTGAGGTTGTTTGATGCCTCCAGTCCTTAGACACAACACCAAAAGCACAAACAACAAAAGTAAAAAATAGATAAATTGGACTTCATCAAAATTAAAAACCATATAGGACTAATTGTCTCCACGAACCACTGCCTCCTCTACGTTGATGTAAGAAGAACTAGATGGTGCCCAGCTACCACTACAGAGTGTTGTGATCAGGTACACAATAGATGGATCCTGATAGAAAGGGAGAAAAAAGTGGAACAGAACTTCAAATTCTTAAACAATCCAGACTTGCTGGACCTGTTGAGGCTGGAGGAGTCTCTGAGATTACAGCTCTGAATTACTCTTCAAACCTTGAATTGAAACTATCTGCTTAAAACCAAAACCTGTTGCTGTCAAGTCGATTCCAACTCATAGTGACATCACCTTTAAACTAAGTAACAGTTTAGCTCAAAAAGTAAAGATCGATACCCTTGAGTTTGGCATTCTTTTTAAAAAATTATCTATAAAAGACTGGATGGTCAACAGCTATTTTAAAGTATAGATGAGAAAGTTTGGAGGCAAGGAGTTTAAGTTAATAGGAGTAAAACAACTAGAACTGGAATAATGAGAATGTTGACACAATGTGAACAAGGTAACCAATGTCACTGATCATCATGTCTAGAAACTGTGGAATGCGAGCAGGTTTTGTTGTGTATATTTTCACTATAAATAAAATTTTAAAAAAATTAAAATACAACAACAAGAAAGATAAGTAGTCACTTTGATGAAGGGTAAGACAGTACACAATACTGGGGAAGCCAGCATAACTTGTACAAGGAAAGGTCATAGAAGATCCATAGACACATCCAAACTCCCTGAGGGACCAAATTGCTGAGTGGAGAGCTGTGGGGACCATGGTCTCAGGGACCATCTAGCTCAATTGGCATAACACAGTTTATAAAGATGATGTTCTACATTCTACCTTGATGGGTAGTGTCTGGAGTCTTAAAAGTCTGTGAGCAGGCACCTAAGATACTCCACTGATCTCACCCCTTTGGGAGCAAGGGAGAATGAAGAAAACGAGACACAAGGGAAAGATTAGTCGAAAGGACTAATGGACCACAACTACCATGGCCTCCACCAGACTGAGTCCAGTACAACTAGATAGTGCCCAGCTACCACCACTGACTGCTCTGACTAGGATCACAACAGAGGATCCTAGACAGAGCTGGAGAAGGATGTAGCACAAAATTCTAACACACACACAAAAAAAAGATCAGATTTACTGGCCTGACAGAGACTGGAGAAACACCTAGAGTATGGCCCCCGGACACCCTTTTAGCTCAGCGGTGAAGTCACTCCCGAGGTTCACCATTCAGCCAGGGAGTGGACAGCCCCGTAAAACAAAACAGGACTAATGAGGAACAGCAGTCCAGGGACAAGGACTAGAAGGCAGAAGGGGACAGGAAAGCTGGTGATAGGGAACCCAAGGATAAGTAAGGACAGTGTTGACATGTCATGGGGTTGTTAACCGTTGTCATAGGGCAATATGTGTACTAACTATTTAATGAGAAACTATTTGTTCTATAAACCTTCACCTAAAGTACAATAAAAAAAGAAAAATATATATATTAAAAAAAAGTTTATGCATCAGAAGACTTTGTCAAGAAAGTGAAAAGACAACCTACAGAGTGGGAGAAAATATTTGGAAGTTATATATCTGATAAGTGTTTAATATCCAGAATACATAAAGAACTTCTATAAATCAACAACAACAACAACAACAAAAACCAAACAACCCAATCAAAACATATGCAAAGGACTTGAATAGACATTTCTCCAAATAAGATATAAAATGGCCGGTAAGTACATGGAAAGAACCTACTAGTAATTAAGGAAATACAAGTCAAAACCCCAGTGAAACACCACTTAAAAGCAGGAACTCATATACTTGTCCATCAATGTTCATTGCATCATTATGTACAATAGCCAAAAGGTAGAAACAACTCAAATGTCCATCAAGAGATGAGTGAATATACAAAATATGGTTTAGAATATCATTCACATATAAAGAAAAATAAAGTTCTGATATATGCTACAACATGGATGAACTTTGAAAACTATAAGCCAGACACAAAAGGACAAATATTATATGATCCTACTTTTATGAAAGATCTAGACTAGGCAAATGCATAGAGACCAAAATAGATTCGTGGTTACCAGGGGATGAGGGTAGAAAAGACTGGGGAGTTATTGCTTAATGAGTACAGAGTTTCTGTTTGGGGCAATAAAAAGCTTTGCAAATAAGTAGTCAGAGCCCTAGTGTTGTAACGGTTAAGAGCTCGGCTGCTAACCAAAACGTCAGCAGTTTGAATCAACCAGCTGCTCCTTGGAAACCCTCTGGAGCAGTCTGTAGTGATGGTTGCACAACATTGCGAATATAATTACCAGAAAATAAATAAATAAATAAAAACCATTGCCGGCGAGGCGATTAAGACTCATAGTGACCCTATAGGACAGAGTAGAACTGCCCCATAGTGTTTCCAAGGAGCTGCTTGTGGATTTGAAGTGCCACCTTTTTTGGTTAGCAGCCATAGCTGTTAACCACTTTGCCACCAGGGATCCATGTGATTATGATTAATACCATTGAATTGAACCATTGAAAATAGTTAAAACGGCAAGTTATATGTATTTTTTACAGTAACTAAAAATGTTTTCTTCAATAGACCTATTTATAGTGCATTATTCATAAAGATGTTCAAGAAATGTTATTCATTGATTGTTTAGAACATTTATTGTGTCACTCCCACTCACTTCTAACTGGTGATCAGTAAATATATGTTGTTGACAATACTTCAGAGACATATCTGTGACTAAATCAGCTCCTAGTGAGGTCAGCTTTCAAAGGAGTCACTTTTTTTTCCAGTCTGACTCTAGAGGAAAAACAATTAGACCTGCCATTCAGTAGGGAAAGAGTTTTCAGAAGATAAAAAACTTCTATAACTCAAGAACAATGATAATAACAATGACAAAAACAATTCTTGTTGCCAAAACTTTCATTAATGTTCAGAGCTCACACTATGTGGAGGACTTGGGAGCAGAATTCAGAGACTGAATTAAATATAAGGCTCAGCAAAAGTCAGCACTCTAATACATACATGAAAAAGAAAAGGATCCTTGGAAAGTTTTCAGGTTTGGGTTAAATAGTGCTTTGCGTAGTGCTTTTAAAACTGAGTCTGTGGAAAGTTTTAGGTCCTCAAGTTCTATAGATTTCTGTTTTTTGTTTTTTTAGCATTCACTGTAATTGGGATTTAAAACAATACTTTAGCTATAATATTTTATATTAATTCACTTTATAATATCTTTGAAATTTTAATCTCACAAACTTGTTGATTGCATTATTTTACTCTAATTTTTCTAAAAATGAAACAAACACAAGTTAAACTCCACCTCTTTCCTCTTCTCAGCTTCATGTAGAGATGCTAATCTCAATAGTCTCTTGAAAAAGGCAAACAAGAGGAAAGAGAAAACAAAGACAGGGAGGATGGAAAATCATTAGACTTGAATATAACTCCATTAGGATAACTGGACCTTAAAAATTCTAGAGTAGAATAGGATTTTGTGGTGCTTTTTGTATCTGCAAATATGAAATTTCAAAGTGTAATTTTAATAAGCCCTCCTTTTTAAACAGACAACTGGCTGAATCCAATCTAAAAATCAATTCATGCCTGGAGACCCAGCCATCATCCTGCTGCAGGCAGCTGGAGCCCAATGACAGCTTCCCAGAGGAAGCAGCTGGATGAGTAGAGCTCATCCTTTATTGAATTTTCTAATAAAGAATGCTCATCTTTGGGGACTTGCAGAAGCATCGAGCATCACTCTCCTCCCCACCTTCCTTGTAAGAAAGACAGTTGGGGGTGGTGGGGGCAGATAATTGAATTAAATACAGTGAGTGAACACGAAAGCCATGCCTGTGTCTCGGGGGAGGTGTGCTTTCTGGAGAACTGACATCCCCTCTCCTTTTCAAGTTAGATTGACAGTGACTGGGCTGCATGTGGAAAGTTGTTGAAGTTGCCCTTTGCAAACACTCTGCCTGTTAAATGGGAGGGGGAGAGAGCCTGCATTTGGGATTTCATTTGAAGACATCTTTCAACTAAGGTTCTTTTCTGCTGAAGTTCGAACTGTTATTAATTCAGCTCACGTCCTTTCCACAGGCGGGCCAATCACTGCCAATCTGACTTGATGTGTTACTCATTGGTCCTCTACTGATGCTGTACATGGAGAGGTAGCAGCAAACTGCAAATCAAACTCAAGCTCCTCATGGGTGACTCTAGACCCAAGCTATGCAAGAGACTGGCCTTTGCTATTCTTTGATTGAGAGACATTTTTGCTCAGTTTTGGCTGCTTCCTTACTGAAAAGAGGAAATATTAACTGAATTCAAGAAATATAAACTTGAAAAAATGTGGTATCTGAGGAAGATGACTCTATACCAAGTGGGTGAGCTGGCAATATTGATGCTGGTGGAGAAGATTAGAACACTGATTGTAATATATCCAGTTGAAAGGCTAACCCACTCTCTGAGAAGATCTTATATTTTGCAAGAGTGGGGTAAGGTCATTAGGCAAGTAATCTTTTACAACTTTCAGATTTTTTATTTATTTATTGTGCTTTAGGTGAACGTTTACAGCTTAAGTTAATTTCTCACACAAAAATTTATACACATAGAGGAGTTCTGGCAAAATGGCGCTCTAGGCAGAAGCACCACACCGTCCCTCCACAGCAAAGATCTGAAAAACTAAGCCAAATAGAGAATACTACAATCCTGAAACACTAAAGCATCAAATAAAGAGATAAAGAACTCAGCCAAACACCAAATGGAGTAAGAAAACTGACAGAGAACGGAGAGCAAGAAGAGATTCATGCAGAGGTCCCCTACCAGCTAACACAGCGCAGATCCACCATCTTGGACTCCTATCGGAGACCAGAAAATGAGGGTATGAGAAAGCAGCCTCACGGAGCGTCCAGCATGAGACACTACAACTGCTCCACACATAACCATCTCCCTGCTGCATCCTGCCTACCTGCACCATGTGCTTGACATCCCACCACCAAACAGTACAGGCATGGCCTACTGGAACCTGCCCAGCAGTGATTACCGACCTGCCCTGGTGGCTGTAGTGTCACAAACAACCCGTCCCAGTGACTCCTCTTCAGCTGGACCTGTCCTGCTGTACCATATCTGAGTGACTGACCCTGCCAGTTGGAGAAGGAGGCAAGAAGTATTGAGTACACAGACGAGCAAAAAACAAAGAACACACAGTCCGCCTGCTCAGACATAGTCAATTTTTTTTTTTTTAAAAAAGGGACGAAGCAAACAAATCTACAATCAATAAATGAGAAACATAACTACAGAATGCCCCCCAAACAGCAGACAATATCAAAACATTTACAAAAACAGGACACGATGGTTCCAATAGCTGTCCAAATTAAAACACCAGATGACTCTCCTGTAGAAGAAAATGCACCAGAAGTACCTGATAGGGAACTCAAATCTCTAATACTTGGAATTTTCCAAGAACTGAGGCAAAAAGCTGACAAACATGAGGAAAAAATAGACAAATTCATGGAAAATACAGACAAAAAATTAGAAGAATTCAGGAAGATGATGCAGGAACAAAGTGCCAAAATAAAATCACAACTAGGAATTATACAAATACAACAATTAGAAATCCAAAAGGTAAACAAAAAGATTTCAGAAATGGATGATGTCATAGAAGGGCTGAGAAGCAGATTTGAAACCATGGAAGACAGCATCAGTGGAACTGAAGACAAACATTTGTATATAACTCTGTTTCAGGAAAACTCAGAGAAAAGAACAAAGGAAAATTAAGAGACCCTGAGAGTTGTGTGGGACACAGTTAAAAGCAAAAATTCATGAGTGATTGGCATTCCAGAACAGGGGGAGAAAACAGAAAACACAGAGAGGATCATTGAGGAACTGCTGACAGAAAACTTCCCCAATATCATGAAAGATGAAAAGCTGGCCATCCAAGATGCTCAACAAACCCCATATAGAAGAGACCCCAAAAGAAAATCACCAAGGCATATCATATTCACACTCGCCAAAACCAAAGACAAAGAATCCTGAGAGCAGCTCGTGAAAAACAAGAAGTCACATACAGAGGAGAAACAATAAGACTAAGCTCAGATTATTCAGCAGAAACCATGCAGGCAAAAAGGCAATGGGATGACATATATAAAATCTTGAAAGAAAAAAATTGTCAGCCAAGAATAATATATCCAGCGAAACTCTCATTCAAACTTGATGGAGAAATCAGGTCATTTCCAGATAAACAGAAATTAAGTGAATATGTAAAAGTCAAACAAAAATTACAAGAATTATTAAAGGGAGTTCTTGGATCTGAGGACAAACAGCTTCAGCTCACAGGCAGAACCTGGGACACAGGATCATACGAGCCAGATACCAATCTAGGAAATGAATTCTTGAGGACTATCCAAAACAAAAAGAAATACAACAGGGAATCCGAGCAGTCAATTGATGGATGACAACAACATCAAAACAATGAAAGGGGGAATAAATGGCATAGGTATAGAACTTTCTAATGGAGAGGAAGGCAAGGTGATACCAAGTAACGGTAGACTGCTTCAAACTTAGAAAGATAAGGGTAAAATTCATGGTAACCACAAAGAAACTTAACAAACCAACTCATAAAAATAAAGACGAAAAACATAAAGTCTCAGTAAAAACAAAACCTACAAAAACAAAAGAAATGAAAAAAAAAAATCCACAAACAAAAGTAACTCAGCACAAGAGAGTAAGAAGAACAAAGAAATATTCAGCACCACAAAAAAAAGCACTACAAAATGACAGCAGCAAACTCACATCTATCAATAATTACACTGAATGTAAATGGACCCAATGCACCCATAAAGAGACGGAGAGTGACAGAATGGATAAGAAAACAGGATCCATCAATATGCTGTCTACAGGAGACACACCTCAGAAACAAAGACATGAATTTATTAAAAGTCAAAGGTTGGAAAAAAGTAGATCAAGCTAACAACTACCAAAAAAGAGCAGGAGTAGCAATTCTGATCTCAGATAAAATAGATTTTAAAACAAAATCTACCATAAAAGACAAAGAAGTACACTATATAATGATTAAGGGGACGATACATCATGAAGACATAACCATAATAAACATCTACGCACCCAGTTACAGGGCTCCAAAATACATAAAACAAACTCTAACAACACTGAAAAGAGAAATTGACAGTTCCACAATAATAGTAGACTTCAACACACCACTCTCAGTAAAGGACAGAACAACTAAGAAGAAACTCAGCAAAGATACAGAAGACCTAAAGGGCACAATCGGCCAACTGGCCCTCATAGACATACGTAGAACATTCCATCCAACCACTGCAAGGTACACATTCTTTTCCAATGCACGTGGAACGTTCTCCAGAATAGACCACATCTTAGGCCACAGAGCAATCCTCAATGAGATCCAAAACGTTGAGATAATTCAAAGTATCTTCTCTGACCATGATACCATCAAGGTAGAAATTAACAATAGAAACAGCAAGGAAACAAAAATCAACTACATGGAAACCGAATGATACCCTGCTTACACATCAGTGGGTAATAGAAAAAATCAGAGATGGAATCAAAAAATTCCTAGAATCAAATGAGAGTGAAAACACATCACACCAAAACTTTTGGGACACTGCAAAGACAGTCCTCAGAGAACAATTTATAGCAATAGATGCACACATCAAAAAAAAAGAAAGGGACACTATCAAAACATTAACTACAGAACTCAAACAAATAGAAAGAGAACAGCAAAAAAAGCCCACAACCACTGGAAGAAAGGAAATAGTAAAGATCAAAGCAGAAATAAATGAAATAGAGAACAGAGAAACAATCGAAAGAATCAACAAAACCAAAAGTTTGTTCTTTGAAAGAATCAACAAAATCGACAAACCACTGGCCAGACTGACAAAAGAAAAACAGGAGAGGATGCAAATAACCCAAATAAGAAATGAAATGGGGGACATTACAACAGACCCAACTGAAATAAAAAGGATTATAATGGATTATTATGAAAAACTATACTCCAACAAATTTGAAAACCTAGAGGAAATGGATAAATTTCTAGAAACACATGGCTACCCAAACTACAACAAAGTGATGTTGAAAATCTGAACAGACCCATAACAAGAGAAGAGATTGAAAAGATAATTAAAAAAAAAAAAACTCCCAACCAAAAAAAGCCCTGGTCCAGATGGCTTCACTGGAGAATTCTACAAAACATTTACAGAAGAGCTTGTACCAGTAGTACTCAAGCTATTTCAAAACATAGAAGAGGAAGCAACACTTCCAAATTCATTCTATGAAGCCACCATAACGCAGATACCAAAACCAGGCAAAGATGTCACAAAAAAAAAAAAAATTACAGACCAATATCTCTCATGAATATAGATGCAAAAATTCTGAACAAAATTCTAGCCAATAGAATTCAGCATCGTATCAGAACAATAATACACCACGACCAAGTAGGATTCACACTAGGTATGCAAGGATGGTTCAACATTAGAAAATCAATCAATGTAATCCACCACATAAATAAAAGGAAAGGAAAGAATCTCATGATCATCTCAATTGACACAGAAAAGGCATTTGACAAAGTCCAACACCCATTCCTGATAAAAAGTCTCAATCAAATAGGTATAGAAGGGAAATTTCTCAACATAATAAAGGGCATCTATGCAAAACCAACAGCCAACATCGTTCTTAATGGAGAGAGGCTGAAAACATTCCCCTTGAAAACAGGAACAAGACAAGGATGCCCTTTGTCACCACTCCTATTTAACATAGTGCTGGAAGTTCTAGCTAGAGCAATAAGGCAAGAAAAAGAAATCAAGGGCATCCAAATTGGTAATGAAGAAGTTAAAACTGTCCCTGTTGGCAGATGATATGATACTATACGTAGAAAACCCTAAAGACTCCATCAGAAATCTACTGGAACTAATAGAAAGATTCAGCAGAGTAGCAGGGTACAAGATAAACATTCAAAAATCAGTTGGATTCCTATACACCAGTAAGGAGAACGATGAAAAGGAAATCAGGAAAACAATACCATTTTCAATAGCCCCTAAAAAGATAAAATACTTAGGAATAAATCTGACCAGGGATGTAAAAGACCTATACAAAGAAAACTACAAAACACTACTGCATGAAACCCAAAGGGATCTACATAAATGGAAAAACATACCATGCTCATGGATAGGCAGACTCAACATTGTGAAAATGTCAATTCTACCTAAAGCAATTTGCAAATACAATGCAATCCCGATACAAATACCAACAACATTCTTCAAAGAGATGGAAAAACTAATCATTAACTTTATATGGAAAGGGAAGAAGCCCCAAAGAAGTAAAGCACTACTGAAGAAGAAGAACAAAGTTGGAGGACTCACACTACCTGACTTCAGAGCCCACTACACAGCTACAGTAGTCAAAACAGCCTCGTACTGGTACAACAACAGATACATGGACCAATGGAACAGAATTGAGAACCCAGATGTAAATCCATCCACCTATGGTAACCTGATCTTTGACAAGGGCCCAAAGTCCATCAAATGGGGAAAACAGAGTCTTTTTAACAAATGGTGCTGGCAAAACTGGATATCCATTTGCAAAAAAATGAAACAGGACCCATACCTCACACTGTATACAAAAACGACTTCAAAATGGATCAAAGACCTGAATATAAATCCTAAAACTATAAAGTTCATAGAAGAAAAAATAGGACCAACACTACAGGCTTTAATACATGGCATTAACAGGATACAAACCATAACCATCAATGCACAAAACCCAACAGATAAGCTAGATAACTGGGATCTTCTAAAAATCAAACACCTATGCTCTACAAAAGACTTCACCAAAAGAGTCAAAAGAGAACCTACAGACTGGGAAAAAACTCTTCGACAGTACAAGTCAGACAAAGTTCTAATCTCCATAATCTACAAGAAAATCCAACACCTCTACAACAAAAAGACAAATAATCCTATTAAAAAATGGGCAAAGGAAATGATCAGACGCTTCACCAAAGACATTCAAATGGCCACCAGACACATGAGGAAATGCTCGCGATCACTAGCCATTAGTGAAATGCAAATTAAAACCACAATGAGATACCATCTCACCCCGGCATTACCGGCACGAATCAAAAACACTGGAAATAACAAATGTTGGAGGGGCTGCAGGGAGATGGGAACTCTTATGCACTGCTGGTGGGAATGCAAAATGATACAACCATTTTGGAAAATGATATGGTGGTTTCTCAGAAAGCTAGAAATAGACATATCATTCGATCCAGCAATCCCACTCCTAGGAATATATCCTAGAGAAATAAGAGTCGTCACTCGAATAGACATATGCACACCTATGTTCATGGCAGCATTGTTCACAATAGCAAAATGATGGAAACAACCTAGATGCCCATCAACAGAATAATGGATAAACAAACTATGGTACATACACACAATGGAGTACTATGCAACAAGAAAGAACAGTGATGAATCTGTGAAGCATCTCATAACATGGATGAAACTGGAGGACATTATGCTGAGTGAAATAAGTCAATCACAAAAGGACAAATATTGTATGAGACCTCTATTGTAAAAACCCATGAAAAAGTTCACACATAAAATGTAACAATCTTTTTTGGTTACCAGGGATGGGAGGGGTGGGGAGGAAATACTAAACAGGCAATAGATAAGTGGTATCTTGGGTGAAGGGTGAGACAGTACACAGTACAGGGGAAACTAGCACAACCTGTACAAGGAAAGGTCATGGAAGCCCCATAGACGCATCCAAGCTCCCTGAAGGACTGAATTGCTGGGCGGAGGGCTGTGGGGACCATGGTCTCTGGGAACATCTAGCTCCATTGGCATGACAGAGCTTATAAAGACAATGCTCTACATTCTACCTTGGTGTGTAGTGTCTGGGGTCTTAAAAGCCTGTGAGCGGCCATCTAAGATACTTCACTGGTCTCATCCCTTCTGGAGCAAGGGAGAATGAAGAGAACAGGATACAAGGAAAAGATTAGCCCAAAGGACTAATGGTCCACAGCTACCAAGGCCTCTACCGGACTGAGTCCAGTACAGCTAGATGGTGCCCGGCTACCACCACTGACTGCTCTGACCAGGATCGCAACAGCGGGTTCTGGACAGAGTTGGAGAAGGATGTAGAGCATAATTCTAACTCACAAAATAAAGACCAGATTTACTGGCCTAAAGGAGACTGAAGAAGCTTCGAGAGTATGGCCCCCAGACACCCTTTCAGCTCAGTGGTGAAGTCACCTCCGAGGTTCACTGTTCAGCCTGGGAGTGGACAGCCCCGTAAAACCAAATGAGACTAATGAGGTACAGGAGTCCAGTGACAAGGGCCAGAAGGCAGAAGGGGACAAGGAAGCTGGTGATAGAGAACACAAAGTTGAGTAAGGATATTGTTGATGTGTTGTGAGATTGTTAACCATTGTCATGGGGCAACATTTGTAGTAACTGTTAAATGAGAAACTATTATGTTCTGTAAGCCTTCATCTTAAGTGAGAGTAACAGCACAATTGGAAGAGCATAGTCAATCTCACTGAACTGTGTAAGTAGAAATTTTTGAAAGGGTATATCTTTGGCTATGTGTATTTTCACCAAAAAAAAAGGTTGAGAATTTAGAGGGTTAATATGTTGTGGGGTTGTTAACCAATGTCCTAAAACAACATGTGTACTACTGTTTCATGAGAAGTTATATGTTCTGTAAGCCTTAACCTGAAGTACAATAAAATTAAAAAAAAATTTATACAGATATTGTTATGTGACCCTAGTTGCAATCCCTATAATGTGACAGCAAACTCCCCCCTTCCACCCTAGGTTTCCCATGTCCATTCAGCCAGCTCCTATCCCTTTCTGCCTTCTCATTCTGCCTCCAGACAGGAGCTGTCAATTTAGTCTCATATATCTACTTGAACTAAGAAGCACACCCTTCATGAGTATTATTTTATGTTTTATAGTCCAGTCTAATCTTTGTCTGAAGAGTTGGCTTCAGGAATAGTTTTAGTTCTGGGTTAACAGAGAGCCTGGGGGCCATGTCTTTGGGGTTTCCTCCAGTCTCTGTTAGACCATTAAGTCTGGTCCTTTTACATGAATTTGAGTTCTGCACCCCACATTTCTCCTGCTCTGTCAGGGACTCTGTGTTGTGTTCCTTGTCAGGGCAGTCATTGGTGGTAGCCAAGCACCATCTAGCTCTTCTGGTCTCAGGCTGATGGAGTCTCTAGTTTATGTGGCCCTTTTTTCTCTTGGGCTAATATTTTCCTTGTCTTTGGTGTTCTTCATTCTCCTTTGCTCCAGGTGGGTTGGGACAAATTGATGCATCTTAGATGGCTGCTCGCAAACTTTTAAGTCTCTAGATGCCGCTCACCAAAGTGGGATGCAGAACATTTTCTTAATAAACTTTGCTATGCCAATAGAACTAGATGTCCCCTGAAATCATGGTCCCCAGACATCCACCCCTGCTACTCCGTTGCTCAAAGTGTTTGGTCGTGTTCAGGAAACTTCTTAGCTTTTGCTTTAGTCCAGTAGTGCTGACTTCCCCTGTATTGTGTGTTGTCCTTCCCTTCACCTAAGATAATTCTTGTCTACTATCTACTTAGTGAATACCCCTTTCCCTCGCTCCCCACCCTTGTAACCATCAAAGAATGTTTTCTTCTGTGTTTAAACCTTTCCTTGGGCTCTTATAATAGTGGTCTCATACAATATTTGTCCTTCTGGGACTGACTAATTTCACTTAGCATAATGCCTTCCAGATTCACCAATGTTGTGAGACATTTCACGGATCAATCATTGTTCTTTATCATTGCATAGTATTCCATTGTGTGTATATACAATAACTTGGTTATCCATTTGTCTGTTGGTGGGCACCTAGATTGTTTCCACCTTTTTGCTATTGTGAACAGTGCTGCAGTGAACATGAGTGTGCAAATATGTATTTGTGTGACGGCTCTTATTTCTCTAGGATATATTCCAAGGAGTGGGATTGCTGGATTGTGTGGTACTTACATTTCTAGCTTTTTAAGGAAGTGCCAAATCGATTTCCAAAGTGGTTGTACCATTTTACATTCTCACCAGCAGTGTATAAGTGTTCCAGTCTCTCCACAACCTCTCCAACATTTATTATTTTGTGTTTTTTTGATTAATGTTGGGGTGAGATACCAAGGGGGTGAGATGGTATCTCCTTGTAGTTTTGATTTGCATTTCTCTAATGGCTAATGATTGTGAACTTTTCCTCATGTATCTGGTAGCTGCCTGAATGCCTTCTTTGGTGAAGTGCCCGTTCATATCCTTTGCCCATTTTTTAATTGTGTTATTATCTTTTTGTGGTTGAGGTTTTGCAGTATCTTGTAGATTTTAGAGATTAGATGCTGATCGGATATGTTGTAGGCAAAACTATTTTCCCAGTCTGTAGGCCTTCTTTTTATTCTTTTGGTGAAGTCTGTTGATGACCATAAGTGTTTGATTTTTAGGTGTTCTCAGTTATCTAGCTTCTCTGCTGGTGTTTGTGCATTATTAGTTAGGTTTTGTATTCTGTTTATGCCATATATTAGGGCTCCTGGTGTTGTCCCTATTTTTTATTCTGTGATCTTTATCGTTTTAGATTTTATATTTAGGTCTTTGATCTATTTTGAGTTAGTTTTTATGCAGTGTGAGGTATGGGTCTTGTTTCATTTTTTTGAAGATGGGTATCCACTTATGCCAGCACCATTTGTTAAAGACTGTCTTTCCCCATTTAATGTACTTTGGGACTGTGTCAAATATCAGCTACTCATAGGTGGATGTATTTACATCTGGATTTTCAATTCTGTTTCATCAGTCTACGTATCTGATGCTGTATCAGTACCAGGCTGTTTTGACTACCATGGTGGTATAATAGGTTCTAAGATCAGGTAGTGTGGGCTTCCCATTTTCTTCTTCTTCTTCAGTAATGCTCTATTTACCTGGGGCCTCTTCAACTTTCAAATTTTTGTATGCTGCTACTTCCTACATCCTCTCCTTCCTCCTGTCTCACCAGAAAAGGAAGTTAATATTCATTCTTCCACCTGTAGTTTGGTCCTCCTCCCCCTTCACCTTCATGGGAAACCACCTTACTGACTTATCATGTGTATCTCCATCCTTCCCATTTCTCTCGGCTATTTGTTGACAGGATATAAGGAATTCATCCTCTGCCATCTTTAAATGTAGTCCTACATTTATACTAGTCACCCTCTAGGGGCCACCTTATCATGCATCTTTCCTTCACACAAATGGCAGTTAAAAGAGCACATTTCTTTTCCTGGAATTCTCTCTTTCGTCTACTACAGTTTGGGATCCTCACCATTCTCCTGAAATCTGTTCTCATCAATTTCACTGCCTATTTTTTAAGTGTAATGAAGTCTTTGTTGTCCTCATTCTTCATGCTGCTGGCAGTTCAGCAGGGTCATTAATAGCATGCCTTCCAGAGTCAGATCCCCCCACCCCCACCACCAAATTCACACCCTGACTGTGCCATTACTAAGTGTGTGGACTTGGGTAGACTACTATCTGTGCCTTGGTTTCCTCACCTATCAAATGAGATGATAAAATACCTACCTTCAAAAGTTACTATGAGAATTAAATGTATTAACTTATATAAAGCAATTAGAAAATTGTCTGGCACTCAATACACTTAGAAATTATTACTCGGCCTCTCTGCATAGTTTAATATTGTGACCACTTCCTCCTTATAGAAATTCTCCTGATTTGACCTCCAGATAATCACTTTGTTCCAAGTTTTCTCACCTCTCTGCTTGATCTCTGTTTCTTCTTTCTCTCTACTTCCCTTAAACAAAGGTTTTGACCATACCTTCCTCCTAAACTACACTTTCCCTGGGAGCGATTCCATCTGCCTTCTTTGCTTCCATTAAAATGAATAATTGTTTTTCTCTAGCTCAAAACTCTTTCCTTAAGGATATGACTAAACTTAATACCTCCCTTGAATTCCTAAAAACTTAGCATGCTTTAAAGTCATTAAAATCATTACACAAATATGCTCCTCCCATCTTCTTCCTTTTCTCAATAAATGGTTTCACCAAACCATCTGTTTGCCAAAATTGAAAACAGAGGTTGCTTTGTTCACCATAAATTCTGTGGATTCTGCTTTCAAAATTTCTTTTGATCCGAATCCATCCCCTCTGTCTCAATTCTAGTGCTGTAGTTATAACTCGTATCATCTTTTCTCTGGATTGCTGCAATGGTGCCCAATTTTCTAATTATTTTTGGTTTTGACTCTTTTCATCCATTGCCCACTCTCCTTCCCATTTGATCTTTCTAAAACACAGGCCTGTATCAGCCTCTCAAATCCTTAATATGTTTTCAATGACATAGTGTCACCTTCAAGATAAACTCAGAAGCATTTAGCGTGATCTACATAGTCTTCCCTACCTGTCCATTTTAACCTTATGCCACTTTCTCTGTACCTCCTCAACATCTTATGCTACATTTAAACTATTTGATTTTGTTCAAGTTTAATGTAACTCAAATGTCCCTGAGTTTTATTCAAATCAAAGGACAAAGGAGATTATCTCAAATTAGAATAAAGCAGGGATTTCATTTTAGAAGCATCATCTCTTTTTAGAACCCCTTCAATACACACATACTGAGGAATATAAGTATCTTTTCCAACTTGTTATAGAAAATAACTTCCGATTTGAGGAGAAATTCTGAGCATCCATGGAAACATAGCATTTTAGATCAGTGAAAAGTCTTGGTGATCGTCTAGGTCAGGTGTTTTCAATTCTGGCTGCACATTTGAATCAGCTGGGGATATTTTTGTAAGTGCCAGTAGATTGACACATCACAGGCCAAATAAACCAGAATCTCTGCATTCTAGGCAGGGTAATGTCTTAAAGCTCCATAGGTGATTCTAACGGACACCAAAGGTTGAGAACCACCGATTTAGTTTAAGGCATCATTTTACTGATGAGGGAATTATAGACATTTAATTTCATTTTCCTCTAAGTATATTTTCCACCAATAAAAATGATCAGTTTAGCAATGAGTATTGAGCAAAAAGATAGCATAAAACAATAATCAAAAGACAAATATAGAAAAAAAAGTTATTCTACATGAGAAATGATGACTATATAGTTTATTATCCAGACTGGGATATTTTGAACTCCTTGAGGGGAGAAAGTGTACTCATAATTGTCATGTCAGTACCTAGAACAGTTAATGGAACATAGTAGGTATTTCTTTAAAAATATTTGAATGAATTAACGCATGAATGTTTTCTAAATCTCAAAAGAACAGCCCAGAATAATATGAAATATTATATTCCTTTCTACAGCTTTCATTTGCAGAACTGTGTCCCCTTTGCAAATAGATTGAGGTAAGCTGTATGTTTGTGTTTCTAAGACAAGAAAAGCAGATGGTGACAGTCATTTTTCTCTTTAAGAGGTGGACTTACATGTAAACATTGGATACCAAAGTAGATCTCCCTCAGGAAGAAAAAAAAGAAAGAAATCCTGTTGGGCTTATGTTTTGTTTTTCAACTGGAGTCAGAATGGTAAGGAAAATATGAAAATATCTACTGAATGCTGAATGAAGAGATTTGGGGGAAAGGTGGTTATATATGAAAATAATTTTAAAGGGTGGACTTCTTTTCTTGAGGTTCAGTAATGAGATGACATGAAGGAAGCAGAGAATTCTGAAGGCATCCCAAGGCTTTTCCTCTGCTTCCCCCAGTGATTGTTCTGAGACAGGTTAGAAGTACGTTCCATGGAATTCCCTGGAAATAAAACTCGGTGAACTTTTTGCTTATCCATGGCAAATGTCTGGAGTATTTTGTATGTGACCTAACACACAGCAGAATATAATTTAACATAAAATTACTACGAGTCAATTATAATTTTTAAAGTTCAGTTAAAGATGAGATGCCACAGTGCAAATCCCTCCCAAGGGCCTTGGGTCTTCCACCGCCCTCATCACTTCAGGGTTTTGTTTCAAAATAAAAACTGAAAAATAAAAATTAGCTGTCTATGTTGCAAGTGGAAAATGACAGTGAAACATATTGGATCATTTGGATTCCTCTTACAACACAGGTTCAGATAACACCGTTGATGTTTATTCTCATGTATTCTCACAGCCTCCCTGCATTAGATTCTACAGGCCACCCTGTGGCTTTTCAAGCAAAATAATCATTCTTTTTCTTATAAATTCATTTTAGTAGCACTTGTGTTTTGATTTGCCACAAGTCCTTTGGCACTTATTAACATTCAGAGTAGTTCTGGGAAGCCTCATGCAAATGCCGCTCCTTCAACCAACAAAATGCACATTTTCTGTCTGACAATCAACATTTCATTAATAGCTTGTCACAGCTGGAATGGACCTTTGCACCCTTCCCACTCCCACCCAACAATATTAGCTACAGATAGAAGAACCAGGTGTACTGACACCATGCTACCTACAAGAAAAACATTAGTGGATGTGTCTTTATTTCTACCTTTGCACACCAACATATTCCACTAAGGATATGCAGACCAGAATTTCAAGCTGCTGTAAAATTTGTATCCGGTTTTTTCTTAATTAAACACCTTTTAGTATCCAAAGTTCTTGCTTTTTCATAAACATAAAAGTAAAAACATTCCTGTATACATATTTAGTGCACTCTTCAGTTTGTAGTATATTTTCATTTTTAAAAAATAACTCTTGGCCTAAAAAGTATTAATGCATTAAACTTAACTGTCATCTAACTTCTGTACCTATTATAAAGGTCATATGTTATTAAAACATACACACACTGAGCACAGAAATGGATCAACACAAAGTCCAGGAGAAAGCCCTCCATGTCTCTCCTTTATCTACTGAATGAATTTTGTAGAACACTTGAATGTGTCACTTACAGATATGAAAGATAAAGAGGACACAAATGAACACGTGGTGGTCAAACGAGAGTCCTAAAGTTCTAGACTCCTCTTCCCCTCCATCGGTACCAGTTTTTGAATCCAATACATTTACTTTCTAGCCCTTCCAGAGGTTTCTTCCATTAATAGGTAAAGAAGGTACTTTCCTGACCACAGTCAGCTAATCAGTCTACAGATCACTAAAAGTCTTTTCAAATGTTAAGATCTGTTTCTCTGTGAACCGCATGGCAATCACAGCACAGGGAGGAGAGAGAATCACATGTTGGACCAATCAGAGAAGGAGTAGACCCCGTGTCCAGGCTCTCAAAAGGAAAGATTCAGGGGTGTAACATTTCACTTAGGGAGCCAAGAGGTGGGTGAGGAAGAATAAAAACCTACTTTGCCAGGACGCATGTGATTTAGGTCCAGTAACATATATAAGCAGCATTACTGTATGTCCTGATTTAAGGGGGAAAAAAATCTATAAAATGGAGGTGTTGTTTTTGTTATTGTTGACAGCTACTGTGGAGTTGGCCCCAATACATGACGACTCCACACACAACGGAACAAAATGATGCCAGGTCCTGAACCATCCCCATAACAGGTTGCAGATCTGACCACTGTGACCCATAGCATTTTCAGAAGTAGATCATCAGGCCTTTCTTCATACCCTGTATTAGTCTGGAAGCTCCACTATAACCCATTCAACATTACAGCAACACACAAGCTACCACTGACAAATGTGTGGTAGGTGGCATGAGGCACATTGGCCAGGAATCTAACCCAGGTCTCCCGCAGGAAAAGCGAGAATTCTACCAGTGACACACCAATGTCCTCAAAATGTAGGTAGTATTATTTATTGCAAACTTAATAAACTTCAATAGTGATTTCAAAGTTCACACTGATGCATATATGCTAAGTTAAAAACAAAACTTCACCATTGGTATTAATTTGAATATTTTGTAATTCCTTTAAATAAAATGATTAAACATCAATAATTTTAAATTAAAAAAAATCTGTGGCTATAACTCCATCCCTCTAAAATGTATCATGCTGAAATTTATATAAAGAAAGACGCAATGGAAGGTGCAAAATGCATCCATTTATCATTCATTTATCCATTCAACAAACATGTATTGAGCATCTACTAATTTTTTAAACTGTGTAAGCAAGAAAATATGGCTAAGCAGCCAATAGGCACATGAATGTTGACTGTACCCTGTTCTGTGTTGGCACCAAACCCACTCATCTATGGCTAGATTATCACCTCTTTCCATCTGGAATGTAACAACCTCATACTGCAGTCCAGCACACTCACATAAAAAAGATATACAGCAGAGAATCTTTCAAAACTATATTTGGGATGTGTCTGAGGGAAATGTAAAGCACCAAGCAAGCTTAACCACCACGAAGCAGGCTTAATTCTGAGCACCAGATAAATAGATGGTAAAGAAGGCAGCTGTTCTATCATGCGCCTTCAAAAAGGAGACGCACGTGTGTTAACAGCACTGAAGGAGGAAAACATGTACAAAGCAGATTTTACTCCCTTAGAGTTGGATTTCCACTTTTTTTGGTCCAGTATTCAATTATGCACATGCATATACATTTTAGATGTATATGCGTATGTAACATGCAGTGGATCCTCATTATTTTCATATTTGTGAGTTTGTCTGTTCCCTAAAAATACTCCTGGTGCTTTTCTGTTCATTCGCGGACACGCTTACGAGAGTTGTTGCAGTTACGTGCCATGGAGTCAGCTATGACACTCAGTGACCCCACATACAACAGAATGAAACATTGTCCTGTCCTGCACCATCCTCACAATCCTTGCTATGTTTGATCCCATTGTTGCAGCCACTGTCAATCCAGCTTATTGAGGGTCTTCCTGGTTTTCACTGACCCTCTACTTTACCAAGAATAATGTCCTTCTCCAAGGATTGGTCTCTCCTGACAACGTGTACAAAGTAAGCCAGGCAAAAGCTTGCCATCTTTGCTTCTAAGGAGCATTATGGCTGCACTTCTTCCAAGGCAGATTTGTTTGTTCTTCTGGCAGTCCACGGTATATTCATACTCTTCATCAACACAACAATTAAAATGAGTAAACCCTTCAATCCTTGTTTTTCATTGTCCAGCTTTCATATGCACATGAGGTGACTGAAAATACCACAGCTTGGGTCAGTTGCACCTTAGTGGTCAAAGTGACATCTGTGAATTTTAAGATTTTAAAGAGGTCTTTAGCAGTAGATTTGCCCAATGCAATATGTTATTTGATTTCTTGACTGCTGCTTCCATGGGCATTGATTGTGGATCCAAGTTGCACATGCAAAAGACTGAAAAATTCCCAGCTGAAGTTGAACAAAGATGGCTCATTATCTGCTAATTCAGTATTCAAGGGACTTTATAGAACAGAATTATCAGAGATAAGAAGAACTGTATATTAATATATGCATATGTGTTTTTTATTATATAGACATATCAATTTTGACATGTACTTGGAATAAAACTATAGGGGGACTATTTTTTTTTTATGATAATTTTTTTTTTAATTGTACTTCAGGTGAAGGCTTACAGAACAAATAGTTCCTCATGAAACATTAGTACACATATTGTTTTATGACATTGGTTAACAACCCCACAATATGTCAACCCTCTAACTTCTCAACCTTTTCTTTGGTGAAAATACACATAGCCAAAGATACACCATTTCAGAAATTTCTACATGTACAGTTCAGTGACATTGACTATGCTCTTCCAATTGTGCTGTTATTCTCACTTAAGATGAAGGCTTACAGAACAAAATAGTTTCTCATTTAACAGTTACTACAAATGTTGCCCTATGACAGTGGTTAACAATCTCACAACACATCAACTATATCCTTACTCAACCTTGGGTTCCCTATCACCAGCTTCCTTGTCCCCTTCTGCCTTCTGGCCCTTGTCACTGGACTCCTGTACCTCATTAGTCCCATTTGGTTTTACGGGGCTGTCCACTCCCAGGCTGAACAGTGAACCTCGGAGATAACTTCACCTCTGAGCTAAAAGGGTGTCTGAGGGCCATACTCTCGGGGTTTCTCCAGTCTCCTTTAGGCCAGTAAATCTGGTCTTTTTTTTGTGAGTTAGAATTATGTTAGGGGGAATATTTTTAAAAGAAACATGGGAAAAATTTTCATGTACATATACGAATATGTCTCTTAATATAAAAATACTTTTAAAACAGCTAATAAAACATTCATTTCCAGAATAGAAAGTCTTGGGGCATATCTCCCTCTAGGTCTATTTTTTCCTAAAACAGAGCAGAAATTTGAGACTAGTAAAATTTTTAGCTTATTTATGTTTATTTAATGGTGTTTTAATTAATATCATAATTCACAAATCCACCCCAAGGCAGCATATTTGTGAAAGGCACAATTTAAAAATAATAATTCAGTTTATAAATATGATAAATATATATATATATATATATATATATATATATATATATATATATATATATTTACTATCACTAATCTACACTGTGGTTTAGAATATGAAGGAAAGGGAAATACTTCCCCCGTCCCACAGTTTCTCATTCAAACACCTACCAGGCTGATTATATTTGACCAGTAAATATTATTGTTCCTTTGTGTTCATATAAATGAGCCCTGGTAGCACCGTGATTAAAGCATTTGACTGCTAACCAAAGAGTTGGTGGTTCGGAATCACCAGTGGCTCCACAGGAGAAAGATGTGGCAGTCTGCTTCTGTAAAGATTTACAGCCTAGGAAACCCTATGAGGTCTCTATAAGTCACTATTGACTTGAAAGCAGTGAGTCTGAGTTTTTTGGATGGTCATATATCATCTTTCCTCTCAGGAACAGTTGGTGGTTCGAAACCTGAGAGAGGTCACATATTAACATCAAATTAGTCATCAGCACTTTAGTGTGAATTAGTTTCTGAGCTCACTTTCTACCAGGATACAGAGTGCAGTGTGGTTCTAACATAGTAGAGGAGATGCTCATATTGTTTTAGCATATAAGGTACTTGGGGAAGCCATGCCTGAGTGGCATGCTAACCTTTGTTGCATATGGGAACTGCATACCTGGAAAAGAGACGCCAGGGATAAGAGAAGGGGAAAGAACAAAATGTTATCACTTGATCATCACTGCCAAGTATCAACCCTCTATATGCCTAACTTCTTTTTGCCTAAGGAGGTTTTCACAAGAGATCTGAGGCTGTGGTCACTGAGGCATTTTTAAGGGGATATTGCAGAATGCAATAGGGTAAAGGAGCTAGAGGTAGAGGAACTGAAAATTGAAGTTTCTCATCAGAGTGAGTCCCTCCTTTCCACACTCTCCATTTTTTTTGTTCCAGTCTGTATACTTCCCTGGGAGAAGTTCTGGGAAGAGACTGTGTGTGTGTATGTGTGTGTGTGTGTGTGTGTGTGTGTGTGTTGGCCTCTTCTTGTATAGAATGGTAATATAGACACATTGGAAAGATGTTCCGTCTCCTTTCCGAAGACATTATATTCATCTCGCTCTGAAACCGATTCTACTAACTAGAGTCATAGGAAATTAGGCATCCATTGCTAAACAGGCCACAATCCCAATGGTGCTGAGCCAGCTAATTTTCTGTTCGGTGGGTAGCAAGGGAGCTACAAAGCAGTAAGCTCTTATATGGTGACTAATCAATCAGAATTTGAAAGTTCCTGCATGGAGAATTCTGGAAAAATTCAATGAGGCTTTGGAAGCTGGGATAAAGAAGATGAAAAGGCCAAGGAAAAAGCTGTGTTTTTTTTTTTTTTTTCTCCCTTTCTTTTTTTCCCCCTGGGCTAGAACAGCTGTCTCAGAGTGTGAATGTTTTTTCTAAGTAAAAATCTCATTTACATACTATAGAAAGTGGTGGAAAATCAGTGAATAAACAAATTTAGTAGTAATTCCTGGCTAATAATTATGAGCCTTTCTTATTCCCTGGAGTCTCAATTCAAAAGAACTGAAGCTTCACAACATTAGTTTTAGGAGCCAGACTTTTAAAGATGATGCTTAAAGGAGATGGCCTGATGCACTGCTGTTGTAATTTTGCCTAATAATACCCTAAGCACCACTTGTTAATAACTAAATAGAAATAATTCTACAGAGGCCTCAAATGGAATTGTCTTGCCCAACATGAATTCTCCCAATGCTGAGGTTATAGCATGCCAAAAGGAGTTCTTTTATAAATGGCAAGTAACCACCTACTCTGTTTATAGTTTCTTTTCATTCATATACATTATCAGGAAAGTTAAATTAAATTTGCCACATTTGTTTAACAAATAACAATGCTTCAAGTAGTCCTTAAATTTTAAGAGAGACATTTATTTTTAGTATGTTCTAAACAATAATATCTTTTCAGCTTTCTACTGGGAAAAATCTCTATTGGTTTAAATCACTGAGCGTTATACCGACATATGTGCCTTGGAGGTCGTTTCACGTACTATGATACTTTTGAGCTTTGAGACACTAGATTAGCAGTTTAAACACAGGTCTCTCAAATAAAAACCCATTGCCGTTGAGTCACTTCCACTCATAGTGACCCTATAGGACAGAGTAGAACCGCCCCATAGGGTTTCGAAGGAGTGGCTGGTGGATTCGAACCGCCGACCTTTTGGTTAGCAGATGAGCTCTTAACCACTACACCACAGGGGCTCCGATCTATTTCAAATGTTACAAAAATAGTGATTAATTATTTAGAAGATCCAAACTATCAGAATATCAGTATTTCTTGACTATGTCAAATAGTAAAGCAAGTTCAATATAGTGAAATATTTACATAAGTATACACTGTCTGTGGGGGCAGGTCTACTCTGTCTTATAGGGTTAATATAACTGACTCGACGGCACCTAACAACAACAATAACGTTCACCTTCTTAGGTGCATTTAATGTTTATATGCAATTAAAAGAGTCGATTCCAACTCATAATGATCCTATATGCAACAGAATGAAACATTTAAATATTTATATGTATAGACACTCATACAGAAATCCCACAAAAAACATGGTTCTTCATTATATAGTTTCTGAAATTAAAAAAAAAAAAAACTTGCCATCGAGTTGATTTTGACTCGTAGCAACCCTATATGACACAGTAGAACTGCCCCATATGGTTTCCTAGGTTGAAATCTTTACTGGAGGATATCACCCGGTCTTTTCTTCTATGGAGCTGCCAGCGGGTTCGAACTGCTGACCTTTCAGTTAGTAGGCAAGCTGCTTAAACATTGTGCCACCAGAGCTCCTAGGTGCTCACATACCATGTGTGAAATCAGGCTCACCAAATGTTAAGAACAATCTCATTAGTCCACACTGAATGTTTCACAACACCCTGGACTGCTTTCAATCTGTGGAAATTCTGTCATTATCTCATTCATGCAGCAAACACTCCTTGAACGTCTGCTATGCAAAAGGCATGATGCAACAGAGAAGCCAGATGGAAAGCGTTCTTTTATCCCTCAGAAATAAAACTAAAGTGGCTGGCAGGTGTCAGGTGGTAGAGGGTGTGATCATCAAATGTAAAGTTTTGAGCTTATCCTGCTGGAAATAAGATGTTATTAAAAGAGCATTAAGCAATGAAGAAATATGATCAAACCTGAAGTTTTAGAAATGTCAGAGTGCAGAAATACAGATCAGGAGTGTATGATAAGTGGGACCATTAGAAAAAAATGCACCTTAGAAGCCAAAGGCCGAGAGAATTTGAGCAGGAAGAAGTGGTCCAAAGAATCCCACCTGCAGAGATGTCAGATTAAAGAGTTGCCAGATTTAGGAAGCAACATTATAGGACTCTGTTAAATTTAAATTTCAGATAAACAAATAATATTTAGTATAAGTATATTCCAAGTATTACCTGTGACCTGCTTATACTAAGAAAATCCATTTTTTAAATCTGAAAATTTAATATTTTACTGGCTATGTTGTATTTTATCTGGCAATTTTAGTCAAATTATACAAAACCTGTAAAGATTTCATATGCTTTGGCAAAAGCAGCTTTCCTTAACCACGTTTACAAAATAATTTTATTGTGTTGTTTAAATCCAATTGTCACAGGCTGATGCGTGGATGGGAGACAGGTGAGGAACTGAAGCCTAAACTGAAAATATTCTTTTGAGGTCTTTGCTACGATGGGGAAGGGGGAAAGATAGGGTAATATCTAGAGTGAAACCCAGGGCTTCTTGAGCAAGTGAAAGAGGGAAAGGGTAGAACTGATGGAACAAGAGAGAGTGGGATGCTGAAGCAGGGCACAGTTGGCTGCATCCCCACTGACCACTGTCAAGCTCTTTGGTAAGTACCTTTGCTGTCTGTATGTCTTTGTAATCATAGACTCCTCTATATAATCTATATAATCTATATAATCGAACTTCCCACCAGCCTGATGCACTGTGATTCATTCTTCAACATTCCACATCATTTGTAGGAAATGTGTCTGGCCACCCTTATCAGAGTTATTAAACCCTTCACATTGTCACTGTAGCAACTTCTGCCATAATACCTTGTATTATAAGTATTTTAAATATCCCTGATCCCACAGGAAGAACCAGGAGGACAGGACTCTGCTTCATGAAACTTTATAGTACTAAAGTCTAGCCCAGTTCCTGGATCACTGTAGATGATTAATAAATGCTGGAAGAATGAAGTATGCCTTCCCAAGATCCTTATTCAATTTACATTGGCTATCTTAACCACAAACAGAGGAATTTCAAAAATTGAGTGAGTATGGGACAGAATGGAATTTAAGATCTATTCAACCCTTAAGATTAGAAATATTAACATCTATACAAATAGCTATTCAAGAATATGGGTATATATTACATCATATATCATGCACAAATAACGTTGTCTAAACAATCTAGAAAAGTGCCTCGGTTATATTGCTGAAAAATTCAATCTCCTGTATTTCATTTTCTGTTGTTACTTAAGGAATCCATCTACACTTCCCCTAAATGAATATACCAAATACATTTTTTGAGGTGAATGTATTGAATGCGAAAGATTGTTTACAGGAATAGCTAATATATTAGAAGAGGAGAAAGCAAGCAGAAAATTAAGGTGGTAAATTTAAGAGGAAGTACGAATCGACCAGAACTTGAGAAACTTGTGAAAAAAATAAAACCTGGGAATGGTCTGAATTTGTATTACCAGAAAAATATTACCCATAATACATAAATAAACTGACCAAATTGAGTTCAAGTTCCTGCTCAAAATTATATTGTCCGTACTCCACACTTGGCTGCCTTGGTAAAAGGACTCCAAACTCAAACTACATTTGAGTTATCACATTATGAAAAAAAAACATCTTTGAATCAAATAAATAGTAGTGATAAGCAGGCCCAACTTATCAGTTAACTCCACCTTTGGGGGAAAGGACCACAGAGGAGTTTGGGTTGGGTTTACACCACAGAAAAAGAACTAGGCCAGGAAGGGAAACAACAGTTGCAACATATAGAATTAAAACAAGGCCAAGACTGCCAACACATACCCTTTCCCGGAGACTCTTATCCACATTCTTCTATTTCTTGCCCACTATTCCATTCACCGAGGCTTTGAGATCCTAGATGAGGAAAAGGCAGAGACTGATCTTCCTAGCAACTGATTTCAGAGTAACTCGGGCAGCCTGCTTTGAGATCTTCTCCTTGCTGGGAGGTGGAAGGAGATCATTTATTTATTTATGCTTTAAAATACTCAAGAAAGTACAAATAATTTTCATAATGTTTTTGTATTGGTCATGCTTTCCATACATTTTTGAGAATCTGCTAATGTCCTAAACCATCTCAATTTGTTGTCCAATTTGTTGAAGCAACCAGACAGATGAGTAAAAAAAAAAAAAAAAAAAAAACCCAAAACAAACCTATTGCTGTCGAGTCAATTTCAGCTCATAGTGACCCTATATGACAGGGTAGAACTACCCCATAGTGTCTCCAAGGAATGGCTGGTGGATTCGAACTGCCAACCTTTTGGTTAGCAGCCATAGCTCTTAACCACTGCACCACCAGAGCTCCGGACAGAGGAGTAGAAGATACATATAATAGAGCAAAGGGAGGCTATAAAGATGCTCACGTGATGCTTGAGTTTCCTTTTGCATAGAGGGAAAAACAGCCATCAATGGTTTAGGCTAATTAGGAAACAGAATTCAACTCAGATGGTTCAAATGCAGAGACTTATTAAAGAGATGCATTATAGGTGTAGGCTGGATTAAGGGAAGCAATCAGAGATTGGGAACAGAGGGAAGTCATGACCACAGGTAGACTTAAGGGGCAAAAGCAGAGATAGTGGTTCCCATCCTGAGACCACTGAGAGTAGGAGCCATAGAGAAGGGGCTATCTGACACAGCTGCAGTCATGGCAGACACAGCCACTGTGGAAACTCAGCAACAGGAAGCGGGGAAGAAAAGCCCTAACCACACTCTTCTCCCAAACTCCTGTCTGTCTTCTTCTACCGGTGCTTCCCATTGGGCAAATCCCCTCGAAGCCCCCTAGAAGCCTGCTACCAAGAGAGCCTGTGTAATACCATACCAAAGGATCTGCCTCCCAGGACACAGAGCAGGGCAGAGATGGGCAGAGATTGGACCTGGGGTGGGGATAAACAGAGAATACACTGAGATGATTCAGGACTTCAGCTGGTTCCCAAAATGTATGCAATGCATGAGCAATTCCAAAACAGTATGAAAACTATTTTTATTGTCTTGGGTGTTTTAAAGCATAAATAAATAAATGCTCTCCTTTTGCTACTCATTTTTGGAAGGTGAATCGTTCAAGCTGTCAGAGTGTGTAAGAGATGTCTCTTTATTCATAGACCTGGAATAACCACCTTGCTCAAACAACTTTTGCTTCAAGGCAAATCCTGACTTCATAATAGCAAGAGAAAAAGGTTAGCTAGGCCTGCTTGTTCACTATGGGAAATGATGTATGGATTTTTTTGGAAAGAATTCCTGGCAGTCTCTCTTAGTATTTTCAAGTATTTTAGCAATGGAAAGAATCACTTCTCGATGACAAGCAAGATCTTCCTTTATGACTCCCTACAGATCTGAGTACATCAGTGTAGTTTAATGAATGTACTAAGAAAATGCTCCTGGCTCACAGATTAAGTGGTTTATGAGAGGAACAAGCTCAAAGGTGGTTTCTACATGTCGATCTAAACTCAGATGCAAATCACTGAGAAAACAGATATAGTGGGAAAGAGAAATGAACTGGGAGACAGGAAACCTGGGTGTGAGGTTTGGTCCATCACTACATAGTAAAAGATCTCAAAGCAGAAATATAAATTCTTGTAATGTACCGGACTTTGTTTGTGAAGGTCTGGTCTAGTTTATTTTCAATACCTTTTTCAAAATAAAACAAAAAACAAAACAAACCGGCAAAAACTAAGATCTAATTCTAAAGGCATTCATTGAAACAAGATACCCTTTAAGAAGAACCACTGCAGAAAAGGAAAAATATAAATTTACCTTTCTCTGGCCATATGTTTTAATCTGACTTTGAAATTCACAATTTCAAAGCCATAAACGTTAAGTATATAAGACATTATAAGACTTTAGCAAATAGTGTCAGCTAAAGAAAAGGGGGATGAAGCTGTGAAGCTGGCATTGCTTTGGACTTCACCCTTGGCAAAATGTGCACTGTGCATTTCTTTTAACCATTCAAATATATACTTTCTAGCCTCTTTTCTCAATCTAACCTAGTCTGGCAGTGTTGGGTCTGTATCCTTAAAAACTTTTTCCTGTAATGCTAACTGTTCTCTAACTGACATAATGCTGACTGATCACAGCAGGGTTTAAAGTATTACCTTTTGTAGTAGGCCAAATAATGGCCGCAAAGATGTCCACATCCTCTTCCTTGGAACTTGTGTGTATGTTACCTTATATAGTGAAAGGATCTTTGCCGATGTGATCAAATTAAGAATCTTGAGATGGGGAGATTATTCTGGATTATCCAGGTGGGCCCAATGTAATCACAAGGTTCCTTATGAGAGGGAGGCAGGAGAATCAGTCAGAGAGAGAAGACGTAAGAACAAAAGCAGAGGTCAGAGACAAGAAAAGATACTATGTTGTTTGCACTGAAGATGTAGGAGCGGGCCACAAGCTAAGGAATATAGGGCATCTCTAGAATAAGGAAAAGGTGAGAAAATGGATTCTTCCCTAGAGCTTCCAGAAAAAATGCAGTACTGCTAGAAAACACTACCAAGTCAACTACGTGTTCTATTGACGTGCAAGGGAAACTCTGACTACAGGCTTAAACCATAATTCTAAGAAACAACAACAAAAAACTTGAAATTGAAAAAAAACCAGAGGCACACAAGAAAAAAAGAATACAAAGAGTTTCTCTATCACCTTTCTAATGTTTTCTCAGGTATTCATAAGAATGACTTATCTTTTCTGTTGGATTTTATTAACAAATACAAATGGGCAAGTCAGAAATTAATTTTTAAATTCAACATCATTAAGACCTTTTTTGCTAACCAGGACGTTGGGAAACTACTTATGAATTTCTTCTTTTCTTGGGGCATCCTTCTTGAATCAAAGAACAATCATGATGGATTAAAAGGTAATCTGGCCAAAAACTATAAAGTTCATAGAAGAAAAAACAGGACCAACACTACAGGCCTGAATACATGGCATTAACAGGATACAAACCGTAACCATCAACACACAAACCCCAGAAGATAAGCTACATAACTGGGATCTTCTAAAACTCAAACATCTATGCTCTTCAAAAGACTTCACCAAAAGGGTAAAAAGAGAACCTACAGACTGGGAAAAATTTTTGGACATTACAAGTCAGACAAAGGTCTAATACATAATCTACAAGAAAATCCAACACCTCTACAACAAAAAGACAAATAATCCTATTAAAAAATGGGCAAAGGAAATGAACAGACACTTCACCAAAGAAGACATTAAAGTGGCCAACAGACACATGAGGAAATGCTCACGATCACTAGCCATTAGAGAAATGCAAATTAAAACCACAATGAGATACCATCTCTCCCCAGCATTACTGGCAGGAATCAAAAACACTGGATATAACAAATGTTGGAGAGGCTGCAGGAAGTTCGGAACTCTTATGCACTGCTGGTGGGAATGCAAAATGATACAACCATTTTGGAAAATATATGGTGTTTCCTCAGAAAGCTAGAAATAGACATACCATTCGATCCAGGAATCCCACTCCTAGGAATATATCCTAGAGAAATAAGAGTCGTCACTCAAATAGACATATGCACACCTATGTTCATGGCAGCATTGTTCACAATAGCAAAACGATGGAAACAACCTAGATGCCCATCAACAGATGAATGGATAAACAAACTATGGTTCATACACACAATGGAGTCCTATGCAACGAGAAAGAACAACAATGAATCTGTGAAGCATCTCATAACATGGATGAAACTGGAGGACATTATGCTGAGTGAAATAAGTCAATCACAAAAGGACAAATATTGTATGAGACCGCTGTTGTAAAAATCCATGAAAAAGTTCACACACAAATGTAACAATCTTTGTTGGTTACCAGGGATGGCAGGGTTGGGGGTGGAAATACTAAATAGGCAATAGATAAGTGGTATCTTGGGTGAAGGGTGAGACAGTACACAATACAGGGGAATCTAGCAGAAGTTGTACAAGGAAAGGTCGTGGAAGCCCCATAGACACATCCAAACTCCCTGAGGGACCGAATTGCTGGGCGGAGGGCTGTGGGGACCATGGTCTCGGGGAACATCCAGCTCTATTGGGATAACGATAACACAGTTTATAAAGACAATGTTCTAAATTCTACCTTGGTGAGTAGTGTCTGGGGTCTTAAAAGCCTGTGAACGGCCATCTAAGATACTCCACTGGTCTCATCCCTTCTGGAGCAAGGGAGAATGAAGAGAACAGGATACAAGGAAAAGATTAGTCTGAAGGACTAATTGTCCACAGCTACCAAGGCCTCCACCAGACTGAGTCCAGTACAGCTAGATGGTGCCCGGCTACCACCACTGACTGCTCTGACCAGGATCACAACAGAGGGTTCTGGACAGAGCTGGAGAAGGATGTAGAACATAATTCTAACTCACAAAAAAAAAAGACCAGATTTACTGGCCTAAAGGAGACTGGAGAAACCCTGAGAGTATGGCCCTCAGACACCCTTTTAGCTCAGTGGTGAAATTATCTCTGAGGTTCACTGTGCAGCCTGGGAGTGGACAGCTCCGTAAAACCAAATGGGACTAATGAGGTACAGGAGTCCAGTGACAAGGGCCAGAAGGCAGAAGGGGACAAGGAAGCTGGTGATAGGGAACCCAAGGTTGAATAAGGATATTGTTGATGTGTTGTGAGATTGTTAACCATTGTCATAGGGCAACATGTGTAGTAACTGTTAAATGAGAAACTATTTTGTTCTGTAAGCCTTCATCTTAAGTGAGAATGGAAGCACAATTGGAAGAGCGTAGTCAATGTCACTGAACTGTGCATGTAGAAATTTCTGAAATGGTGTATCTTTGGCTATGTGTATTTTCTCCAAAAAGAAAGGTTGAGAAGTTAGAGGGTTGACATGTTGTGGGGTTGTTAACCAATGTCATAAAACAATATGTGTACTACTGTTTCATGAGGAACTATTTGTTCTGTAAGCCTTCACCTGAAGTACAACAAAAAAAAAAATGTAGAAGTTACAAAAAATAAGTAATAGACCTAGAAGTTGGAAATTGAAGAACTCTTGTTTCTGCTGGCAATACAGAATGTGATGATATATGTAATTTATTACAAATGTTAAAAATTTTTAATTACAAGAAACAGCTTCAGGGATATTCACTTACTAAAATATTTCCTCCTTAATCTACCATTCTTTAACACTATGGAGGGATCTGTTATGTGCAAAAACCAGAAACATTCAAAGGTTTATGGATGTGAAGCCCAGGGAAATGTTACGTATAAAAGCCTGGCAAATAGAGGCTGAGAAGAGGATGGAGACGGGGAAGGAGGGGTGTGATGGTTAATTTTATGTGTCAACTTGGCTAGGCTATGGTGCCCGGTTGTTTGGTCAAACACTAGTTTAGATATTGCTGTGAAAGTATTTTGTAGATATGATGAACATTTATAATCAGTTAATTCTAAGTAAAGAACATTACCTTCAGTAATGTGGGTGGAGCTCATCCAATCAGTAAGACCTTAAGAGCAAGAACTGAGTTTTCCTGGAGATGAAGGACATCTGATTTAAGACTATAACATAGAAATCCTACTGGAGCTTCTTGCCTGCTGCCAGCCCTGCGGATGTTGGACTTGCTTACCCACACAATCATGTGAACCAGTTCCTTAAAATCTCCCTTTCTCTCCCACACTTCTCTCTCTTTCTCTCTCTCTCTCTCTCTATATATATATATATATATCCACTTTAACTCTGATCATTTTTAAACCAAATTTAGATTTTATAGAAAAAAACTTTTCCTCTTAATTAAAACAAATTTACATTCAATCTTGTATGCATGAAAAGGTAGTTAAAACATACAGGCTTAATGTAAGTTGGTCTTCAGTTATAGCTTAGTTAGATGAATTTAAATTAAAATATTTATACAACTCCTCTTCTCTGTACATAATAAATAGATTAAAATATAATTATAGGGGACTAATAAGAATCAACTCCATTTAGATTGTTACTAAATTAATTTTAATAATGTAGCTTTAAATAATTGCCTCTTGAGTGATCAGATTTATACAATTTGGCAATGGTCCCTTAGAAATAATTGGGCTACTAATTTGCCTTGTAGATCACACGGTCCTTGGAGGAGACATCAGACCTTCCTCAAATATGTCCACATCCTTCCTTGAGCGTATTCTTAAGATCAACCTGCAAAATAAGTGTTGTTTATTGCCTGAATGGAGTTATAAACATTGAGAAACTCTGTTTTACTTATTTAGTTTTTCCCCAGAAGACCAAGAGTAGTCCGACTAAATTAAATTACATGCGTAGGAAATGGTGAAATAATAAATTATACAAAGCAGGTAATAGTTATAACAATGACAACCAGTCATGATTACCTCGTCTCCACAAAGTACTCAAAATAATAACTAGTGATATGATATTATGCAGCTTATCAAAAAATGTTATATCTTCTTGAATGATAAGTATATGCTACATTTTCTAAGTTTACACTACAGGGTGTAGAGCGTTCCCAAGGTATTTGCATTACGCACATTTTGTTTCAAGCTTAATGTTGAATTATGAAAAGAATGTGACAGCAATTGATAAAAAATGAAAAATTCCCATTTTACAGAAAGAGAAGTTAAGCATGGACATACAAGATGGAGGTGATGGTAAAACTGGAGTAAGAATTCAAGCATCACTGTATCCCAAGACTTTGCTCAAAGTTCATAGGAAGTTTTCAGCTAGCTTCTATTAATTTAACCATATAGGGCACCTAAGGATTGTTGCTAACACCAGACTGTATTTTAGCCCCAAACGTGCCAGCACTCACTAAAGCTCTTGATTGCATTAGCGAACCCACTATGGGGGGAGAGGGGAAGCGAGGTAAGACAACAACACAGTTCCTCTGAAAAAACATTTATTTATTGATCATTTTGGAGTCGTGCAGACAATATTACATACTTTGATGTACCTTCATCTCTTTAGTACTGTTTAAGCCCTTTAGATCAATTCAGCTCAAATTTCTGCTCCTAACACACTGAAATGTTTAGTTAAGCTGACACATTTGTGTGGTAAATATAACTGCCTGGCAGGAAGCTTTCTGTCTGCTTTAGTCAATTCTCTGAAATAAATCCAGTTAGAACAATTTGTTCAGGCAGCTTTGAAAGTCAGTGATACAAACAGGTAAGCTGTATGTTCTCTCTGTAGTGATGCATTTGAGTGGCCCAGTAGGCATGGACAGGCCACTGCTCTAGAGGGTCCAAAGGACTCCCCTGGCAAAAGGTATTGGAAGATACAGGTGGAACTCAGAAGGAAGCACTCAATGTATTGTATACGAAAATTTGACTGGTCAAAGAGGCAGAAAGCCCAGAGGAAGCAGTCAGTCAATACTGTTCAATGATACTCCAATTTAGGAGTTGCTAATGGCAACTGGAGAGGAGGGTAAGAGGGCGGTATATGGGCATCTCAGGCCCTGTCTATAAAGCTGCTTTTTGAAGTGGTCAAAATGAATGTCCACAATGGCTTTGAAATATTTCCAAATCTCACCAATATACTTATTCATTCATTCAAAACATTAACAACTACTTGATAAGTATGTCTTATTTGAAAACGAAGATTGGATGCTGCTGGAGGAATGTCAAGCTGGAAACCTGCTTGGGTTGTTGTTGACATCGACTCATGATAACCTCATGTGTTATAAATTAGAACTGTTCCATAGGGTTTTCTTGGCTATAATCTTTTTTTTTTTTTAATTGTACTTTAGATGAAGGTTTAAGTAATAAATAGTTTCTCATTAAAGTTAGTACACATATTGTTTTATGATAATGGCGAACAACCCCACGACATGTCAACACTGTCCCTTCTCAACCTTGGGTTCCCTATTACTAGCTTTCCTGTCCCCTCCTGCCTTCTAGTCCTTGTCTCTGGACTGCTGTGCCTCATTAGTCCCATTTTGTTTTATGGGGCTGCCTAATCTTTGGCTGAAGGATGAACTTCGGGAATGACTTCATTACTGAGCTAAAAGGGCATCTGGGGGCCATACTCTTGGAGTTTCTTCGGTCTCTGTCAGGCCAGTAAGTCTGGTTTTTTTTTGTTTTTTTTTTTTTTTTGTGAGTTAGAATTTTGTTCTACATTTTTCTTCAGCTTTGTCTGGAACCCTCTATTGTGATACCCGTTAGAGCAGTCAATGGTGGTAGCTGGGCACCACCTAGTTGTACTGGACTCAGACTGGTGGAGGCTGCGGTAGTTGTGATCCATTAATCCTTTGGACTAATCTTCCCCTTGTGTCTTTAGTTTTCTTCATTCTCCCTTGCTCCCAAAGGTGTGAGACCAGTGGAGTATCTTAGATGGCTGCTCACAGCTTTTAAGACCCCAGATGCTACTCACCAAGGTAGAATGTAGAACATTGTCTTTATAGACTGTGTTATGTCAGTTGAGCTAGATGTTCCCTGAGACCATGGTCCCCACTTGGCTATAATCTTAATGGAAGCAGTTCACTGGGCCTTTTCTTCCGAGGTCCCACTGAGTTGGTTCAAACCACCAATCTTTAGGTTACCAGTTGAGTGCAAACTGTTTGCACCACCTAGGGAACTAGTGTGACCCCTAAATGGATAAAATGGGTATAGAGGAGGTGATATAAGAAACCTTAGAGAGGTAAAAATACAATGCTATGGGATGTTAAATAAGCAAGAGACTACTCCTTGTTGACATAAAAGTGGTTATTTGTAATATATATAAACAAGTAAACTGGCCCAGTCTATGAGAATGAAACTAAGTTCAACAAGGGCTGAAGAGAAATGTGAGCTGAGCTGGATGGTTTTTATATAATGAATAAACCAAACCTGTTACCACCAAGTCGATTTTGACTCATAGCAACCCTATTGGACAGAGTAGAACTGCCCCGTATGGTTTCCAATGCTGTAACCTTTACAGAAGCAGACTGCCACATCTTTCTCCTGTGGGGTACCTAGTAGGTTTGAACCGCTGACCTTTCGGTTAGCAGCACATCTCTAAAGCCACTTTGCCACCTGGACTCCTTCACGTAATGTATACAAACCAAACCAAAAAACCAAACCCACTGCATAATGAATACAGCAACTTAAATTGGTATGGTTCTTTTGACTTCCCATGACTCTTATACACCCTGTTTTATGTGATCATCCCAACAGTCCTGGGATGTAGGTAGGGGAGGAAATATTAGCTAATTTTACTACTGAAAAAAATGAGTTGCTCAAGATATCTAATGGCTATCTTAGGGTTAAGACTGGAAAATCAACGTTCGAATTGTGGTCCTCTCCCTTTATGCACAGCATGGGCTTTTTCCTGATCAGGTAGATACTAGTGAAGATTGCTAAGATGACAGCAAACTCTTAAAAGAAGGCGCATTTGCACTTAATTTTAAAAAATGTTGAACTGTTTGAAGTTTTTTCCTTAGTGATCATGCATTCCTTCTATAAATAAAGAAAAATTTCAGGAAAAAAATATATATAAAGTAAGGAAAGTAAGGGCATATACTGTTGAAGATATAGAGAAAGGTAGAAGATATATCTCATTTGAAATATTCAAAGACTACATTGATGAACAAGTATATCAGGTTAAGAGAGAAGTGGGAAGAAGTGCTTGATCATAATATACTGATTTGATCTACTTCAGAGTCAGATCAGCCTTAATGCAAGTTCAAAGAAGCCTGCTCCAAACAATTTTGTCTATATCTACAGTCCAAGCCAGCTTGTACATCCTCATGGAAAATTCCACTCTATATTATGTGCACTAGCTGGGCACACTTGAACAAGTCACTGAAATTTTCGAGGCTTGGATATTGTCTCTTTATAATTGGAATGATCATATGTATGCCTACCTGTCCCATTATTAGGAGCCCTGGTGACATAGTGGTTAAGTGCTCAGCTGCTAACTGAAAGGCCAGTGGTTCGAACTCACCAGCTGCTCCACGGGAGAAAAATGTGGCAGCTTCTGTAAAGATACAGCCTTTGAAACCCTATGGGAAGGTTCTGTCGCAATCAACTCGATGGCGACGGGTTTCATTATGGGTTATAATAACACTGATGTTAATAGCTGTTTTGTAATTTAAGCAACAATGATATGACATTGAACGTAATACTGTGGAGATGCCAGTATATACTTGGAGAATAATAAATCCTGTTAATTACCATGGTCAGAAGATTTAGTTATCTTCTATTTGAAATGACGGTTATCCCTGAGGAGTCTACATACTACTTTGCAAACACAAATTTATTTTCAACTTGTAAAGTAAATATGCCCATGGAGGCAGCTTTGTACAACAGAGAGCCCTAGATAAGAACTCTGCAAATAGAGGCTCTCAACTTAGAGCCACCACTGTCCTCTGTGATTAAGGGCAATCTAGTTAACCCTTCAAGGCCCAGGCATCCTCAACTGCAGCATTACGTCACAGTCGAGTCTAACCAACTGGCCACGCTGGCATGAGCAACAGCAAGTTAATGCCTTGGATATTATAAAATGCTATACAAATATGGTATTTTATCTGGGATGTTAGAGAGAAAAAAATCTGGTTATCCATTTTAAGGTAGCTATACATAGCTTAAAATGGATAACCAGAGTCGGGAGCCCTGGTGGTAAAGTGATTAAGAGGTTGGTTGCTATTCAAAAGGTCAGCAGCTTGAATCCACTAGCCACTCCTTGGAAACCCTATGGGGCAGTTTTACTCTGTCCTATAGGGTCACTATGAGTCGAAATCGATTTGATGGCAGTGGGTTTGGTCTTTTTTTTTTTTTTTTCATTTGTTTCGGTCTCTTTTTCTTTCCCTCGACCCCTTCAACCCCCACCCCCACCCCACCCCCACCCCCACCCCCGATTTGTTGCTTCTTAGAGTGAATAACTACTGTGTAACCAGGGCTCTGAAATAAATAATAGGTAATGTCTTAACGAGGAGTGATTTCCTGAGTATTCCACCTGGTCTTCTCAGAACCCTCTTGTATTTTGGGCTGATTCTCCCCCTAAGCAGAGTGACAAAGAGGAGACTTTGCACATTCCGGACAAATGCCCTTGACTGCTCTCTCTCCAACACACCGTTTATGTTTATTTGCTTTCTGGCTAGGTCCTGAAAAGTGGCGAAGTCAAGAACTCTTCTGGGCTTGTGGGAGACACAAAACAAATCAATATAGCACTCTCAGCCTCTCAAGTTGCTGACAATATTTTAACAAGAACTTGTAGTTGGTTAGAGCTTTCCCTTCCTGTTTCTGTTTGAAGTCTCACAGCAGTGATAAAACTTAGAGCAGGGACTATTAATCATATTTTTACAGATGAAGAGGCAGGACTTGGTGATAGCCATATCTGGAATGAAAACCTGGTTTCTATGACTATTAATCCAGTGATGTTTTTCCCACTGTATCACAGGAAAGCATGGTATAGCTTGAGACAGTTTTACGTAACGGTTAAGAGCATGACTTTTGGAGTTGGACAGATCCGGATTTGAGTTTTTATTCAGCCATTGCCTAGATGTGTGACCAAATCAAGTTACTCAAGCTCTCAGAGCCTTAGTTTTCTTACCTGTGCAATAGGTACAATGATAATAACTCATGTCATGTGAGGATTAAAGGAGATAATGTGTATACATAGCACAGGGTGTGATGTAAGTCAGCTCTCAATGAACTTCCATAAATGTGATAGCACCATAGGGGCTCAGTGTGGCGTAAGGGAAATATGGATGTAAATCTTGAAGGCAATATGGTTAAGTATTTGGCTCCTAACCAAACAACGGGCAGTTTGAATCCACCCAGCGTTTCCCCAGGAGAAAGACCTGTCAGTCTGCTCCTGTAAAGATTACAGCCAAGGAAACCCTATGAGGCAGTTCTACTCCGTCACATGTGATCGCTATGAGTTGAAAATTGACTTGACAGCACCTAACAACAATAATAGGTGAGCCATTTATCCTTTCTCCAACTCAGTGTTCTAATTTATAAAGTAGGGACAAGCGTGTAGACTTGAACTGTAGTGAAGAAAAGCAAAAGGATAAATGCATATGAAACATAGCACAGTGTCTGATATGCAGATGGTGCTCAGTAGATGATGGCTATTATTATTCAATATCATTGCTAATGTTGAAAGTTCCACTTCTATTCTCATCTACTTCCCAATTGTTGGGAATAGGTTACAAACACACATACACACAATGACAGAAGAATTAATGGGTGGCGAACTAACTTTGAACTTTATTAAATCTAATACCTTTGGTGAAAGATAGGGGTCAGGAACGACTCCCAGGAGTGTTTATAAAGTTATTGCTAACTAAAATAAAAGTCATGACAGCACAAAAAACACCACCACACAAAGATGATAGTTTACATATCCTGGTCAATAATATTTTTTTAGAATTTTGCAGTTACTCTCTCTCTAAGTTATTTTCTACCCAACTTTTATTCACTTCCTTAATGAGACCTACAACATATTTCTTAATATTTGTATTTCTTCTAACAATACACATGTGTATTGTTTTAAGCTTAACAATAACCTAAGATCTGTACCTCTGGTCCGAGACCATTGCATATTCTGGAGTCAACAGATTGGTGTTCAAATCTCAGCTCTACCACTTACTTACTACATGATTAAAATAAATCAGATTAAGCCATGATTTCCTTGACTGAAAAGTGGAGATAATAACACCTTCTTCAAACAGTTGTGAGACTAAAATGAAGGGTATATTGATTTTCTATGACTGCTTTAACAAATTACTACAAATTTAGTGTCCTAAGCACTCAGCTGCTATCTAAAAGATTGGCTGTTCGAACCCACCAGTAGATCTGAGGAAGAAAAGACCTGGAAATCTGCTCCCATAAAGATTACAGTCTAGAAAACCCGACCGGGCAGTTCTACTCTGTCATATAGTGTCTCTGTGAGTCAGAATCGACTAGATGGTGCACAACAGCAAGAAGTGGCTTAAAACAACCCAAATTTTATTATCTTATAGTTCTATAGGTTATAATTCCAACATGGGTTTTCCTGGGCTAAAGTCAAGATTTTGGCTGGGCTGTATTCCTTCCTGGAGATTCTACAGGAGATTTCATTTCCTCGTCTTTTCCATCTTCTAGAGACTACCCACATTGCTTGGATCATAGCCCCTTTCCTGTCTGCTCAAAGTCAGCAACGGTGGGTATAGTCTTTCTCACATCTATTCACTCTGACACTTAACTCTTCTGCTTTCCTCATCTGCATTTAAGGACCCTTGTGGTTACACTGTGATAATCCAGGAAAATCTTTGTATTTTAAAGCCATTTGATTAGCAACCTTAATTTCATCTGCAAACTTAATTGTGTTTTGCCATGTAATATATCACGTACACAAGTTCTGGGGACTAAGATAAGGATATTCTGGGGGCCATTATTCTGTCTACCAAGGAGCCCTGGTGGTCCAGTGGTTAAATACTCGCTGCTAACTGAAAGGCTGGTGGTTGGAACCCACCAGCCGCTCTGTAGGAGAAAGATGTGGCAATCTGCTTCAGTAAAGATTACAGCCTTAGAAACCCTGTGGGGCAGTTCTACTCTGTCCTATAGGCTGGCTTTGAGTTAGAATCCAGGGAAAGCAACAGTTTTGGTTATGGTTATTTTTCCTTCCAGAGAGGAATGAAAACAAAGCACTTCACACAGAGTTTTGAATACAATACAAATTCAACATATTTTTAGCCAGTAGTGCTGTTCATAGTTGATAGAGTTGAGGCTGTGTACAACAATATTATATGTTTACGTGTTATATTATTTAGTTCTAGGTATTAGTAACCCAGAGCTTCTGATTCTTTAGGGAAATGCATGCTGAAATGATCAGTTGAGGACATAGAGGAGTAGAAAGTAAGCTGGGCCCAGAAGGACACACAGATTTAGGGTTAGACGGAAGGATGATTTATCCAACCAAGATGAAAGTAAAGAAATGCGTATTGTGTGCTTGGCATGTAATGGGGCATGGCTGACGTGGGACTGGCTGGGTTCTGGCATGTAGAATATGAGATCATCTCACCTGTGGTTGAACAGCCACCAAATGAGGTCAGTTACACTCTGACAAACTCCACAAGGAAATCCACAGGGAAATCCAAACTCCACACTTAGGGAAATCCCTAAGTGGACCAGAAAATTATTGCTATACGAGCTCTTCTACTATCCCTCCCACCCTAAACTATAGGAAATTTTCATTGTTGTTTATATCATTCTGGAATCTGATGCTAAAGTGTTCTAGCTTTGATGAGGCAATTCAGGATATGACCAATACAAGCAGTTAAATAATATAAATTTGCAGATATTTTGCATTATTTAAGAGCAATGCATGCTTTTCCAATAATCTGTTATAAAAGGCTACTGGTAAAATGCTATTTTTACATGATTTAATTTTTACAAATTAAAGATGTTTTATGTTAAAATCTATTTGTTTTAAACCCTCTTTTGGGGGGGAATACCTTAAATTATACATGAATAAAACTCCTGGAGACTTGATATCTTAATACATTTTAATACAAATATTCACGCCAAGGCAGAGAGTCAAAATACTAGCAAGAACAGTTAGATAACTGCTGGCAAGAGGAGTGTGTTAGATGGAACCAAAGCTGAAAATACAACCCAACAGGGTCAGCGTTAGGGTGAGGCGGGTGAGGTGAGTCAGGCAAGTGCGGGCTCGGACCTTGTCTTTATTGAACACTTTGATATTTTGTTCGTCATGGATTCCTAAAATTGGGTTATTGGTCCCAATTCTTTACATATCTGTACCCACATCCCTGTTTCATCTTCAAAGTAGAAGAGGGTACTCCCTCCCACCAGGACTTTGGGATTAGCCATGTAACTTGCTTTGGCCATTGGGAATGTTAGCAGATATTCAAGCAGAGTTTGAAATATGCTTGTACAGTAGGACTTTCATTCTTGCACTTTTGCCATCATCGTGAAAAGACAATTCCATATGTAGCCACAACCCGTAAGTCCTAAAAGAACTATGGGAAGCCAACTTGAAACCAACCTACACTCTGAATTCTGTAGTCCAGATGAGTTGCCATCAACCTAGAGACCCATGATCTTAAGAATAAACCACTGTTGTTTCGTACCACTGAGTTTTAGGGTGTGTTGTTACAGAGCATTATTGTGGCAATAGCTACTTAGCACAAAGGGAACCTAGTAAATATGATTCTCTTCCTCTCATACATTTAATAAACAACAGTCCATCTCATTTATCAACAAACATGTATTACAAAGATACAATATAATAAAACCAAAACAAACCAAACCTGTTGCCATCGAGCCAATTCTGACTCACAGCGTCCCTATAGGACAGAGTAGAACTGCCCCATAGGGTTTCCAAGGAGTGGCTAGTACATTCAAATTGCTGACCTTTTGGTTAGCAGCCATAGCTCTTACCACTGTCCCACCACAGCCCCACAATGTGATAGGCACTGGGTTTCATAGAAAAGCCATGGTGTATATCTGTTCCTCAGAAGCTTACTATCTATCTACTAGGAGAAAGGCTATCAACAAATAGGTGCAATTAGTTGTTCCAGGTGCTGAGATGTAGATCTGTATTTGGTACAATGGGCACTGTACTAAATAAGTTAAGTTATCAAAAGTACCTGGAGGAAAAAGGTTTTATGAAAGAGGTGATTACTTTACTGAATTATCCCAAATTGTAAGCCCAGATGTCCCCAGTGGCCAGGTACACACTGAAAAAGGCTGGGTGGGGACTGTGGCACTCCAGAGCACATGATCATCTGGAGAGAAATCTACTCCTTAGCTCTAGTCAATTGTTATTAGGCAGGAGGGGAAGCTCAGTATTGCCAGGTCTTTTAGTTTTCAAGAGAAATTACACATTATTCTACAAAATCTCTTAATTCAAAGATACTAGCACATATTCTAGCTGTTCCGACCTCCCAAAAAAGCCCTCATAGTCCACATTTGGACTTGGATTGCCAGTTTGTGACCTGAGGTTGACAAGTAGATAGAGAGCTAGGAGGGAGGCCGTGTCAGCTTGTGCACTGCAGGGGTGAGTGGGGGTGAAATCCAGCTGGCAGCTCTGTTCTCCAAGTCAAGGCTCCCTGGCAGGGGTGGCATCAACTGGGAAGAATGGGTGCTTTTTTGCAATTTGCTCAAAGGTAGTTGGGGCATTATCGCATAATGATATTATTTTATTCATTTCTATATCTTAAGTGCAACAATAATAAAGTAATAATAGATGTAATGAAACCATCTAATGTCATAGAAATTAACTGTTATCTGCAATTTTAGAAGTCCTATCTCTCTAACATGCCAGGAAACATACTTCCTCTAATAACTATGTAAACTTTAGTCTAAGAATAATTTACAATATTCTTAAGAAAGAAGACTGTGTTCATGTATTTTCACTATTACATTTGAGTAGTGGAGGAAAAATATTAAAAAAATTACTTTTATATAAAATTCATCTGTGTTGTTCATCTAAATCTTAGAAAAGTTATTTTTCTTGTCAAAATCTAATTTCATATTATAAAAAAAATTGTACCAACAGGGGAGGATTTGAAGGGTTTCAGAGGATAACTGTGAAATTTAACTATGGTGCTATTCATTTATTTATAAATGTTACATCACAATATGGTAGCATGATATTTATCTAGCATTGTGGGGGAAATTTGGCATTCTATCAATAAAGACAAATGATCTTGATACCTGAAGGTTACAAAAAAGTTGATGGAAAGCTATCAAAGATGTACTACATAATTTATTTGCCTTCTTAAAAAGACTGGACTAAAACAATTAAAATAAAATAAAATGTATATATATATATACATTTAAGAATAATTTTAAAAACTAGAATGTTAGGAGGTGGGACCTAGATGGTGGAGTAGTCAGACACTTTTGGTGGACCCTCTTAGTACAAAGACTCAAAAAAAAAAAAAGCAATTCGATTATATATGGTAATCTGGGAGCCCTGAACATCAAAGGCAGAGTTGAGGGACCAGTTGGAGTGGCAGGGGGAGAGAGAGACAGTTTAGAAGCAGTGAGGAGTTGCCAGACCTGACCCAGCAAGAGCCTGAGCCCTTCAGGCCTGAGCAGCTTGAGGGTGAGCGATGAGGCAGGCAAGCAGCTGTGCTCAGGAGGCACACTTTCTGCACCAGGAGGACTCCGCACCAGAGACACTACATGGCCACCCAGAACCAGTGAGAAGCAGCCCTCCATGAAAGATAAGTACTTGCACACGGCTCAAGCAGATCAAAAACATCCCCCTTAGGGAAAAACCTCTCCTATTTACCTCCCCAGTCCCTGCTCTGCACTGGGTCCCAGATGGCTTCAGCAATTGCTGAGTCCCCTGGGCCAGAAGTAGGATCCATCACACGTCTGGAGCCATTCTCCCTGCCTTGGAGAGTGAACAAATTAACAAACAGGGGAAAAAATAAACTTCCAGCTCCCCTAAGCCAGGAACTCAGGGTAGGCACAGCTCCTTTGCCTAGGCACAGGCATAGTGATCCAAGAACTTTGAGTGCCTTTCCCCCTGCATAGACTTGTGTGGGCCCAACTCAACAGCACAGGCCCTCATTACCACAGTACAACAGGGTGTATACCGGAAGTCTAACTTCAACTGTTTCAGCTGTGAAGTGGCAGGTTCTTGACATTTGACACTGCTCTGCCCATTAAGCAGGGTCTTCACCTACCCACATCAGTGGCCTGAGGACTGGTGGCTCCATCCATGCCACCTGCAATAGGGGCCCATGAATAAGAGGTTCCCCCCAGTCCTTATAGCTAACAGCATTAGGTGCTCATAATCAGGCTGCAAAACCCACCCACCTATGTGCTCTAGGGAACAGGGACATGCCTGCCTCCTGGACACTTGGGGGCAGCTGTGAGCCCCCTGCCTTCCTCAGAGTGAGTTACCCTGCTGCAGCCAGATGCCTGTGCCTACACCACACCCATGCCTGTCTAGGACTGTAAGTGACAGCCTACACCACACACTTGGTGGCTATCTACCTGGACACCTGAGCTGAATCCATACAGGAGGAGTGGGTAGACTCCTGAGCTCACATACCTAGTAACAAGTCTAACAACCGGGTGACAGGACATTAGAGCTTCAAAGTTGCCAATAATCAAACTAGCTCATATGAACAGCTTATTTGGGCATATCAAAACAAAACAAGAAGCTAGGACACAGTAAACAAACATAAAATAAATAAATATAATAACTTATTGATGGCTCAGAGAAAACAGTCAATATCAAATCACATAAAGAGGCGATCCATGAAGGCTTCAGCAAGCTCCCAGAATAAAGAATCTAAAAGTTTTCCAGAGGAGGAAAATTTCTTGGAATTACTGGAGACAGAATACAAAAGATTAATATACAGAACTCTTCAAGAAATTAGGAAGGAAATTAAGCAAAATGCATAACATGCAATAGAGGAAATTAAAAAGATTAGAGAAGAGCATAATGACAAATTTAACAAGCTGCAAGAATCCGTAGAGAGACAGCAATCAGAAATCCAGAAGACTAACAATAGAATTTCAGAATTAGACAACTCAATAGAAAGTCATAGGAAAAAAATAGAGGCAATGGAAATCAAAATTAGTGAGATTCAAGATAAAGCACTTGCCACCAACTCATCTGAGGAAAAATCAGATAAAAGGATTAAAAAAAAAAAAAAATGAAGAAACCCTAAGAATTATGTGGGAATCTATGAAGAGGAATAACCTATTAGTGATTGGAGTACCAGAACAGGGTGGGGGGCAGGGGGAACAGAAAATACAGAGAGAATTGTTGAAGATTTGTTGGCAGAAAACTTCCCTGACATCATCAAAGATGAGAAGATATCTATCCAAGATGCCCATCGAACCCCACATAAGGCAGATCCCAAAAAAAGTCACCAAGACATATTATAACCAAACTTGCCAAAATGAAAGCTAAAGAGAGAATTTTAAGAGTGGCTAGGGATAAACAAAAAGTCATCTACAAAGGAGAGGCAATAAGAATAAGCTCGGACTACTCAGCAGAAACCACGCAGGCAACAAGGCAACGGGGTGACATATATAAAGTCTTGAAGGAAAAAAACTGCCAGCCAAGAATTATATATCCAGCAAAACTGTCTCTCAACTATGATGGCAAAATTAGGGCATTTCCAGATAAACAGAAGTTTAGGGAATTTGCAAAAACCAAACCAAAATTACAGGAAATACTAAAGGGAGTCCTCCAGTTAGAAAATCAATAACATCAGATAACAACCCAAGACTAGAACACAGGACAGAGCAAACAGTTATCAACCCAGACAGGGAATCCAAAAGAATAAATCAAAGCTAAAACACTGAAAATAGGGAAAGAGATGTCACTATGTAAAAGATGACAACATTAAAACAAAAAAGAGGGACTTAAGAAATGTAGACATAGATTTTTCATATGGGGAGGAAGTCAAGGTGATATAAAGAAATAAAAGACTGGTATAAACTTAGAAAAATAGGCGTAAATATTAAGGTAACCACAAAGGAAACTAACAATCCTACAAGTCAAAATAAAAAAGTAGAAAAATATAAAGACTCAGCAAACACAAAATCAACAACAATGAAAAAGATGAAAATTAAATACATAAATAAAAATGACTCAGCACAGAAAATTAAGTGGAATGAAGAAACTGTGAACAACACACAAAAAAAGACATCAAAATGACAGCACTGAACTCATACCGTCAATAATTACGTTGAATGTAAATGAACTAAATGCACCAATAAGGAGACAGAGAGTGGCTGACTGGATAAAAAAACACTATCCGTCTACATGCTGCCTACAAGAGACACACCTTAGACTTAAAGACACAAACAAACTAAAACTCAAAGGATAGAAAAAATATATAAAGCAAACAGCACTCAAAAAAGAGCAGGAATGGCAATATTAATCCCTGACAAAATAGGATTTAAAGTAAAATCCACCACAAAGGATAAGGAAGGACACTATATAATGATTAAAGGGTCAATACACCAGGAGGACATAACGATAATAAATTTACGCGCCCAACGACAGGGCTCCAAAATACATAAAACAAACTTTAACAGCACTGAAAAGAGAGACAGCTCCATAATAGTAGTAGGAGACTTCAACATGCGACTTTCGGAGGACAGAACATCCAGAAAGAAGCTCAACAAACACATGGAAGAGCTAAATGCTACAATCAACCAACTTGATCTCATAGACATATACCAAACACTCCACCTAACAGCAGCCAAATATATTTTCTTTTCAAACGCACATGGAACGTTCTCCAGAATAGACCACATATTAGGCCATAAAGCAAGCCTTAACAAAATCCAAAGCATCAAAATATTACAGAGCATCTTTTCTGACCATAAAGCCTTAAAAGTAGAAATCAACAACAGAAAAAGCAAGGCAAAAAATTCAAACACATGGAAGCTGAACAACACCTTGTTCAAAAACTACTGGGTTATAGAAGAAATTAAGGATGGAATAAAGAAATTCATAGAATCAAACGAGAATGAAAACACATCCTACCAGAACCTTTGGGACACAGCAAAAGCAGTACTCAGAGGTCAGTTTATGGCAATAAATGCACACATTCACAAAAGAAGAAAGGGCCATAATCAAAACATTAACCCTACAACTGGAATAAGAAGAAAGAGAGCAGCAAAAGAAGCCCTCAGGTGCCAGAAGAAAGAAAATAATAAGAATTACAGCAGAATTAAATGAAATAGAGAATAGAAAAAAAACTGAAAGAGTTAACAAGACCAAAAGGTGGTTCTTTGGAAAGATCAATGAAACTGATAAACCACTGGCTAAACTGACAAAAGAAAAACAGGAGAGGAAGCAGATAACCCGTATAAGAAATGAGATGGGTGCTATCACAAAAGACCCAACCGAAATTAAAAGAATCACAACAGAATACCAAGAAAAATTGTACTCTAACAAATTTGAAAACCTAGAGGAAATGGACAAATTTCTAGAAACTGACTACCTATCTACACTAACACAAATAGAGGTAGAACAACTAAATAAACCCATAACAAAATAAGAGATTGAAAAGGTAATTAAAAAACTCCCAATGAAAAAAATAAAAACTAGAATGTCATCAGTCATTTTCTGGGCTTTGTTTTTTTTTAAGAATGCTTACTTTTGGATATTGCCCTGAACAATGTGTTTTTTCAAACACTAAAGACATATCTAGAATAATCGTTAACTTCCTTTTTGCAAACCATTTTTAAACTCAGCTTCCATAAATAAATTGTTCCCTTTAACTGTGTTAAATCTTCTCAGTTTATGAACTCTCTTGAGTGTAATGTTATTGTTGTTAACTGTCATCAAGTTGATTTCTTGGGGGTAATAAGATGAATAAATTTATCACCAGCTATGTAACGAAAGTTCTACATTTTTTATTTGTCTTCAAAATACCTTCGTGTTTCAAGGGGGTTCTCCTAAGTGTAATATTATTGAATTTGTAGAACATGCCATGCTCCACTTACTAATATTCTTCATGGACATGAAAATGCTTGTGTCCCTTTCACCCATCATTTTTCTGAACAGAAAATTTCTCATCAGGGCTTTCTACTTCATTCTTTTGATCATTTCAGTTAACCTTTCAGGCCTTTCCAGCTGTTTTATGGCTTTACTGGAATGCACTATCTAGAACTGCGAACTCTACTCCAAGTACAAAAGCATTATTAGTTATGTTCAAATGTTGAACAAAATTATATAATACTGTTTTTTCAGTCTTATCATGGTGATATCTGATATTTGGTTGACCTTTTCAACTACCACCCTACACTGGGCTGTTATTAAGGTATAGTCAACATAGATTCAGGTATCTTTTTTCTCTAGAAACAAGTGATAGCAGAAAGCATACTTCATTTTATCAGCATAGTTGGGGTTATATTTTCCCAGGTACATTACCTTATACTTTCCACATTCTTCCAATCAATAGAATTATGGGCATGGTGCAGCTATTTTTGCTCTAGATTGAGCTTAGTTCAACCTCATGCTCTGGTACTAACCCTGTGCATTCTAGAGAAATTTCAAGAACTTGAGCTCAAGGTGAGATGATCAAGTCTACCTGGATGCTGTTTAGCTCTACTGACTTCTCACCTTGCTGTTTAGCTCCATTGTTCTTCCTTATGACCAAGCCCTTAATTTTAATAAGGGATCTCTGACTTTTTATCCCAAGTCCATGCCTTTGCATATGGCATGATAATCTTACTTTCATTGATTTGGGTTTTTTTATATTAATGACTTGCCTTACTCTTGTTAATCTTCCATTTCTTTTACTTACAACCAGACAGGGATTCTTTTCCTGAAGCAATGGTTAAGAATTACCTGGAGAGTTTATTAAAACAGTTTCCCTGTCCCATCTCCAGAGGTTCTGGTTCAGTAGACCAGGTGTGGCCAATGAATTTACATTTCTGACAAGCTCACAGATGATGCCAATTCTGCTGGCCTCAAGAGCACACTTCGGGAATTACACAACTGTCATGATTTCCATCTGTGTGTTTGCTTGCTGGAAGCATTCCTCGAAGACCCACCTGTCTGACCAACTCATTTGGGCTGTCTTGCTCTTGGTGGGTTTTTCTACATCTAAGAACACCTTTTCTGATCCTATTTCTTCCTATTTCTCACTGCATGAGCAAGTTAAACAATACTAATCTAGTTATGCTTCCTGAGATGATGATGATGGACATCAATTTATAAAATGGAGATAAAATAGTACTTCCTTCATTGACTTTTGAGACTCCTAAATGAAAAAGCAAGGTGCTTTGCAAAATGCCTGGCACATAATGGCTGCACAATAAATGTGTTCTAAGAACATGAATGCTAATGTTGATGGGAACAAATAATTAATTCAACATATTTTTTTTAAGTTTTAGGAGATGTAACAGTGAATAAAACAGAGAAGGACTCTGCTCTGGTGGAGAGAGAGAAAATAATAGCAATAAGTAAGTAGATGAGATAATCACAAATTGTAGTTATCTATAAACGATACTTTGTATCACAAAGGAAAAAAATAATAAGGTGGTGGGACAGAAAAAAATGGAAGAAGTTGATTTAGTCAGAAGGGACAAGGATGATCCCTCGCAGAAGTGGGTATTTGCACTATGATCTAGATGAGGAGTCAAGAGAATTCCAGGAAGGAGGAGCTGCCCAAAGAAATGTCATGAGGCTGGAAAGCATTTGGTTTGTTCAAGGAAGAGACAGGAGGCAAGTATTAGTGAAGCCTAATGAACAAGAAAGAGAAAATCATGAGGTTAGAAAGATAACACAAGCCAAATCCCACAGTGGTTTGTAGAATGTTGTAAGGAGTTTTTATTTTATTTCAGTCTAAGAAAAATAGAAGGTCACTGAGGGTTTTAAGAAGCAGCATCTCACGTTCTGATTAACCTTTAACAAGATCACACTGGTTTCTGGGAGAGTAGGGCAAGACTGGGAGAAAGACAATTAAGAAATTGTAAGGACTGGCCTAGGTAACAGGTGAGAGTAGTTGGAATAGGGTGAAGGAAGTCAGGACGGTGAGAAGTGGAAAAATATGGAAATATATTTTGGAAGCTGAACTATTATGGACTTAATGGGACTGGATGCTGGTAACTAGGTTTAATACACTGCAAACCTGAGACCATATTCATTAAATCAAATTCTATTTATTAATTTTGACAATTTTCAATATGTATTATACATGTGAATGATAAATATCTCTTCTCATCTGAGGCTAACTTGATTGTGAATATAGTAAGTCCCCAAGTTATGAACATCTGACTTAAGGACAACTCATAGTTGCACTTCAATGTTATGTAAATTTGCTCGCACTTTGAAGGGATTGAACCAACCCCTACTTGCAACAAATTCTTCATCACAATCACTTTCACTTGCTGCACATGCAGCTTTTAAATCATTGAAAAGGCTTTGAGCCTTTTCTTGCACTAACCCAAAACTCAAACCAATTGCCATCGAGTCGATTCCCTACAGGACAGGGTAGAACTGCCCCATAGGGTTTCCGAGAAGTGGCTGGTAGATTTGAACTGCTGACCTTTTGGTTAGCGGTAGAGCTCTTAACCACTGCACCACCAGGGACCCTAAGCTAAATAACAACCATATACGCCTGTTCCAACTTACCTATAAATTCGACTTAAAGACACAGAAACTGATCTCGTTCGTAACCTGGGGACTGCCTGTACTTATTTTGTTCTTTCTTAACTTAGAATGTTGACATTGTTCCTAGACTTTGGTAAGATCTAAATAATGATAGCATATTTCTTAAGCCCCTTAAAGAAAGCTTGCCATGTTTTAAATTCAAATTGTTACCCTTAATAATAGCAAACGTTTATTTAATGCTTCATATGTACCAAATGCTGGTCCGTGACTAAACCTCTAGGCTATACAGCTCCCCCAAACCAACAAACCTCATTGATCTTCTCTCAGGATTATTGCTCTAATCTCCACTTCCACAACTTTACCTCAGTGATCCTACATGTTATGATAAATTCTACTGACTTGCTAAGTTCTACTATCTTCAGAGTGTGCTCCTTTACCTGAAATTTCTAGTATCACACCAGTTTCTTTCTCTTCCTTGAATCTCCCTGATATGTGAGGAAATGGCAAGAGCTATCGGTCATGACATAAGGTTTGAATCGGATGTGCTTTTCTGAGTTTGGGTAATCGGGGGAGTGCATGTTAATAACAAGAACAGCAACAACACTACTTACTGAGTATCTGCTCTCTCCAAACACTGTGCTGGAGTTGCACTGAACACATATTATTCCACTTAGTCAAACATTCATAACAACTGGTGAATTTTAATGTCATTTACCCTTTGCGCAGACAATACTTAATGATGTGTTCATGGCCCCTACCCTAGTAATACACTCAATTGTAAACTAGACTAGGTGGGAGGGGTAAAAAAAGGAGAAAGATGGTGGAAGGAGGAGGTGTGGAGGGAAGGAAAGATGAGGGTCATAATCATACAAATGCTATTGGCTTTTAGGGGAGATACTGATAAACATGAAGTGTTCACAAAGCCTTCAGCCAAAAAGGAGAGAAACAATGGGCAGCTTGCTGTGGAAGTTGAAAAATAGGAACCGACTTGCTCCTCTGTTCACTCGGCCCTAGTGAGCAGGGAGTGAGAAGAAAAACTCACTCACTGACATCTTCTAAAACCAGGATTTTACTTATTAATATTTTACTAGTATTTTTAAAATCAGACAAGGAAAGTGTCTCTCCTCCCACTCTACCTTCCTGTATGTATCTACATTGGAGAGGAAGCATACACTATTATTTCCACAATCTCCACTTCTATCTAGCTAACCATCCTTTAAGAAACACACACACATACACACACACCGCTCATTTAAATTTTCTTTTGTTTTCATGCACTGTAAATTGGTGATAAAGTGTTATTACTGAGCATTCAGCAGTCGGATTCACTAACTACATTTTGAATGTCAGTAAGAACATACCAAGGAAAACTGAATTATATAATGTAATCACTTGGGCTAATTATTTTCTTTGCTGGTCCTCTAAAGAAGCAATGGATACAAACTCACAAATATCACATTTATTTTTCTTAGCGAGAGGGAAGCATTGTGCTGTGCTTAAAATGGCATCATGTTGCTTCCTACAGAATGCATAATGGGTCTGAACTGCAAGAGTGAAAAATTGGTTACTCTCATTAACAGTAGTAAAAACTCCCTTTTAACTGGTAGGCAGTTTGCATAGAAATGTATACAGTAAGTTGCAATTACATATAACTCGTTTTAGCGTAGCTTTTCTGCTGATATCAGGATTTTCTTCACCTATATCACTCCTGTAGTCTTCAAATATAGAAAAAATAGGTTTTAACTCTATTAAAAAAAACCTATTACCAACAAGTAGATTCCGACTTACGGCGACCCCATGCGTTGCAGAGTAGATCTGTGGTCCATGGTGTTTTTATGTCTGCACACAACAGCATTTCCCAAACATTAGCCTTTAGAGGCTCTGAGGAGACCTGCAGTGTGTATCTGCTTAACTAACTTTGTTTAATACAGCGTTTCCCAAAATGAAGTCAAACACGGAGAGTTTTTTATTTTGTTTTAGGGTTTTTTTGTTGTTGTTGTTAGGAACCCTAATAATCAAAATACAGTTCAGGAAATGTTGGTCAACAATTTTCAAACTTAGTTTTAATGACATGGCTCTCTGGATTATATAGCTGCTAGCTGCATCTCTAAATTTGCCCATATTGTTCATACAGAATTTTTCCCCAAAATGTGCTTCACAGGGAGTAACTACCAAAACATTTCTATTACAGTTTAGAGAAATTTGTCATGCCTTAATTATAGTGCAGTTAAAACTTAAAGCATAGTGTTTTAGTTATCTAGTGCTGCTATAACAGAAATACCACAAGTGGGTGGTTTTAACAAACAGAAATTTATTTACTCACAGTTTAGGAGACTAAAAGTCTGAATTCAGGGTGCTGACTCTAGGGGAAGGCTTTCTCTCTCTGTCAGCTCTGGGGGAATGTCCTTTTCTCTTCAGCTTCTGTTTCCTGATTCCTTGGAGATCTCCATGTTGCTTGGCATCAATCTTCCCCCATCTCTGCTTGCTCAGTTGCTTGTTTAATCTCTTTTATATCGCAAAAGAGATTGACTCAAGATATACCCTACACTAATCCTGCCTCATTAACATAACAACAAAGGCTACCCATTCCCAAATGGGATTATAATCACTGGCATAGAGATTAGGATTTATAACACATATTTTGGGGGGGACATAATTCAATGCATTGCACACAGTAACAGCATTTCTGAACGACAAGAATATGAATAGAATAAGGAAGTAGGCTTAGAGTCCCAGGAACGTGTGCAAAAATTTTGTTTTGTCACAAGAAGGACAAAATGAATGAGATGCCCTTTTTTTTCCACATACTGAAATTCTATGCTCGGGATGAGAGTTCAAGTACAATACAAGAAAAATAAATATTTATTTCTTGTATATTTCGTAAAAGCTTAAGTCATGCCTAATAGTATGCATGATGCTGGAACATGAAAAAGAGTAATACACAACCACTTCCCTTGAGAAACCGATTTGGGTTCTCTATGATTACAACTCGCTGTGTGAATCTCTGTGGAAACCACCTAACTAAGGTGTTAAGTGTTAATAGAGGAATTAACAAGGAACTATGGAAGCACAAAGGAGCCCTGGTGGTACAGTGGTTAAGTGCTCGGATGCTAACTGAAAACCTGGCTGTTTGAACCCACCAGACACTATGTGGGAGAAAGATGTGGCAGTCTGCTTCCATAAAGATTATAGCCTTGGAAACTCCATGAGGCAGTTCTACTCTGTCCTATAGGGTAGTTATGGGGTTGCTATGAGTCAGAATTGATTCAATGGCAACGGCTTTGGTTTTTGGTTTTATGGAAGCATGAGAAGGGAGAGGGTAACCACACCACGAAGTGACTGCAGTGTCAGATCTAATGATCATGGAGCAGTGGGCATGCTTGACAGCATCAGTTTAAGAGAACAATGAAACAGTAAAAAAACAGCATTTGTGACCTAAAACACGTTCACCCAGGGATCCAATGACCTCCTGCTACCATTGGCATTTTCTCTATGTGGCATCTCAGCTGGCCAATTCCTACGAAACTGGTTTACCTCACTCCATACATATCTGCCCATTAAAAACATTAAACCATTACAACTAATAATAAAAAGACAAATAACCCAATAAAAAATGGGCAAAGGATCTATATAGACATTTCTCTAAGGAAGACATACAAATGGTCAATAAGCACATGAGAATATGCTCAGCATTGTTACTCATTAGGGAAATGCAAATCAAAACCACAATGAGATGCCTCGTTATACCGACTAGAATGGTTAGAATAAAAAAATCAGATAATAAAAGTTGGCATGGACGTGGAAAGATCAGAACTCTTATACGTTGCTGATGATAATGTAAAATGGTGCAGCTGCTTTGGAAAACAGCCTAGCAGGTCCTGAAACAATTAAATATAAAGTTACCATATGATGCAGCATTCCACTCCTAGAGAAGAGGAAGCATAGGTCCATGCAAAAATTTGTACACATATGTTTATAGCGGCATTACTCGTAATAGCCTAAGGGTGGAAACAACCCAAATGTCCATCAACTGATGAATGAATAAACAAAATGTGGTATATCCAATACAATGGAATATTATCCCGCCATTAAAAAGCATGCTACAACATGGGTGAACCTTAAAAACATTATGCTAAGTAAAAGAAGCCAGTCCCAAAAGACCACATGTTATATAATGCCATTCATATGAAATATCCAGAACAGGGAAATCTGTAGAGACACAAAGTAGATTGGTGGTTGCTTAGGGCTAAAGTAGGGGGTGGGAGGAGATTGGGATGATAGATGGTAATAGACAAAGGGTACGGGTTTCCTTTTGACTGTAGTGATGGTCACACTATCTGTGATTATAATGAAAATCACTGAACTATACACTTTAAATGTGTGAATTGTATGGTAGGTGAATTACATCTCAATTATCTTAAAAAGGCTTACCAGTTGCCATCAAGTTGATTCTGACCCATTCTGACCCATGTGTTGGAGCAGAAGTGTTCTCCACAGGATTTTCAATGGCTAATTTTTCAGAAGTAGATCACCAGATCTTTCTTCTGAGAAGCCTCTGGGTGGGCTGCAATCACCAACTTTTTGGTTAGCAGCCCAGCATGTTTTAAAAAGCATTAGGCCAGGAAAATTGTTGTTATTTTCAATATACATTTGTTAAATGAATGAATAAATGAATCATCAGTGTATGGATAGAAACTCCAACCACTTTAATGATGTCTACCATTTTAAGACTTACGTTTTAAAGTTGGTGTTGTTTATTGCTAAGCACTTTGCTACCAAGTTATGGCAGGTGCCTTGGTTTTATGGTATGAATTTCATGACTCACAGTATAGTTTGGTAGTTCCCTGCTCAAATCTAGCAGATTTAAAATAAAGACGAGTCCACGCCTTACTGTTTAAGATTACTTAAACTGTCATACCTAGATATATTGAATAATAAATCAGGGGGAAAAGTCCCAAAAAGGAAAGTATATGAAGAAATGCCACATCTTACTCACTAATCTTTGAAAACTGGCAAGCATAGCTGACTCTAACTCTTGGACTTTGATTAAAACAGTGCTGTCTAACTTAGTTTGAGTACTACCATGGAGTCAACCTCCTTCGGGGATAATGTGTAGTTCTGATGCTTCAGGACAACTTTGGCATGAAATGCCCTCTTGGGCAACTCTCCACCACTGTTAGCAGTTCTTCTCCTCCTGAGCCACAGATAGTCAATTCACCTTGCTTAGATTGTTAGGGCTAATTAAAATCATAGCCTCAGATTGCCTTTTTAGTACTCTGAATTAGTACATAGCCTTTGCCTTCCCTCTAGAGCCTCTGCTTCCTCTCTCATCTATTTGAGAAAGAAAGAATTAGGTTCATAATCATCTCAAGGATAAAGGCAAAAACACTGTCCAAATTGTTTTGCTCAAGGGAAGGAGGAAGGCAAATAGAGGTCCAGTGCTTAGTCCACAGTAGGCCCTCAGCAAATATTTGTGTAAAGAGTGAACAAATCCTGCCACCAATCCAACTGGTATTTCCACAGCCAACCCTAACTGGTAATTGCAATACCAAACCATTTTGTTACTAAAAGCCTGAACTCAAAAATTTTCCCCTTATTTTAATTCAACTACATATTGAATAGAATCTTTTAAACATTCTTTTGGACAGAACTTTTGCATATTCTTATGATAGCCATGAAAGTAACTAAGATAATTTTACACAGTAATGGGAAGAAGTAGCAAATAGATGATTTTGAAAATTTTGTATTGGTTTAATTCTGTCCTTATTCTACGTACTTGTATTCTGCATTTGGGATTATATCCCTACAAGGAGAAAACTCTTAATTAATTTCGATATGATTCTTTTGGTAATTACATTGTGAAGGATAATCAGTATAGACTTAACTAAGGCACTGCTTTTATAACTATGATCAGTAAATGTGCGTGGGTGAGGGTGTCCCTGCTAATAAAGGCCAATTACAGATACACATGAAATTTAAGGACTGCAACTTAGGCAGAGACACTGATGTTGTAAATTTTAGGAGAACTCCATTCAAACAAAGAATTACACATTATAATGGAAGAATAAATATTATCTTAATATATTTTATGATAACTCCTATTCCCCATTTATGGCTAAGAGCCTAGGACCAAAACCCAGTGTGGAGGCTCTATCAGCAAGCTCATCAGCAAGCTTTTAAGGGAGGTGATTGAACACTTCAGTGTATTTGGAGGGAGGGTGCCACCTACTCTCCCAACAAATGGATGGGTCAGTTCTCTGCATGGCTAATTGTGCAGTTCAGAAAAAAGCAACTAATATCATGCAGGCTTTAGTTTAAAAAGTACAAAACAGAAGCAAATGCAGAAAAAATGAAAGGCTACAAAGCCATATTAATTTTCAATTATCATGTTATCTTCTATTACGAGATACATCTGAGAGTTGATGGTATGTGAGCATTTACATGCTTGTATATAGTAAATTGAATTTATAGATCAAATCTTAGAATATAATTTAGAAAAGAAAAAGCACAATTTCTTTATAGTTCATGATATTTTCACTGTTGAAATTGGAGCATATTGTTTATAATTATAGGATTTAAAATATAAATAGTATCTTAACCTTGGTAATTACTGAATAAAGAGATGATGATGATGATGATGATATTGAAGAGTAAGACCAAGGAACATAAAATTTACAAGTATCTCAAAATCTAAAAGTAATCCATTATGTAAATAGAGAAATTAGTTTTGCTCTATTGCTATTGTAAAAGGGGCATTTTTTTCACACCTGGAAATTTAAGACTGTTAGTCTTATCAATACGTAAGAAATGTTGATAAAGATACTTCTCCATTGTAACTCATTAAACTGATCAAAGAATCTTCTTAACAGGATACTTCTTAGAAAAACTACTTTCTTTGTCTATGGAAAAAATTATTCTCAATGGATAGCTTGTAATATATTTTGAAAAAAAGTTAGAAAACATGTGCTATGCACATTCAATTGTATTTTTTATGTCTAAGACTCAGAAGAGCCAGAGAACAGTCAAGGGTTTGAGTGACCAGGATGAACTAGACACGGCTTTGGTTTGTAAATTTCTCACAATCTAGCTAGGCAGAAAACATGGATAGCAGGCTGTCGAGGCATAGAGGAAAGTGGAAAATATAAATGCTTCACAAATTTGGATGCTGTCCTGATTTTTCCTCTATATTTCTAGAGATAACTGCAAAATAAATATCTGTGTATAAGTAGGTCATTGTTATCTTGATTCCTCCAGAATGCATGACAGTTATATAAGGGCCAGTAGTTGCTGTGTATGTTTTTCAGATGAGGAAAATTAGGTACAGAGAGAGTGCATGGGATGTTTTAGCATTTATGGCATTTTTGTTTTGTTTTGCTTTGTTTTGTTTTGCTTAATCTTTGCAGCTTGGCTCTTGGCTTCACACAAGGGCTGGGAAATATACTTATTTATTTCCCAGAGCACCCAAAGCTGTACCTTGCACATGGTATTCTGGAATCCTCTTCCAATTCTAGCACCCAGGTAGTTACCACATCCAATGAGAAATTAATTACCATTCTTCTACAAACGAAGGAATTGAGGATTGGAGGGTTACATAGTGGCCACCATTAAACAGCTAGTAAGACACAACTCAAAAAAATCTTTCCTTGTTAATGAATGAATGACCAAATAAAGAAGTAATCTTTCCTTGTCATCCTATTGCCCTTAAGAAAATATTTAACCACATTACCAAAACATTCAGGAATATACTGATATTCCAATTTAGCCTCAAATGCCTTCTTTTGTGCCCACATTCTTCAGTCACATCAAATACCTTCCCCTTCCGCATTCCTCTCTGTCTTCAAACCTTTGGCCATTCACTTCTATCTGCTCAGAATACTCCCCGCTGGTCCTCCATAGCCAAAGTCCCATTCCATCATCTTCTTTCAACTCTTTATTAAAGGCCCCTAGCCTCCCTCATTCCCAGAAGTCCTCTGGCTTCTTATTAATTGCCTACTTCTTGTCCTTGAGGTTTGTCTTTTTCTTTCTATGTCCAAAGCTCTTTGGTGCAATGCTTGGTACACGAGACACTCAACAGTTGTTAGTTGGTTTACTACTAATGTTGTGGTTTAGTTACATATCTGCAGCTAGAAACTGTAATTTGTTAGCTCATTATATATCCAGCCATCTTTTTTATTATTCAAAAGAACTTGCAACAGAAACTGAACTATTAATGTGGACTTTTCCATCCCACTACATTACAAAAATGATAGTTTTCAATGGTCTTTTTAACTTTCTCCATGTAACTTAATCTCTCCTCTTACCTCACTTTTAAGAGGATTTTTCTAAACCTTTCTGAATAGCTTAACTATTTGCACAATCAGTACATTATTTAAGGGTTGAAACAATCATTTGCCTTTGAAAGAATATGGGGAGGGCTTTTGAAGAGAAATTTTCTTAGGAGAGCATATGTGTGTATATTATGTATGCATGTATGTATGTATATACATACACATATCCATATATGTGCATATATACATATCTATATAAATATAATGTCTTATCAGAATCCTCTGCTATCAGACCCAAAGAACATTTCTGTGCAAGGTGGATATACTCAGATTTATGGAGAGAGCCCTACTTTACATATTCCTAGGCAATGACTCATGGACCCCTGCTCATTAAGGAGAAGACAGGACAGGGGCAAAACTTGCCTCAAATGGTTTCTTCTTCTCAGAGCTCTATAGTTGGTAGAAGAAATCTAAACATATGTGCCAAGTCCAGGATACATGCCACTCCCAGGTGGGGAAGACAGAAAACTCTCAGATTTGGTTTCAAGTTTTCAATTTTGTGCAAAGGGCTGACCTAACAGATGTATTTATACCCTTCAAAGCCAGTTTGTGCCAGCTCTAGTCCTAGCCAGTCCTTTTCTAAAATTTTGATAAGGAAAATAACGAGAAAATCTACATATAAAAATCATTTTTTAATCATACAGTGCTTATATAAGGGCAGATTCCTTTAAAAGAAATTCCAGAATCCTTTCTGGGAAGTTCATAAGTATTTTAATTTTCTCACTGATGTTAGATCTAATGGCTTGTACTGAAGAGCCAGGCAAACATTCCACCCATCTCCTTCCAAGTCTGTATGGACAGTGCACAGGGCTTGTCCAAGGTTAGGCATTTTATTGGTTAAAGCTTGGATTTCTTATGACATTGTATCTTATGAATAATTTAAATATGCTTAAAACAATAAAAAATGATTAAAAGTAAATTTGAATTCACTAATAATGAGATTCTTTTTCCTTTTATCTGATTCCTTTTCATTAAAGAAAAAAAAAAGCAATGAGCTCTATTTTCTATATAAACACACTCATCCCTGCAGGATGAGCCTTTGACTTTATATCAAAGACTATATTTAATATTTTATTATATCAACATTCAACATTAGAGCCTGGGTACAATGGTTAAAAATATTCTAACCACCCCTGAATTAAATCATGCCTTCTACAATAGTTGTAAATTATACAAGTTCTGTGGGAGTTCTTTAAAATGAAAATTAGTAGGGAGATTACTTACAAAAAGCAAAATATCATAACCCAACATATTCTCCCAGCTCTATTTTTTTTAAAGTAATAATGCTTCTAATTTATACGATCAATATGCAATCTACAACCAGATTTTTGGAAACAGGGCGATTCATTTAGAATGAAAATGTAAGTCTAATGGCAACAAAGCCAGAAATAATAAAGAAAAGAAATTGGTACTATATACAAAATTAAAAAAAACACATAACATAGACATCATAGTTACTATTCTTCCTATAGAAAGAGTTTCTGCAAATCAATAAAATGAGGATGAATATTTCAATATTAGTAAAAAAGTCAAATAAGATAGCCAATTTACAAAGTTTAAAATGCGAATGTCTAATAAAATTATTTAAAAAAGTAGATTTACTAGGGATGCAAATCAGAACGAGGAGACTCTATTTTATAAAATTACTAGATAGGTGAATATTGGAGAGGTAAGAAATATACTTTTGGTGAGGGACAAATTCTGACACTGCTGATGGGGTAGTATAAGCACTTCTGGGATACTTTTCCTTGGAATATGAGCAAATGGCAAAGATATGTAAGTATAATCGGCTCAATGTTTTTTATTTTGTTTTTTAGTAAGACTCAGAAACCCCATGATGCTCAATAATAAGGAAATGAAGAACACACACAGAGGAAGATGCCATGACTCATCTTCAAATAAAAGAAAGTTATAATATAGCATATACCTGATCTATAAGAAAATTAATGTGCGTGTGTGTGAGTGCACGCGCACGCATTTCTGCAAAGTCTGGGTCATTTGGTTATACGTGAGTTTTATTTTTTCCTCAGTATTTTTCTGAATTTTCTCATATTAACATTTATGCCTTCATGTTTGTTCTATTGATTATACAAATGGTGCATGACTTTGAAAAAAATAATAACTACAATTAAAAATATGTAACATTCAATACCAAGTGCACTTTCATCTGCCTTTTCGCCCACAAATTATAAGTATGATCAGTTGTTTTAACTTCATTCTCAAAGAATAATTTTATTCCTTTCTTCCTTTTTCTCTTACCTACCTTTCCCCTTGCCATCTCAAGATTGCTTCAATATTTTCTCATATTTTATTTTATGCAAGTGACAACATATCCAATTATTAACCAAACTAAAATTGCAGAATCATCTCATTTGTATCACACAAACCTGCCTCATTTTATATCCTTTTCAGAAAAAGAAGATAAACCAGAGGTGCATGGATTATGCAGGTAGCAGAGCATAGGCCTGGACTCTTTAACTAGACTGCTAGGATTTGAATCCGGGATCCTCCCTTTATTAGCTGCATGAACTTGGACAGTTAATTATCCCTCTGTGCCTAAATGCCTTCATTTGTAAAAATGAGGAAATAATAGGTGGCGCAGTGGTTAAGAGCTCAGTTGCTAACCAAAAAAAATCAGCAGTTTGAATCTACCAGCCACTTCTTGGAAACTCTATGGGGTAGCTCTACTCCATCCTATAGGGTCGCTATGAGTCGGAATTGACTCAGTGGCAACAGATTTGGTTTTGGTTTTTGGAATGTTGGTGGTGGAGATGGTGAAAGCATCTTCTTCAGTACTGATGTTTCGTCTATGTGGAGGGGGCTCCACCAGTGTAAGAATTCCTACTAACCCTCCCCAGTACTAGTTCTTTCTTGTTGGGGGATAGGGGGCAAATGACACAAATGACCTGACCAGACTGGACAATTAAAGGAGCCGTTTTCACCTACCTTTCTCTCTTGGAACACGTCTGACCAAAGATGGCACATGCTTTCAACTGCTGTCAGCCACCAAGTAGTGGGGAAAACCCAAGAGGTGAAGGGAAGTTTTGCTGAGGTTCCTGCTACCGGTGACCAGATGGATCCACCTCTCTCATGCATATATGAACCACACTCTCAATGACAGCTTTATTTTTAATAAAGGTGATATTTGGGTCATCCTACACCTTACCCTTTTTATGATTTCTCATTTGGTACAGAACTAGTCTAGGCAGGAGCACTGCTATTTAATAGGCTTCATCTATAACCTCCCACCGAGGATATTGTGAAGAATAAATACCACATACTGCTTGTATTCAGTAAATGTTAAATGTTTTATATATACACACATACACAATTCAAATTATATTACATGTTAATTTAATTAAAATTTATTTCTTTATGTTGATATATGTCAATATTATCATATTGATTTATTTCTTATGTGATTAATACATTAAAATAATATTGCTCAGGATCTAATAGAAATGTAGTAAAGGAGACTTACCATCAAGCAAGAAGAAAATCGTTATCATCTAAGTACAAAACTATATACAGGCATATATACTTCAGTGAGACATAAGGAAATTATGGAGTAAAATACAACAAGCTACTAAAATTATTCACCTCAGAGGGATAGGAATGCAAGGCCTGCAGTGGGGGAAACTGCTAACTTTTTCCTTATGCATCTTTAGATAGTTTTACCTGCATTAAATAGCATATAATTATTTCTAATAATTTAAACAATTCCCAGAGAAAAAGAATATTAATATGCATGCATATATGTATGCTCATGCGTATCTATCTAAGCTAATTTACTTAATTGATCCTCAGAAATTAGTATTTACACACATTTGGCTAAGATATCATTGAAGCATTCCATGTCAAAATGTTGCTCATTAATTTGATATAAAATTCGACCTTATGTATTTATAAGAAGGCTTTACCTGTGATTAATATAAATTCTAGTTTATTCCATAACCACATTTGCCTTATGATTAGTAATATACATTATAAAAATATTTCTATGATAGTAATTCTGTGTTACTATACTTTGCCATTGCAAATATGGAAGTTCTATTTTCTTAGTTTCACCAAAAAAAAAAAAAAAAAAAAAAACCCATGTAAAATATGAGGAAATTAAATTGTTGCCATTTGCAAGACAGCTGATATTTTAGTTAGAATAGCGCTACCCCTAAAACCAAGCATTAAAGGCTTCTGCTATTCTTAGCTTAATTATTTATAGATTGATCAAAGAACAAACAAGTCCATTGCCTAACCCATCATATACATTATTATGTTATCCGCAGATGAAAGTGTTTTCTGAATAAACTTTAAAGCCCAAAAGCAAAATGGTAGCATAATAATATTACAGTACAGGTTAGCAGATATAGTCAGTGTACCATAGCTTCTCATTTCTACTGAATAACTTTTAAACAGCCTATGATTTTTCCTGGATTCTTTAAAAGGAAAATAATTTATTCTAGAGGAAAAAAATCCAAGTACTGATAACCAATTTTTTGTTGGTACAGGGAAAAGGAATTGAAATTCAAATGTTAAGTTACTTTCTCCAGACTACATGGCTCAAATGAAACTGGGTAAAAGAAATCTGGAAGAGTTGATAAAATGTGTGGTTGTTTGAGTACCTATTATATACAGGCACTATATAAAGTAAGTACTCTAACAACCACTCATTTATAAATTAGTAATTTTCAGTGATAAGATAGATGATGACTGGCTTTCTGAAAACATGAACCCATCTATGTCCTTAAATTTCTTTAGATTTTTGCTATGAATGTTTTGCGTAGATGTATTTGATTTTCAACATAACACCTACAGTATTTCCATTTTAACAAAACAATCTTACCAACACTCTCGAATTTAGTGTTGGAGACCTTGCCATCTCAAGTAACATCTGTGTTTTCTATTCAAGTGTATTTTTTTAATACAATTTCTTTCCTTTTTTTCATATTTCTTTTCCCCAGGTATGATATTTTGGAAGCTCTCGATTGTTATTCAACACAACTATCAAGTAATCATTTTTGGTAGACTTCAGATGTATCACTAGAATTATTACACTAAAGAGTGATATATCTGGACTTCAGTTCAATGAGCTAGTGTTCAAATACTACATTTAACCCCTGTGCAATTAATTAAAGAAGGGCAAGGACACATGTCCAGTACTGGGCTATTGCGAGTTTATACTAATAAACATAGTGAGTGATTTGGTGGCAAGAATTTACAGTGTATCTGTGATATATTTTGAAGTGTACAATAAAATCCCTGCTTGAGTTATTAACTTACCCAAGACTGTGAGCTCTGCAGAGGCACTAATGTTCTCATTTTTATATGTGACAACACAGGTGTAAGTCCCACTGTCATCATCTGTCACGTTGGAGATAAGCAAGTTGCTTCCACCCAATAAAGAATACTTTTTGGACCTATAAGATATAAAGCATATAAAATTAAAGAGCAGGGTAGCATATGTGTACTCAATGGTTTACATAAAATCCACAATAGAATATTAAACTTACAGATTGAATGATTAAGTCGGAAAGAAATTCTAAGCCATGAGGGCTTAGTATCATCAGATACCATGGACTGCCAAAAGAAGGAAAAAAATCTGTCTTGGAAGAAGTACAGCCAGAAGGCTCCTTAGAAGCAAGGATGGCCCGACTTCATCTCATACTTTGGACATGTTATCAGGAGGGATCAGTCCCTGGAGAAGGACATCATGCTTTGTAAAGCAGAAGGTCAATAAAAAAGAGGAAGACTGTCAATGAGATGGATTGACACAGTGGCTGTAACAATGGGCTCAAGCATAACAAGGATCGTGAGGACGGTGCAGGACCAGGCAGTGTTTCGTCCTGTTGTACATAGGGTTGCTTCATGGCACCTAACAACAACAACAACATCATCAGATTTACTGAGGAAAAATTTACTCAGAGTAAATGTTAGGGATTGAATTGTGTCCTCCCAAAATGTGCGTCAGCTTGACTAGTCCATGATTCCCGGTATCGTGTGATTGTCCACCATTTTGTCATCTGATGTGATTTTCCTATGTGCTATAAATCCTACCTCTATGATATTAATGAGGGAGGATTAGCTGAAGTTAGGTTAATGAGGCAGGACTCAATCTACAAGATTAGATTGTACCTTAAGACAATCTCTTTTGAGATATAAAAGAAAGAAACGAGAAGAGAGACATGGGGTCCTCACAACACCAAGAAACAAGAGTGAGGAGAATAGCACTTCCTTTGGACCCCGGGTGCCTGAGCTGAGAAGCAACTCAACCAGAGGAAGATTGATGACAAAGACCTTTTCCCAGAGCCAAGAGAGAGAGAGAAACCCTTCTCCTAGAGCTGGCACCCTGAATTTGGACTTCTCAGCTCCTAAAATGTGAGAGAATAAATTTCTCTTTGTTAAAGTCATCTACTTGTGGCATTTCTCTTACAGCAGCACTAGATAATTAAGACAGTAAGCTTTCCCATTGGAAGGCCATGTGCAGTGACCGAAGAAATGAAACCGATTAAACTTGGAAGAAATTCTGAGAGGGAATTTATAGATAATCTGGTATAATTCTCTCATTTTGTATTTCAGGACCTCAATTTCAAGAGAAGTAGTTGCCTACAGTAGAAGTCAATGTCCTGTGTCCTGACATCCCAATTTAATGACCATTAAATTGTCAGGGGCAGAGTATCCAATAGGCAAGGTAGGCACGGTGCTTACCTTGTTTACCAGATCATCTGTAGTAAACAATTCCACGTTTTTTCACATCAAAGTTTCTGCTTCTAGGTACAGCTGGCATCTCTCTCCCCACCCTACAGCACCTTCCTACATACTCAAAGTAGTGATATATGATATATGACGACTGGCTTTCTTTCCAATTTACAATCCCTGACAGAGACAGATTACCCACTGAGCAAGGTAAACATAGGTTTACTTGTGTTTATTTACTAATCTGTAGTGAAATTAAGTAAACACAAGTAAGCCTGTGTTTATCTTGCTTATTGAGTGATCTGACTCTGGTCATTGTACAAAGCCTCGTTTCATATTGAAACTGAATATGAATACCTGGCTACATCCAGAGACCATATCTTGACATGCTGAAGTTGCACCCAGATATCTTGGTATGCTTTAATGTTCTCAGAAGCATTGTGATACCATACTACATACTGTTATATGAATAATTACTTAAGGTAGATGAAATTCAAGGATTAACTTATGACCTGTGGACCTACTTCATCATAGAAAACAAATATGTTAAGAAGGTGTATGCCAGTGACCAAAATCAATGAAATTAATTTCTTAAGGGGAGATCCATTTTATCAAAATGTTTCAAACTAGGTAGTTCATTCTATTAAGCGTCTACTTTCTAACTGTGCCTTATTGTTAACTGCCCCCTTTGATTCAAAGCCAGCCAAGTTATCTTCCTGTTTTGTTTTAAATATTAGCAGTGGCCGAGATGATGAGAGATACAATTGGAGCTAGAAAAACGTACAGAGCCTTTTATGACTTGCTACACATCTGGACTAAGGAATCTTGGTTTCTTTAAAAACTATTTTACTCTCTAGATCATGCTATTAGGATGAGATCTTTGAAAATATCTTTGCCGAAGGCTCTTTGGACAAAATAATCTCAGTGGCAAACCCTGCTTTCTAAACTTCCTTTCAGAATCAATCTCATGCATTTTGACTCTATTTTCTCCACTTATCTCAGATGCTGTGATTCATACACTATAATGTCAAAAATATCCAGTTATTATAAGAAAATACCCCACTATTTCTGGATACTCACATCACATTAGAGAAATACAAACAGTAGCATATACTCCACAAAAGCCCTATATCGGTAATACCTGAGTTGGATGACTTCCTCTCCTCGTAACCAGGTAAAACTTGGAGGAGGATAGCCAGAAACACAGCACTCCAAGACAGCGTCTTTTCCTTCAGTGGCTACTACGTTGGATGGTCGTTGCAGGAAGTACAGCTGCCTATGCAGTCCTGGGTCTATGAAAAGAAAACACAAGATCATACCTTTTATGAAAAACGTTGCAAGGTATCTGATATAGCTTGAATCATTTCTTTTGTTTTTTCCTAGCAAGACACAGTGATGGAGAGGATGGAAAGAGAAATGGAGAGATGCAAATAAAAGGTAAGAAATAAATTCTAGAATATTCTTTCTATCCTCAGTTTCTAGGATTAAAATATTCTTAGCTGTTGACAAAATCATGGTATAGGACAAAAGGCATAAGCTTGAGGTGACAAGTCTTATTTAATTGCAAAACATGGCCACGTTTTCAAGTAACTTTTCTAAATCAGGAAAATTTCTACCAATAAGCATTATGATTTTCTGTTTTAATAATTCTGATGTGATTATTTCAAAAATGCATGCTGCAGCCAGCATTCTAAAGGGATTATACTAAATGTAATAAAACACTTTCTTAATTAATCAAGGAGGTAAAAACAGTAATGATTAAATTAGACTTCAACATATTAAGACATTCAAGGGATTGTGGTGTACAGAATTGTTACTTAAACTTTCTGAGATTTCTAAGTTGGGGGGATTTGTATTCTGTGCCTCCCTCGTTATCAGCTGAAACTTTTTGATATTTTCAGTTTGCCTATCACTGATGTCTATATTCCACTTTCTACTGCTTTGTTTATTGTTTCTGTAGCTTGAGAAATAAAATAAACATGTTAGAATTGTATTAAATCACATACAGGTACTGAGGGAGAGAATACACAGGTAACGAGAAAATATCCACTTTCTTCCAAAAAGGAAGTTACAACTGCATAATAAAGTTTGTATGTTTGCTCATTTTTATAATAGTGAGTCTAAGCCTTTTGTTTATTTTTAATTCTTAGCTACATTTCCTAGAGTGAGTTTATCCATAGAGCTGAGACTTTGGATAAATGAAGTGTTTTTGCATCCTCCTACTTCACCTGATGTATTTGCTAGTTTTATCTGTACAACATTATTCATTTTTACTATAATTTCACTGGAACAGTGTCTATTCAATCTAGGTGATAGACGAAGACTTTTAAAAGTAGCCATCATTTGTTACAAAATTGTTAATAAGCAAAAATTCCACAAAATCATAAGCATAGGGTTTGACACTGTCAGGAAAGCACCTTGAGGGTAGAGAGCTTCTCTTCCACTTATTACCATATTTTTACACAAACAACGTGCATCTTCTAAGTTGGTTTTCCAAGGGAACCGTCCCCCAGGAAGTATTTTAGTAAGTAGCACTCCATCAATTTTTTTTTTTTTTTAAACATGTTGATGTTAAAAAAAAAAAAAATTAGCACAGTATGCTTACAAAAATACCTTGTGGGGGAAGGGTGTGGTTGGCAAACAAACGTAGCTGTGCATTATTTGCATAACAATACAGTATATCAATTATATTCATAAAGCAGGAGCCTTAGTTGTGCAGTGGTTAAGCAGCGAGTCTGCTAACCAAAAGTTTGGCGGTTTGAACCCACCAGCCCCTCCAAGGGAGAAAGATGTGGCAATCTTCTTCTGTAAAGATTATAGCCTTGGAAAACCTATGGAGCAGTTCTACTCTCTCCTATAGGGTTGCTATGAGTTGGAATCCACTCCACGGCAATGGATTTGGTTTTTGGTTTTTATTTATAATGCCCACAGACCCACCAACACCTGCATCACTGTTAGGTGGACTTGAAGAAAATCCTTCCTCCCATAGCTATATCCACTGATCCGACCAAATTTCCATTAGTCAATGTGTATTTAGTTAAGATTGTTGTTATTGTTGTTAGGTACTATTGAGTCAGCTCTGACTCATGGTAATCTGATTAAACTTTACATATAACAGAACAAAATGTTGCCATTTTTATGATCATTATGTGTTTGAGTTCATTGTAGCTATTGTGTCAATCCATCTCATTAAATGTTGTGATGTCTCATGTATTCAATCTAAAAGCCTAAAAGCTATCATTTTGAAAACTCAAAGCAAAATTTTGAGGCAAAGAAGTCTTTAAAAACCAGGACTAAGTAAGGCTAATGGAGAACTGTCAAGAGAGATGAGGTCACACTGAGTCATGGTGTGGGCCACTGGTGATCAGAGAGGAAGTGATGTGGGAAAGCAACTGGGACACATTTCAATTTTGCTGCTAATCTTCCTTGGCCTGACCTGACTCCACACATGCTGATCACAGCTTAATGAAGAACACCAGCTCTCAAGGTAATAGTTAGGATAGTGATTGTCATCTAGGGTACTTTTTATGTGGAAAAAGAGAGACTCCCACTTTCTCAGCCTGTCCACATCTGCTTCTAGTTTTTACAGCAACAAAAATAAATACGCTTCACAATGAAAATATTGAAAGGATTTTCCAAATGTGATAATCCTTATTAAACTAATATTGCAGAAAAAAATGACTCAAAACTTTCAACGAATGCTGGTGGTATGTTTCATTTCCCTTCTTGAAAGTGACATTCCAAATCAGACTAAGATGAATTCAATGATAATATTGCTTAAAATTATATTTCCTGAAATGGACAAGTTCCCAAAATGTGTATTAACAAACAGCTGTCTTTGTAATAGAGGCCTCTCCACCCAAAAAAGGAGCCCTGGTGGTGCAGCGGTTAAAGAATTCAGCTGGTTAGGAATCTACCAGCTGATCTGCAGAAGAAAAATGTGGCAATCTGCTTCCCTAAAGATTACAGCTTTGGAAGCCCTGTACAGTCGCTATGAGTCAGAATTGAGTCAACGGCAGTTGGTTTTTTTTGTTTTGTTTTTTTTTTCCCTTGGTTTGGATCCATCCAAATGAACCCCTGGTAGTGAAGTGGCTAAGCACTCAGCTGCTAACCAAAAGGTCTGAGGTTCGGACTCACCAGCTGATCCATGAGAGAAAGATGTGGCAGTCTGTTTCTGTAAAGATTACAGCCTTAAAAACCCTATGGGGCAGTTCTACTCTGTCCTGTAGGGTATCTATGAGTCAGAATCGACTTGACCACAATGGGTTGTTTGGACGATTTCAGCCCCATATCCATCTAGAATACTATCCATGGAAACTAGCATGTAAAATCTAATTAATTTCTTCTTCTAGATAAAAGAAAATATACCTGAGACTTATATGTTGTTGTTGTTGGTGTCAAGTCTGTTCTGACTCACAGCAACCCTATGAACAGCAGAACGAAACACTGCCTGGCCCTGTGCTATCTACGCAATCATTGTAATGCTAGGGCTCATCATTGTAGCCACTGTGTCAACCCATTTCGTTGAGGGTCTTCCTCTTTTTCACTGACCCTCTACTTCACAAAGCATGTTGTCCTTCTCCAGGGACTGGTCTCTCCTAATAATATGTCCAAACTACTTGAGACAAAGTCACCCCATCCTTGCTTACAAGAAGCATTCTGGCTGTACTTCTTCCAAGACTGATTTGTTCATTCTGCCAGTCCATGGTACATTCAATATTCTTCCCCAACACCATAATTAAAGGCATCAATTCTTCTTCAGTCTTCTTTACTCATTGTCCAGATTTCGTATGTATATGAGGCTAGTGAAAATACCATGGCTTGGTGCAGGCACACCTTAGTCCTCAAACTGATATCTTTGCTTTCAAACACTTTAAAAAGGTCTTTTACAGCAGATTTCTCCAGTGCAATACGTAGTTTGGTTTCCCACTACTGTTTCCATGGGTGTTGATTGTGGATCCAAGTAAAATGAAGTTCTTGACAACTTCAGTCTTTTCTCTGCTTATCATGATGTTGCTCATTGGTCCAGTAGTGAGGATTTCTGTTTTCTTTATGTTGAGGTATAATCCATACTGAAGGCTGTAGTCTTTGAACTTCATCAGTAACTGCTTCAAGTCCTCTTCACTTTTAGCAAGCAAGGTTGTGTCATCTGCTTAATGCAGGTTGTTAATGAGTCTTCCTACAATCCTAATGCCACTTTCTTCTTCATATAGTCCAGTTTCTCAGATTATTTTCTCAGCATACAAATTGAATAAGTATGGTGAAAGGATACAATCCTGAAGCACAGCTTTTCTGACTTTAAACCATGAAGTATCCTCTTGTTCTGTTAGAACGACTGCCTCTTGGTCTACGTACAGGTTCCCCAAAAGAACAATTAAGTGTTTTGGGATTCCCATTCTTTGCAATGTTATCCATAATTTGTTATGATCCACAGAGTATAATGCCTTTGCATACTCAATAAAAAGAGGTAAACACGTTTCTGGTATTCTCTGCCTTCAGCCAAGATCCATCTGACATCAGCAATGATATCCCTGGTTCCACATCCTCTTCTGAGTCTGGCTTGAATTTTTTGGCAGTTCCCTGTTGATGCACTGCTGCAACCGCTTTTGAATGATTTTCAGCATAATTTTACTTAAGTGTGATATTAATGATATTGTTCAATAATTTCCTCTTTCTGTTGGAGCACCTTTCTTTGGAATGAGCACAAATATGGATCTCTTTCAGGCAGCTGGCAAGGTAGCTGTTCTCCAAATTTCTTGGCATAGACAATTGAGTACCCCCAGTGCTGCATCAGTTCACTGAAACATCTCAACTGGTATTCCATCAATTCCTGGAACCATGTTTTTCACCAATGCTTTCAGTGCAGCTTGGACCTCTTTCTTCAGTAGCACTGGTTCTTGATCATATGCTACCTCCTGAAATGGTTGAACATTGACCAATTCTTTTTGGTACAGTGACTCTGTGTATTCCTTCCATCTTCTTTTTATGCTTCTTGCATTGTTCAATTTTTTGCCCATGGAATCCTTCAATATTGCAACTCAAGGCTTGAATTTTTTCTTCAGTTCTTTCAGCTTGAGCTAAATCCAGGTATTTGCACATGTCATTATAACATTTTACTTTGTCTTCTTGAGCCACTCTTTGAAATCTTCTGTTCAGCTCCTTTATTTTATCATTTGTTCCATTCGTTTTAGCTACTGTATGTTCAAGAGCAAGTTTCAGAGTCTCTTCTGACAACCATTTTGGTCTTTTCTTTCTTTCCTGTCTCTTTAATGACCTCTTGCTTTCTTCATGTATGATGTCCTTGATGTTATTCTACACTCGTCTGGTCTTCAGTCATTAGTGTTCAGTGGGTCAAATCTATTCTTGAGATGGTATCTAAATGCAGATGGGATATATTCAAGGTTGTATGTTGGCTCTTGTGGACTTGCTGTAATTTTTTCAGCTTCAATTTGAATTCATATATGAGTAATTGATGGTCTGTTTTGCAGTTGGCCCCTGACCTTGTTATGACTGATGATATTGAGCTTCTCCATCATCTCTTTCCACAAATGTAGTCAATTTGATTCCTATGTTTTACATCCAGTGAGATCCATGTGTATAGTCACTGTTTATGCTGTTGAAAAAAGGTATTTGTAATGAAGAAGTCATTGGTCTTGCAAAATTCTATCATATGATCTTTGGCATGTCTGTCACCAAGGTCCTATTTTCCAACTACCAATCCTTCTTTGTTTACAACTTTTGCATTCCAGTTACCAATAATTATGAATGCATATTGATTGCATGTTTGTTCAATATCAGAGGGCAGAAGCTGGTAAAAATCTTCAATTTCTTCAATTTAGGCCTTAGTGGTTGGTGCGTAAATTTGAATAACAGTTGTATTAACCGGTCTTCTTTGTAGGCTTACTGATATTATCCTGTCACTGACAGTATTGTACTTCAGGATAAATATTGAAATGTTCTTTTTGAGAATCAATGTAATACCATTCCTCTTCATCATTTCTGGCATAGTAAACCATATAATCGATTGTCCACTTCAAAATAGCCAATACCAGTCACAGAGGTCTCAGGCCACCATGTGTCTGTCAGTTTGTTGTATTGCGGTGGCTTGAGTGTTGCTGTGATACTGGAAGCTTTGCCACCAGTATTTCAAATACCAGCAGGGTCACCTTTGGTGGAGAGGTTTCAGAGGAACTTCCAGTCTAAGACAGAGTAGGAAGAAGGACCCGGTGGTCTACTTCTGAAAAAATTGGCCAATGGAAAACTTATGAAAAGCAGCAGAACATTGTCTGATATAGTTCTGGAAAATGAGTCCCTCAGGTTGGCAGGCATTCAAAATATGACTGGGGAAGGGCTGCCTCCTGGAAGGAGAGTTGACCTTAATGAATTGGAAGGAGTCAAGCTTTCGAGACCTTCATTTGCTGATGTGGCATAACTCAGAATGAAAAGAAACAGCTGCAAACATCCATTAATAATCAGAATGTGAGACCTATACGAAATACAAATTTACCCCTGTAACAGCCAACAATTCAACACACACTGTTATAATTTCTTCAATCAGGAAATAGAATCATGTAACACAAAGTGGGTATCTTTTTTTTTTTTAATTTTTGTTATCATTTATGAAACAATTGAGCAGATAGTACAAAGATTTCCCGTATAGCAGCCCCCCTTCTCCACACACAATTTCCTCTATTATTAGAACCTTTTTTTGGTATGGTATGTTTGTTACAATTGATGAACCAATATTAACACATTTTTAACTAAAGTCTATAGGAGAATTTTTGCCTTCCTTGAGGTAGACCCAGGTTAGATTCCTGGCCAATGTACCTCAAGGGCAGCCACAACTCATCTGTCGGTGGAGGCTTGGTTGTTGTGATGCTGAACAGGTTTTCGTGGAGCTTCTAGACCAAGACAGACTATGAAGAAAGGCCTGGATATCTACTTTCAAATACTAAGCCAGTGAAAATCCCATGGATCAAAAATGTCTGATCCCGTTGTGCATGGGGTTTCCATGAGTCAGGGGACAACTCGACAACAGTTAACAACAACATAGTTTACACTAAGCTTCACTCTGTGTTGTACAGTTCTACGGGTTTTGACAAATGCATGAAGTCATGTATATACAATTACAGCATCATATGGGATAATTTCATTGCCCTAAAAATTCCATGTGCTCCACTGTATTCATCCCTTCCCACCCTTTCACTGTCCCAGAAACCCAAGGCAAACACTGATCTGTTTATTGTTTCTGTAGTTGTGTTTTTTTCCAGAATGTCATATAATTGGAATCATACAGTATATAGCTATATGCAACAAAAATGCTATAAATTTCCCTCTAGGAACTGTTTTTACTTCATCCTACACATTTTGATAAGTTTATTTTCATTTTTATTTAATTCAACATATTTCTAAATTCCTTTTGAGATATTTCTTTTGACCTGTAGTGTTATTTAGAAACATCTAGTTAAATCTCCAAATATTTGAGAATTTTCCGGCTACCTTTCTCTTATTGATTTCTAGCATAATTTCCTTGTGGTCAGAGAGCATAATTTGCATGGTGTGTACTATTTTACATTTGTTAAGTTGCGTTTTGTGGCCCCAAATTCTCTAGCTTTAGCTGGGCATTTTATATGATTCCATTTTGGCTTCTTTCTTAGTATATGAATTTTGCTTCTATTTAAAATTTTTAAGTACTTGTCCTAGAGTATGCAATATACTTTTACAGCTAATCTAGGTCTATGTGTAACTAACACTATATTGCTTCAAGTGTAGTGCACTTACCTTAAAACAGAGTGCCCTAATTCCTCTCTTGGATCCCTTAAAAGATTGCTGTAATTCATTCCACTTATCCATACCCTATAATCAATCACCAAGTACATTGTTGCTATTACTAATTTAAACAGTTGTCTACTGGATCAAATAAGAAGAAAAAAAATTATTTTACTCTCATTTATTTTTTCTCTGATGCTCTATCTTTCTTTATGTAGTTACTACAGTCTGATCTGTATCACCTTCCTTCTCTCTGAAGACGATCTTCTAATATTTCTCGCAAAGCAGGTGTACTGGAGATATATATATATATTTTTTTAAGTTTGATTTTTGAGTTCTGTCATTGTACTTTTAGGATGATTTTGGCTACTTACAGAGTCGTTATTAAACTGGATATTCACCATATTTTTTTCCTTTAAAATGCGATTTTTCGAGAAGGATTAAGAAAGTATATTTATATTCTGAGAAACACGAGAAGGTGAAAATGTAAATATCAAGGTTAACATCGTGTGATGGAATTATGGGTGACTTTTATTTTCATTTTTGGATTTTTCTGTATTTCCTAAAGGTTTTAAAAAGAACAGATATTATTTTTAGAATGAAGAGTTACTTTAAACTCAAGAGTTGTAAGGTAGATGGAAATGTACAAGAGGCAAATAAATTGTAAAAGTTAATGACTAAAACTCTCAGCAAATATTTAAGAGCAGATGAAAATTTTTCCTCTAGGATCCATAATAACATAGGTGAAGAAGCTCTGGAATGTATGATTTTTAATTTCTAGGTCACGGCTCTTATTGACTAAATTTATTTTAACAGAACTGTGCCAGAATCAGTAATTACTGATAAAAAAAATTATTAAAAAAATCATTTGTGTTCCTGCATTCATTTGGGCACTGACTCTTCAAACTCAAATTAAGTTATTCAGTTAACAGAATATGATGAATTTTTCCAGTGAATTGATAAGCATGATACCATAGGAAATGGCATCAAGATACAATGTTCTAGTTCATAAATTGAGTGATACATACACCAATGGTCATTTTAATTGTATTCTTTAACTGTACATGTGTTTCACATACTTTTATGTATGTATGATATATTTTACAATAAAAATTAAAAGAAAATTCAAGTGTGGATTCTAGAAAACAATTCTGGAAACAGCTTCACAGTCAATTCAGCAAAAACTGATATTTTTTTCCAACATCAAATTTTTATATGAAAAATGAAAGAATGCAGACCTTTTTAATATGACATTCATGGAAGTGAACGCACAAAATTATGCAACTATTTTTCTACATTGATTACAAGCACTCATGATTTGCTTGCACTAAAACTCCATTTAGCTCTTTCTTGTTGAGGAGAGAATGTTAGCCTGATTCTTTGACCTGATCCCATTGTCATCCTGGTGGCAGCACAGCTGCCCTTACTCTGAGAGCAAGAGGTTGTACGTAAACAAAGAATGGAAAACCAGTCACTACAGCCATACTGATCTCTGAGTACATAAATTGCATTAAAATATAGAGCCGACGTTTGGTGGCATGTTGCCTTTATTATTCTTTACTTTTTTTCTTTCCTTTTCATTTTTAGCTTAATCTTTTTTTGTGGTGGTGGGGGGAGGTTGGTGAGGACTGATTTACAATCATTAGGAAAAAGAATAATGATGTAGATAGTGGATCTCAAACTGTTTGGTCTCAGGAACCCTTTCCACTCTTAAAAATTTCTTTAATGATTGGTTTAATAGAAGATATCTGTATTCTTATATCTCTTTCTGTATTCATTGTGTTCTGATATATATATATAAATATATATACTTTTGCCATTTTAACCATTTACGAGTGTACAATCCAGTGGCATTAATCATGCTCACAATATTGTGCAACCATCATCACTATTTTTTTCCAAACTTTTTCGTCACCCCAAACAGAAACTCTGTGCCCATTAAGCAATAACTCCTCATTTGCCTAGCCCTCAAGTCCACACAAACAACTAATCTACTTTTTGTCTCTACGTATTTGTCTATTCTAGATATTTCATATAAATTTGTATTTTATCTAAATCATATAATATTTGTCCTTTTATGTCTGGATTATTTCTCTTAGCATAATTGTTTTCAAGCTTCATCCGTAACATAGCATGTATCACAACTTCATACTTTTTATGGCAGGATAATATTCCTTTTGTATGTATATACTATCTTTTTTAATTCATTCATCTATTGATGGACACTTGGGTTGTTTCTGCCTTTTGGCTATTGTGAATAACGTTGCAGTGAATATTGGCGTACAAGTATTTGTTTGAGTCCTTGCTTTCTTTTTCTTTTCTTTTTTTTTTTTTTGACATATGCCCAAGAGTGGAATTGCTTGATCATATGCTAATTCTATGTTTAACTTTTTAAGAAACAGCCAAACTGTTTTCCACAGTGATTGCTCTCTTTTACATTCCCACCATCAGTGAACAAAGGCTCCACTTTCTCTACATCCTTGACAACTTTTGCTACTTTCTAATGTTTTTAAATAATAGCCATCCTAGTGTGTAAGAAGTAGTATCACGTAGTCATTTTTATTTCCATCTCCCTAATGACTAAAACCGTTAAACACCTCTTCACAAGTTTATCAGCCATTTGTATTTTTTTTTTTTTTTTTTTTTTTTGAGAAATGTTTATTCAAGCTCTTTTCCTATTTTTCTTAACTGGATTGATTGCGTTCTTGTTACATTCCATCGAGTCGATTCTGACTCACAGGAGCCCTATGTACAACAGAACAGAACACTGCCTGTTCCTGCACCATCCTCACAATCATTGTTATGTTTGAGCCCATTGTTGCAGCCACTGTGTCAGTCCATCTTATTGAGGGTCTTTCTCTTTTTCACTGACCCTCTACCTTGTCAAGCATGATGTCCTTCAGGGACTGGTTTCTCCTGATAACATGTCCAAAGTATGTAACACGAAGTTTCGCCATCCTTGCTTCCAAGGAGCACTCTGACTGTACTTCTTCCAAGACAGACTGCTGAGTTGTAGGAGTCCTTATCTATCCTGGATATTAAACCCTTATAAGATATATGATCTCCAAATGTTTTCTCTCATTCTGTAGATTGTGTTTTCACTTTCTTGATTTATGTCCTCTGTTGCACAATTTTTTTATTATTTTAATGAAGTCTAATTTATTTTTTCTTCTGTTGCTTATGCTTTTGATGTCATATCTAAGAATTCACTGCCAAATACTAGGTCCTGAAGATTTACCTCTATGTTTTCTTCTAAGAGTTTTATGGTTTGGGCCCTTATACTTAGTTGCTCCATTTTGAGGTAATGAGGGAAGGATCCACTTTCATTCTTCTGCATGTGGAAATCCGGTTGTCCAGTACCATTTGTTGAAGAGACTATTCTTTCATCTGTTGAATGGACTTGGCACCTTTGTCAAAAATCAGTTGGCTATAACTGTATGGGTTTATTTTGGACTTTTAATTATATGCCATTGTCCTGTATGTCTATCCTTGTACTAGTACTGCATTGTTTTGAATATTGTAGCTTTGTAGTGCATTTTGAAATCAAGACGTGTGAGTCCTCCTATTTTGTTATTTTTTTCAGGATTGCTTTGGTTATTTAGGACCATTTACAATTCTTTGATATATTGTTTTGATTAAGTACATGAAAAAAACCTGACCTTATATAGATACAGATCTGGAAAAGGGAGGAATATTTTAATATTTTTTCAGATAATTGTAGATATTATTTTTTAACGCAACACCAAAATTCAATAGGAAGTAGTTCTTAGAAGCTAGTTGTAAGATGGAACCTGACACCATATCAATGAATATTTTGTGCTGTGTTATATTAAAATCTTTGATCTGCCTTGTGTTTTAAATAGATCTTTTATCCATGTATGCTATTGTAACATCAATCACGGACCATTCAGAACTGTCCTCTGAACGAGATAGGTCTTTCAAATGCTAACACATTTCATTATACAACATCAAAAAATCTCATTTGTTACTATCACCACCACTCCTATGTGAAAGGTCTTTAAATGTTACTTCCAGGCTTCTGGTGGTAGATACAAGTTTTCCAAATTTCTAATTTTAACTTGAAAGCTTAAATTTTATCATTGCTGACAAATAACTCTTTTCCTTGAAGTGACAAGTTCACTTTGTTCGTTTTTGAATAAATGTGTAACAAATACCAAAGTCTGAATAGCCATCTTTTTTTTTTTCTTCTGATTATTGCTCTTTCAAGTAGAAAATATGTTGGGGAGGGGGACTGCTAGTTGAGCTTGAAACTCATGATCACAGAAGTGTTTTTTTTTTTTTTTGGTGAGAAAACCATTATACTTTGATATCCTTCATGTGTATTTCCCATTTTGACACACAGAATATTAAAAATGTGTACTTAAGGATGGATATTTAATAAAACTAATATATTTTACTGCTTCATCAAGAACATACTTATAGCAACATGGTGAAATATACAAATAACATATTATTATTATTATTAAAATAGTTTGACCTCACAGATCTCCTGAAACATCTCAAGCAACCCGAAGGATCCATGCACCATGCTTTGAGAACAAGGTCTCAACAAAATCAGTCATTCTTCTGAAACACCCAGGGAGCCCATTTCCTCTCATCACGGGAAAAGGTTTCATTTTTCAAGTAGAAATTGATAAATTAATTATACTTCTTCTCCTCCACCTCTTCTTTCTCTACTTGTTGTTGTTATTTATATTCAGGAGGGCAGTGCAAAACTTAAGTGTTTCCAATTACTGTCTTTCAGTAATAGACTATTAAACATCAAGGGGTATCTTGGATCATACACCTGGACACATTTACCTACGGTTGACATGTTCAGAAATAAAAACTCACTGTTTCCAGGGACCATGCCCCCAAAGGGTATTAGTGAAAGTGGAGAGAGTACTTTCTGCCTAAAAGCATTTCCAAAAAGTGTTTTTATTAGATATTACACTGGCCAAATTAATCCAGTTTGTGAGAACAACTGAAAGCTAGATTGGTTCTCTTCATACAGTTTTTCCCAAATTCCTTAGGATCCACATAAGTTTGTCTTTACTCATGATAGATGACTAGAGTGACCCTGTAAATTATCCAAACTAGGACACATTTTAGAGTTAAAGGGTACTCAATTTGTAATTATTCTAGGACATTAGATGTGATGGAGAGTATCCCAGCCAAACTGGAATGCGTACTCACTGTGTTTTGACAAAGGCTTTTCTTTAAGGGGGCCGTTTTTGTAAAGTATTGTTTAAGAATCTTAAAACTAATCTTAGCTGGATGGATTTAAAAAAAATAATTGCGGCATAGAGAAATTGAATTATGGGCTGTTAGCATGTGTGTCAGCAAGAAAAAAAATTACACTTATGCAACTTAATAACCGTCTTCCTCAAAATAGCCAATAGTTGTTTTTAATTTTTAGGCTTTCTGAATGTAAAACTTGTTTTTCTCATTGTGTACTCCTTGGTTATCTTTAATAAATTCCTTTTTCAATGGACTATCAAACACTTCTCCAATTGGAAATGAAAGGGCTCTGCAGGCTACCCATGGGGTATTCTCTTTGATTTCTTCCCAGGCATAAGAGTTACAAATTAATTTAACTTCACAGAGCTGGTTGCCTCCGTCTGCATCTTCAATTTCATGCTAACCTACTGTTCAGCTGCTGGCTTTTCCTCCACTCCCCATCTAGCTCTGTTTCAGGAAATTCAAGCAGGACCCATGTGTCTTCAAATATCAGTAGGTACTATAACGTGTTCTGAGAGGAAAATTCTACATCACTCCATCTTAACTCTGTGTTTAGAATGTCTTTCATTGAAAACCAGTCTAATCCAGACTGATCACAGAATCACAATTTACTTACTTAACTTGAAAAACTTCATTCTGGCTTTAAGCCAAGGAGCTTTGAACAGAGAGGGAGAAGGGAGCCATTTATCAGTAGCTATTATTGATGGATCACTCTATGATTGATAGATGATGATCACTCTATGATTCTATTACTTTCATTCCTCATTTACACCAATTCGGTACTAAAACTGACATTCCCTCTCTGTAAACATTCCTACATCTGTTCATATTTCCTCTTTTTTTCTCCATGTACACACACATATTGCTATTTGTGGTTATAGTTGGGAGGAAGAAAAGGGAGCGTCTATTCTTATCATTGACATATGTCTATATCCCTTCTGTCCCACAGGCAAATTTTGAGTCTATCGGTTCTATTTTGTAGCAGGTCCAAGGAAGTGATTTTTCGTTTATAGGATTTGTTTTCCATTTGAAGCTGACAGAAAACAAATGTTGCCATTATGATGTGTCAAAGTTAGTTTAAGGAATCCAGAAATCTTCATAATTTATATATGCATAAAGCAACATTTAAAACTTGCCCAGAAAAGTAATGGATTTTTTTTTATTCTATCACTTGTTTTTAAGAAAGAACCAAAAATATATGGATTGTTTTCTACCTGGCCAATGTTGAATCAATAAAGGTGTGCCAACAACTCATAACAAAATAAGTCTTTTTTTTTTTTTAATATTCCAGGAATAAATTGATATCAAACAGGACCTGAGAAGAAAGATATACCAATCTATTCACTTGTGTGTGTGTGTGTGTGTGTGTGTGTGTGTGTGTGTGTGACTTTTACACTCAGTCATTATAGGTTTGGGCTTCCACACACCCTCAAGGAAAGCTTCTTGTTTGTATGTAAGTAAGGGCAGACTGCCTGACCATTCAGTTTAACTCCCTGTTACCCCACTTAAACACAGAGCTCTAAATGTTCCTATTATATGCAGAACTGGGCACATGTTGGAATCTGTAAGTGGTGGGCAAATGGTTACCACAGTCATCTGCTAACCAACAGTTTGGAGGTTCAAATCTACCCAGAGACACCTTAGAATAAAGGCCTGGTGATCTACTTCTGAAAATCAGCTATTGAAAACCTTACTGTGTACAAGTCTGCTCTGACACACGTGGAGTCTCAATGAGTGGGAACCAACACAATAGCAACTGATTTTTTTTATTTTTATTTTTTGGTTTGATCATGTGTTAGACCCAATATAGTCCTGGTAAAAGACAGGTTCTCTCCTGTTCAGAAATATCAATTCCTTTATATGGAGGACAATCCCAAATATATTGTTTTTGCTCTTGACCTTATGTGAAATAGCAACTTTCAGAAAATGGGAGCTAATAGGAGATCATATAATCAATAACTAAATTCACTCAAGGTCAAGGAAGAAAATAGGAAAATCAATGGCTTTGGTGAAGGGGAGATCACTGGTGATATTAGAATGATAGACATGGCAAGAAAATTGTGACAGGTCCCTCAGTATTTTGAGTTTCAACTTGGAATCCTAGGGCTTGTGGATGTCCCCAAATACAGCACAAGAAGTCTAAGGATTATTATTATTATTTTTTTAATTCTAAAAGTAAACAGGAATCAACCATTTAAGTAAATCAGCTTAAACCATAAAATGGCTGCTGTTGAGTTGATTCCAACTCATAGTGACCCTATAGGACAGTGTATAACTGCTCCATAGGGTTTCCAAGGAGTGGCTGGTGAATTAGAACTGCCGACCCTTTGATTAGCAGCTGAACTCTTAACCAATGATCCACCAGGGCTCCAAATCAGCTTAGGCTTACTTATATATTAGGTTTCACTGCTTCTGATTCAAATTTGTATCAACCCCATATGAAACATTGGTTATCTTGATTACCTCACGTTGTCTAAAAATCTGAGATAACTGCCAGTTATAGAAGTCTGTGATTAATAAAAATGGGAATAAATGAATTCTAATGAAACCCTATGATAATGTAGCCTGCAATAAATCTAAATCTGATATAACATGATTAGCATTGGCCCCTGTGCTCTGTCCAGCCCTGATCGAAAGGGGAGGGGTGGGTGACATGGGACTTGGTCAGTTCACTGCATGGTCAGTGGCATACACTAAAAGGTTTATTATCTCTTTCTGGTGTGCTATTTATGACAATATAGGCCAGTTTAAAACTACTGTTTTTTACTAATCTATAATTGAATAATTCCATATTTTATGAGATTGACTTTTTACTCCTAATTATTGTTTTATATTGTGTTAAATGTGGTTTTAATATGTGATTTTAATAGAGAAAACTTGAACTTTTAAACAGTGGGATTATAAAGATCCTTGGAAGTAAAAAGATTGGGAAAGGCCAGTCTCTTCTCTCAACCAATTAAAAAACTAGAATCTTTAGAGGAATAAATAAATTGCTAATGATTAATGAACATCAAATACTAGAATACTTATTTATATTCTGACTCAAATGTCTGAGCCAGTGTTTCCTGTATTATTTATACAGCAAAAGGGATGATGTTGATAGAAAGGTAAAGGTGGGAAACATGGAGCAATGAGCTACCAAAGAGGAAATACTCTGGCTTCTATTATATGTGAAAAGGAAATGCAGATATTAGCCAGTACTAAGAATAAGTAAGAGCCTTGGTGGAGTAATGGTTAAGTGCTGTGGCTGCTAACCAAAAGGTCAGCAGTTCAATTCTGCAGCTGCTCCTTGGAAACCCTATGGGGCAGTTCTAGTCTGTCCTATAGGGTCATTATGAGTCAGAATCAGTTGCACTGCAATAGGATGGATAAACAGCATGAAACATGTAATTAACTACCAGTTGTTGTGTTGTTGTTAGGTGCTATCAAGTTGGTTCTGACTCATAGCAACCCTATGTACAACTGAACAAAACACTGCCTGGTTCTGCACCATTCTCATGATCATTGTTATGCTTGAGCCCATTGTTGCAGCCACTGGGTCAATCCATCTCCTGGAGGGTCTTTTTCTTTTTCACTGAGCCTCTACTTTATCAAGCATGATGTCTTTCTCCAGGGACTGATCCCTCCTGATAACATGTCCAAAGTATGTGAGACATAACCTTGCAATCCTTGCTTCTAAGGAACATTCTGGCTGTACTTCTTCCAATCCAGATTTGTTCATTCTTCTAGCAGTCCAAGGTATATTCAACATTCTTCGCCAACTTCACAATTCAAAGGCATCAATTCTTCTTCAGTCTTCCTTATTAACTGTCCAGCTTTCACACGCATGTGAGGCAACTGAAAACACCATGGCCTGGGTCAGGCACACCTTAGTCTTCAAGGTGACATCTTTGCTTTTCAACAGTTTAAAGAGATCTTTTGCAGCACATTTGCCCAATGCAATGCATCTTTTGATTTCTTGACTGCTGCTTCCATGGGTGTTGATTGTGGATCCAAGTAAAATGGAATCCTTGACAACTTGTACCTTTTCTCTGTTTATCATGATGTTGTTTATTGGTCCAGTTGTGAGGATTTGTCTTTTCTTTATGTTGAGGTGTAATCCATAATGAAGGCCTTAGTGTTTGATCTTTATCAGTAAGTGCTTCAAATCCTCCTCACTTTCAGCAAGCAAGGTTGTGTTATCGGCATAAAACAGGTCGTTAATGCGTCTTCCCCCAATCCTGATGCCCCATTCTTCTTCATATAGTCCAGCTTCTCAGATTATTTGCTCAGCATACAAATCGAACAAGTATGGTGAAAGCATACAACCCTGACACACACCTTTCCTTACTTTAAACCACGCAGTATCCCCTTGTTCTGTTTCAATACCACAAAGATGTGTACCTGTGTTTTATTGACTATGCAAAGGCATTCGACTTTGTGGCTCATAATAAATTATGGAAAACATTGAGAAGAATGGGAATTCCAGAACAGTTAACTACCAGTAGACAAATGAATATTTAGATAGATAGATTCAAAATCAAGTCATTTATTATCTAAGAAAAAATGTTGATACACGAGAATTAAATTTTTTAAGACTGGAATTTCTAAGATGCCAAAATAATTATAACGCTAATAACTATAGAAGAAATAGTAATTTTAGCCATTGTACTTGTTCTAATACATTTAAGCCTCACAACCACCCTACGAAATATATACCATTATTCTCTGGATTTTGCAACATGAGTAAATTAAGATTTACAAACAGATTAAGTAACTTGCCCCAAGGTGCACAGTTAGTAAGTGGTGAAGCTGAGATTTACACTTAATCTGTCTGATGTCAGACTATATGCTCTTTAGCCACTTTTTATTTATTTTTCTTCCCTCACTAGTTTATTTTTGGTAAAAGGCAGGAAATTTAGTTTTTCTACAAGGGAAATCTGCTTCTAAATGATAATTTGAAAATCTTGATATATATTACATATTTAAAAAAACATACAAGTTACGGCAAAATGGCACTCTAGGCAGAAGCACCACGCTGTCCCTTCACAGCAAAGATCCAAAAACTAAGCTGAACAGAGAATACAACACTCCTGAAACCCTAAAACATCAAATAAAGAGATACAGAACTCAGCCGAGCACCAAATGGAGTGAGAAAACTGACAGAGAATGGAGAGCAAGAAGAGATTCATGCAGAGGTCCCCTACCAGCTAACACAGCACAGATCTGCCATCTTAGACTCCTATCGGAGACCAGCAAACAGGGGGTACAGGAATGCAGCCTCACAGAGCATCCAGCGGGAGACAAAACAACTGGTAATTTGTGGTATATTCTTTCCCACCCCCCCACCCCTCTTCACCCCGACTCTGCCTCCTCTGCTTCCCGTGGCCACAATCTCTTGACCAGGAAACACCGGCTGCTAGGATTCCACACACCCGAAAGGGCAGCTCTCTGAGTGCCATTTGTTGGCTGCTGATGTTGCTTTTTTCCACTTCTTTTGATTTCTTCCTTGACTTTCGCCACCTCCCCCTCCTTTTGCTCGAGTACCTAACTTTGTGCGCCATCTTTGCTTCTTCCTGAGGGGCTGCAGAGCTCCTGTAATTTGTGATATACACTCTCCCACTCTCTACCCTTCTTCACCCACACTCAGACCCTCTGCTTCCCGCGGACAGTCTCTTGTCCAGAAACACCAGGCTGCACTAGCTGGCTCCCTGAGTGCCATTTGTTGGCTGCTAGTGTTGCTTTTTTTTTTTCCTGCTTCTTTTGATTTCTTACTTGCCTCTTGCTACCTCCCCCTACTTTTGCTCAAGTACCTGGCTTCGTGCACCATCCCTGCTTCTTCCTGAGGGGCTGCGGAGCTCCATTCAAGTGTGGATCTGCTTCCCGGTCTGGGCTGCCGTGCTGGTGGGATCCCGGAGTTTTGTTTGTTTCTTTGCTTTGAATTGTTTCTATTTCTTTTTTTCCTTTTCTTAAGTTGGGAGCCCTTTCTGGCCAGGGAGAGCTGTGTGGCAAAGAGACTCCCCTTCGGCTTCCACAGATGTGCAGAGGGATCCCTGAGGACATTTCTTTCTTTGTTTTTTTTTTTTCTGTTTTTTGGGGGGCCTTTCTTGTTCTTTTTTTTTTTAATTTGCTTTGTTCTATTTTCCCTCTTTTTCCCCTTTTGTCTTTCTTCATTGCTCAGTTTCTCTTCTCTCTATATCTTCCTTCTCTTACTGTTCCCTGAATACCTGGTGTTGTATACCTCTATACCTTCTAGCCAGGCTGTACTGCAACACATGAGAGTGACTTCCCCAGACCTCACAGCTGCACTGATGGGATCCCTGGGAACTTTGCAGTTTTTTAACCTTTCTGATTTTTATTTATTCATTCTTTTCTTTCCTTCCTCTTCCCCTTTCTGTTTTTCTCCATTTCATAGTCTCTCATCTCTCCACTCCAACGGCAAGCTCTCCTAGCATTCTTTTTTGTTTGTTTGTATGTTTTTGGCTTCTGTTCCTCTCTCCTCTCTCCCATATCCATTTTAGCTCCACACATAACAATCTCCCCGCTGCATCCTGCCTACCTGCACTGTGCACTTGACATCACATCACCAAGCAGCACAGGCACAGCCTAATGGAACCTGCCCTGCACTGATTACCGACCTGCTTTGGTGGCTGTAGTAACTGCCACAAACACCCCATCCCAGTAACTCCTCTTCAGCTAGACCTGCCCTGCCATACCATGTCTGAGTAACTGACCCTGCCAGTTGGAGAAGGAGGTGAAAAGTATTGTGCGCACAGAGGAGAAAACAACAAAGAACACACTGTCCGCCTGCTCAGACATAGTCAAATTTTTTTTTTTTAAAGGGATGAAACAAACAAATCTACAATCAGTAAATGAGAAAAATAAGTACTGAATGCCCCGAAAGCAGGAGACAATATCAAAACATTTACAAAAACAGGACAGGACGGTTCCAGTAGGCATCAAAAATAAAACACCAGATGACTCTCCTCTGGAAGAAAATGCACCAGAACTACCTGATAGGGAATTCAAGTCTCTAATACTCAGAATTCTCCAAGAACTGAGGCAAAAAGCTGACAAACTAGAGGAAAAAATACACAAATTCATGGAAAATACAGACAAAAAATTGGAAGAATTCAGGAAAATAATGCAGGAACAAAATGCCAAAATAAACTCACAACTAGAAATTATACAAAGACAACAATTAGAAATCCAAAAGATAAACAACAAAATTTCAGAAATGGACAGTGTCATAGAAGAGCTGAGAAGCAGATTTGAAATGGTGGAAGACAGGAGCAATGGAATTGAAGACAAACACTTGGATAGAACTCTGTTTCAGGAAAACTCAGAAAAAGGAACAAAGAAAAATGAAGAGACCCTGAGAGTTATGTGGGACACAATCAAAAGCAAAAATTTTCGACTGACTGGAATTCCAGAACGGGGGAGAAAACAGAAAACACAGAGAGGATCATTGAGGAACTGCTGACAGAAAACTTCCCCAATATCATGAAAGATGAAAAGCTGGCCATCCAAGAAGCTCAAAGAACCCCATATACAAGAGATCCCAAAAGAAAATCACCAAGGCATATCATATTCACACTCTCCAAAACCAAAGACAAACAAAGAATCCTGAAAGCAGCTCATGAAAAACAAGAATAAAACGTACAGAGGAGAAACAATAAGACTAAGCTCAGATTATTCGGCAGAAACCATGCAGGCAAGAAGGCAATGGGATGACATCTATAAAATCTTGAAAGAAAAAAATTGCCAGCCAAGAATAATATATCCTGCAAAACTCTCATTCAAATTTGATGGTGAAATTAGGTCATTTCCAGATAAACAGAAATTAAGGGAATATGTAAAAGTCAAACCAAACTTACAAGATTAAAGGGAGTTCTTCGATATGAGGACAAACAGCTTCAGCTCACAGGCAGAACCTAGGATGCAGGATCATACCATCCAGATACCAATCTAGGAAATGAACTCTCGAGGACTACCCAAAACCAACAGAAATACAACAGGGAATCAGAGCAGTTAATCAATAAATGAGAACAACATCAAAATAATAAGAGAGGAATAAACAGCATAGGTACAGAACCTTCTAATGGAGAGGAAGGCAAATCAATACCAAGTAATGGTAGACTGCTTCAAACTTAGAAAGATAAGGGTAAAATTCATGGTAACCCAAAGAAAGTTAACAAACATACTCATAAAAAAAAAAACAGGAAAAACATAAAGTCTCAGCAAAAACAAAAACTACAAAACAAAAGAAATGAAAACAAAAATCCACAAACAAAAGTAACTCAGCACAAGAGAGTAAGAAGAACAAAGAAAACGTCAGCACCACAAAAAAAAAAAAAAAACACTACAAAATGACAGCAACAAACTCACAATTATCAATAATTACACTGAATGTAAATGGATTCAATGCATCCATAAAAAGACGGAGAGTGACAGAATGGATAAGAAAACAGGATCCATCAATATGCTGTCTGCAAGAGACACACCTTAGAAAGAAAAATGTGAATTTATTAAAAGTCAAAGGTTGGAAAAAAAGATATCAAGCTAACAACTACCAAAAAAGAGCAGGAGTGGCAATTCTAATCTCAGATAAAATAGACTTTAAAACAAAATCTACCATGAAAGACAAAGAAGGACACTATATAATGACTAAGGGGACGATCCATCATGAAGACATAACCATAATAAACATCTATGCACCCAACGACAGGGCTCCAAAATACATAAAAAAAACTCTAACAACACTGAAAAGAGAAATTGACAGTTCCACAATACTAGTAGGAGACTTCAAAACGCCACTCTCAGTAAAGGACAGAACAACTAAGAAAAAACACAGCAAAGATACAGAAGACCTAAAGGGAACAATCAGCCAACTTGACCTCATAGACATATATAGAACACTCCATCCAACCACTGCAAAGTACACATTCTTTTCCAATGCACATGGAACGTTCTCCAGAATAGACCACATCTTAGGCCACAGAGCAATCCTCAACATGATCCAAAATGTTGAGATAATTCAAAGTATCTTCTCTGACCACAATGCCATCAAGGTAGAAATTAACAATAGAAAGAGCAAGGAAAAAAAATCAACTACATGGAAATGGAATAATACCCTGCTTGCACATCACTGGGTAATACAAGAAATCAGAGATGGAATCAAAAAATTCCTAGAATCAAATGAGAATGAAAACACATCATACCAAAACCTTTGGGACACAGCAAAGGCAGTCCTCAGAGGAAAATTTATAGCAATAGATGCACATATCAAAAAAGAAGAAAGGGACAAAATCAAAACATTAACTACAGAACTCAAACAAATAGAAAGACAACAGCAAAAAAAAAAAAAAGCCCACAACCACCGGAAGAAAGGAACTAGTAAAGATCAGAGCAGAAATAAATGAAATAGAGAACAGAAAAACAACAGAAAGAATCAACAAAACCAAAAGGTGGTTCTTTGAAAGAATCAACAAATCGACAAATCACTGGCCAGACTGACAAAAGAAAAACAGGAGAGGACACAAATAACCCAAATAAGAAATGAAATGGGGGACATTACAAAAGACCCAACTGAAATAAAAAGGATTATAACAGAATATTATGAAAAACTATACTCCAACAAATTTGAAAACCTAGAGGAAATGGATACATTTCTAGAAACACATGGCCTACCCAAACTACAACAAAGTGATGTTGAAAATCTGAACAAACCCATAAGAAGAGAAGAGATTGAAAAAGTAATAAAAAAAACTCCCAACCAAAAAAAGCCCTGGCCCAGATGGCTTCACTGGAGATTTCTACAAAACATTTACTGAAGAGCTTGTACTAGTACTACTCAAGCTATTTCAGAGCATAGAAGAGGAAGCAACACTTCCAAATTGATTCTATGAAGCCAGCATAACACTGATACCAAAACCAGGCAAAGACATCACAAAAAAGAAAATTACAGACCACTATCTCTCATGAACATAGATGCAAAAATTCTGAACAAAATTCTAGCCAATGGAATTCAGCATCATATCAAAATAATAATCCACCACGACCAAGTAGGATTCATACCAGGTATGCAAGGATGGTTCAACATTAGAAAATCAATCAACGTAATCCACCACATAAATAAAAGGAAAGAAAAGAATCACATGATCATCTCAATTGACACAGAAAAGGCATTTGACAAAGTCCAATACCCATTCCTGATAAAAACTCTCAATAAAATATATATAGAAGGGAAATTTCTCAACATAATAAAGGGCATCTATGCAAAACCAATGGCCAACATCATTCTTAATGGAGAAAGGCTGAAAACATTCCCCTTGAAAACAGGAACAAGACAAGGATGCCCTTTATCACCACTCCTAGTTAACATTGTGCTGGAAGTTCTAGTTAGAGCAATAAGGCAAGAAAAAGAAATAAAGGGCATCCAAATTGGTAATGAAGAAGTTAAACTGTCCCTGTTGGCAGATGCTATGATACTATACATAGAAAACCCTAAAGACTCCATGAGAAATCTACTGGAACTAATAGAAAGATTCAGCAGAGTAGCAGGATACAAGATAAACATTCAAAAATCAGTTGGATTCCTATACACCAGTAAGGAGAACAATGAAAAGGATATCAGAAAAACAATACCATTTTCAATACCCCTAAAAAGGTAAAATTCTTAGGAATAAATCTGACCAGGGATGTAAAATACCTATACAAAGAAAACTACAAAACACTACTGCATGAAACCCAAAGGGATCTACATAAATGGAAAAACATACCATGCTCATGGATAGGCAGACTCAACATTGTGAAAATGACAATTCTACCCAAAGCAATTTACAAATACAATGCATTCCCGATCCAAATACCAACAACATTTTTCAAAGGGATCTAAAAACTAATCATCAACTTTATATGGAAAGGGAAGAAGCCCCGAATAAGTAAAGCACTACTGAAGAAGAAGAATAAAGTTGGAGGACTCACACTACCTGACTTCAGAACCTACTATACAGCTACAGTAGTCTAAACAGCCTGGTACTGGTACAACAACAGATACATTGACCAATGGAACAGAATTGAGAACCCAGATGTAAATCCTTCCACCTACGGTCACCTGATCTTCAACAAGGGCCCAAAGTCCATCAAATGGGGAAAACAGAGTCTTTTTAACAAACGGTGCTGGCAAAACTGGATATCCATTTGCAAAAAAATGAAACAGGACCCATACCTCATGCCGTATACAAAAACGACTTCAAAATGGATCAAAGACCTGAATATAAAGCCTAAAACTATAAAGTTCATAGAAGAAAAAATAGGACCAATACTTCAGTCCTTAATACACGGCATTAACAGGATACAAACCATAACCATCAACACACAAACCCCAATAGATCAGCTAGATAACTGGGATCTTCTAAAAATCAAACACCTATGCTCTACAAAAGACTTCACCAAAAGAGTCAAAAGAGAACCTACAGACTGGGAAAAAATTTTTCGACAGTACAAGTCAGACAAAGGTCTAATCTCCATAATCTACAAGAAAATCCAACACCTCTACAACAAAAAGACAAATAGTCTCATTAAAAAATGGGCAAAGGAAATGAACAAGAAGACATTCAAATGGCCAACAGACACATGAGGAAATGCTCGTGATCACTAGCCATTAGAGAAATGCAGATTAAAACCACAATGAGATACCATCTCACCCCAGCATTACTGGCATGAATCAAAAACACTGCAAATAACAAATGTTGGATGGGCTGCGGGGAGATTGGAACACTCATGCGCTGCTGGTGGGAATGCAAAATGATACAACCATTTTGGAAAATGATATGGCGCTTCCTCAGAAAGCTAGAAATGGACATACCATTCGATCCAGCAATCCCACCCGAGGACTGTATATATTCTAGAGAAATAAGAGTCGTCCCTCGAATAGACATTTGCACATCTATGTTCATGGCAGCATTGTTCACAATAGCAAAACGATGGAAACAACCTAGATGCCCATCAACAGATGAATGGATAAACAAACTATGGTACATACACACAATGGAGTACTATGCAACGAGAAAGAACAACAATGAATCTGTGAACCATCTCATAACATGGATGAAACTGGAGGACTTTATGCTGAGTGAAATAAGTCAATCACAAAAGGACAAATATTGTATGAGACCTCTATTGTAAAAACCCATGAAAAAGTTCACACATAAAATGTAACAATCTTTTTTGGTTACCAGGGATGGGATGGGTGTGGAGGGGGATACTAAATAGGCAATAGATAAGTGGTATCTTGGGTGGAGGGTGAGACAGTATGCAATACAGGGGAAACTAGCACAACTTGTACAAGGAAAGGTCATGGAAGCCCCATGGACACATCCAAACTCCCTGAGGGACTGAATTGCTGGGCGGAGGGCTCTGGGGACTGCGGTCTCAGGGAACATCTAGCTCACTTGGCATGACACAGCTTATAAAGACAATGCTCTACATTCTGCCTTGGTGAGTAGTGTCTGGGGTCTTAAAAGCCTGGGAGCGGCCATCTAAGATACTCCACTGGTCTCATCCCTTCTGGAGCAAGGGAGAATGAAGAGAACAGGATACAAGGAAAAGATTAGTCCAGAGGACTAATTGTCCACAGCTACCAAGGCCTCCACTGGACTGAGTCCAGTACAGCTAGATGGTGCCCAGCTACCTCCACTGACTGCTCTGACCAGGATCACAACAGCGGGTTCTGGACAGAGCTGGAGAAGGATGTAGAGCATAATTCTAACTCACAAAAAAAAGACCAGATTTACTGGCCTAAAGGAGACTGGAGAAACCTCGAGAGTATGGCCCCCAGATACCCTGTTAGCTCAGTGGTGAAGTTACCTCCGGGATTCACTGTTCAGCGTGGGAGTGGACAGCCCCATAAAACCAAATGAGGCTCACGAGGTACAGGAGTCCAGCAACAAGGGCCAGAAGGCAGAAGGAGACAAGGAAGCTGGTGATAGGGAACCCAAGGTTGAGTAAGGATATTATCGATGTGTTGTGAGATTGTTAACCATTGTCATAGGGCAACATTTGTTGTAACTGTTAAATGAGAAACTATTTTGTTCTCTAAGCCTTCATCTTAAGTGAGAATAACAGCACAATTGGAAGAGCGTAGTGAATGTCACTGAACTGTGCATGTAGAAATTTTTGAAATGGTGTATCTTTGGCTATGTTTATTTTCACGAAAAAAAAAAAGGTTGAGAAGTTAGAGGGTTGACATGTTGTGGGGTTGTTAACCAATGTCATAAAACAACATGTGTACTACTGTTTCATGAAAAACTATTTGTTCTGTAAGCATTCACCCGAAGTACAATAAAAAAATAAATAAAAAGACACACAAAAATAATGGAGAAGTGGGGGTAACAGATTAGGTACTGTAACGTTATAAAAGCTTGCCTAAAACAAGAAGCAGCACACACACACACCTAATTTATGGAAACTAAAAATCTATATAGACAGCACAATACTGTGATACTGGATCATGATACATTCCCTGTACACATAACTACTACCATTATTAACAAACCTTTAGGACACACAGTTTTATGCCTAAGAAGACATCATTAAGTCTTTAAAATCTTTCTCTTCTTCCTTTATGGGAGGATATTTCTAGACACTAATTTTCCCATCTAATATTCAAATATAGGAAACAGATTCCACAAGGTGCTTTAATTGATGAGACCTCAAGTGCTGTTTTCTCTCTTGAATTTTTGGATAGTAAACAGTCCATGGGGACCATACACAAATACTATGACAGAAGAGTTGTTCCATTTTGTCTTTTGATGGGACTTGATTGGTGATGAAGCTTTATGACATGCTTGAGCAACGCACTGAAGGGGATCCCATCTGAGTTAATACATTGTCCAGCCACTGTAGATGTCCATTCAGATGAAGTTCAGTCCAGCAAGGAGTACTTGTTACTGTTTGTCTTCGGTACTCTGCTCTCCACCCTTTCACAAAATTCAGTCTTATGGTGCACATTCTAGTTAGCTGGTACATGGCCTCAAAACCCTGATTAACAGACTGAGCTAGAAGAGCAAATTACTGGTTTTTGAAGATCTTGAGATTACAGCCTGGTGGAATTTTACAGACTATTGCAGGGTGCCAGCCGTATCTCTGATTACAATTGGGGCTCTGCACAAAGATTGCACTATCACTTAGGCACTCAGCAAAAACTTCCCCACCTATGTAATATAAGTGCACTCCTCTTCCTATATGCCTTCTTGTTATTTCTACTGTAGCCATTTCGGTTGATGTTAGAGAGTAAACCTAAGCAGAACCTTTCTGAATTGGGTGGGTCCGTAAAGCCACCTACAGTGAGTGAGGGCTGTGAGGCATGGAAGATCTCTCCAACCCTCTGGTTTAATTCATAATATGCTACTGAGCACCAAAATGCAGATTCTGAGTAAGTAACTGGCTGCAAATCCAAGCTATGATTAACAGGGGAAAGAGTAGTAGGAGACAGTTCCACTGGAGATCCCGTGTCCATTCTTTGGTTCAACTGTTGATCACTTGTTTCTTCATCTTCACTGATATATCTGGGAGGTGGTGTTTCTGGGATGCAATTACTCTGTGGCTCAATTTCCTCTGGAAAATTAGTGTTTTCTGGAATGGAATGAGTATAATCATCCAGAGGAGGTAGTTCTGTTAAGATCTCAGTGTGCCGTGGCACTAATACTGGAGGCAAAACTGGCATCTCAACTCTCTGATAGTGGTAGGGGTTTACACATACTTCATCCTTTCTAAGATTAAAAGCATATTCGCAGTTTTCAATTGCTTTGAGTTCATGATGACTGTGAAGATCTGGCCAGCGCCATAATCGGCGATATATAACATGTGGCAATCCTTTTCGATGAGATACCTGAAGACGACCATCAAGAGACCTGGTCTGTTCACAGAAGCTGTAAAGGCCTCTTGTATTCCACTGATCTATTTGGTGTACTCAGTCCCCAAATATCAGAGCAAGTGCTTGGTATGGTAACACAGTTAGTATTACAATTTTGAGTGGTGATGGCTTTTTCAAGCTCATCTAATCTTCCTGTTTAGCTTCTTCACCAGACTTTTAACTGCCTTCTCACACCAGTTTTCTTCCTGTCCCTTCTGCTCTCCTCCGCCTGCTCCTCCAGAGCCATCGGCCAGTTTCTTCCATCCCAGCAGTCTCTTCACAACTGGTGGAGTGAATGGCAAGATGGACGACATGTTCTCACCAAAGGCAGCAATCCACGCTAGGAAAACGTCCTCCTCTATCTAACTGGGGCGGGGGCTCCAGGTGCTGCTCCATCACATCCGGGGGTCTGGGACCCCTTGGTCTTTCCTTTTCTGAATGGGATGGAGGGGGCTCCGGGTGGCCCCTCTTAACCACTTTTTAAATAATAGTCAAAATTGGGAATTTTAAATATTCATTGGTAAATATTGACTCAGTATGAGCAGAATCCATGAAATCAGAATATAATAGTCCAAATACAGACCTTTTCATGCAGTCTGAATTAAATCTGCTATTATAATTAGCAAATGTGGACTTCACATGGTTTAAATATAGTATAATCTTATAAATCATTCTTTTCTAAGCATCCATAAGAGAAACCATTATATTTGACTTAAATCTATTAAAAGCTAAGAGTGTCCTGCTTACAGCATGATATAGTTTTGTTTAATTCAAAACTAGCCTGAAAAAGGAAAGTGAACTATGGAAAAATTCATCAGTAGTGAAAAATACTAAGTATTAGACAAAAATTCCAGGTGATTACATTAATATGTTTTGCTCTTCTTTCTTGTTTCTGTTTTCCTGTGCGTATCGTTATATCATGTGTCGATTGCTCAAAAACATTCAGGGACCCTCAACCATTAATAAAGTTGACAGAATCAAATCTAAATTGCTAGATTTGGGATTGAAGGCGCTCCATAAGGTGGGTTCAACTTTTTCTTCCAGGCTTATCACCTACTGTTATCATTTCACGAAGAGTTTGCCTCTGATGAACTAGACAAGTAATCATGTATGGAAAGACTTTCCAAATGTTTTACCTAGAACTGATTTTTTTCCTTGTCTGTGTTCATTTGGAACTAGATTTGTTTACTTGAGCTTATGCATCCCTGCCTCATGTTAGTCATATGCCTGCATGAATTAACTGTCAGGCTTGAAGGCAAACTTAAAAAGTAAGGAATGTGTCTTCCTTGTTATCCCTTATAGATCATTACTCTGTAGAAGTCATAAAAAGAAATACTAGTAAAATTTTATTTCATTTTGATGTATAAATATTATTTTGTCAAACTAAAAGAATTAACACACCCATTGAGTTAGTAATAAATTCCGAGTGATGAACAAAATGGTGAAACTATTTATTTTAAAACTAAAAACATAATTTTACATTTTAAATAATATAAATATTAAAATGGGTTCTGTTAAAATTTATTTCAATAAAAATCAATATTATTAAGAGTGATGTAAAAATTTGGAAACATAGTGTGATGGTTGTACAACATGATGAATGTAAATAATGTCACTGAATTAAACATGTCAAAATGTTGTTAACGGTAAATGTCTTGGTATATATATATATATATATATATATATATATATTTACCACAACAAAACTGTATTTTAAAATGAAAAATAAATATTATATAGACAAATCATTTGAAATACAGTTTAGTCCACTTTATTCTATTAAAAGCCAATGTCTCTGATTATACAGATATTTAATTCAGGCCAATACTGGGCCCAGAATCATCTAATTGCAGTTAAAGGAATGAACAACAGATTGAATTACCAATTGATCAATTCAATTAGGCCATTAAGAAAACTGAAATAAGAGTTCCAGAATATGGGTCAGTTATTTCAGTCAACCTAGTGCCTAGAGCAGATTTATAATTCAGCAATTCAATTTCCTTCTTGGCACTCAGACTTCACGAAAGTTAGATAAAGTGGACTTGACAACCACAGTGGCTACTTCAAAGCATCACATATTCTCCATTACATAGGACAAGAAATTTTAAAACATCTCAACTCTGATCTAGTGTTTTGTTATTGATGTATTTTTTTTTAAATCCTTTATAACATTTTGTTACTAACTTAAACTGTTAAAAACATATAATTTCTCACAAATAGAATTCAACTTATCTCTCAAAACTTGAGTAAATTAAATTAGTTACCAATTTTCCTAACTGACTGAAACAAATAATAATTCTTTTTATCTGGAAAATATAGTATGTGTGAAAATCTCTTTCAAAAGTCTGTGATTGGTTTTGAATGCAATGACACTTCTACCTTACTCCCCATCTCACTGAAAAGTGCTACTGCCTAGCTTTTCTTGGGTGGAGTGAGCCTGGACTCCGTTCCCACCCTGATTTGATAAGCCACATCTGATCTGTTTCCAAGACATGTCCTTAATATGTTCCCATCCATCTGCATTTCTGAATTGCTCTGATATGGCCGCAGTGCCAGCTTTTGGTCAGTCCTCTCCAGGATCAATGCAGCAGCATTCTACCTTATCTCCCTCACTCTCCATTTATCTTCCTTACTTCCAGTTTGTCCCCCTCCAGCAGTCCAACAGGGGTCTGGGCAACTCCTTGGAAAGGCTTTTCTCTCTCTTCTTTCTATGCTTGGTTTGCACTGCTCTGTTTTCTGATGTGCACATCTCTTTGCCTAACTACCACATGTTCTTCAAGATGGGCACATTGGTATTTCTCTTATGCACTGAATAACACTCAGCGATTTCTTCTTTCACAGCACAACCTACTTTATCTGTGTCTCCCACTAGAGTAGCAGCTGTTTTAGGGCACAGACTGCCCCCCTCACCCACCTACTTAGTATTCCTAGAAACAAGCATGATGGCAGGTATATAAGATTCACTTAAAAATTCGTTGAAATTTCCAAGGCCAACTCTTCAGACAGGGATTGGACTGGACTGTGGGTCATAAACTGATACTAGTGAGGAGTATGCCTCTTAGCTCAACTGGATACAAGAGACCAAAGGGGCAGCTTCTGTCCAGAGGTGAGAGGGGAAGGCAGAGAGGGTTAGGAACTGGCTGAATGGTCATGGGGAATCACGGATGGAAAGTAGTAGTGTGCTATTACAGAATGGGGTGAGCAATTAGGGTCACATAACAATGTATGTATAAAATTTTGTATGGGAGACTAACTTGAAATGTAAACTTCATTTAACTACAACAATTAAAAAAACTGTTGAATAGAGTATACATTTATTTAATAAATAAACAGCAAACTGCTTGCTGAAAGATAGCATTTCAAAACTGCTATTTGATTGTTAAAACCAGAATTTAATGTATCTCATTTACTTGGTGATATCAGATGCCTGATATATAAAAGGGGCAACTTGGAAAGTGTTTCACAGAGACTTGACTGAGTATGTTAAATTAAAGATAATTTAAAACATCACAACTCTCTGCACACATATCCACAAAAACAAACCCTCTCCTTATGAATTGTGATTAGACAGGGCCCGGCAGTTTCAAAACTTCAAAATCTCATATATGTTTTAAACTCAAATAAGAAATAAATAATTTCACCAGCCAATATGGTATTTGATGACTATGGAAGGATATGACTCATTTTTCAGAGTGCATACTATTTTAATACCACTTTTAGTGTTCCTCAGTCATGTTAATAATATGATGGTTTCCTATTTTTACTGGTTCTATCTTTCCCCATTACATAAGCTTTGGAGTAGAGGGAAATATATGCATATAATTTTTTACTTCCCCAGATTGGTACTCATAGGAAGTGGAAATTGATACAGAAAGGATTAGGATATTAGAAATAAGACAACCATAAGTGACACTTAAGAGAAGCTGAGGTTGACCATTCATTTACTCATCCATTCATTCACTTTCTAACACACTCATTCTTAGGATTGTTGTGGAGCTATGTAACTGACTTCTAAACCATCCTTTAACATTGCAGACTGGAGGATGAACTGGAAAAACACATGCTTCTTCAGCAGGCTCTTTATGTGAGCAATAGTATGTGAGATAGGCTTGATCAAGTATAGCAATTACTTTGGTGTGTGTATGTGAAATTCTTACTATCTAAGCTCATAGTTCCTTTTTTGAAGTTTTATGTTTGCCTTCATTGTAGTTAGATAAAAATTCTCAATAATATTTTTAGTCAACTTCAGTTTCCACTCACTCAGGTAAGAAATACTCGCAAACCTCCAAAGTACACCAACATACTCTTGGTTTTAGTCAAATTAACATTATGAAAAATGTCTTGAAAAAAATCTCTATGGATTTCAAAAGTATATTTCCAAGTGAACAAATCAGGGTAAATTGTGATTTGATGGTTATGTCGCTGTGTCTTTCAAAACTTTCCATTTCAGATGGAATATTTAATGAGCCCAACTTTACTCCTTAATAGCACTGGAAAACACACCCCTCCATCATGTTAAAATAGCCAAGCATGTTCTAGCCAGTTTTCTATATGGCTTACCTAGCTTCCCTCGGACTGACACTTCAGATGCATTATTAAGGAAATGTGAATATATATATATATATTTGTATATGTAATAGATATTTAAATAAATGCAATGATGTGTCCTGAACAAATGCTGTATTTGCTTCTGTCAGTGCCTGGTGCATGGAATGCAACAGAGTTGCAGGTAGTTCTTAACACATTTGATTCAGTATTTCTGTAACTAATGGAAGAGAACATAAATGAAAGAGTTATGAGGTCCTAGAGATGTTCTTATTAAAGTGCTTGGAAACTTTGAATCAAATTGTCAGGTTGCTTTTGGAATGACTGAGCAATGTTGCCTTCTGTGTAACGGAAGTTCTTGTGATAATTACACACGGTTGGAGAGGAGAAACATGAGCCAACATCAGTGCTTTGATAGGGTGTCAGTCACAGTTACTCAAGCGTGTATGCCTTTTTTTTGTATTTCTCACAAGTCTAATTAATCCTTTCTAGACCCATGGGACATACCATATCCCAGTCACTTTTTATACCTCTTGAGTTCTTTGGGAAGCGGTGGCCTGATTTTAACGTGTTTAGCCTCAAGGTGGGAGCCTTTTGAAATGTGTGAAACTCAAGAACCCTGAGTTGGAACCTCATTTTGTAAAAATATTGAACACTGTCTTAGATGATGCCTCCTGGATGTATGAGTTTTCTAAACTTTTGACAGTTTTGCCTTTATTTCTGTGAGATAAGCCTCCTCACTATGTTTTCTAGTTACTATGTTCTCTTGAGAATGTAGTTATCATAAGAATAAGCTATTCTTAGTCTTCATTCAGTCATAGTGGTCCTTTTCTCCTTGATGCCATTCATTGTTAACGGCTCCCTACTTTTCTAGCTTCTGAACAGTAAATAATGCCTTTGCAATAAGGAATAATGCATTGCAGTGGTACTTTTCAAGAGACTTGAATTCCTATAAGTTATTCTTATCACACATTTAATCTTAAAGCACGATCATTGCTTCCATGTGTAGCAAGTAGAATGCACTGCTGTGAGCAGTTCTGCGGTATTCCAGGGCAGCTTTTCCTGATTCTTAGCGGTTAGTGCTGCTTTTGTGATAATGAAGAATACATAGTAGTGGTAATTTTCCTGAGATTCAAATTCCTTTAGTTTTATTTATTTGGCCTGTCAGTACTGCTTTTGCAGTAATGAAGAATGCATGGTGGTGGTAATTTTCCTGACGTTAAGAAAAAGTCCCTTGGCTTTATTTTGGCTGTAAGTACTACTTTTGTAGGAAGGAAGAATGCATTGTACTATGTTTTGAAAAGTTTCGTGAAAAATACTAAAAAGGCTAAGATGAAGGAGACTAGAATAAAATGTGCGTGGAGTCATTGCCAGGTTTCTTATGTTTTATTTACCTCATGTTTTGCCAACTTTCAAGGAAAAAAAAAAAAGATTTTTGTCATTGACTCATAGGCAGGATGTACTGTGCCCAGCACCCACTGGGACGTATGTGATCCCAGATAATGAACATCAAAATCCATGACTCATAACAAAAATTCTGAATTGGTCCTTTAATCAGTATGCCTTCCATTAGCAAAAACACGTATTATCAATAAACAATTTAAAGGAGAAAATAATTGGGTTTTAAAAGGGTATTAAGTATCACAAGTGAGACTAAATAAGGAAGTAGATATAGTTAAATGTATAGATAGACACAAAATATAAAATGGTAGGTATAAGACAGTAGCAGTTACTGAAAGAAAAGAGACCTGAGACAGCATCCAATCCAATCCCTCCATTATTTAGGTGAGAAAGTGAGCCCAGAGTTCCAATTTACCAGAGAAGAGAAAGGGAGATAAGAAATGGAGAGACAGAAATTTCTTTATCATAATCTTAATTATTGCACTTCCTGGTAACCACTTACATGTCTGTGTTCACCCAGAGCTCTATGAGACCAGGCTCTGTGTGAGGCTTGGTCACTGCTGTATCTCCAGTATTTAGCACAATACTTAGCAGAAATGAGTAAGTGGATGGATGAGTAAATGAATGCTTAATATTAACTTGGGGAAAGAACTTAACCTCTCTAAGCATCCCTTTTGTCGTTTGAAAGTGGGGATAATAATAATTAACTCTTAAATTATCTTCACAGGAAAATAAAATAATATATCAAAAGTGCTTAGCAATGGGCCTTGACAAAAAAGTATTCATTAAATATGAGTGGGATGAGTGAATAAATGAATGAATGAGACCAAGGAATGAAATTTGTGTCTCCAGAAACTTCAACTAGAAGCGGTGGAAAAATAAGAAAAGTTTTAGGCATACCTTCATCTAACGCTTCAGCAAGAAAGGGAGATTATATATATATATATATATATATATATATATATATATATATATATAAAACAAAAGCCAGAACTTACAACAGTTACTAACGTTAAAGAAAAACTGTTGTTCCAACTATTCCAGAAAATGTCATTTTGCAAAGAATGGAAAGCACTGCAGTACCTGACAGAATTCTGACTTCTGCTTCGTTGCCTGTTCTTGAGCTGGCTGGATTCCGCGCTAAGCATCGATAGATGCCGATGTCCCCCAGCTGAAGTCTGCTGATCTGCAATGCTCCAGAGGGCAAGACCACCACGCGGGAGTCGCCTGAGCTTGGAATCAGGTCTTGTTGGTTCTTCTGCCAGTGTATTGTTGGCATGGGCTCCCCAATGACTTCACACTTGAGTAGCACAGTATCTCCCATGAAGGCTGTGACAGATTCTGTCTGGGACAGGAACCTCAGGGGTCCTAGGGGAAAAACAAAGAAGGAAGTGTAAATCCTTCAGATGAGGCAGAATCATCACCAATAAAAACAATCACACCTTGTATTTTCTATAGCAGATTGTATTTTGTAAAGCATTTTCTCAAATCTCATCTTATTCCTTCTTCCCAATTTACATTATGTATCATCCACATTATATTTCTGTCACTACAGTAGATTTTGTGGATAAAAATGATAAAGGTGTTGCCATTCACCTCCAGAAGCATATGATTTTGTTATTGTCTGCAACCCTGTAAAATAAGCAGAGCAGACAAGTTCATCCTCATTTTACAGATGAAAAAACTGAGGCTTAGACAAGTGGAACTCCATACACAAGATCACATAGTTATCACATGGCAATCCTGCAAATGGGACCTGGTTCTTCTGAATCCTGATTCTATGCAGTTACCTGACTTTGGACAAAGGACTGTAAAGTCATGCAGGTACATAAAGAGCTGGCTATAAGGCAAAACCAACAGTAGTTTCAAAAAAGATTTGCTGTGTGAATTACCAAGGATAGTAACAGGCAGCAATCCTTTACGGCTTGACTATTAAGGTAAATGTTTATCAGTACTTGCCAAATATGATTGTAGTGTAGTGAAATAATCCTAAAGTTGGAGTTAGAAAAACTTGTCCTTATAGCGTGGCCATGCCACCTTCTAGGTATGAGTTCTTTGACGATCTGGGATGATATCTAAGTCATATGACCATTATGATGCTCATATGAAATAACATATGTGAAAGTGATGTGTTCATTTGAATTACTAAATAAACATAAGGAAAAGAAAATAAATAACTGGCCATCATTGAATATAATAGGCTCAGTGGGAAAGAAACCACCCTCATCATGATGATGTATATGAGAGGAGTAGAAGATATTTTGTTCCTGACCTCTTGAACCCCCTTTTTTGAACAGGTAGGTATTTACAATACTTATTGTATGACAGTAGAAACTGTGGTTTTTTTATGATTACAAATAACATTTGTATAAATCACACCATCACTGATAGATCGATAACTTTATTTGTAGATGTAATTCAATCAAGTAATTTAAATTCCTTGATTCATGGTCTATTCATCACAGTTAATTTGAATATTTCTATTTTCATTTTCATTTTACTGAAGTGGTTTTCACTGTATGTAAATTTTACAATAAGGTGTGATTCATTCATTAGTTTGTGGTTCACATAAAAGTTTGTTAATGTGATTTTTATCTTACAGATTTATTTTTTTTAAGTCAAAATCTCCTTGGTCCAGGTTCGTATTTTATCAAGCAAGTTTGATTTTTCCATCCATGATTAATAAGGAAGTCTACTCTGCTCAGTTTTAACTATTGATAATTTTATGTTGGGTCTATTAATTTTCACAAATCTAATTTTCCCTACAATGTGATGAAAATTTCACTATTGCAAAAGGACAAAGGCAAAATGGGAGGAGTCCAAATACCGTAATTTAATGTGAGAAACAATCAATAATGCTGTAGAGAGACTCTTTCCGTGGAACAAAGTAACATTTCAGATCCCTTTCAGTAGTTAGAGTCATTGAGTGAACCACAAGATGACTGTGTCCACAAAATAGGAAATGTCATCAGTACAACATATGGAATAAGTATAAGCTACCAAAGGCTACCACTTATTGTAGCTAAACCCACACCAACAAACCTGTAATCTTGCAGATACAACACTGAAGTTGCTCTTCAGTGAGAGTGATTAATGTTAGACCATGCAGAAACTTTAATGTTGATATAAATATTAATTTATCAGTTGAAACATATCCCATACAGATAAGTACTAAAATTATTCATCTGGTCCCTAAATTAAGGCTCTGGAATCTAAACCCACAGAGCTATCTGTTTGTCAAAGCACTACCAATGTATTTACAGGGTAGCATTAACCACTTGCCTGATTCTGTTTTTCTCATTTAGTTATCAGTTATCAGTTAGAAGAACTTACGTATAACAGTGCCAGTCCTATCACTGAGTGAAGACCAAAAGATATTAATGTGTGCCCTGTCTTATGGTTCAAAGTCCAATTTGCAGGCTGGGTGTAGTGTACAATTTTGAGTTTATGCAAAAGAAGCTAAATTAATCTACTACTGACTGGATTTGAAGCACACACTTTAACAAGGAATGCTTTGTACATACTACATAATGCAAAACTGCAGTGACTAAGTAGCCGGGTGTTGTGAGGCTTATGTATAGCATCAGATTTTCATATGAATTTTTGACTTCTTTATTTCATAGTTTTCCTTTTTAGGTTTTCAATGTTAGTATTTTATTTTGTCATTAAGGAAATGAAATCAGAAATAATTATCTCCTACACACAAGATATATATTTTATATACAATGCAGGTGAGAATGAAATAGTTTTGGCAAGTTGGACATTTTTGTATATGCAGATATATGGTTGTGTATTAGTTACATGGAGCCCTGGTGGTGCAATGGTTAAGCACTTGCCTGCTAACCAAAAGGTCAGTGGTTTGAATCCACCAGCAGCTTTACAACAGAAACAGACCTGGTGATCTGCTCCTATAAAGATTACAGCCTAGGAAACCCTACATGGCAATTCTGTTCTGTCATATAGGGTTGCTACAGCTTGGAATTGACTTGAGGGCACACAACAACAATATTAGTCACACGTTTGGATAAATTTCCAAATATCTATTTTATATCTGATGTCTGTGGCATTAATCATTTGAAAGCAAGTTCTAGAGCATAGAATAAAATACAAAGTAAAAGGGATTCAAGTTAATACTCTACCCTCGGTTCCCTTATATAAGTTCATCTAACTGGAAGAATTATACATGAGGCATGAGATTGTATGTTAATTTAATTAGACTTAATGAAAGGGGCTATTATTCCACACACTTATTCAGTATGCACTCTAATAAACCTTCTCTTTACCATAGAACTCCTGATGAAAAGAGGGTAAGAAAAACATCTTACTTACAATTTAACAATGCAACGTTTAGAAATTTCAAATAGTTGATCAACTAACATAATGGGGAATTATAAGCATGATTTGTAGTATTTTTTCTCTCTACAAAGGAAACCCTACACATCAAAAAACAATTCTAAGTTTACAAGGCTCTATATAGCTTGAATTAATGCTCCCAATATTGTGCTGAATTTTAGCACCTACATCTCACGGTGGTGCAACAAACCAGCCAACAGTCTTAAAAGATGAAGAAGTTATAGGCTATCAACTTAGTACTATATTTTCAAGGCTTGTGTATGAGTACCAAGTAATAAACATTAAACTCACTGTAAAGCATAAGAATGAAATACGGTATTTTCAGAAGAGTCATTTAATGCTCTAATGCAGTACAGACGATTCCTGTGCTTCATTCATAGAGCGATACAGGTAAAATTTTAACTAGATCCTCATGAAAAACAGTTGCCTGCTCAACAAGAGACTTTGGGGGAAAAAGCCTGGTTCAGACTCATTACATCATATCTGATCCATTGCAAATGTATCGTAAATGGTTGGTCTTCTATCTCTACTCTTTTCTTGTCCAAATCAATCTCAAATATAATCAAAAGATCAGTGTTCCTAAATCACCAAAAGATTTTGCTTTGCTCAGGAAACTCTAAGTCTCAAAAAATCTTGTGGTCGTCTTATACCTCAAATGCTGGGCAAAGGGCTTTTGTATGATATGTACCTAGGACTCTAACCCAACACTCCTTCCAGGCACATCTTCCACAACTCCTGCAAACAAATTCTCTGATCTATTGAAGTGGTGTATGCCGTAAACATGACTTTGTCTTGATTTTATTTCCCATGGTATTTCCTCTAAAGAGGAATATCCTCACTCCTAATAGCTACCTATTCAAAACCATAGCTACTCTTAAGGTACTGAGTCAAAATTCCCCTTTTTCTTAGTCTTGCTTACAGAAATCATTACTCCACTTTTTGAATTTTTATGCCACTCATAGTTTATGAGTAATATGACATAGTTAATTGTGTAAATAAAAGTCTGAAAAGTATTTGTATGGACTTGCGTGTTTGTTCTAAATTTTAGGTCCGTAGAATATATTAAGAGTCTTCTGAAAGAAAAAAACACACAAATACTTGCTATAGTTCTGTGTGGCTCTAAATGTTTAAACAGAGTATTGCAAACATCCAAATTTGATACTTAGGTTTGAATTTTATCTCCTTCACTTTCCAACATGCTCTGTGGTAGTTTGGATAGTGATTAAGAACACATTGGAGTACCAGATTACCTTGGGTCACCTCTCAGCTTTACCACTAAACAAGCTGGATGACTTTTGCTGAAGTCTTAGTTTTATTTTAAATACTTTTACTAATTAACTCGTTTGATCCTAACAACAGCCCTTTAAGTGACTATTGTTAGTGTGCCCACTTTATACGTGGAACCGGTATGGGAGCAAAATTCATTCAAATGTTTTTGTATGGTAGCTTTAAATATTTTAACCGAAACCAAATCCGTTGCCACTGAGTCGATTCTGACCCAGAGCGACCCTATAGGACAGAATAGAACTGCTCTATAGGATTTCTAAGAAGTAGCTGGTTGATTCGAACTGCCAAGTTTTTGGTTAGCAACCAAGCTATTAACTACTGTGCCACCAGGGCCCCTTAAAAGTCTTAGTACTGAATTATTATACTTCTGAAAACACCTTATCTTCCCAACCTAAGAGTCAATGCTTCAAGAGAAGCTTCTATGTGTCAATACTCCCCCACTCCTTAACCCCCAATTAGCAGCACAGTGCTGGGTAAAGTACTTCTGCCCTAAATAGAATTCTTATAGACAAATTTTCATTCTAAATCACGGCATTATTAAAAATAGCACCAAAAATAGGGTTTCCTGGAGTGGTTTTATTGTTACCCTTGGAAAGAGGTGGACTGATCCTGTTTCTGAGGATGGATGGTAGTCAAGGTTCCTACCTTCACACCTTGTCTGGCCCAAGAAGCTATGACAGCTTTAAACCTAGGAAGAGCTGGACTTAGTGGATGTATCTCACACCAGCCACCTTATAGGTCTGCACATCATTTGTGCCTCCATCTGTTAGCAAAGACCAGCACCTATTAGTGAGGAATCGTTTCAGCAACTATACAGAGGCAAAAACATTTTGTTTTGCATATGGAAAAGTTCGACATATGTGGCAACTGTTTTATCCACTGTCCTAGAAATGATAAACACAAACACTTCTAATTCAAATTTTATAAGTGACTAATGCACAGTAAAAGTGCCCGGACTTCAACATTGGAAATTTTATTGATGTCAACAATCGTAATGATAACTGTATAGTAAGCATTAAGTGCTGTTAGCAAGAAATAGATATCCATTATGCAAGTGTCACGGAGAAATGGGTCTCACCCTGTTTATTTTGATTTCTGTAAAGGATCCTTCGGTTATTCTCTAATACTAATTTCAATACTAAAAGGATTCATTAAGTGTCTATTTATATATGTCACTTTGTTAAATGTTGCTCAAGGCCTGTTAAATAGTTGCACTCCCAACTCTTTTCCAGAACATTTATTAACTATCCATGCAAAGAGTAGTGAAGAAGGTTTTATTCCTTTTAGCTCTCTAATAACACAGTGCTTGAACATCTGGGATTGGACAATGTCAACCCAATTATCAGAATTCTCACTTTCACCTCTAGGTTTCTTGTAAGCCTAGGTAGAACCACTTGTCCCTGTATCTCTCCTTTGCAGCACTGACTTCAATTGTAATTAACAGTGGAATTTATTTACTAACCATCTTCCTGGCTATTCTGTAGGTTCCTCAAAGGCAGGACCAGACCTATTTTATTATTTTATTCTATAATCTAAGTACTTAGCACAGTGCATGACATATGCTTGGCTATCAAATATTTGTTGAGTTAAAAAAAAAAAAAGAGAGAGAGAAAGAAAGAAACTATTATTCTTAGGATAGTCAGTTTTTTACAGGCCCAAAGCATTGGGAAGTCCACAAGTATACCAATGAATAAACCAGTTGCAACTGAGTCAATTCCAACTCATGGCAACCCCACGTGTGTCAGAGTAGAACTGGAAGAGGCTGCATAGGCCAGGCTCACTATTATTTACTCCCCTTTGCTAACTGCCACATTGTCTCATGATCTTGTTTTTCCCTCCGGTTCCAGTCTCTACAAAAGGTTTAAGATTAACTGATGTTCCTCCTTGGAGGGTGGAAAACAAGTGATAATGCTTTAGAATGACAAACTGAACAAAGCACCCATCTTGGGATAAGAAAACCAGGATGTCGCCAGATAACGCCCAAGAAAAGATTAACTCATCTGGAACATGACCACCTCAAGGGGGAACTAACACAAACTTCTAAGACGCATAATCTTGTCCCTATAAAAGCCTTCAGCTGATCTCCAGTGGGAGAGATGGGTTTTTTGGAGGAAGCTATTCCCCTCTGTCTCCTACATATCAATATATAATAAAACTCTTGCTGCTCACCTCACCCCGTCTCAGAATTGGCTATTGCGGCAGGAGGCTCCAATCCACATTATTGTGGTAACAGGACTATGCTCCATAGGGTTTTCAATGACTGGTTTCAGGAAGTAGATTGTCAGGCCTTTCTTCCAAGGCACCTCTGGATGAACTTGAACCTCTAACCTTTTGGTTAGCAGCTGAGCACCTTAACTGTTTGCACCACTCAGACTAGGGAGGTATAAAGGGCTTGAGGGAGAAAGCAGTGATTTCTTTGGGGAAAATGGAAGAGCTGAGGTTAATCAACATACATGAGGGCAACCCATTAAGCCTTTCATTTGAAAAGAGACAGTGTGGTGGGAAAATGCATCCATGAACATTTTCTCTAAGCCCCTTAAGTTTAAATTATGGGCCAGTGATATAGATTTTGAATAGAATTTCTCCATCCTCTCCTCAAATCACTGTTCCCAAGAACAAAGTTATCAGCGGTCTCAGGGCTGGTCCCCACCCAGCTAGGGTGGCCGGGGCAATGGCTGCAGCCACCAATTACACCCAGGCCAATCCAGATCTCCTCATGAGCTAAGCACAACCCTAACGTTTTCTGTCACCGGTGCAGTAGAAATGTTAATAGCAAAAGCAGCAAACATTTTTCATCTGGGCTTCTCCTTTGTGATGCTAAAAAATGAGGTAAAAAATCACCATGGCAATGAATGAAAAGCTGCAAAATCTGCAGGGATATCTAAAGTGTGAGACTCTCTGAATTAAAATAATGAGAACAATAGCCTCCACAGCCTCTGCCTACCCTTCCACCCATGCACACCACACCACATAGACTAAGAGAAATCTCCCCCCTCAGATCGAGGCAGTCAGAAAGTTTGAATATCTTAGACATGCACCCAAATGCATTTAATTCCTAATGATTTCACTTTTTAAGCAGAATTGGAAATAAAGCATTTCACAGTCCAGGTTCATGCCAAGACTCTCCGCCTCTGGGGAGACCTCCCTTCTACCCACATACCCCCAGAATGGACCTATTCCTTCTTTTAAATTCTAATCTGAAAACGGCATATTCCTGTGATTTGCCCTCTAGCCTCTTTGGCAGACTATCAGGCTCCCCATCTCCTTCTATGGAAGGTCTAATTATTAAGTAATTAAAGTTCATTTAATAAAAAGAGACTTAACAATTGGGGGACAGACCTAGGAGTTGGAAACATGCCTTGCTATTAAATATTCAGCAGTGTGGTAATATTCAGTAGCTGCCAGAGGAGAGCCACCGTGAATGCTTTGTTGGCTCCAAACTAAAGCCTAGAGGCTACCTCCCTTCACGCTAGACCTTGTTTGCCCCTTTTTAATTCTCAAATTAGCTGAGGGACAGAGAATAGAGGCAATCCAAAGAGAAGTTCTCCAGATTTAGTCCTTTTCAACAATCAGAGGCCAAATAAAAGATTCAGGGAATTTGTTACAAGCTAATTTCTGCCTGTATCTCACTCTGCTAGCTATCATTTTCCTTCTTTATTTTATTTTTTTTCCAGTTCTCTGTTTTGGCTTCTTCAATTTCATTGACACAATTACAGACTTCTAGGTGACTGGCTAAAGAGGGATTGCTCCAACCTGGACAGTGCAAAGCTCGTCTAGGAAGTGTGCCTGGTGGGTTCCAGACACAGTGGTCCAGGGCGTGACCTTATAACAATCATCCTTGCACCCAATTAATTGAACCTCAGAAGGATGTAATAGAAGCACTGGAAAAGAGAAAGGAGTATAGTATAGGCAAGGGCCCAGTTGCCCAGTCAGTTTGCCTGTCCAGCTCTGCAAGTTCAGCAGCACAGAATGAACTCATCCCCTAGGCCAAAGCTAGTCAAGATGTGTCACCAAATAAGTCTTTCTTGGAATCATCTTTGGGTTCATCCAAGATAATATACTCTGAAGGACTAGGGCTGTTCCAGATTCTTAAAGCAACAAAGGCTTATAATATACATCAGACCTGAAACCAGGTGGTCATTTTGGGACCCCTGTGGTCTATGGGTGAAGAAGAGCCAGTTTCAGTACTACTGTATCATAATCTAATCTAGTAGCCTTACTAGAGGAGTTCCTGAGTAGCGCAAATGGTTAAGTGTTGGACTACCAACTGAAAGTAACTGAAAGGTTGGTGGCTCAAACCCACCCAGAGATGCCTTGGAAATAAAATCTGTTGATCTGCTTCCGAAAGGTCACAGTTTTGAAAACTCTATGGAGTTCTACTCTGCACACATGGTGTTGCCATGAGTCTGAATTGACTCAATGGTAACTAACAATAATAACAGCCTTGCTAGATCTTTTCTTAGCTGGACTTCATTTCCATGGAATAATGCAGAATTATCTCAAATTGTCCATCTTAATATCACCCTCAGGGCCTCTGGTAGCCTATATTGTACCTTTGTGAGGATTAGAAAAGGATGCTCCATTTGAGGGGATGAATTTTGCTGAATTGGCAAGCAAATCCAATGCTAGATCTCAGCCCCCCATCCCAGTTCTCTGCTGGAGGCAGTTGGCAGACATGAACAACATCATGTACTTCATGGCCCTGTTCTTGATTTCATTATTAGAAATACCTTATTAAGTCCTACTGGGTCAGCAACTGGAAGAGACAACAAAGGAGCCACGCTTGAGTTGGACTGGCCCATTCATGACTTTTATTAACTTCAGGGTCAATAAAGACAGTTTTGGAAACATTTTTCTAGGTAGCATTTTTATAGCTTTTCTTTCATCTATCTGAGATATTATATAATATATATTCCCCAGCACAAGATTAAATAGTCAAGAAAGCTTTACTACTTCTTCCTCAAACTCACATAGTATTTTCTTCCTGAATATAGACCCTTCATACAATGTAATTAAATTATATTGACCATCAATATCAATATTCTATATGAGGGTTAGAATGGAATTCTTCTTACAGAAGGAGCTAGATAGAAACCCCTATATAGTGGCAACTACTTTTCATATTAGCTGTACTGTCATATCCATGATAGATGAAACTGGTCTTTTACTTATGCATATGTATTAAGGCAAATAGAAACTCATATTTATTAAGCAGATTGGCTAGGAGTTGTTTGCTTGCTTGTTTTCCTTTACCTTAAGATTTGCTATAGGGATTCTTTAAAAGACAAACTTCTAATGTAGAAAAATATTTATTAGTAACAAAAAACTGAAAATATAAACAAAATAATATAATACTTTAACTTATCAATGTGGCAAAGATTTAAAAAAATTAAAATATGTCTGAAAGTATGAGTTGGATCAGCCTCTTTGAAAAGGGATTTGGCAATTTGTATTATAATATTTTCACCCACTAAATCCACTTCTGAGAATCTATTCATAAATACATGAAGGAAAAAAAAGCTAGATGTATGAAATTATTCAGTACAACATAGTTTAAAATAACAAAAAATAGAAAACAGACTAATTATACAATAACTGGTGATTGGTTAAGCAAATTTGGTATATCCACTGAAAAAACATACAACCTTAGAAATTTATGTTAAAATAAAAATATATATGTATATATCTTAAAAAATACAAAAAAGAAACTTAGCTAATGATTTTAACATTCTATTCAGTGCATTATATTTAGTGAAAATTGCAAGTAGCTTTACATGAACACAGCTATTTCATAAAGAGATGTTTACCTCCCTAGCCTTTGACTAACTTTTTTTTTCATCTACTACTCTGCAGATAAATTTTGTATCATACAAATCTGAGATTGATTCATAATCAACAGCAATGAATAATTTCACAGAATTCAGGCTCAGGCTTTCTATCAAACTGAAACCTCATTATGCATGTCTAAGGAATAGTCACAACACTCAAAGAGTCACAATACTCATGGAAGTTGATTATGAATGTAGCTGATGTTTGTTGGGCCCACTTGTAACTTGCATTCAACTCCAGGCAGACAGATCATCCAAATAAGGGAAAAACTAATTTCGTGGTCACCATCCCATCCCTACCTTACCTAGTTTCTTCTAATGACCCTGCCTTGTACCCCTACCTATTATCACTAATATATCACCTTGAGGGAATTTCCAGATCATTCATTCATTTAGTCAGTTTGTCAACATTCTTCGGGCATTGAATGGGTGTCAGAATTCTTTCTAGGTACTGGAGGAATACAAAGATGAACAAGACTAGTTTCTTCCCTCAAAGAGCTCATAGTCCGGTAGGAAAAGCAAATATGTAAGAACAAGTGATAAGTGCCAAGATGGATCATTAATCCATAATGATGCCTACTGGGAAGGGAATAATCAGGAAAGAGTTCGGTGAAATAGTGGAATATGAACTGGGTGTCAAATAATGAATGGGAGTTCACCAAGTGTACAAGATCCAAAAAACAATTTCTTTAGACAAAGGAATAATATACGCAAATACAATGAAACTGCAGACCACAATATTTTTTGGAGATGATAAATAATTAAGTGAGGGTGAGTACTGAGGTATCTCTAAAACTTCCTTTTCCACCATATAAGAGAGACTTTGATTCGACTCTGCCTAGTATTGTTCTTTCATTTTATCATAGGTCATATGTGGTAGTTTTGGCTACACAAGAACTATAAGTTCCATAAGAGCAGAATCTATAACACCCTCTGCAATGCCCTGGTGGCACAGTGGTTAAGAGCTTCGCTGCTAACCAAAAGGTCAGCATTTTAAATCCACCAGTTGCTCTTTGGGAGCCCTATGGGGCAGTTCTACTCTTCCCTATAGGGTCGCTATGTGTCAGAATAGACTTGAGGGCAATGGGTTCAGATTGGTTTTTACAATGTCTTGGTATTACTCCCTAGGCACACAGTAGCATTCAGTAAATACACCCTCTCCTTATTTACTGACACAGTTAGGTTCCAAAGACTAGGCTGTTATGTGAAATTGTCATTATGCAAAACTGGAGGATGACCACATCAGTTCATAAAATGGAGGATGACTACATCAGTACATAACTGCCAGATTACATCAATACATAATAGGCAAATTACATCACTATATAACTGTCAAACCACTGAGAATCATGGCCCAGCCAAGTTCACACATAACAATAACCCTCACAGCCAATGTTATTCTCACCTCACACCTCAGCATTCATTACTGCCAGACGTACATCATTAATGGGCAAAATAATCGGATAGTAGATTTTTTCTGTTGTAAATGTGAAATATCCCATAAAGAGATAGTTGATAAATGAATAGAAGGTGTATTCACTAATCTCCATATTAGAATATAGTCCAGAATAGTACTGGAAAATGAGCCCCTTAGGTTGGAAGGAACTAAAAATACACATGGTCACAAAAATGGACTTAAACATACCTGCCATCAAGATGATGGCACAGGACCAGGCAATGTTTTGTTACTTTGTACCTGGATCACCATGAGTCAGAGCCAACTTGACTACAGCCAACTACAACGTTCTCCACATTGATGGATAAAAAAATTAGTAACACTTGGTTCTGTTACACTATTTCATGCTATGTTTTATAACAAATTATACTGCTTTATAGTTATTTAGCATACAGTTACTGTTCTAGAAATGATTTACAGCTCTGGATTTCGGAATTAAAAGAGTAGCATGAGACTCACATTGATAATGTTCCCCGAGTAAAACATTACAAAGCCCCACTAACAGGGATGCCCATGAGCAGAAAAACTTAGCAAGAGATTATCCTATTATTTTCAAATATCTTTAAACAAGAATCTACTGGATTATGATTATTTCATACTTTTAATAGAGCATTTTACCCAAAGGATTAAATTATCTTCTACTTATCAATCTATCAATCCAGGTAATTATCTTTCTCACTACCAGTAGTATTGATCGAGCACATACCAAGCACTTTATAAGATAGGTAAAGAGCCCTGGTGACACAATGGTTAAGTGCTCAGTTTAACCATAGGCATTCCAGGGTTCAAACCCACCAGAGGCTCCACGGGAGAAAAGAGCTGGTGATCTGCTCCTGTAAATATTGCTAGCCTAGGAAACCTTATGGGGCAGTTCTACTCTGTCATACAAATTTTCTATGAGTTGGAATGGACTTGACAGCATACAACAATAACAACATATAAGCTAGGTATAGCCATGGCTGTAAATGGCCCTGCCGAAATTTCCTGGCAATATTTTAACCCTCAGTTTGTTTGGTATGACCCCCTCCTCTCATTATAAATGATTTGTTTTACTATAAAAAATATTGTGGCTGACATGATGAACATAATTAATGTCATTGAATTGTGCACGTAAAAAATGTTGAAATGGCAGACATAATTGTTACGCTCAGCTGCTAATCAAAATGTCGGCAGATCGAATCTACAGCTGGTCCTTGGGGCAGTTCTACTTTGTCCTATAGGGTTGCTATGAGTCAGAATTGAGTTGATGGCAATGGGTTTCGTGGTTTTTTTTTTTTTTTTTTTTTTTTGGTTTGGTATTCTTACCACAATAAAAAACATAACATTGTGACCGAGTTCTATATTCATAACTTTTAAACCAAAGAAAAGAGAATCCTAAATGGAACAAGTTTAATACTAGGAGGAGGCAGAAAAGCTAGTGTCAACTCAAAGCCTTTATTGCGGTATATAATTGATTAGAGTTAATTTGATAATAGCTAAGATTCGTGTAAAATATATCAAAGGGATTCAATTTTTCTCTCATAATTTTTCTTTCCCACAAAATCCATTTTGTGAAATGAGAGGTAAGAAATCACAGCAGAAATAATAGTTTAGATTAAAGGCTTCTGGTAAATCTATGTAATTTTCATTTGGAAGTACCTACTCAGAGAAAATTGGAGCTAACAAAATGCACTTGCATGCTGTGCATTTGTACGATGAAAACAGAAAACCAGAATATTTCTGCGTAACTATTGAACATGTATGACTTTCTACTTTCTTAGTTGAGACCCTGAGAAAATCAAAACGTTAGTAAAAAAAATTTGGTAGCTTGTCCCAGAGTAACCCATTGCACCTGATATAATGGGTCATTCAAAAGGAAAAAAAAGAAAGAAAAAAAAAGTTTGACCCCAAAGAACTTAGTTTGTGATGTGTCTCAGTCTTACCTGAGACAAAGTCCATCATCAGAACCTGAAATGATAATTTATCACAACTTAGATTTTTGTGGCCTTTCATTAGTTGTTGAAGAATGTGAATAAGTTGGGGAATAGTAAATCATTCTTCATGGAAATCTTCCAGTATGAGTCATTCTCCTAGGCCCAATTTTGTAACATATGCTACCTGAACTGAAAGGAAAGGTGGTAGATGGGCCCACTTTGACAGTCAGAAATATATTTCTCCCCAGCTTAAAAAGGAGCCAGAAGTGGGGTACAGGTGTGGGTGTAGGAAGTAAATTATTCCTTCAGAACAGCTTTAAGCTTCATTTATCAGAGAACTTACACAGTTCTTATTGGATCAGCAATGATATCGCTTCCAGGCTTGTTCATGATCTGCCCTGATCTGATTATCTATGAACTTAAAAAGTATTGTTAAGCATGGCTCAGTGGAGAGATCATGGGCTTTGAAGAACAGAGGGCAAAGAGGAACATGGCAAAAGATTAGACTGGAAATGTAGGCATGCATCGATAATTCAGATCCCTTGTACCATCTCAGTGAGTTTGGGTTATATTTCAAGTACATCTAAAACTTATTGAGGGATTTTAAGCAGGAGAATGACATGATCTGATTTACATCTTTTGAAGATCATTCTGGCTTCTGGGTAAAAAATTGGTTGGTTGGAAGATGAGGGCAAAAGTGGAAGTATGAATCTCAAATAGAAACTTCATATTAGTCTAACTCAAAGGAAATATGGCTTGGACAAGTGAGGTAGCACTGGAAAGGTATAAAGGAGAGATGGTAGAAATTTCTGAGGTATAACATACCGGACTTGTTGAAGGTTGGGTGTGGTCTGTGAGAGAAAACGATGGGCCAAGAATGAGTCCCAGGTTTCCAGATGCAATATTTAGGGTGTGGTGTAAGAGATTTTGCTTAGGTTAAGTGGGTAGACATGGAGGTACAGAAGGCAGCAAGAAAGAAGACATTTGAGCAAGAGATGTGGCATTGGAAACTGAACAGGAGTAAGAGATCAAGTAAATTATTTGATCTCAATCTCAAAATCTAAAAAAATGAAAGTGTTAGAGAAGATGACCTTTAAGGTCACTTACATTTATAAAATTGCATGAATCTGTGATTTTATGTTTAAGTGAGCTAATGTATACTGATAGCTTACATTCATCCACCAACACTTAACAAAAGTTCATTTAATGTAATAGGCATAACAGACACTGCTGATCACTAGACATACAGAGACAAATAAAACATTCTCCATCACTATCCAAATGGAGCTGCCAGTCTAGCAGAAAATACAGAGCTCAGCAGGCAATATTTTTCATGGAGTTTCATAAGAGAGGAACCTAAAAGCAAGCTTGGAGATTGATAGTAAGAGAGGAGTCAGTAAAAACCCCAATATACTTTAAAGCCATATGACTTTCTGATAAAGAGAAGATGAAGAGCTTAAGTTAAAAACAGCTAGGTTAATCCCAACTGAATTTAGAGACCACCTCAAGAATAGATTTGACTCATTGAATACTAATGACCAAAGACTAGACGAGCTGTGGGATGACATGAAGAAAGCAAAAGGTCGCTAAAGAGACAGGAAAGAAAGAAAAGACCAAAATGGGTAACAGAAGAGACCCTGAAAATTGCTCTTGAATGTAGAGTAGCTAAAGTGAAAGGGAGAAATGATGAAGTGAAAGAGCTGAACAGAAGATTACAAAAGGTGACTCGAGAAGACAAAGTATTATAATGCAATGTGCAAAGACCTGGAATTAGAAAACCATATAAGAAGACCAGACTTGTATTTCTTAAACTGAAAGGACAGAAGAAAAAATTTGAGCCTCGAGTTGCGATACTGAAGGATTCTCTGGACAAAATATTGAATGACCCAGGAAGCATCAAAAGAAGATGGAAGGAATATACAGACTGCAGGTGCAGATTACCAAGTAGGCCAGGTAAGCACAGGTGAAATTGGTCACTACAGACTAGTAAGTAAGCACAAGTAACCCGTGCTTACCTGCCTTACTGGGGAATCTTTACCTGTCAGGGACTGTAAATCTGAAAAGAGGCTTTGATTCTGTAGGAAGCCTCTGTGGGGTTGGGAGGGAGACAGATGCCAGCCATACCTAAAAGCAGAATCTTTGATGTGAAAAAAGTGTTCAATTGTTCACTACAGATGATCTGGTAAGCAACGTAAGTACCATGCTTACCTTGTCTATGATACAAAGTCATCATACCAAAAAGAATTGGTTGACATTCAACCAGAGGTAGCATATAATCAAGAACTGATGGTACTGAAGGAAGAAGTCCAAGCTGCACTGAAGGTATTGGTAAAAGCTGGAATTGCTCACCTGTCTATGCCAAGAAATTTGGAGACAGCTACCTGGCCAATTGACTGGAAGAGGGCCATAGGTGATCCAACAGAATGCAGAAATTATCAAACAATATCATTAATATCACACGCCAGTAAAATTTTGCTGAAGGTAATGCAAGACAGTTGCAGCAGTACATCAAAAAAGAACTGCCAGAAATTCAAGCAGGATTCAGAAGAGGACGTGGAATGAGGGATATCATTGCTGATGTCAGATGGATCTTGGCTGAAGGCAGAGAATACCACCAAGATGTTTACCTGTGTTTTATTGACTATGCAAAAGTATTCAACCGTGTGGATCATAACAAATTATGGATAACACTGCGAAGAATGGGAATTCCAGAACACTTAATTGTGCTCATGAGGAATCTGTACATAGACCAAGATGCAGTTGTTCAAGTAGAACAAGGGTAATGTGTACTTTAAAATCCAGAAAGGTGTATGTCGGTGTTGTACCTTTGCACCATTGCACCATATGTATTCAATCTTTATGCTGAACAAAAAATTTGAGAAGCCTGGACTATATGAAGAAGAATACGACATCAGGATTGGAGGAAGACTCATTAACAATCTGCAATATGCAGATGACACAATCTTCCTTGCAGAAAGTGAAGAGGACTTGAAGCACTTACTGATGAAGATCAAAGACTATGCCTTCAGTATGGCTTACACCTCAAAATAAAGAAAACAATAATCCTCACAAGTGGACCAATAAGCAATATCATGATAAATGGAGAAAAGATTGAAGTTGTCAAGGATTTCATTTTACTTGGATCCACAATCAATGCCCATGGAAGCATCAGTCAAAAAATCAAACAACATTTTACATTGGGCAAGTCCACTGCAAAAGACTTCTTTCAAGTCTGTCTTGGAAGAAGTACAGAGTGCTCCTTGGAAGCAAGAATGGCAAGACTTTTTCTCACATACCTTGGGCATGTTATAAGGAGGGACCAGTCCGTGGAGAAGGACATCATGCTTGGTAAAGCAGAGAGTCAATGAAAAAGAGGAAGACACTCAAGGAGATTGATTAACACAATGACTGCAACAACAGGCTCAAACATAGCAACTACAGTTTGGATCCTGCAGGACCAGGAAGTGTTTCATTCTGTTGTACACAGGGTCGCTATGAGTTGGAACCCACTGGATGGTACCTAACAACAACAGGTTTATCCCAAATTTTGTCAAGTTCTTTGAATTTACTCTGAATTTTGCTTTCCTTGAAGTAAATTATTTTGTATGTATTTTATTATTCTCTTGGCTTCATCATTTGAGGATTTGAGACAGTCTTCAGAGTGGTTTACAGATACTTACAAATCAGGAGGGTGTTCGAGACACATACTGGCATTCTGTAATCTCAGTTTGTCCTTTCAGGAGATATGCTATTGAACGGAGTCTTAAATTTAGAAGCATCATTTGAATTGCCAATGGAGAGCATTAATCTGAAGATTCCTATGAGTGATGTGAGAAGTGCATCTTCAAGGTAATTTCTTACCAGTAAACTTACAAAAGAAGCCCTGGTGGTGCAATAGTTAATCTCACAGCTGCTAAAACCCAAAGGTTGGCAGTCTGAACCCATCAGTGACTCCTCAGAAGAAAGACCTGGCAATCTGCTCTCTTAAAGACTACAGCCTAGGAAACCCTATGGGGCAGTTCTATTCTGTCATAGAGCGTTGTATGAGTTGGAATTGACCAGATGGCACGCAACAACAACAAACTTAGAAGGGTTAACCTGATTTTAAGCTGAGATTTTGGGAATCTCAGAACAAAACTTTATCTTCCAAATTTTGTTGGGTATATACCACATTGTATTGTTGTTGTTAGCTGTCCTCGAGTGGGCTCCAAACTCATGGTGACCCCATGCACAAAGGAATGTAACACTGCTCAGTCTTGCCCTATCCCCATGATCAGTTGAGGATCAGACTATTTTGATCATACCATAGTGGGGTGTATTTTTCTTGGGTTTATGAGATCATTCACTCTCTATATTTATCCTTTAATAACTTCTTCTCACTAAGCTGTTGAACATGGCTTTGTATTCTCCCATTTACCTCCCCAGCTTTGCCACCCTCTGGCCTGCACTCCTCTGCCTGATTACTTTGCTTTCTCCCTCAAAATGTTGAGCCGTGGTCAGTTTTTTTTCACTGTCGTATTGTTGGTGTCTAGGTACATAATAGGCACTTAATAATAGTTGTTGAATGCACAGGTAAAATATCTGAACCCAACTCATTCTTATAGATCCAAATTAAGTCTATTTTGCCTATTCTTCTCTGATATGCCATAGCACTTATTCTTGGTGGTACTCATTTGGCAATCAGCAACTAGTCAACATTTACCATATTTTCATGTGTCCCTTCTTCTTACCCTATTGCATTCTAGATTTCTCATGGGTAGACATACTGCCTTGTGTCTTTGTGAGTGTGCACAGTGTCTGCACAGTGAAGACACCCAATAATATCCTTTTTTAAGTCTGATCCCATTGAGGAGTAATTATTTTTGTTTTGCCCGTTTAGGCAAAGGGCCACCTGATAAAGGAACTTTTCACCTCTCATTCTAAAGAAGATTGGAGTTTCTTTCCTACACTGAACTGAAATAATCTCTCTCTGTGTCTCTCTTTATATAATATATGTGTGTGTGTATACACATAAATATTATATATATATATATATTCCCTTCATAAAACATAGCACTTTCCACATGTGGTTCTTTTCCAGTATTTTTTTTAAGTTATCGGAACTCAGAACTAAAAATAAGCTGACTCTTGTTCTATCATTTAGATAAATGGTAATAGTCTTGTAAATCATAGACTTGTCCATAATACTGATTTTTTTTTATATGATTCCAACTCATCAGAGATGATGCCTTATTATTCACACCATGCTGAACTGCTAATTTTCAGAGACAAATGCACCTGTGGAAAAAGAAATCATATTTTTTAATTGTATTATCCACTGAAATACCACATACTGTTTTGTCCTTGTTGTTAATACAGAAATCAGAGGGTGTAAATCTCTTCATTTTCCTTTCAGCACTTCTGGCCAGGGTGTTAATGGCCTTCTGCCAGGAAGTAGTATAGGCTTCCAGCCCACCAACAATGAAACCATTTAATTGGCTTTTCAAACAGGAAACACAAGGAGGAGGGGGTCTTAGTGCTAATGCATTTAGATGGAAACATATTTTCAAATCTCCAGTTAAAACACGGGACAAAAGATCTTAATCCATTGTGATATAAAGTGGGTAGTGTGGACTCTCTCCATTTATTAAGTAATAAAGGCTTATTTTACGGATTGAAAATACATCATCAGCACCTTAAGAGATTTCTTTCCAAACACTAAACCCAGTTTTCCCCTGCCAAGATGAAAGTACTCTAGTTTAAAAGGAAGCATAAGAAATACCTCCTGCTTGAAAAAAACAACACTTCTAAGGGCAGATAGTTTGCTCTGGTACAGAGGCTGTAAACTGTCTAATTCAGAGAAAAATTGGATTGAGAAATCATGACTACATTAATGATGACTATTAACAGTTGGGTGAGCTCTACAATGAGCCTGTGGAAATTTCGGCTGTTCACATTTTGCGAAGGAAAGCAGACAGCTGAGATAAACAATTGTGTGATATTAAGAAAAGATATATTCTGGTGTCCACAATGGTTGTTATAGAATGTTAAAGATTAAAGAAGTTTCAAGCAATTTATTGAAAAAAATGTGAAATGAATGAGGGGGGAAGTGACCCTTGATTCCGTCATTGCGGACAAGATCTGAAAATAGAAGTCCGTGCAATAGGTGTCCTTCAGTTTGAATTGTATAGTATTAAGCTGAATGCCTTCATCTTTTGCTGAAACTATCTCTTTGCAGCAAAGATGACATAGGGGGAGAGAACAAATATAAAGCATTCAGTAGCACAAAGGGCAGAAAATAACATGCTCGAGTCCCCATTTCTACAAATATATACCAAGCTAGTTTTATGAGAATCATTGGCGAATTTTTCTAAAATGCTAGGGGACAGGATTATTGCAACAATAGCTGAGCCTGAATTAATTAGGTCTAAAAGTGGCAGAGTGGGAACAGGATTTAGATAAAAGCACAAGGAATCTACCAGGCCTTAATTGGAGATCAAATTCAGAATCAGATTTGCAATATCTGCTTCAAGCTGCTGTCTGACCAAAATCTTCCCTTCCATTTAGATGTGCATTGATTTCACACACATTTACTGTGGCTACTCCGTTCCAGCCTGGTCCTTCTCAGATTGCGCTAGGAGAGCCTAGGAGGACACCAGTATCATCTTGAAGCCAACAGTCTCTGGCGGCGGTCGGCAAACTATAGCCCATGGGCCAAATCTGGTCCCCACCTGTTTTTTTTTTTTTTGGTAAGGCCTGCAAGGTAAGAAAGATTTTTAAATTTTAAAATGGTTGAAAACAAAATCAAGAGAATAATATTATTTAACACATGAAAATTATAGTAGTATCCATAAATATATATATAAATATATTTTGATTGGAACACAGACATACCCATTGGTTTAGGTATTATCTATGCCTGCTTTCACACTACAGTGGCAGAGTTGAGACCACATGATCTGCAAATCCAAAAATATTTACTGTCAGGTCTGTTACAGAAGAAGTTTACCAATCCCCGGCATATAGTAGGACCCCTGGTGGCACAGTGGTTAAGAGCTCGACTGCTAACCAAAAGATCAGCAGTTCGAATCCACCAACCACTCCTTGGAAACATTATGGGGCAGTTGTACTCTGTTCTGTAGGGTTGCTATGAGTCGGAATCAACTCGAAGACAAAAGGTTTAGTTGGTATATGGTAATGGTGACCCAGAAGTTCTAAATTAACTAGTCAAGTTCATGTACAGTTGGTCGATGAGGTTGGGAGAACACTCTACCGATCTGGCATATTTGGCCTAACTAATCAATTGCAAAAAATGATTGCTTAGTACCTTCACATCCATGTAGACACAGCCCCAGAGAGCACTTGCTTCCCCCAAATGTAACTTTTATGAAAACAATAGAAGAGGCAAAAGAAAAAAGAAGGTTTACGAAACAGCTTTCTTCCACTTTTCTTTAGGTTCAACTTGATTTCTGGAGTTATTCAGCTAGTAGCACGTAACATAACAGTTGTTACATCAGTAATTACGGAATTTTCGGCACCTGGTATTAGAGAAGTTTAAGTAAGGAAGGCTTTTTCAGTACCCTTCCCCCAAAACTACAATCAAGGCAATTTTTCAGCTTTTTCTCCCTAAGCCTTCTGTGTGAAATAGACTGGAGATAGAATTACAAAGTGATGAGTTTGTGTCTAGGTATACGTTTAGAAGTTCTTCAGCTAAGAAAGTTTTGCCTCTTTCAAGTTATTCTACTGATATTCCCATGGATCAATTATTTTTTGAGGCCAACTCCTTTTGAATTGCCTTCCAATGCATCAGCTTATTAATTTATTTATTTAACACGTATATGTTGAGCACCTACTATGTGCCAGGAACAGCTTCAGGCACTAAGGAAGCAGTAGTAAATGAAAGAGACGAAACTCCCTGCCCTGGTCAAAACTGTATATAGGAAATCAGATAATAAACAAAGAAGTAAACATAAAGTATGAGAGAGGGAGACACCTACCACGGAAAAAAAATAAATCAGAAAAGGATGTTAAGGCGTGTGGTGGCTGAGAGCTGCAGCACTGTCAAACAGAGTGATCAAAAAGGCCTTACTGAGAAAAGTCTAACAAATAGCAAGGGAGTGGGCCAGAAGGCAAAACATCCCAGGCCGAGGGAGACACATATGCAGAGGCCCTGAGGTGGAGGCGCTTTGGGGAACTACAAGTAGACGGTGCTATGGAGGATACAACTCTGAATCAGTCCCAAACCTACTCTAAAGGTCTTTCCAGTAAGTATGGGAGATAGATGACATGTCAGTAAACATTTCTAGTCCAAGAGATGAAGTGACTTGTGCCCTAAGACATAAATAACAAAGTGCCAGAGAAAAGAGTGTTTCTTTCAGGCTCAGGAAATAGAATAAGGATTTTTGGAAGAGACAGAGGCTTAAAAGGATGGCTCTGGGGCAGGGTGGAAGGAGGACAGCACTAGCAAAACACAAAATCAGAAAATACTGGGGTAACATGATGGTGAGCCGTGTCCATTTGTCTTACGTGATGGATGGAGTGGATGGTGAGAAACACTGAGAAACATGCTGGAATAGTTAAGGGCAGGTAAGTGGGGGAGGGAGCTAGTGGGCAACCATGAATGCAGGTGGAGAGAATTTGAATTGAACCCCAGGGGTGCTTAGTACAAATGCATATTCTGTGGAAGTAGAGTTGGAGGACAATACTCAAGAGATAGTACAATTAACATTATAAAAATGTAGCTTTTAAGTGCTATTTGGAACATGTGTTGGGGCAATGGATGATGGAAAAACCAGATTTATAGACAGTCAAATAGGAAACAATATTTGCCCGTAAATTTTTCAAAAATATCCTAACTCTCACTGGACTTACCATTTAAAACTCCCATTATATTCCTGCTATCAGATTTGACAAGGCGCTCTGGTGATGCAATGGTTAAGTGCTCAGCTGCTAACCGAAAATTCGGTGGTTTGAACCCACCAGTGGCTCCATGGGAGCAAGACCTGGTGATCTGCTCCCATAGAGATCATAGCCCAGAAAACCCTCTGTGCAGTTCTACAAACTGCAATCAACTTTATGGCACACGATAACAACATCAGATTTGACAGAAAAGGCAGGCGACCAACATTTCCTAATGTTTTATGTTTTGGTCCCCTAAACATCCAGAAATACATACGCATACAACCTCTTCCTCAAAACCAGTAGTTCTCAGCTGGGGGCAATTTTGCCCTCTAAGGGACGTTCGGCAATGTCTGGAGATAATTTTTGTTTATCACAACCAGAGGTAGGGTACTATGGACATCTGATGGGTGGAGGCCAAGGATGATGCTAAACATCCTGCCATGCACAGGCCAGTCCCCACAGCAAAGAATTCTCTGGCTCAAATATTGATAGTGCTGTGGTTGAAAAAACCTGAGTGAGACTAATCCACACGGATGCACTAGTCTCTAAAGTTGCCAGTGAAATTTGAATTTCAAATAAATAATGAACAAATTTTTAGTATAATTATGTCCCATTCAATATTTCTAACATACTTAAAAAAAAATTATTCATTGTTTATCGGAAATTCAAATTCAGAGCCACAAGCAGTCCCCTGGTTAGGAACATCTGACTTCTGGACAACTTGGACTCACCCTTTAATGTTTTGTAAATTCGCCCTCACTTTGAAACAACTGAGCCAACAAATTCTTTATCACAATCACCTTCACTAGCCACATGCAACTTTTAAATCATGGAAAAGCTTTAAGCCTTTTCTTGCACTGAAGTTAGGCTAAATTAGAACTGTATGCACCTGTTACAACTTAGCTACAAATTCTTAAAGACACAGTGAGGAACAGATCTCATTTGTAACCCGGGGACTGTCTTATACGTATGGGGGCTCACTACATTACTGTTTTTAATGAGGACTAGGAAATAACTAACGCTCAGATCTAACCCTAGATCTGACGTTGAATCAGAACCTGCATTTCACAAAGATCCCCAGGTGATTCATATGCACATTAAAATTCGAGAAGCACTGTACTGGATCATTCCTTCTGTTAGCCATTAAAACACTGAATCAACCCGAGAGATTAAATGCCTGAAATATGGCAATTGCCACTCTGAAGTCCACCTCTACAGCTTGAGGAAATATATCTAAATGTTCTTTATAAACTGTTAAGTCCCATATAAACATAAGGTTTTCTTAGTACTATATTAATTGACTGATGTAGACATCTGTAAGGAATTTATGTATTTATAGCCAAATTTGGTAAAAAAAGAAAAATGGTTATAAAAGTTAAATCCTGATAAATTAATAATAAAACCCTTAGGTAAATGATACTTAACACCAGGAAAAGGAAGGTAGCCCAGTATCAAAACAGAATCTGATAAAAAAAAAACTACCAGGAATAACAAAACAAAAAACCAGTTATCATCAAGTCAGTTCTGACTCATGGCAGCACCACGTGTGCCAGAGTAGAACTGTGCTCCATAGGGTTTTCAAGGCTGTGACCTTTAAGAAGTAGATCACCAGGCCTTTCTCCTGAGGCCTCTCAGGGTGGACTTGAATCAACAACCTTTTAGGTAGTAACCAAATGCTTAACCGTTTGTGCGACCTAGGGACACTATCCCACCAAGAATAGCCGATCAATAAATAGTAGATTGCTATGTTTAGCAGAACAGATAGTCAGTAAATGAAAGGAAAATCTAAGGAAGGATAAAAACATATTTCTTTCATTTTAATTTATGTTCCCTCTCACCCATATGGACTAGGATATTTCAAATAAGTCAGTATGGGCTGTGATTTCTTCATCCCTGGACAGGCAGTCCCATAGAGTAAACAGTTGGAAATGAGAGATCCTTCATAAAGGATTACCCAGCAGGTCTGAGAACCACCTAATCTCTGTGTGGCAACAGACTTTCCTTGCCTTTAGCTCTCAATTTAGTGAGGAAAGGCTTCAGAAGACATTGCGGTCAGCTCTGACAAGGCTTAGCTCATTTCTCCTTGAAAAAATGATAGCAATGGCAACAGAACCACAAGCCTGAAAAATACAAAAGCCTCCCAGGGCTTGTAAGGGCTGAGCACCATAGCATTGTTAGGATTCCTTTAATACTGATTTCAAATACTTCCGTGGTAGCCTTCAGCACCAATAACAACATGAATATTTTATACCATAGCACCCCTGACTACAAGTTTAGTTTTTATCAATAGCTGAGGATGACATTTGAGACCTCTGTTCTCTTTGATTCCCTACTATTATATTTTCTGCATGCGCTTCTTTGTGTTTTATGAGTCACAGAGAACACTGTGTTCAATGTTTGCATTTCACATTTCTACGTATCAGAGGAAGATGGACAGGTTGTAATGCTACTGATTTTTCCTTAGTAAAAACTAAAACAATTTACATTCAGTACTGCATCGATAGGCAGGCTGAGGTAATGAACTTGAAAAGAAGAGAAATTTTAAAAGGTTGGGGATAATATTTTACTGATTTTGGCAAGAAATAGTGGCTTTCCTCAGGGGGAAAAATATTCAAAATCCAAAACATAAACCAACTATGTTTTGAGGTAAGAATTAAATGGCATATGGGTGGTAGCTTATTGAGATCCACAAAGAAGAGGTGCTATAGGCAGGTCAGGAACTAAATAAAAAATGAAACCTAAATATATTTGGCCAAAGCAACTTCATTATTTCCTGAGCATGAACATCTGAGAATAAAGAATGACCACCAGAAATTGATTATAAGTTCAGATTAATTTATTTTTGTAATATATAGCAGACATTACATATACTTTACATACTTTATAATATAATTCTTCTTGGTGAAGAACTTTGAATACACCATGGACTGCCAGAAGAACGAAAAGTCTATCTTGGAAGAAGTACAGCCAGAATGTGCCTTAGAAGCAAGGATGGCGAGATTTCATCTCAAGTACTTTAGACATGTAATCAGGAGGGACTAGTCCCTGCAAAAGGACATCATGCTTGGTAAAGTAGAGAGTGAGTGAAAAAGAGCAAGACCCTCAACTAGATGGATTGCCACAATGGCTCAAGCATAGCGACGATTATGAGGATGGCTCAGGACGGGGCAGGGTTTTGTTCTGTTGTACATAGGGTCACTCTGAGTTGGAACTGACTTCTAACAGTAACAACAATAATATACCAGTATTGACAATGGTCAATTTTGATTGTAAAGACATCACCATGAGAGCTTAAATATTTTGTAGAACTAAAACTTGGCAATTCTAAAACTTATTTTAAATAAGTGCATCTTCATAGTTTTTAAACCAAAAATGCAGTTTTTATTTGCCAGTCAATAGTAATTGGTTTATTAGATAAGGAGATTTGGCTTAGCTTTTTGATGATTGCTAGCTCTTATTAGTGTTTTGTGTCTTATTCTGTTGGAGTATCTTTCCAGCCTGATCCATCGGGGAAATTTTGGCTGCTTTCACTGAGTTCATAATATGTGTCTTAATACCAGGGACAGTCTGTAAGAATCTAGTTTCCCTCTTTCAACCAGTGAAATACGAGTTCTGACAAAGGAAGAAAATACAATTCCTGTACTCACTGATTTTGAACATAGGAACAAAGAGAGAGTAGAAAGAAGCCTACATAAAAACAAAACCAAAAACCAAACTCGTTGCTGTCAAGTCGATTCCGACTCATAGCGACACCATAGGACAGAGTAGAACTGCCCCATAGGGTTTCCTAGGCTGTAATCTTTATGGAAGCAGACTGCCACATCTTTCTCCCATGGAGCGGCTCATGAGTTCAAACTGCTGATCTTTTGTTTAGCAGCTGAGCACTTAACCACTGAACCACCAGGGCTCCTTGAAGCCTGGGTAAGTGAGGAGAAATAAAAGAAAGTTTAGATCAAATCCTTACACAGATCTTCCTTTCTAAAACACCCTAGTTAGAAAAATGTTTCATCCCACCACCTCGCTTTCTTAGAGTTTTGAACTGAGTGGACAGGCACTCATTAGCAGATATTCATATTCTACTCATGAAAAACTTCTTGTCCCCTCTCTCATCCAAACTCATATCACTCACATCAATATCGTCCATCTGGCAAGTAGTAATCTACTTATGCCACCTACTATGTTATTGATTGTCATATAACCCACCAGACAGCAGCAATGTAGTTTAGTAAGAACAAGCCATGCCAAGCTAGACCTATTCATTATGTTGACTGGTCGATTTTCCCCTTGGTGAATCCAAGGGCTTCTATAGACATGGTGTATCTTAATTTTGGTTAAACATTCTACAAGTGACAGCTTGTTGGGCCCTTGAGGTTTATTTACCTATTCAAGGCTATATTGGTCCTGTTGGGAGGGTCAAAATGTATTGAATGTTAAAGCTTTAGTCCAGGTTGAGTGGGAGAGGGGGCAGAATAACTTAAAACATTCCATCCTAGTTTCCTCCATGGCAAGCTGGTCTATGTCTACTCACTGATGTTTCTGTATTTTCTATTACTTGGCCCTATTTCCAGGGCTGTGCTAACCACCTTGCATATGGCTAAGTGTCCATTAGCTGGATGTATTTTGAACGAGTGAGATGCTTTTGTCTCACCCTCCCACACACCATTGACTGTGAGAAGGAGAACAGGACAAATCTACCAAATGTGGAAGGAGGAATACTTCGAGGAAGTTTGATCCTGGAAGAGTAAGAAAATTATCTTGCAAATTTCAATTTATATTAAAATTGTGTGCTTATTGGGGGAGGAGCTTTAAATGGGTCTTGTGGGCAGGCAAAGATATTTTGGGGAGATTTAAAACTCAGCACACTATTGACTTCACAGTCTAAAATTTGAATTTCATAATGCCATCAGTTGCAGTTGAGTTGATTCCCATGTGTTGCAGAGTAGAACTGTGCTCCATAGGGTTTTCATGGCTATGACCTTTTAGAAATAGATCACCAGGCTTTTCTTCCAAGGCACTTGTGGGTAAGTTTGAATTGCCAAACCTTTGGTTAGTAGCCAAATACTTAACCATTTGCCCCACCCAGGGACTCCAAATTTCACGGTAAGTACTATATACATATATTACAAATAGCTTGTCAGTAGGGTTGACAGTTTACCTGGGATAATTTTGAAATTTTCCAAAGGCTTTTTGTTTTTTAAACTAGTTCTTCTAAAGAGTCATAATAGTTTATTTCTTTTTATAGTTTGTATTTCTGACTTGAAGTGACCAAAGGAGGCCACACAATAATAAAGAGTGAAGATTTATCTTGTGTGTGCCGTAAAATCACTGAGCTCTTACAACTGATCAAAGCGTTCTCTCCAGAAGCAGTAACTCCTATTATAGCAAAATATAATCACCAGATCCGTGCATGAATATTGTTTTATCAGACTCAGAAACAACTGTCAGCATGAAAAAAGTCTTTGCTTTGAAGATTTTCACTTTATTACATTTCCTGGACATGTTCAACTTTACAAATCATGTCTATCATAGTCTAACTACAAGGACAGGGATAGGTCTGTTTTTTCTTTATGAAGTGCTTCAGCACCAGACCAATCCACAACTAAAGAGTCCTCAGCAAAGAGTCAAGTGACAACAGTTACAAGTTAAGCTGTCACATCAACTAGTTTGGTGACCTTGGGGTAGACACATCATATAAAATGCATAAAATGAAATTGTATTTGCCCAATCTACCTCACTAGTTTGTCATGGTGATCAATAGAGACGATGCATAGGAAAGCTCTTCTGAAAATGGAAAGGAAGATACTTTAGTTATGGAAAAGTGTTTTGTTTCTAAACTTTGCTTCCCAAAATTCCCTCACAGATGAGCAAATATTGCTGCCCCGTTCCAGGGGGCTCTCTTCCAGTGATCCCTTCTTCTGCCAGAACCCCGCTCTACTTGTAATGTGACAGGAGCTATCCAGGAGGGCTAATATCTCCTGCCTTCACTATCCTCTCTTTCAGCTCAAACTCCCTTATAGGACTGTCCGCTCCGGCAGGTTTTCCAAATGGCTAATTAATCGCCTACTTAACTTCTGCACTCTCTTGTGGTTCAGTAGACCAGCCGCAGGCCTCAGAAAGTCAGGTTTCAGAGGGGCCGAGAACTCAGTAGACACTAAAGGCCAGGAGAAACCAGGAAAAGGAGCCCAGGAACTGTGGAATCATTTTATGTCTCTGTTAATAATATATTGCCACGTTATGGGCAGTCCCAAGCACCCAACCAAACCATGTATACACATGTCCCTATGTGTTCTGAGTTCCAAATAAAATCTGTTCATAAACTGAGCACTGCCAGTGCCATTAAAATATTTTCTTCTCCCAATTTTCCCATCTTTATTGCTACAACTGTTGGCGCTGCTTACGATGATCTTCACGTTGTATGTGGGAACAGACATTCCTGAATTCCAATTCAAGAATACCTTTCAACATTGAGGAAGCCATATTTTATTTCTCCATCTGTGGAATGGGCATGCCAGTCCTGCTTCCAATGGTACAATCTTCAGAAAGGCTGAAAGTGATTCTTTCATGCAGAAATACCACTATGTTAATAGACAACGTGTTGGTCCCTGTTATCTAAGTTACACGGAAAAGAATAATAATTGTTTTGACTAGAAAATCAGAATGAGTTTCCAACAGTGTACATATTTGCGAAAGTAAGTCAAAGTTATGTTAATTCCCCATTCCAGTAAGCTCTTTGGCATTAATTTACATATATTCTTTTAACCAAATAATGAAATGATTTTTCTTCTTTTAAAAAACTCACGGCCAACATTTATTCTAAAAGAGGAAATTCTAATTATGAGGATATTATTATTTTCTCATTTGCAGAGTCAGTTCATTAGAGCTGTAATCCTTTCCCTCAGTCCACAGACTGAAAACAACTCTTTCTCTGTGATTCTAAGAACAAAATTGCCGATTTCAACAAAAGACCAAATACCCAGTAACTGAAGACTTAGCCAATAAAAACAATGAACAAAGAAGGGAGCGGTTCTCATACTCCACTTGAGAGCTTTCTTCATAATCGTTCATGGAAGTCACTGAGCTTCGTCTTGGTGGCCTCGTAAAAATATGATGTTAAATGTGAATTATGCTATACAACATCATGGTGTCTAGCCAGCCAAATTCAAATGACATTTCATTTATACTTCTCTAATCTCTCCAAGTGCTTCAGCGGGTCATTCATAGAACTGAGTCTTAATGGTTAGAAATTAAATTAGAAAAGAAATATGCATCATAGTTCTATTGCACTAAAATGAATTTTTTTTTCCCCCAGTTAAGTGAAGCATCTCTCTCTTTTGGATAATCAAGAAAGAAAAAAAAAAAAGCTAACTTAATGGAGTGCGCTCATTAATGCTGCTCTAGCCTGTCCATTAGCATGTGTCTTTAGAGCAAAGATAGCAAAATGTTACTCAAACATGTCTCAGCCTAAATTTACTAACTTTCCTCTCATATTCTGCCCTATTAGGCATTTAGTTAGTGTTTGTTTTTCCAAGAGCATCCAATCTATTTAAGAAAACAAATATAGATGATATTATTTTTTAACTTTTCTTGCCAGAATGAAAATAAAACTCACATGTAGTGCTCATGAATGAGTTAAATAGCAAACTACATATGAGGCAAGGAAATTAAAAGAAGAAGTGAATATGCATAAATCTGTAGACTGTAACCCACTGACTTGAAGCTAAGATCCAGGCATGAACCTGATTTTTCAGGAGACAAGAAATTGGTAGTTAACACCAGAATTCTGTTTTATTCTTACCTACTTTTCTATACATAGCAGTTGTTTCTAAATTGGGAGCCAAGGAACTCTGGGCTTACAGAGGGTGAGTGTTTTAGAGTTATACAAAGGGTTACTTGAGTAAGTATGCCCATTAACCATTGTCTAAAGACTACTAATATGCCTTTCAAAGTACATTTCATACTATTTTAAGATTATGGAGATACTATTATCAATAATAAAACAAAACTTTGTTTAAAATTTTTATTAAATTTATAGTAATAGACATTGTCATTTTTTTGTTCTATTTTTAATTAGTAACTACCAAAAGAACAATCTTATCATCTTAAATTCCAAAAAAGTCTTAAAAAGATGTCTATAAACAGAGGGAATCAAAATCAAATCTACATACATACATATACACACACACATATATACATGTATATCTACACACACATATATACATGTATATCTACACACACATATATACATGTATACACACACACACATATATACATATACATCCTTGCTTCTAAGGAACATTCTGGCTGTACTTCTTCCAAGATGGATTTGTTCATTCTTCTAGTAGTCCATGGTATAGTCAATATTCTTCAACAACACCATAATTCATATGTGTGTAGGTAGGTAGATAGATAGATATATGTATACGTACAGTCCCCCATCCCCACACACATACTTAGTAATGCTTAAATGAGCTGCTTATTTAAAGCACAAACCTAATCTTGTAGCATTGGCTCACAAACCTAATTTTGTAGCATTGGTTCAAGTCTTTTAAGAAAATATTTTTGCTGTCTTGAGTTGTTGAATTAATACCTTCAGGTATTGTTAAAGTACGCCTCCTTAAGAATTTAGATTTACACTTAATATTTTCAGTCAACATCTTCAAGACCGTTGTGGCCAGATTACACATATACCCTTTAACAATGTTAATAATAGTCACTACGGAGGGTGTACACATATTTTCTTTAATCATAATAGCAACTCAGTGAGGTGCCAGGGACTATTCCCATTTTACATATAAGAAAACTGAGGCTCCGAGAGGCTGGGAGACAAGAGGGCTGAAAGTAGAAGTGGATAGTTAGGACTCCTTTATGGAAGAGAGCTCCACAACATGTTAGGGGAAGCCAGACATTCAAAGCATGACCTTACATTGTTAGCCTGATTCCATGGGGGTGGATCGTATCCTTGTGCAAAATCTCTCTTGATTTCAGCGTTTGAAAGCTGCCTACACTGACCCTGGAAGCTATTTCTTACAGTTAGGAGGTCCTTTCATTCCTGTGGAGGCCAATTATCCCTGCTGTGACAAACAGAAACACACTCAATAAGTGGGAGGTGTCTCTGAAGACACACGTGCGCTAATGGGTCAGTGGAATTACCTTTAGGTACGGAGACAACAAAGATTTCCTTTTGAGAATAACATGCAACACCAAACCCTGCTGGTAGGCTTCATGTGATGGGTAACTAATAACTAACTTATAAAAGAGGATTCTTCATTCTCAAGCTGATGGCCAGTTAAAAACAGAAAAAGAATTAATAGCTGTTTGCAGCATGTCCAGGGTACATGTGAGCTTAGCAAGTAAATTAACTTTTTCAGCTGTAGGATATCTGATTAATGATTAAATGATAGTGCTTTGACTCTAATCCTACATATTTTCAAGATCACATCTTTTTTTCTCTAAGAGTAATGCATGAGGAGAGAGAATTCCATGAAATCTTACCAATAGATTGATGTATGTTTAGTCTTGCTTTTAAATATTTCATAAAACTGAGAAATGTTCATTTCTCTATCTCCATCTTCCTCACCCCACCCCACAGTCACATCCACCCAAATCTTTACACTAGTCATCCTAAAAATGAGACAGATTATTTCAGAAAGTGTCTCAGTTCACCGAACACTGGAAGTAAATTTACGAGCACTGAATAAATTAATGGTTATAATTTGCCCTCATAATGCAAAACAGAATCAAAGGAAATCAAATCAGCCTGTATATTAGCTGTGTTTCTCACTGGGCTAGGGTATAGCATTAGAGGTATTAGGGGACAGGAATATATAAAACAGCTTCATCTCTACTTTTAAAATCTATTAAAATTCCTTCCAATAATGTGACCTAACTTTCAACCTTCCTACTTTACAGATGAGTAATCCAGTTAACGGAGGTCAGGGAAGGCTAAGCCACTTGCCAAAACCCAGATGACCAATGATTTGTGTAGTGGGAGCTAAGATCCAAATTCCTTGCTCTATGCGTCTCTGACTTGCTCCTCAGTGGCACTGTTCACCCGTGATTTTATTTTTACATGTCAGCCCTAGCCCTCTTTCTGCTTCTAAGACCTGTGACCTTGACCCCTCACCCAGAAGAAGTGGGAGCCTGATATAGGGGGTTATTAGAGACTCTGCTTTTAGCCCTAGAAATCATGCAATTCATTATCATTCCCTATGCTGATTGTCCAATTTCCTGGATGTAAATGGAACATTAAGGACAGTGACAGCATCATCTTGCCACCTCCCACTTCACATCCACCATGTGTTAAATCCATGTATCTGGCTTTCCTGCTCAATTCTGTGCTGGTTACACATCTGGAATGCGTACTGTTTCATAAACTGCTTGTGGAAGTCAGTGTGACATAGTATGAAAAGACGTTCAGTGCAGTGTTTGGTATGCAGTAAATATTCAGAATCTAATGTTGCCTCTTTTAGATTGATTTCCACTTGCATTGAGACCTGATGATGTCCTTAGATCACTTCCTTTCATTCATTCATCTATTTGTTCACTCAGGGCTAGTCACAGAAGGTCTACTCTGTGCCTGGTTCTGTGATAGGCAATGGACTTCTGAACTTGGCAGTCTGCTGCCTGGCCTGTCAAAGCTATGTGACAGTCCCATAGTATTATATACCCGCACAGCCCTGGTCTAGCTCAACTCTAGATTCCTTCCCTGTGGCCTTGCCTCTACTTTTATCCATGATCAAACTCACTGTCTCTGTGTCTCACTGTCCCGGCTCTGTTGTTTGATCCTAGTGGATAAATTGAAATAGTATTGACAAATTGAAATAAAATCAAGGAAATACTAAAGATTACAATAAAATCAGAAATGCAAAGTCAGAAACGTTGGAAAGAAAGAAATGAGGAAAAGTGTTTCAAGACGTAGAGTTTTTAAATATAGAAAAACCACCACTATAACCTGCTTTGTTTCTATAATCATTTTATCTATTACCTGGAGATAATAATAGTACCTGACTCATAGGATGGGTGTGAGGACCAAATTAAATAATAAATATATAATTTGTCTAGTAAGCATTTAATAAATGCTAATTTTAATAACCACTATTATCTATTATAACTATAATCTAAATTTATATATGCTTGTTATGTACATGACTTTTGAAAGAAAAAAAAAAAATAGAAGCTGACAAAGTGTTAAAGAAATACTGATCTAAGTCCCTTAAAAGCATATAAGAAATAAAAGCTTGATATCTCTTGAATTATTTGTTGAAAATAAATGTACATTTACCTCAAGGTTCTATTTAATCGGTGAAGACTCCCTGAGTTTGCTACATAATCATCATCCCTAGAAATAAAGAAGACGTGTTCACCTTGTATTGATTTGCCTCCTTTCACAGGACATTAGACAATCATCCAACATTAAGCATATTGGGTGCCCGGAGATTTTGTTTTATTTTGGTTTGGTTTTTAAACATTCAAACTGTGTTCCTTTGGCTTGTTGAACAAATGCAATCTTTAAAAACAAATAGATAAAGGATAATTAAGATCATCACTTTTAGGGTCAATCCTCAAAAAATAATAAGAAAAGGAAAAAGTATGGCTATAGAGTACGTTGGAACACTATGATTATATAAACAATAGCATCATTCCTAGATATAAACTATAATGATTTCTTCTCTTGTTAGGCTTATAATCCTGGTAAGATAAAGTAGAGACTTGCAGCCATTTGTTTTTATATTTCAACCTCTTTTTGTCTTTAGAGAGAAGAGGGTGCTTTAAAAAGAAATCTAAATGTCCATTTTCAGTTTAGGTTCTATTATAAAGGTACCATAATTGCCACTGAACTATATAAAAAAAAATCAATCAGTTATTCTGAGTATAAAAGCCAAATAGGGGTGTACGTGTTTTGTGATGTATAAGTTTTGTATAGATAAAGACATATCCAAAGTTCTAAGTATTCTACCCATAGTAAATTAGTAAAATATAGCCTGTCTCAACTTATCAGATGATTCTATGATATCTGGTTAAAATCTATTTGTAAAATTATAATTGTAGTAATGTAGGACTGTTTAAATATCAGTTCCCTAGTCATTGTTCATCATTTATTGTCTACATTTCTTTCACTATCTAGCACCTTGAATATGACCTAGTACAGAGTAGGTGCTCAGTAAGTAAGTGTATGTTGGATGAATGAATGTTGAACTTCTGCTAATTCTCTAACATGTACACTTACATTGACTTGACCTTCAGCATTCACCTTGACATTGTCCATTTTCAGGTTCTCTTATAAGTCAGTTAGATATTCATTTCGAAAAGGGGATCAGACTAAGAGGGTCAAGGGAATTCTGGTTCATAGGAGTTGGTGAGTAGATAACCTAAAGTGAGAAAATAATAAAAAAATCTGTGACTAGATTTTTAACCACATATATATCTGGAGGTCAGGGATTACAAACTCAGTGCAAGAGAAAAGGTGGTGAAGGAGGCTGTGGCTAACAGGTGTGCCACTATAAAACAGGACCCAAGGGGCTGTTTGGGAACTATACTGCCTTGGAAATTCCCCCACTTTATGGCAAATATGATATTTTTGGGTCTGAGTCTTAGAAAATTTTAAGAAAATGTGTAAAATATCTCATATATTTGACTAAAGTTGTGTATTATACAAGATACATAAAAATAGGAAAAATACAGCATCATTATCTTAAAAGGGCTAGATACATTGTATTAAGTGTCAAATTCTATTCTTAACCCATTTTGATAGACATTTTCTTTAACACCTTAGTTTGAATAAAAAGACATGAAGCTGCTGGTATATTATAAACATATTATTAGTTATAATGATCTATTTGTGAATTTTTCCTTCTTAGCAGATTTGAAATAATAAAAATACAAATACTGTTAAATTCATTATCGCCTCTTTACTAGAAACATAAGAAATTAACAAAAAGGTGATGTTAAAGCTATGAAAAACCATGTTGTTAATCTAGAAAGAGAAAAAGACAAATTAAAGGCATTTGTAGCAGTCGTTAATTTATCTGACCAAACCTGGTTAAACATTCATCTGGATTTAGATGGGTTCGTCAATATGAAATAAAATCTGACCCTAGAAATTATATTTTCTAGTTTGGGAAAAAAATAGGATTAAAAATTTATATGTAACATAATTTAAGTTCCATTTCTTGAATGGTGTTTATTCAAGTACTTTGGTCATAATCACTATAACAAAATACATGTAAGTGAGGCTGCATTTAGAGGACAACAGAAAGAGTAGGCATTTTTTGAAGAACGTTGTTTTTGTTAGGTGCCATTGAGTTGGTTTGTTGAGTTAGTTCCAACTTATAGTGACCCTACTTACAGCAGAATAAAACACTGCCTGGTGCTACACCACCCTCATAATAGTTACTACGTTTAAGTCCATTCTTGTAGTCCTTATGCCAATCCATCTCGTTGAAGTTCTTCCTCTTTTTTTGGTGACCCTCTACTTTATCAAGCATGCTGTCCTCCTCCAAAAAAAAAAAAGTATTCAGACTCTATTTTGGAAGCAGTTTCAAAAGTTACTACCTTGCCTGTGAATTTTGTGTCTTGATCTTTCCAACACTCTCCTGATAACATGTTCAAAGTACGTGAGACAAAGTCTCACCATCCTTGCTTTTCAGGAACATTTTGGCTGTACTTCTAAGGAATAGATGGGAAAATTTTTCAAAGAAACATTATTAATCCTTGTCTGTTTGTGATGCTAGATTATGTTCACCATTGTCTTGGTCATCTAGTGCTGCTATAACAGAAATATCACAAGTGGATGGCTTTAACAAAAAGAAATTTATTCTCAAAGAAGTTAAACTGTCGCTGTTTGCAGATGATATGATACTATACATAGAAAACCCTACAGACTCCATGAGAAATCTACTGGAACTAATAGAAAGATTCAGCAGAGTAGCAGGATACAAGATAAACATTCAAAAATCAGTTGGATTCCTATACACCAGTAAGGAGAATGATGAAAAGGAAATCAGGAAAACAACACCATTTTCAATAGCCCCTAAAAAGATAAAATACTTAGGAATAAATCTGACCAGGGATGTAAAAGATCTATACAAAGAAAACTACAAAACACTACTGCATGAAACCCAAAGGGATCTACATAAATGGAAAAACATACCATGCTCATGAATAGGCAGACTCAACATTGTGAAAATGACAATTCTACCCAAAGCAATTTACAAATAAAATGCAATCCCAATCCAAATACCAACAACATTCTTCAAAAAGATGGAAAAACTAATCATTCACTTTATATGGAAAGGGAAGAAGCCCCGAATAAGTAAAGCACTACTGAAGAAGAAGAATAAAGTGGGAGGACTCACACTACCTGACTTGAGAACCTACTATACAGCTACAGTAGTCAAAACAGCCTGGTACTGGCACAACGACAGATACATTGACCAATGGAACAGAATTGAGAACCCAGATGTAAATCCATCCACCTACAGTCACCTGATCTTCGACAAGGGCCCAAAGTCCATCAAATGGGGAAAAGACAGTCTTTCTAACAAATGGTGCTGGCAAAACTGGATATCCATTTGCAAAAAAATGAAACAGGACCCATACCTCACATTGTATACAAAAACGACTTCAAAATGGATCAAAGACCTGAATATAAAGCCTAAAACTATAAAGTTCATAGAAGAAAAAATAGGACGAACACTACAGGCCTTAATATATGGCATTAACAGGATACAAACCATAACCATCAATGCACAAAACCCAACAGATAAGCTAGATAACTGGGATCTTCTAAAAATCAAACACCTATGCTCTACAAAAGACTTCACCAAAAGAGTCAAAAGAGAACCTACAGACTGGGAAAACATTTTTGGACAGTACAAGTCAGACAAAGGTCTAATCTCCATAATCTACAGGAAAATCCAACACCTCTACAACAAAAAGACAAACAATCCTATTAAAAAATGGGCAAAGGAAATGAACAAGAAGACATTCAAATGGCCAACAGACACATGAGGAAATGCTAGCGATCACTAGCCATTAGAGAAATGGAAATTAAAACCACAATGAGATACCATCTCACCCTGGCATTATTGGCACGAATCAAAAACACTGGAAATAACACATGCTGGAGGGGCTGCAGGGAGATGGGAACACTCATGCACTGCTGGTGGGAATGCAAAATGATACAACCATTTTGGAAAATGATATGGCGCCTCCTCAGAAAGCTAGAAATGGACGTACCATTCAATCCAGCAATCCCACTCCTAGGAATATATCCTAGAGAAATAAGAGTCGTCACTCGAATAGACATATGCACACCTATGTTCATGGCAGCATTGTTCACAATAGCAAAACGATGGAAACAACCTAGATGCCCATCAACAGATGAACGGATAAACAAACTATGGTGCATACACACAATGGAGTACTATGCAATGAAAAAGAACAACAAAGAATCTGTGAAGCATCTCATAACATGGATGAAACTGGAGGACATTATGCTGAGTGAAATAAGTCAATCACAAAAGGACAAATATTGTATGAGACCTCTACTATAAAAACTCATTAAAAAGTTCAACATAAAATGTAACAATCTTTGTTGGTTACCAGGGATGGGGGGGGGGATACTAAATAGGCAATAGATAAGTGGTATCTTGGGTGAAGGGTGAGACGGTACACAATACAGGGGAAACTAGCACAACCTGTACAAGGAAAGGTCATGGAAGCCCCATGGACACATCCAAACTCCCTGAGGGACTGAATTGCTGGGTGGGGGGCTGTGGGGACCATGGTCTTGGGGAACATCTAGCTCAATTGGCAAGACACAGCTTATAAAGACAATGCGCTACATTCTGCCTTGGTGAGTAGTGTCTGGGGTCTTAAAAGCCTGTGAGCGGCCATCTAAGATACTCCACTGGTCTCATCCCTTCAGGAGCAAGGGAGAATGAAGAGAAGGCGATACAAGGAGAAGATTAGTCCAAAGGACTAATTGTCCACAGCTACCAAGGCCTCTATTGGACTGAGTCCAGTACAGCTAGCTGGTGCCCGGCTACCACCACTGACTGCTCTGACCAGGATCACAACAGAGGGTTCTGGACAGAGCTGGAGAAGGATGTAGAACATAATTCTAACTCACAAAAAAAAGACCAGATTTACTGGCCTAAAGGAGACTGGAGAAACCCTGAGAGTATGGCCTCCAGACATCCTTTCAGCTCAGTGGTGAAATTATCTCTGAGGTTCACTGTGCAGCCTGGGAGTAGACAGCCCCGTAAAACCAAATGAGACTAACGAGGTACAGGAGTCCAGTGACAAGGGCCAGAAGGCAGAAGGGGATAAGGAAGCTGGTGATAGGGAACACAAAGTTGAGTAAGGATATTGTTGATGTGTTGTGAGATTGTTAACCATTGTCATAGGGCAACATTTGTAGTAACTGTTAAATGAGAAACTATTTTGTTCTGTAAGCCTTCATCTTAAGTGAGAATAACAGTACAATTGGAAGAGTGTAGTCAATGTCACTGAACTGTGTATGTAGAAATTTTTGAAATGCTGTATCTTTGGCTATGGGTATTTTCACGAAAAAAAAAAAGGTTGAGAATTTAGAGGGTTAATATGTTGTGGGGTTGTTAACCAATGTCATAAAACAGCATGTGTACTACTGTTTCATGAAAAACTATTTGTTCTGTAAGCCTTTACCTGAAAAATATAAAAATTTTAAAAAAATCACAAAAAAAAGAAATTTATTCTCTCACAGTCTCGTAGGCTACAAGTCCAAATTTAGGGCATCAGATCCAGGGAAAGGCTTTCTCTGTTGGCTCTGGAGGAAGGTCCATGTTATCAATCTTCCCTTGGTCTGGGAGCATCTTAGCGCAGGTACCTCAGGTCCAAAGGACGTGTTCTGCTCCCAATGCTGCTTTCTTGAGAGTATGAGGTCCCCTTGTCTCTCTGCTCGCTTTTCTCTTTTATATCTCAAAAGAGATTGGCTTAAGACACTACCTAATCTTGTAGACCTCATCAATATAACTGCTGCTAATCCATCTTATCACTTCATAGTGATAGCATTTGCAACACATAGGGAAATCACATCAGATGATACAATGGTAGACAATTATACAATACTGAGACTCATAACCTAGTAAAGTCGCTAGATATTTTTGGGGGACACATTTCAATCCAGGATAACCATGTATCCTTGTTATATCCTCATTAAAAACAAACTGTAACAATGCACAGAATGGGAGAAAATGTTTAGGCACTATAAATCTGAAAAGGCTTTTAATATACAGAATATATAAAAACTACAACTCAATACCAGAAAGACTAACAATGGAATAAAAAAAAAAAAAGTGGGCAAAAGACTTGAATAGGCATTTCTCCAAAGAAGAGATACAAATGGCCAATAAGCACCTGAAAATATCTCAAGGCTATTGATCTTTAAAAACCAAAAACTCTGTTGCCGTTGAGTCCATTCAGACTGAGAGTGACTCTATAGGACAGAGTAGAGCTGCCCCATAGGATTTCCAAGGAGCTGCTGGTGGGTTTGAACTAATGACCTTTTGGTTAGCAGCCTGAGCTCTTAACCACTGTGCCTGAAAATCAAAACCATGATGAGATACCCCTTCACACCTACTAGGATGGCTAGCATCAGAAAAACAGGAAATAAGTGCTGGTGAAGATATGGAGGAATTGGAACCCGCCTTGACAGATGGTAGAAATGTAAAATGGTTCAGCCAATGTGGAAAACAGTTTGGTGGTACCTCAAAAAGTTAAACATAGAACTACATATGACCCTGCAATTCCACTTGTAGGCATGTTCCCAACAGACTGAGAGCAGAAATGTAAACAGACGCTTGCACGCCAATGTTCATTGCAGCGTTATTCATGATAGCCAAAAAGTGAAACCATCCAAGTGTCCATTAACAGATGAATGGATGTACATGCCTACACTGAAAATTACTCATCTGTAAAGAGAAACGAAGTTCTGATACATGCTAGGACATGGATGAACTTTGAAAACATCATGCTGAGTGCAATAAGTCAGGCACAAAAGGTCAAATAGTGTATAGCCCTATTTATATGTAGTATATAGAATAGACAAACGCATAGAGACAAAGTTTATTAGTGGTTGCAGGGACTGGAGGAGGGGGGAATAGGGAGTTATTAGTTACTACTGAGTTTTTGTTCAGAGTTCTGAAAAAATTTAGAAATGGATAGTGGTGATGGTTGCTCAACATGATGAAGGTAATTAATGTCACTAAACCGTACATTAAAAATAGTTATGATGGCAAATATTTTGTTGTATTTTTAACACAATAAAAAAAGAGATAGGGAAAAAAAAAAAATACCACCCAGTTATCATTGAGAATGTGACTAAAGCAGAACTTGACTTTAGAGGCAGAACCAATAATGGATTTTTTTTCTACTCTACAACAAGCTCAACCAATGAGACAGCAGGTTTAACAATCAGCTATAATAAACCCAGTTAAAAATATGCTTATAAGGAGGAGGGGGCGGGTTTTAATGCCTATTTTTGAGAAATGTTTCTGAAAAGTTACAGCTAATTGCTGAACTAATTACACTTCTCTTGAATGTCTTATACACAAATGATGTGCTTCCAGATTAATTAACTTCCAAAGAAGAACTGGGAGTGATTCCAAATTGTGACTGTCTGATTACTTGACTTCCACAGAAAATATTCCTTAAAGACCCGCCCTTGGGCAAATGATGTAGAGATATTTTGAAAGGATGTAGCGGAAATGCAGAAGTAAATCTCCGACTTAGCAGCTGATCTTCTGTACTTCAGGATGGATAGTGAAACAGAATTCTACCTGGCCATCCAAAATTGATTTGAAGATTCAAAAGCAAATAACCCCCCAACTACTAGCTAAGTACATAACCTCTAAGTTATATTTGCTTCCAGTTCTATTTTATCCAGAAGCAATAGCGTTCTCTCACGACCTGGAGCAATTGCTGTGGTGTTTTATAAGACTTCATTTCTGGGCTTGGATATTTTTCTTTTTTCTTTTTTCCCTTCTAAATCAAACAAATAAAGTTGGAAAGCCCAGGTGCTCTCTCAGCTCAAGTTCCTAAATGTGGTCACTGAAATCCAAATTCAGTTCACTCTCTGACACATAAGAAATCTGTATCACTTTGGCCCCTGTTTTTCTGTTATAAAATTCTACATGGTCTTTTTAAAAAAAAAAAAAAAAGGCTGGAAAAACATTCTAATAAATAATCAAGTTATAAAAGCTACTTTTTATGAGCTTTGCTGCTCAGGAGGCATATTCTTTTGCCAATGATGCTTTATTAAAAAAAAAAAAAAGTATTGAGACTGTGTTTTGGGAGCAGGTACAGAAGATACTACCTTGCCTGTGAATTTTTGTGTCTTGATCTTTCCTACACTCTCTCTGCACCCTACACTAGTTTCGCAGTTGCTGGATTTAATTTCAGCTGCTCAGCTAGGGGCACTATTCTCATCCCTGATTATGAGTAAAGGTTTCCCTGTAGAGTTACAGAAGGAGAGATGAAACTGGCCAATTCCAACCACTGTCGGCAGGGTTTGTGAAAATGGGACCGGCAGGGAATCAGTCTTTGTTTTAAACAGAATAGATGCTCTAGCTTATTTCCAAGAGGGAACAGCAACACATAATTAACTGGAGCAGGCATGACCTAGGGCAGATGGCAACAGCAGCCCAGTGGGGCGCATACTGTCTAAAATAAAGATTCCTGCTGAGCAGAACTAATCCTCAGAATTAGGAGAGACAGAAAGCTTTCTCAAAAACTGAATGAGTTTAAGTTACCTGAATTTGTCTAAAAACTACCTGGAACATGCATAAACACACACACAACAGTATATTGGAAATGATTGCAAAATATAAATAAAATTCAGTAGCAGGAAGAAAATACAATGTTTATAATTCAGTAATAATAGCTAATAATTTCTGAAAGTTTAGAATGAGTTAGATATTATGGTAACTTTTTTATTGTACTTTGGATGAAGGTTTACAGAACAAATAGTTTCTCATTAAACAGTACACATATTGCTTTATGACAATACTTAACAAACCCACTACATGTCAACATGTCAACACTCTCCCTTTTCAACCATGGGTTTCCTATTACCAGCTTTCCTGTCCCCTCTTGTCTTCTAGTCCTTGTCCCTGGATTGTTCTGCCCCATTAGTCTCATTTTATTGTATGGGGCTGTCTAATCTTTGGCTGAAGGGTGAACCTCAGGAGTGACTTCATTACTGAGCTAAAAAGATGTCTGGGGGCCATACTCTCGTGGTTTCTATAGTCTTTGTTAGGCTAGTAAGTCTAGTCGCTTTTTGTGAGTTAGAATTTTGTTCTACATTTTTCTCCAGCTCTGTCCAGGACCCTCTGTTATGATCCCGGTCAGAGCAGTCAGTGGTGGCAGCCAGGCACCATCTGGTTGTACTGCACTCAGTTTGGTGGAGGCCGTGGTAGTTGTGGTCCGTTAGTCCTTTGGACTAGTATTTCCCTTGTAGCTTGTTTTCTTCATTCTCCCTTGCTCCCAAAGGGGTGAGACCAGTGGAGTGTCTTAGATGGCTACTCACAGGCTTTTAAGACCCCAGACGCTACTCACCAAGGTAGAAAGTAGAACATTTTCTTTATAAACTGTGTCATGCCAATTGAGCTAGATGTTCCCCGAGACCATGGTCCCCACAGCCCTCTACCCAGCAATTCAGCCCCTCAGGGAGTTTGGATGTGTCTATGGAGTTTGCATGACCTTTCCTTATACAAGTTGTACTGGCTTCCCCAGTATTGTGTACAGTCTTACCCTTCACCAAAGTTACCACTTATCTATTTTCTATTTAGTATTTCCCCAACCCCCCCCCCACCCCTCTCATCTCTCATAAGCAGCAAAGATTGTTTCTTTTTGTGTGTAAACTCTTTAATGAGTTTTTATAGTAGAGGTCTCCTACAATATTTGTTCTTTTGTAATTGACTTATTTCATTCAGCATAATGCCCTCCAGTTTCACCCATGTTAGGAGATGCTTCACAGATTTGTTCTTTCTTGTTGCATAGTACTCCATTGTGTGTATGTACCATAGTTTGTTTATACATTCATCTGTTGATGGGCATCTAGATTGTTTCCATCTTTTTGCTATTGTGAACAATGCTGCAATGAACATGGGTGTGCATATGTCTATTTATGGTAACTTTTTTAAAATATTAGTCTATAGTATGCTTTACAACATCTCTGAGGTACACACTATCATTTCTAGCTGTTCAAAGATAAGAAAATTGAATCTTAAAGAAGTTATGGGTTGTTCCCAAGATTACACTGTAAGTTGCCACTCAGAGGTGTTGGAGTGTGAATATACAAAAATATAAATGGAACAGAATTGGAAGCCCAGAAATCACCTGAATATGTAGGAAAATAGGTGCCATCTCAAATCGTTGGGGAAAGATAGATAATTCTGTAATTCTATCAGTGTTGTTGGTACAACTAGGTTTGTTGTTAGTTGCTGTCCTGTCGATTCCAACTCATGGCAACCCCAAGTGTGCAGAGGAGAACTGTTCCATAGGGGTTTCGATCAGGGGGTCTTTGAGGAGCCTCTGGGTAGGTTTGAATCACCTACCTTTTGACTAGTAGATGTATTAACAAAGGCAGAGCCTGACCACATTCAATGAAACAGGATAAACTCCAATGGATAAAAGATATAAAAGCAATGATAAATAAATATACAAAAGTACTAGAATAAATCAGGATTTATTCTAATAATTAATAACAGCATGCATTAAGATTTTTCTGCAAACCAGGTCCTTGTTGAGCACTTTATATACGTCAACCTATTAAGTGAAGCACTGTTATTACAATCACCATGAGAAAGTTCTCTACTCCAAAATTAGACAACTTTTGTATTAATTTGGAGTAGAGAAATTCATTCTAATTATTACACATAACTCAGAAGCCAATAAAGAAAGTATTTATAAATCAAACTAAATGCAAATTAAAAATAATTATATGGTGAAAAATGTGAAAAAGGTTCCCATGATTCCAAAATGCATTATTCTAAACCACCAAAATATGTGTTCCTCCTCCCAAACATAACTAATTACTGAAATAAATTGATTTGGTAACAAAAAATAAAAATCAAAAACTTTAGAAAACCAAGTCTGGACACTTTCCCCTGGGAGCAGTGGGGTTCAGTGATAGAATTCCCATTTTCCATGCAGGAGACCCAGGCTAGATTTCTGGCCAGTGCATCTCAGTGCAGCCACCACTCATCTGTCAGTGGAGGCTTGTGTGTTGCCATGATGCTGAACCAGTTTCAGTGAAGCTTCCAGACTAAGACAGATTAGGAAGAAAGGCCTGGTGATTTACTTCTGAAAAATCAGTGAATGAAAACCCTATGGATCACAACAGTTCAGTGTTGTTGTGCATGGGGTTGCCATGAGTTGGGTGCCAACTCTACAGAAGCTAACAACAACAAGCAGCCTTCCTCGGTTTCTTCTCCCAAATACAGAGTAAAAGCTATTGTCCTCTGTGCTTCCGTATCCAGGTAAGTTATAGGACAGGATAATCAGCAAGCACTTACAAATGTCAACTGATATAACTAAATGTATCAAATATCAGAATTTATATAATGTTGGGGATTATTGCATCCTACTCATTTTATAGATGAGAAGATGTGGCAAGTAACCTGCTCAAAGTCACAAAGATAATTAATGTTAACGTCAGTCAACTAGATTATTTCTCATGTTGCAGGTTGCCTCGCACTAGCAAAGCAGAGGGAATCGTTTTGTAGTTGGGGCAATAAACCTCAATCCAATTGTCTAACCAGGGGAACAATAATAATTAATAAGAGCATGCATTAAGCTTTTTCTACAAACCAGACCCTTGTTAAGCACTTTATATACAGCAACCTATTAAGTAATTATACTGTTATTATAATCGCCATGAGAAAATGGAGGCACTTGTTCAAGGTCAAAACTAGCAGGTTGATCTGAATTCAAGCAGTCTTCCTTCAAAGTCTGCCTCTTAATAAAAGCATTGTGAAAAGTAAGTTTGTTGAATAAGAGCTGAATGTGGCCCTGGCAACTTCGGCGCTAATTCCTCACACTTCCTAGACATCCAAAAGGAATCTTTTTGACATCTTCAAGATAAAAAATTTGATGTCCTTTTCCATGCCTATTCCAACCTTAACAAATTTCAGAGCCCATTTTGAGTCTAATCTTCTGAATAAAGCTTGCCCTGACTGACCCTGGTCCTCAGGGATCCTCCTCTTGTCCAAAAAACAGAGTAATCTATACTCTGTACCATGAATTTATCTCTTTATTATTCCTATAACTGAATTTTCCTCCACATGATTTCATGTGTATTTGTTTTGTTTCACTCAAATAACTTGTTAAGGTAGCTGAGGACAAAGAGTATTCCATACACAACTTCTATACATTCCCCAGTACGTAGTAAGGCAGAACTTCAAGAAGTATTTATTGACTGACTTTGGTGGTTAATTTTGTAGGTTAACTTCGCTAGACTATGGTGTTCATTTGTTTGGTCAAACACTAGTCTACACTCTGTTATGAAATAGTTACATGTGATTAAATCAGCTGACCTTAAGTAAAGCAGATTACCTTCCATAATGTGGGTGGGCTTCAGCCAATCAGTTGAAGGCTTTAAGAGCAGTGAGTTTTCCCTAGGTTGTATTCTACCTCCAGACTATAAACAGACATTTTCCCAGAACTCTTTACTCTTCCCATCATCTGACCTACAGATTTTGCAACACAAGACTGCAGGAATCTCCAACCTGTCATCCACTTCTACATAGTTATATTTCTCTAGAGAACTCTAAGACACTGACTGATTGCTTAATGATCCCGAAACCTGTATTTCCAGCCCTGGTGGTGCAGTGGTTAAGAGCTCAGGCTGCTAACCAAAAGGTTGGCAGCTCAAATCCACCTTGGAAACCCTATGGGGCAGTTCTATTCTGTCCCATAGGGTCACTATAAGGCAGAATCGACTGGATGGCAACTGGATTGGTTTGTTTGTGTTTTTTTTTTTTTTTTGGTATTATGTGCCCCTTCGACAAGTGAAACATGGGACAACAACATGGGGTAACCCTCTTTCTAGCTTACTTCTACCATGGCTTGCCAAATTACACTCCTCATCCAAGATTGTGAGAAGACATGGCAAGAAATACGGTTGTCTCTTTTTCTGGTCAAATTTTCACTCTACTAATTGAGTACAAGCCAAGCTATAAAAGTGTTCACATTTATGCCTTTTTCTCCTTTTTCCTGCTTTCCTTCTGTCTTATTATTAACCTCTTCTTAAAGATTAAAGTAATAGATTAGAGTTAAATTCATCATTGGGGAAACTGTTCATATTTCTCATAACTAACCTTTGACCCTGTATGTTTAGTCTTGTCTGGAGAATTTGCCAATTGTGTATGTGTGTGTATGGAGCAGGGTAGTCAGAGATGAACTGATAGCAGGGTCTTTTTATATTCATAGAATTGTCACTTGGTTAGTAGTTTGACAGCCAATTTTGATGGCTTTATAATTTCCCAGTGAGAAAATGTAATTGAATTTACTATTATGATTATATTTATTGCTATAATATTTGAAGATTTCTTGTCTGATAATCAAATAGCTACTAGTCTGAGGACTCAAATGTTGTAGTTTCTCCAGGGACCATCTAAAGATCCAGAGACCAAAGGGTACAAAGCTGTTTAAGCAGGGAGCTTCCAGAATCAGCTCCAGCACAATAGCTGGATTCGATTCTAGTGTGCCTGACAGATTGTTAAACATGTTGGCACACTGAGCTAGTATATATCACCTCTGGGTATACATGATCAAAGATAAGTCTGAAATGTAGAGATCAATGCAGGCAGAGAATGTCGCAGTAGCAAAACTTTTCAACCAAGTCTAAATTGAGACCATAAAACATACTTTTAGGTGAATAGTACAGGAGTAGATTTTATGTAAGGGAGAGATGGAAGGAAAAATAAAAACAGTAACAAATATGAGTTCCAAAATGAAAACTCATCTCAGTAGAAAGTGTTCCATATAAAATTGGACACCTTTTACCTACCATGTCAGGACTCCACAACACTACACTCATGAGCTAAAGAAGGTGGGCAGGATGATTTTTCATTGCATGGTGGGTCCCAATTCATGACCATGTTCCCTATATGTGTCACCCCTGACAGATCTACATGCCCACCCCAGCCTGAGTTATCCACCTTATTCATAGACCTCTGCTTAATATCCACCCGACACACTTTTAATTTCAGTGATAATTACCCTTCTGTTGGAGGTCTACCTCAACTATTGCTTATTGCAGTTAGAGCTCAGCCATCAGCATTTTCCTACTTACAACTTTCCACACTAGAAGAATAGAGTCAGACCTGGCACTCCACTTCTGCAAGCTTCTAACGTCAGCATGTGAGACTGAAAGAAACACCCCTGGGTGTGTTTGGGACAGCCTGGGGGAGAAAGGAATGAAGGCTGAAGCTTGTTTCTGAAGCCCAGAGCCTCTTTATAAAACTTCTCTTCCCTAGCACTAGCAGTCATAGACAGAAATCTAGTGGAAGTTTTCTTCAAGGCATGCTTCCCAAGAGAAAAATGAATGGCGTGGTGGGATTTATTATCTGCTGGAAATAGATCAAATCCCTATAAGGACAGCTGAAATGAGTGTCATTATCTATGCCATTTATAACCGCTTCTGTTTAAGGGTTTATTTTGGTGACTCTATGCTGCTCCTTGAAAACCATATGGAGCAGTTCTACTCTGTCCTATAGGGTCACTATGCGTCGAAATTGACTCAAGGGCAATGGGTTACGTGTCCTAAGGGAGCCCTGATGGTGCAGTGGTTAACGGCTACTAACCAAAAGGTCAGCAGTTCGAATTCACCAGCCGCTCCTTGGAGAACCTATGGGGGCAGTTCTACACTGTCCTGTAGGGTCGCCATGAGCTGGAATCAACTTGACGGAAAAGGGTTTGGTTTTTGGTTTTTATATGTCCTAGGAACCCTGGTGGTGCAATTGTTAAGTGCTCAGCTGGAAACTGAAAGGTTGGCAGTTCAAACCCACCCAGAGGCTCCGTGGGAGAAAGACTTGGATATCTGCTCCTGTAAAGATTACAGCCTACAAAATCTGATGGGGCAATTCTACTCTATCACATGGGGTTGCTATGAATTGAAATTGGCTCAACAGCATCTAACAACCACAACATGCAATGCCCTGTGAAAGGGGAGCAGCTTTTTACATGGAACCTGAAGGTGATAACTGAAGCTTCTCTGTGTTTTCAGGAGGTTGTGCCTTACCTACTGCTGGTGCTAGGCTTGTGGCCTCTAACTGTTATTCTAGAATTTTTCAGGGGTGGGCTGCAGTTGGAACTAAAGTATCATCTCAGTGGGACTATGGCTGCTTTTGGGCCATTGCTGCATTGCATTATGATGGCTTTTTTCTACTTGGTCAAGGAGAATTTCTGAGGTTATCCCTAGTTATAATTATATTATCTTTTACCATCTTTCACATAAAAAAAAGAGTCAATATAAAACTCTCTTTCAGAATACCTGTAGGTCTCAGCAACAGGTTCAATGAAGATTGTAAGACTACTGGGCAGCTGAGCTGTCTTGAAAATTGGTTACTTTTTCCTGGTAACATCAGAGATATTCTTGGAATTTGCTCTCAGATCTCTCCTAGGGCTGTTTTTTAAGCCTTATTCTGTCATATCTCTCTCTCTCTCTTTCATTCTCCAAGGGAAAGGAGATGCATCTCAGTGAGTTCATTTTTCACTGACATCTTGTCAAGAAAGAGGTCAGATGTTAGCATAGATGAATACCTCTTGGACAGGGCATTCGTTGTTTTAGGCAGAAAACTGCCTTTATTTAATGGCAAAGTCTTCTCTTTCTTTGACCAAAGAATATTTTCTGTAGTTGCTTCCTTGAATATACTGCCTACGAAGCACACATCCTGAACCATTCATTCAGAGCTCCTTGCTCAGAGACTATGAATGACCAAAAGCAGTTCTTTTCTCTCATAGACATCTCTGGGTGACAAACATCCAGAAGAAGCCCTTCCATGCTCTGAGTTCTCAAGGGCCAGACTTAATGGAAAGCAGAGACCTCATCTGCCTTTAGAGGAGAATGAATTTTAGCTGTAACTCAACATGGATCTGCTCTTTGTCTTTGGACAAGTTCATATTTATTTTTTCCACTTCTCCTTTCTTGTAAGACAAGGAAAAAAATCCTGACCTAAGTCTACCAGCATGGTTATTGGCATATAGCAGACTCTCCCTCAATATATATTAGATAAATGAAGGAATAAATGAATGAAATGGTGAGTCAAAGAATGTGAGGAAAGGATTACAAATTGCTTCGGAATGTATCATAGCACAAAGCTACAGTTAGGAGGCAAAGGTTAACAAGGGAACCATGTTAACTAGAGCACAGGGAAGGCAACTTCTCTTAAACAGAGGGACTGCATGGTGCCTTGGGCTAGTTCCAGTTAACAACTGGAGAGTCCTTAGGACTCACAGATCCCATGCCCAATTCTGCCCCAAACACACTCACACACGCACACACACACTCATTGCACATATTTTGACATTTGCGGAAACTAAGACCCGGAAAGGTTGAGTGGCACATGTAAGGTCAAATAACAACTTAATATTTATTGTTTTTTTTACACTTCCCTTCAGTTTTAATCCTTTATTTTGCATTTTTCTTAGCATTAATCATCACATAGAAGATTAAATGTTCATTTGTTAATTTTCTCTATACTGACATTAGAATGCTAGCTCTGCAAGACAGGCAATTTTTATCTTGTTTGCTGCTGTATCACCTAGAAAATTGAGTAATATATATCATAATACTAATAAATATTGGTTACATAAGTAGATGGATGGATGAAAGGATATGAAACTAAGAATGGACATCTAATTACAATTCCAGAGCTCATCTCAGTAAACCACATTGGCTGTCTACCAACAAGCTTGCCATTTTAAGTATTCTCTCCAAGGCTATAAAGCAGAATCAGACCATGAATCTTGAATAAATGATGATGTGCAGTTCTACTCTTCACCTGAGTAGGAAGAATGTGGCTTCTTCACTCATTTCTCTTCACCATTCCAGTGGAGGCAGAAATCAGATTATTCTAAGTATGGAAAGGAAAAAAGCAGAGCTATATAGCTAGGATGCGTACCAGAAACAGAACAAACATGGCATGATTCCCTTTATTAGAAAAAAAAAATACTATGCTGTTCCATATCAGTTAATAGTTTACCAAGTTTTAGGAGCAGTTTGTCCTCCTTAGCAGACAGACAAACACCAGTTCATCTAATGATACATTTACCTAACTGAGCATTATTGTAGCTCAAAGATTGGGGGCAGTGGGTGCTTCTGAGGACCTCTAAGCAATGTTCTAAGTTCTTTACAACTGTTATACCTTTTAGTCCTTACAATAGCCTGATCGGGTGGTCACTTTATAAATAAGAAAATTGGGCAGAGATGGATCAATTCCCTTGCCCAGGGTCACACAAATGGTAGATGGTGGACTTAAGCCAATACGTCTGACTCCAGAACCAATTCTAAGCACCATGCTCCACTCAATGTTGTAAAAAAAAGTTTTAAGTTGCCTACAGAAAAATCACCACCAGAAAATGAGTCAGCCCCCAATGAGTCCTTTCTTTGGTACACATTTCCTGTCTACCTCACCTGTGCCAAGCCTTAAATAGTTGAAAAATACTTCAGATCTTTTGCAGCATTCTGTGTCTGGCAGCTGGGTTAAATTTGGCATCATAAGCAATTAGCACAATTGAGGCCAGCGTGTGTGTAATGTGGGTGATATGTTAATAGGCATTGAGTGAAGGAAAGATCCTGAATATGATTTATGTTTTTAAACAATCACGTGAGATTTGCTTTCTATTACTAAACCCATGACTGACCGAAAGAAAAATGAGAAATTATTTGTAGAAAGGAAGCAATGCTGTTTAAGGCATTCAAAGTTACTGTACACATTTAAATTTAATCTTTAATGATTTGATAGGGTATAAAGGTATTAAAAATTCTCTTCACAATGCAGTACTCTCATTATGATGATTAAAGTATTTTTATCTTTATGTATGTTTGTGCAAAAATTGTCATTTCCAGGATATCCTCAAACTTCAATCTTTGTATTTCTCTGCTTCACATTTCACGTTTAAATGCACAGATCAGATCTGTCTTCCTGACATCTTACCAAATTCTGTTTTCTGGCATCCAAATACACGTATATAAAGATGTCATCTTCCATAAGAATCACTCTCAACTTAACAGACAAAAATGTGAAAAAGTACTTTATTCATCGTAAAACCTTAATCAATCTTGATTCTTTAATTAATACTGAGCAAAATCTGTTTAGCCCTTTGCATAGATACAGTACAAATAGCCTTTTTCTCAGTATATTTAGTTAGTATTGATTCTGTTCTATACATTCTCATTTGAAGCCAACCTTTTTTTTTTTTTTTACATGATCTTGTGGGAAAAGAAATATATACACCACTTTGCATAGTTTTCAACACATATAAAATTTAGAGGTTCTTGCTACTCTCTTATCTCTCTAGAATTTCTTCTTAGGTCTTATTATCCATACACTGAAGTCTCTAAAATGTACATCTCCAGTCCTGGAGACACATGAGTTCCAGACTTGCATATCAAACTGATTCTTTGACATTCTCATTTGGATATCCAATACCTATTGCCGTTGAGTTGATTCCAACTCATAGCGAATCTAGAGGACAGAGTAGAACTGCCCCATAGGGTTTCCAAGGAGCGGCTGGTGGATTCAAACTGCTGACCTTTTGATTAACTGCTGAACTCTTAACCACTATACCATTGGGACTCCTGGATATCTAATAGGCACCTCAATATTAACCAAGTTTAAAACAGAATGCTAGATTTCACCAACTGCTTTTCCCCCAAGTCTTTCCCATCTTAGCTAATGGGACTGTCACTCAAATGGCAGCTTACCCCAAAAATATAGGCTCTACCTCTATTCTTGTTTTTCCTTCTTTCCCTGTCTTAGGTATCACTCCCTGGCAGTAGAGTCAGAGATGGAGATTCTTGTTAAGTGATTTATTGTGGGCCTCCTCTAGGACTAAAACCAAACCAAACCCGTTGTGTCGAGTAGATTTTGACTCATAGCAACACTATCAGACAGAGTAGAACTGCCCCATAGGGTTTCCAAGGAGTGGCTGGTGGGTTCAAACTGATGACCTTTTGGTTAGAAGCTGAGCTCTTAACTACTGCGCCGCCAGGGCTCCTGCTCTAGGACAGTGGTGCTCAAACTTTAACATGCATCAGGATCACCTGAGTGGTTTGTTAAACCATAGACTGCTGGACCCTACTTCCAGAATTTCTGATTTAGTAGGTCTGGGGTAGGGTCTGAAATGTTACATTTCTAACAAGTTCCCAGCTGCTGTGGATGCTACTCTTCCCAGTACCACACTTTGAGAACCACTGCTGAAGAGAGAAAAGGAGTGAGAAAAGGAGGATGACAGGGCTAAGCAAAAATGCCGTCTCAGTTGCAACTGCATGACTAATGAAGAGGCCGTTGTAAGCTCTTGGCGGCCAGTACTCTCAACAGCTAGAGGATGGCTCTCTAACCTGCAAAGCAAATATGGACAGGCCACCACTGACACCACTACACTCCCCACATCCATTTTTTCTGCAATTCTTTCAGATACACTTCGATAGTAAGTCTTGAATCTGACCACTTCTCATGATGTCCACAGCTACCACCCCAGTTTACTGTCATTTCTCAGCTGAAAGCAACTCCTTCTTCAGTCAGCATGCTTTTCAAACTGTTTCATCTGGGGCAGGAGTCAAACTCCTGGTGTGGTCAATCTAGATCTGAAGATAAGAAGTAACTTAGCTTACTATAAGTTAAGGAGGCGGTAGCTCCAAGTTCAATGTCTAAAACAAAGTCCTGTGGAAATAGCCTCCTAACTGGCTTACTTAATCTTCTACAATCCATTCTCCAGGCAGTGGAGTGATTTTTTTTTTCTCTTTAAAGTGTAAAGCATCATGTCTCTCTTCCATGATTCTCCTGTGTACTTACAATCAAATCTAACACCCTTCTATTGTCTATAAGGCCCCAGATTGTTCTAACTCAAGGTATTTGCACTTCTTGTTTCCTGTTCCTAAAAATTCTTATTCCCCCGTCATTCCAACTCTTACCATTTCCTTCACCACTGGGAAATACAGATGAATGGATGCTTCTCATCATTCAGGTCCCAGCCCAAATGCCACCTCCTCAAAGAGACCTTCACAGATCATTCTACCTAAAGCAGTTTTTATACACCCAGTCACTGAATCATATTATCCCACTTTATTTCCTTCATGTTACCCAAACTATTTGAAATTATCTATTTGTTTCCTTGTTTATCATTTCTCCCCTGAGAATGTAAGTTCCTTGACCAAAAACTTTGTTTTTCAATCACTTCCGTGTCTCCGGCATCTAGGAGTGTGTTTGGCACATAGTAGGCATTGAATACACACTTTTGAATAAACAGATAAATAATCAACATGATTTGAATGAAGAGAATATTTTATCTCGGCCTTCAACTGCTCTACTGCCTATAGATCAAGTTTTTAGGTACTTTGTTTTAGGCTATACACAGTTTGGATTAGAAAGATCACAAGAGTCATTCTGACCATGAGTAGTCAGCATAGTTCAGAGTTAAAGGAGATTCTTTAGAACAACAAATGTTGTTAGGTGCTGTCTAGTTGATTCCAACTCATAGCGACCCCACGTACAACAAAACAAAACACTGCCCAGTCCTGCACCATCCTCACAATCGTTGCTATGTTTAAGCCCATTGTTGCAGCCACTGTGTCAATCCATCTCATTGAGGATCTTCCTCTTTTTCACTGACCCTCTACTTTACCAAGCATGATTTCCTTCTCCAAGGACTGGTCACTCCTGATAACATGTCCGAAGTATGTGAAATGAAGTCTCATCATCCTTGCTTCTAAGGAGCATTCTGGCTCCTTAGAACAAATACATCTAGATATTTTATAGCTGTATCATCCATCAAAAAGACAGACCAAGATGAATGGTTTGGCCAAAGTTACACTGAGAATGGTTCTACAAATATCGGTGTCATTGAGAATTTAGGCAGGATATGATTGCATTAGTGCCTGGATACTAATCAGAAAACCAATCCAAGCAAACACAATGGGAAGCATTTGTCCAGTTGGACAATTGCCTGCCTACTTCATGGAGATAAACCAGGAGGCCAAGGCTAGAAAAGTCAAAGCAAAGCAGGAAATAAAACATTTATTCAGATCTAAGAGTAAACTGTGCCCAGAAAGATTTCAGACGTCTAGGATTAGAATCCAAGCAAGCTTCTAGGGGACTTCTAGAAGCTGAATGCCTGGGCAATGAAATGTGACTAACAAAATCCTTGAAGCAGGATTCCTTTTATAGTCTTTCTTCTAGAGCAGTGGTTCTTGGTTTCCAGATGAACAGCATCAGCATCACCCGGTATCTTAGGGTGGGTTCTCTAGAGAAGCAAAACCAGTAAAGCGTATAAATATATATACAGAGAGATTTATATCAAGGAAACAGCTCATGCAATTGTAGAGGCTGGAATGTCCCAAGTCCATGGATCAGGATAGAAGCTTCTCCCGATTCATGTAGGCACAGGGGCTGGTGAACTCAAGATTGGCAGGTCGGAGAGCAGGGCTCCCACTCACAGGCTGTGAAGATTGCCAGATCCCAAGATCAGCAGATAAGCTGATAGCTCAAGTCCCAAGAACCGGAGGTCAGAGGAACAGGAGGCAGCCATAGGGTCCAGAGGGAGCAAAAAGCCAGAATGTCTGCTTATATTCAGATGCAAGCCACATGCCCAAGGAAATTCCCTTTCAACTGACTGGCTACTCACAGCAGATCCCATCATGGGAGTGATCACATATAAACACTGAGAATCAGGCCCAGCCAAGTTGACACACAATCTTAACCATCACGCCTGGGAACTTTTCAAAATGTGAATTATCAGAGCCCATCCCAGATCTACTAAATATAAAGCCCAACATTCTGTGTTTTAACAAGCCTGGCAGGGAATTCTGATGCTGGATCATGTTTGAGAACCCCAGTTCCAGGGCTAGAGCCAACCCACTGGTCCATGGTGGGAAGAGAGGAACTGCATTTAATTAAAGGTAGATGCACTAGAAGTTCAAGACATTCAACAAAGTTAGAGTCTGACATCAGGCTTTTAATTAACCAAGCTGTTTTCAGGAGAGTACTTTGTCCACCAATTCTCTCCTCCAAATATAAACCAAATGAAAAAACCTGACCCTCAATATCACTGGTACAGTGACTCAAACTAAAGGCAATAAAGCACTCCAGAAAAGTGCAGTACTCTCAGACTGGTGCATATCATTACAATTCAGAGAGATATGTGAGATTTTGCTTTCAGCATAAATTTCCAAGCAATCATACCTGCTTTGCCAAGGGAAGATGCTTTACCTGAATTGCCTTAAATACGTATTTGATAATATTCAGCATTGTTGTCAGAAGGGGGCTGGTGGGAAGAAGCTCAGTTTCCTCAGAAACACCAGTCAGCTCATCAATTTGCCTAGTTGTGCAATCATTTCCACTAATGAGGGGTCTGTAATTGTCACTCACGGTTACTTGGCACATCACTACTGATTAGTACAGGAGATGAAGATATCTCGGGAGCAAAGTGAAACAGAGCTTGTGTTACCCATTGTGTACAAAGTCTCTCCTCTTCTCGTGCCTAATTGGTTGGGTAGCTGCAACACTTTTTTGTGATAAATTATGACTCCAACAATCATACATAGATACAGGAGCTTGAACTTGCATGTACGTGCACGTGCTTGCATACACACACTCATATTCACCTTAATTAATAGAGAATTATTTTCATCAATTAAAAACAAAGGCATTTTATTTTCATATGTTATTGGATACATGTATTCACTTGTATATTTTCTCCTACTAAATTAAAAGGTTTTTATAGGCACTTTGGAGCCCTGGTGGCACAGTGGTTAAGAGCTACGGCTGCTAACTAAGAGGTCAGCAGTTCAAATCCACCAGCCGCTCCTTGGAAACCCTATGGGGTAGTAGTTCTACTCTGTCCTATAGGGTCACCATGAGTTGGAATCGACTGGATGGCAACAGGTTTTTTTTGTTTGTTTCGGGAGGCCCTGAAGCAGCCCTGGTGGTACAATAGTTAAGTGCTCCGCTGTCAACCAAAAGTTCAGCAGTTCGAACCCACCAGCTGCTCCACAGAGAAAGGTGTGGCAGTCTGCTTCCATAAAGATTACAGCCTTGGAAACCCTCTGCGGCAGTTCTACTCTATCCTACGGGGTCGCTATGAGTTGGAATTGACTTGCAGCAATGGGTTTGGGCTAGGAAGTTCTTGGGCAGCACAAATGGTTAACATGCTAAGCTGCTAGGTTGAAGGTTGAAGGTTCTAGTCCACCCAGAGGTGCCTCAAAAGAAAGTCCTGGCAATCTACTTCTGAAAAATCAACATTAAAAACTCTATGGAGTACAGTTCTACTCTGATACACATGGGGTTGCCATGTGTCAGAATTGACTGGTAATAGGCACTAGATTATGGTTCCACCACCTGTCTATCAGTTTGTTGTACTGTGGTGACTTGTGTGTTGCTATGATGCTAGAAGCTATGCCACCAATATTTCAAATATCAGTAGGGGCACCTACGGAGGACATGTTTCAGTGAAGCTTCCAGACTAACACAGACTAAGAAGAAAAGCCTGGTGGTCTACTTCTGAAAATTAGCCAGCGAAAACCCTAAGAGCATAACAGAATATCGTCAGATATAGTGCTAGAAGATGAGTCAGTTAGGTTGGAAGGCACTCAAAATACACAGTGGCCACCACAACAAACTTGAGCATAGCAACAATCGTGAAGATGGTTCAAGACAGGGTAATGCTTTGTTCTGTTCTACATGGGGTAAGCATGAGTTGGAGATGACTCAGTGGCCACTAACAGTAACAACAGAATATGGTTAAGAAGATTTCCAAGTTTTTCTGCCTTTAATTGTGCAAAGTGGCCTAACTTTACCTAGCCAATATTGATTTTTCCTGTGATTCCTCCAAGTGTCCTCTGCTCTGGGCAAGGTAATGTTACCACTTTCTGTTAAATAAACTTCATTTCCAACTCTATTCAAGCTGTTTTCCCCTCCCAGCACCCTCTGTCCTATTCTCTTTATTTTCCCCAAATACCACCTCTCTTCTTAGAGTCTCTTCAAATTCTAACTCAAGTCCCACTTTCTTCCAAAGTGTTGACGAACTATTGTAGTTCATCTCTCCATTTTCTGAATTCCTACATTGGTTATTGTTTTCTTGGCTCATTTCTAAAACACATAGCTTGGGATTATTATATAATGTTGCCATATGATTAAATCCCTAAATGCTAAGATCCTTTAGGTTAGGGATCATGTTTTCTGCCTCCTTCTCATGCCCCCAAAGCAACATCTGGTTCAGAATAAGAATTGAATGAATATTTGTTATATTTTGCCTTTGAGGTTTAAAACAGTTGACAGAATATTAATAATCCATTTCTTACCATAAAAGTTAAGAATTCATTATTATTATTATTATTTTCTTACTGGAACCTTTTAGGGGAAAGACACAACCAGCATAACCACTCACAGTGACTACAGTTATAGATCTTTATTATTCTTACCAGCACATCCAAGTATTATCTTGCATAAATCTGCAAATGCATCAGTGAACAGAAAGAGATTCAGATATGTTCCCTATAACTTACTTTCTAAGACAAGAAAGTAGACCATACTTTAAAATTATTTCTTCAATAAAAATCTCAAAACAAAAATACTCTTTGTGGATCAGAAGAAAATTTTCTGCATCAAAATACAGTATCTCATGAAACCTCAAATTAATGAAACTTTTAGTTAATTTTAAAGACAAAGACAAATAGAGAGTGATCATTCAAAGATTATTTGATGAACAATTTTCAAAGACAAAGAAATTTTGATTTTATTTTGATTTTATTTTGTTATTTCCCGTGGTATCCATCTGAATGCTCGTTAAAAAATGGTTAATGCTATGTAAAGGAAAAAAGATATTCTTTTTAACAATAAAAATCATAATAAGTATATTGAATTTGAGTCACTAAATGTGACTAAATAAAAAAGTGTAGAAAATAAGTTTTAAACGCATTTAATTTTAAGGAGTCCCCCCTACCACCCACACACATGCACACATGTGTATACATATGTATACACTAATGGTTAATGTTTTAATAAATTTGTTCTGAAAACATTTCTATTTATTAAAACAAAGATTCTCTTTGAAACCATAATTTCAGTTGTAGGACAGAACTGTAGACTTGAAGTAGGATATTATATCATAACCAATATCAGAAGAAAAATCTGCCTCACAAAAATATTCAGTCACAAGGTATCACTTTATACGTTTATAACGCAGTGAAATCAGCAGTAATTTATTTTAACCTCTGAGTGAAACAAATGTCTATTAGCAACAGCAACATGTCCTCCACTTAAAACCCACATTTTGAAATTAAAAGAAAACAAGTTTAGAAGGTAAGGGAAAAAGTAGAATGTAAATCAATTTGAAATGGCAAGGCGTTCTCAGTGGTGCTTTAACAATGAGTTATTCTTCTGTTTTGGAAACCAAGAGGACTGTAATATAAATTGTGCTTCTCTCAGAAATCTCTTTCAGGATGTATGGAAACGTCTAGTTCTTCCCTCGCCATACATGGCATTGTATTAAATATTCACTTCTCCACCTTTGTTAATTACAAAACATTCTTAGAATTTTAAATAAACTAAATTTGGTCATATATGTCAGTGAATCAATTGTTAACTGAAGTCTGCTTAAAGAGTTGTTTGCAATGAAAAAAACTTAAAATAAGAAATTTAAGAAACACAATGCCAATTATTCAGCTTCATATTCCTTTATGGAATATAAAGGAAGAAATATTTTAATACTGGGAAGTAACATGAAAGAAGCACCAAGTGTGTGTGTGTATGTATGTGTGTGTGTATTTGTGTGTGTATGTATACACAATGGGTTATAATGTAAACATATAAGGTCTACCTATAATTATATATAACATCTATATTATATACATACAAATATATACACACAATATATTTTATGAGTCAATTTTTTCCAATAAAAAACATTTTATTCTTTTGCTTTTCTAAAGTCTATTGAATGCACTGGACAATTATGACTTAGAATCTTATCTAACCATAAGAAGACCACGCAATTATAAGAAAGAGAATAACAAAATTGTATCGTTTGAGAACACATTTCCTTTCTAATTTCTCAAATCACAATCTTAGTGAGCTTTGATTCAAAGTACTAAGTAATTTTGCAAAACAAAATAAAATTACACAAACATCATACCAAACCTACTTTTCACAATCGTTTTAGTGAGGGAAGGATGGCATCGGCCTCACCTGGGAGCTTGTATAAGCTGTTCAGTCTCACTTCAGACAAGCTCTCCAGAGGACTCTTAGACACGCTGAAAGTTGAGAAGCATTGCCTGAGACCAGTGTTTCTCAAACCTCAGTGAGCATTAGAGTCACACAGAGGACTTGTGAAAACGCAGAGTGCTGGGCCCAACTCCAGAGATTCTGATTCATTAAGTCTGGAGTGGGCCTGTGAATCTGCATTTCTAGCAAGTTCCCAGATGATGACAATGCTTCTGGCTTCTGGTCTGGGAGCAACACCTTGAGAACCACTGCTGCACTCTTTCTTAAATATCCAATTTTCAGTTGAGGTATTAGGTGAATTAGCTGCTAAAAAAATTTACTTCCTGAGAAGGGTTTGAGAGCTCAGGATCTACGATGCTGACAGAAAGTGGAACAATAATGCTATGAAAAGAAGAGGGCACGAGGGCTAATATCCTATTATGGAAGTTGCAGACCCCGATGTGTTCCTGCTTGTGTGGAAGCCCACCCTTCTCTAGGAGAGTAGTAAGCTACAAGTTGGGAGGCTTGTTTTCTCCAGGAACAGCTTTGTTTCCACTCAAGCAAATGGGCCCTAAGAGTTCTATGCTGGAACAGCAAGCAGGCCGACATGACCCCATTTGTTCTACTTGGAAGTAAAAATATCTTCAATGTCATTGGACCAGGTATGTGCTCACCAGTCATCACAGATCTCACAACCGCCTTACCCCAGTAGGCATTTGAGTTTGCATCTCCTCTATGAAGCGTGGGAGAAATGTTTTTGATTGGAGTATTTCAAAACAGCTAGTTACAATCATCCCCCAAGGCTCTGAAAGGTTCTCATTAACTGTTCAATGCATCTTTGGGTTTGAGTACCATGGCTTGTCAGTGTAATAACCAGGAGGAACTTGTTTTAAAAACATGCCCCCAAGTACTCAGAGAAGTCAACTTGATATACAGAGGTAATTAATGTGGATTCCACCTCCTATCTATTAGTTGGTCATACTGTGGTGGTTTGTGTGTTGTTATAAGGTTGGAAGCTATGTATTTTAAATACCAGCAGGGTTACCCACGGTGGACAGGTTTTGGTGAAGCTTTCAGACTAAGACAGGCTAGGAAAAAGGCCTGGAGATCTACTTCCAAGTATTAACCAATGAAAGTCTTAATGATTGCAACAGATTTTTGTCCAATACAGTGCTAGAAGAGGAACCTCCTAGGTTGGAAGGTACTACACAACGGCTGCAGAGTGGACTCAAGCTTGGCAAAGATCACAAGGATGATTCAGGACCAGGGAACATCTTGTAGTGTTGTGACTCCAGCAACCGACAACGATGGCAATGCGGACCAGGTGGATATGAAAGATGCGGGACAATGAGTTTCATTTCAGTGAAATTAAAACTGAGTCACATTAATGGCCGTATTTAGATTCCAGGATATTCTGTCTATTCAAATCTCCCCTAGCTTTTTGTAACAAAAGTATATTATCATTAAACAAGACATTAAAACAAGAAGTTATTTTTCTTTCTTTTTTGCTATGACAGAGGGCTAAGCATGTGGCTAATCTAACAGTAGTTGTACATCATTAATACATAAGTTTAAAATTTTTGGAAAAAATAAAACTCCGTTTCAAAATCTGTGAGATTGCCATCTGTCCCAAAAAAAAAAAAAAAGTTGCTGTTGAGTCAATTTCGACTCACGGCTACCCTGTAGGGCAGAGTAGAACTGCCCCATAGGGTTTCCAAGGAGCAGCTGGTGGAGTCGAACTGCTGACCTTCTGGTTAGCAGCCAAGCTCTTAACCACTACACCATCAGGGCTCTGCCATCTGTCTTATAGGGTGCCACTTCAGTTGGCCCGGCTTACTGCATTGGTAATGAAAAGATTTTATAAGCACATCAAAAACCAGGAAACTATATGAAACATGTGCAGCTTGGCCCATAGCTAGTTTCTGTTTGTAAAGTCAGTGTCCAATAAAAGGGCAATGAAGTTGCAAATTACTTTTAATTACTCTTGGTGAGTTTCTCCACCAAGTGTTCACAACAATAATACTGGAATAACTATATCTGATTTCTGTTTGTTACTCATGCTGAACAGTGCATGGCCAATGCCAAACTTAAAATTAATGTTGAAACTGACAAAGTTTTGAAAGAAACTTTGCTAAACTAATAAGACTGTTTTTGAGGTAGTAGAGCAGGGATTCTCTTAAAAAAATCAATAGAAGTCTCTCAGAAGTCTGACTAAAATAGTATACATTAATTTTGGGGTACAAAGGTTTGTGTTTTGCGGGGAGCACATAGGTAAATGCAGATTTCTTGAGAAGTAGTCTTTGTACGCTATCAAATTCTTAAAGGAGGAATTGACCTTCCAAAAGTAAGTCCCCAAAATAGAATTTTCATTTCTGAGATTTATGTAGACTGAGGTAAGCAAACACATGGTGTGCATGTGCCCTCATGGGGTGGGTGGCTGGGGAATTCACCAGTAATTGAGGTATGTACAGATTTACAGTAAGCAAGGTATACTCAGTTTTATAGTAAGCAAGGTACACAGGGGTTTAATTGTGTTTACTTACTAATCTGTAGTACATAATTTCACATGAGTTGAGGTGAAATTGTACACTAAAGATTAGTAAATAGGCACAAGCAAGCCCTTGCCATACCTTGTTTATTGGATAATCTGTCCCTGGTCCTGGCCCACGTTGCTCCCTTGGAAGGCATCACTAATCCACCCTGGAGTTCTTCCCCCATGAAATCCATGCACAGGCTCCACATCTTCCCCAGCATAAATATTCACTAAGTAGTGGCTCAAGTTGTCGTGTAAAGTGAAACCTATTCACCATTTTTTTTTTTTCCTAGAAAGTTTGTGTTTTGAGTACATCCAAAAGGAACATGCTAGAAGGATAAAGAACCCACCTGTTGATGGGTTGAATTGTGTCACCCAAAAAGATAAGCTCAAGTCCTAACCCCCAGTACCTGTGAATGTGACCTTACTTAGAAATAGAGTCTTTGCACATGTAATCAAGATAACATAAAGCCATACTGGATTAAGGTGTTTCCTTATTCAGTGACTTGCGTCTTTAAAAGAGAAAGGAGAGGGAGATTTGGATATACAGAGATGCAGAGACACACAAGGGGAATGTCATGTAATGATGAAGGCACAGATTAGAGAGATGTGTCTATTAATCAAGGAATACCAAAGATTGTCAGGAACAACCAGAAGCTAGGAAGAGACAAAGATGGATACTCCCCTAGAACCTTCAGAGACAGCATGGCCCTGTCAACAATTTGATTTTTCACTTCCAGCCTCCAGAACTGTAAGAAAATACATTTCTGTTGTTTTAAGCCACCAAGTTTGTGGTACTTTATTATGACACCCCTAGGACACTAATGGAGCCCTGGTGGTGTAGTGGTTAAAAGCTCAGCTGCTAACCAAAAGATCGGCAGTTCGAATCCACTAGCTGCTCCTTGGAAACCCTACGGGGCAGTTCTACTCGGTCCTGTAGGGTTGCTATAATATACCGCCAATCTGAAAAGCGTTTAAAGTATTTCAGTAAAGAATCTTTACTCAATATCTGATTCATCTTGAGGTGTTTAATTAGACTTGCTATGCCAAGAGAAGTTACCAAAAGCATTCTGAGGTATTTGTGATTTTTCTTTTCCCAGACCTCTGAATGTGGGAGTATGCAGGGCTCAGTCCTTAGCCCTCTTTTTGCAATGTTCAGACAATCCTTTGGAGATCTCATCCTGTCTCATGGCTTCAAAAAAAAAGTTGCCATTGAGTTGATTTTAATTCATGGTGGCCCCATGTGTTACAAAGTAAAACTGCTCCATAGAGTCTTCTTGGCTGTAATCTTTACAGAAGCAGATCGCCAGGCCTTTCTTCTATGGTGCTGCTAGGTGGGTTTGAATCACCAATCTTTAGGTTAGTATCCATTGCTGTCAAGTCGATTCTGACTCACAGTGACCTTACAGGACAGAGAAGAACTGCCCCATATAGTTTCCAAGAAGCAGCTGGTAGATTCGAACTGCTGACCTTTTGGTTAGCAGCCATAGCTCTTAACCACTGCCCCACCAGGGTTCCATTAGGTTAATAGTAGAATAGTCGGGCACAATCCATTTGTGCCACCCAGGGACTTCCTCATAGCTTTAAATACCACTATAAATCAATGACTCCCTAATTTACATCTTCAGTTCAGGACCTTCTTCGTAACTCCAGACTTGCGTAATAACTGCCTAGTCAACATCTCCACTTAGATGCCCAAACTTATCCTGTTCAAAGCAAAACTACTAGTATTTTTCTAAATAATCTTTCCCTAACCCCTCTTCCTCATCTTGGGTGATAGCAATTATATCCTTCTTGTTTCTTAGGCCTCCAAAGAGTTTTATCATTCTAGTCTCCTTCCTTTGTCTCAAACTCCACGTACAATCTGTCTGCAAATCCTGTTGGATAGACCTTCCAAATACAACAAGAGTGTGACCACTTCTCACCATCTCTATTGCCCCATCCTGTCTAAGCCTTCGTCATCTCTAACCTGGATTACTGCAATGGCTTCTTAACTGGTTTTTTTTTTTTTTTTTTTTTCTTTTTAACCCCTGTCCTCATATATTCTAATACAGTATAGCAACCTAAAGGAAACACTGAAAACTTAAGTTAGATTATGCTTCTGGTCTCCTGGCTTTTCAGTTCAAAATCCAGTCTTTAGAAGAGCAATCTACATGATCTGGCTCTCTCTCCACTGTTAGCTCCTGCTCTGCTCTTTCTCCACTGCCCCTGACGTGCTAGGCTTTGCCCATGCCAGCCACGCTGCTGTCTTGAAACTTTTGCACAGGGTGTTTCTTCTATCTGGAATAGTCTTCTCCCAGAAATCCCCAAAGCTAACTCTCACCTCTTTAAAGTCTGTGTAAATCTCATTGTTCTTAATAAGGTCTAAACTGACTAACCTATTTAACACCGAGAGTTTCCCCATCCATTAGTTTGCTTTATAATTTCAATTTTTCCCCATCACCCTCATAATCTTCTAATAAACTCTCTAATTTATTATGTCCATTGTTTTTGTCTGTTCTTTCCCTTCTAAAATGTAAGCTCTGATGTATCCCAAGTAACTGACAGTGCCTGGCACAAAGTAGGTTCTCTGTAAGCTTTTGTTTAATTAAATTGGATTGTCCTGAGTCTATGAAGATGGAGGAAATAGGCATCTCATGCACCAACAGGGGGGTGTACTTTAATAGTCAAAATTAAATAAATATTTTCATAACTTCAGTCTAGATCATTTACTGCAGCATTTTGTACAAGTCAGAAAATATAACATAGCTGTAAATGCATAAGTAAGTTCAATAATGTTGTTATTAGGTGCCATTGAGTCGGTTCTGACTCATAGCAACCCTGTAATAGAAGGCTGTAACACAAATAACAGAGTAAAGGGAACTGGTGCATAAGAAAGGATAATGTCTGATCTTAGAATATCACCCGTTCACCTCCTAACGGAGCTTCTGCTTCTTCCCTTGCCACCAAGACTATTGACAATAGTCTTGTCACAGTAGCTGAAGGTAGCCCATTGAATAGGAAGTCACCTAATGCTGCCCACTCAGAGTAACAGCTCAGTTCCTTAAAATGGTCTACAAGACCTTACAAGATTTGTCTTTCCATCAGGTCTCCATCTCATCTTGGCTCACTCTCCTCCATCCACACTTGTCTGTTTACTATTTCTCAAACACAGCAAGCCAGCTCCCACCTCCATGCCTTTGCGTTTGTTGTTGCTTCCACCTGAAACATCCTTTCTGCAGATAGCTTATGACCTGCCATTCACTTCCTGAGCATCCTCACTCAGACATCATCTTCTTAGTGAGGACTTCCCTGGCTACAGTATTTACAGTGAAATTCCTTCTCTAGATCCTCTGAACATTCATTTGATGCTTTGTTTCTCACTATAGCATTTAATATATTGTTTAACCTTGTTACCTTATTTGACATACTTTGCCTCATTCATTATCTTGTTTATTGCCAGTCTTCTCCCACACACCCCAAGGTGTAAGTTCTATAAAGGCAGAGATTTTGTCTGTTATGTTCACTATTATATCCCCCATCATCTAGAGCAGTACCTGGCACAAAGTAGCATTCAATAAATATATGGTGAATGATGATAGAATGTGTAGATATATAAACATATACACACATGAAAACAATGTCGCATGTGCATTTTAAAAATGTCATTTTAACCAGGACAAAAATTGAATGCACTTCTTGAGATCTGAGTAATGTGGTTCCTGCAAACTGTAGAACCATAATAGAAGAATGGTGTTTTTATTTCTGAGCTTATCCAGTCCACTTGCTAAGTCAATCAATAAATATAAATCATTTATACTATCCCATCTCTCTAGAGGCAAAGCACAAATTTACACGAATTTACAGATGCGTGCAATGTTGGAAATTAAAGAGACTTCAGTGATGGGGCATGATATCTCCTTCCCTGTAGGGATGCCAGGTAGATGATAAATCTAAAGCCAATTAACAAGTTATTTCAGTACTGCAATTAGAACTAAGTATTCAGACTAGTGCAGTGATTTTACTCTTGAAGCCCACTCTTGAATCTGTTACTACACAATGAGAAAGCTCAGAAAACATGTTGAGCGATAGACCTTTCTGTTGCAAACAGGTTTAGGCGGGAAAAGAACAAGTACATTGGGCCAAATGTAAAGGTATGTTTCTTCACCAGTAAGAAGTCCATTCTTGTATTTCTGGGCAAATGACTGCTCATCTCAGATTGAGGAATGGTCAGATCATGCAAATATATTTAAATATATAATTAATCAGGCTAGTATATTATTAAAACTAATGGTTATAAATGCAAACTAATACGTAGTTTAACACCTGGCCATAAAAGTGTCTGAATCCAAACTGTTATCATCACACTTGGACAATTTCACTTCACTTAAAACTGGGCAAACTTGGAATAAAATGAGTAATTGTTTAATTCAGGAATTACTGATTATAAGTGGGTATGCATCCGTACATCTCATGTACCTTCCTCGCTTAAGGATATCTTCTCTTCCACATCATTAGAGCAGTAGCTATCTAAAGGAACTGGTGACTAGGAGCATTAAAGCCAAATGAACTTCATTGTCAAGGTAGATGGAAAACCTAGATTTTCAAATACATAAATTAACGATTTGTAACTCCTCCAGGATGAGTTTTTAATACAATACAGTTTCAGGCACACGATCTTCTTTTAGTAGAAGTCTCCATTACAAATGGTGTAGTTTCACATGCCAATTCATAATGACAACAAAGATTATCAAAGTCTTTTTAGGCAAGAAGAAAGAGCATGTCCTTTTAGCTAGCATTTGAGACACTAAGTACCTTTATACCAACATAGCAATTAGATCACATTTATTGAAACTACTATTCCTCTTATTTTTTTAAATGCACCCCACTTTGACATTTGCCATCTCTTTAAAAGAATTGGTTATACGTGTCTTTTCAAATGTGTGGGTGGCATGTGCTTAAGAAGGACAACAAGAATATTGAATGACACAATCAGAAAATAATAAGATCTCAATAGCCTTAAACCATGGACTGTCTTTAAAGATTATGCATAATTGGAACAATAAAGCATTCTGTATTTGTTTCCAACAACAATTTCAAAAATCCAGCGTAGAGGTGGGGGCAAGATGGTGGAGTAGTCAGATGTTTCCTGAAGTCCCTCTTACAACAAAGACCAGAAAAAAACAAGTGAATCTATTATATATGACAATCTCAGAGCCCTAAACATCAAAGACAAAGTTGAGAAGTCGAACTGAGCAGCAGGAAGAGGGAGAGACTGTTCAGAAGCAGCGAGGATTTTCCAGACCTGACCTGGCCAGCACCCTACTGGATCAGCTGGCACGCATGGGCTGAAGCAAACAGTGGCACTCAGGATGCATTTTCCTCCTCGTTGGGAGAAACCAAGCAGCAGAGAGTCTACTCAAGCCTCTGGAACCAGGGAGAATTGGTGCTCAATCAGCAAAAGATAAGTACTAGTGTCTAAGCTACCCTGAAGATCAAAAAAACCCTTCTCCCCTTTGGGAAGTACCTCTCTCCCATTTACCTGCCCCCTCCCCACTCTGCTCAGGGTTCCCGTCTGCCTTCAGCAATTGCTGAACCCCCTGGGCCAGAAGCAGGACCAGTAGCATACCCTGGGCCATTCTCCTGGCTTTGGAGAGGGAACACATTAACAAACAGGAAAAACAAATCTGCCATTGTACTGTAGGTCCTAGCCAGAGAAATTAGGCTAGAAAAAGAAACAAAGGACATCCAAATTGGTAAGGAAGAAGTAAAAGTATCCCTATTTGCAGATGATACGATCTTATACAAAGAAAACCCCAAAGAATCCATAAGAAAACTACTGGAACTGAAAGATTTCAGCAAAGTATCAGGATACAAGATAAACATACAAAAATCAGTTGGATTCCTTTACACCAACAAAGAGAACTTCAAAGAGGAAATCACCAAATCAATACCATTTACAATAGCCCCCAAGAAGATAAAAGACTTAGGAATAAATCTAACCAGAGACGTAAAAGACCTATACACAGAAAACTACAAGACACTACTGCATAAAGCAAAAGAAACCTACATAAGTGGAAAAACATATATCGCTCATGGATAGGAAGACTCAACATTGTGAAAATGTCAATTTTACCCAAGCGATCTGCAAATAATGCAATCCCAATCCAAATTCCAATGACATTATTTAATGAGAAGGAGAAACAAATCACCAACTTCATATGGAAAAAGAAGAGGCCTCGGATAAGTAAAGCGTTACTCAAGAAGAAGAACAAAATGACAGGCCTCACACTACCTGATTTTAGAAACTATTTTACCACCACAGTAGTCAAAACAGCCTAGTATTGGTACAACAACAGATACATAGACCAATGGAACAGAATTGAGAATCCAGACATAAATTCAGCCACCTATGAGCAGCTGATATTTGACAAAGGCCCAAAGTCCGTTAAATGGGGAAAATAGTCTCTTTAACAAATGATGCTGGCATAACTGGATATCCACGTGCAAAAAAGTGAAACAAGATCCACACCTCACACCATGCACAAAAACTAACTCAAAATGGATCAAAGACCTAAATATAAAATAAAAAACGATAAACGTCATAGAAGAAAAAATAGGGTCAACACTAGGAGCCTTAATACATGGCATAAACAGAATACAAAACCTAACTATGTACAAACACCAGAAGAGAAACTAGACAACTGGGAGCGCCTAAAAATCAAACACATATGCTCATCAAAAGACTTCACCAAAAGAGCAAAAAGACAACCTACAGACTGGGAAAAAATTTTTGGCTACAACATATTCAATCAGGGTCTAGTCTCTAAAATCTACAAGATACTGCAAAACTTCAATGACAACAACAACAAAAAAAAAAACAATTAAAAAATGGGCAAAACAGATGAACAGTCACTTGACCAAAGAAGACATTCAGGTGGCTAACAGATACATGAGGAAATGCTCATGTTCATTAGCCATTAGAGAAATGCAAATCAAAACTACAACGAGATACCATCTCACCCCAACAAGGCTAGTATTAATCTGAAAAACACAAAATAACAAATGTTGGAGAGGTTGTGGAGAGACTGGAACACTTATACACTGCTGGTGGGAATGTAAAAGGGTACAATCACTTTGGAAATCAATTTGGTGCTTTCTAAAAATCTAGAAATAGAAGTAGCATACAATCCAGCGATCCCACTCCTTGGAATATATCCTAGAGAAATAAGAGCTGTCACACAAATAGATATATGTTCACCCAAGTTCATTGCAACACTGTTCACAATAGCAAAAAGATGGAAACAACCTAGGTGCCTATCAACAGATGAATGGATAAACAATTTTGGTATTTTCACACAATGTGAAATACTACACAACAATCAAGAACAATGATGAATCCTCGAAACATCTCATAATAAGGATGAAGCTGGATGGCATTATGCTAAGTGAAATTAGTCACAAAAGGACAAATACTGTATGAGACCACTATTATAAGGACTCAAGATAAGCTTTAAACACAGAAGAAAACAGTCTTTGATGGTTACGAGGGTGGAAACGGAGGGAGAGGGGAATTCACTAAGTAGATAGTAGACAAGAATTATCTTAGGTGAAGGGAAGGACAACACACAATACAGGGGAAGTCAGCACAACTGGACTAAATCAAAAGCTAAGAAGTTTCCTAAACACAACCAAACACTTTGAGGGACAGAGTAGCAGGGGCAGGGGTCTGGGGACCATGGTTTTGGGGCACATCTATGTCAATTGGCATCAGAAAGTTTATTAAGAATATGTTCTGCATCTCACTTTGGTGACTGTCACTTAGGGTCTTAAAAGCTAGCGAGAGGCCATCTAAGATGCATCAACTTGTCCCAACACACCTGGAGCAAAGGAGAATGAAGAACAGCAAAGACACAAGGAAAATATTAGCCCGAGAGACATAAAGGGCCACATAAACCAGAAACTCCACCAGCTTGAGACCAGAAGAACTAGATGGTTCCCGACTACCACCAATGACCACCCTGACAGGGAACACAACAGAGAGTCCCTGACAGAGCAGGAGAAAAGCAGGATGCAGAAGTGAACTTCATGTAAAAAGACCAGACTCAATGGTCTGAGACTAGAGGAACCCTAGAAGACATGATCCCCAGACTCTCTGTTAACCCAGAGCTAAAACCATCCTGAAGCCAACTCTTCAGACAAAGATTAGACTGGACTATAAGACATAAAATGATACTCATGAAGAGTGTGCTTCTTAGTTCAAGCACATACACGAGACTAAATGGGCAGCTCCTGTCCAGAGGCAAGATGAGAAAGTAGAAAGGGATAGGAGCTGGTTGAACGGACAAGGGAAATCTGGGGTGGAAAGGGAGAGTCTGCCATCACATTACAGGAATAGCAACTAGGGCCATATAACAATGTGTGTATAAATTTTTTAATGAGAAGCTAACTTGATGTGTAAATTTTCACCTAAAGCACAATAAAAATAAATAGATAAAATAAATTAAAATTAAATTTAAAAAATCCAGCATAAAGAAGACATGGGTGTGTTATAGAAAAAGACCTCGGAGTTGGTAATAAGTAGAATATGAGCTGAAAAGTTATGTGACTACCAAAAAAAGAAGTAGATTACATAAATCCAGACTACCTTGGCACAGAGAGCATGAGAAATGAACTATTTATACAAGTAGATCAGACCGTAACAGGGACACAGGACTAGCTACTTAATGTGTGGGGTCCAGTGCAAAATGAAAATGGGGGGACCCTTGTTTAAAAATTGTTAAGAATTTCAAGTCAGTGACAACAAAGCATTACATGAAACTTGAGGTCCTTCTAATCACTGGACGCTTCAAAATGTGGGGCCCTGTTCAACTGCATAGGTCACGTGCTCATGAAGCTGGCCCTGCTGGGACATGTGCTTGGGTCTAAGCACTCACTATACTTACCTCCTGAGGGAACTTGGAGGTAAATTCAGGGAAGAACAAGGAGAATGTGCAGATTTAAAGCCAAGCCACATAAAGAAAGACTGAGAAACTAGGGTTATTTCCCAGACAAGAAGTGACTGAAGCAGGACTACCCGACACTACCTTCCAATAGCAGAAGAGCTACTGCATGGATTAAGCATTAGATTTATTCTTCATGGCTCTAATTCATAGGATCAAGACCAGTGAGTAAGGAAGCATACTTTCATTCAACATTGGTATCTATTTTGAAATGAAGCCTATTTGAAACAGTATGGGCTACCTAGGGAAATAATGGTTTTGGAGTCACTAGTGGTATTCAGACATACTTTGGGTACAGCTAAAAAAGGTTCTAGGGAAGTTGCTTAGGAATTTTCCAGGGCCATATTTCCCAAATGCATTCACAAACTAATACTAGTCTTGCAACATCAAAATCATCTTAAGCATTTTGAAAAACATTCTGCCCTCAGGAATCCGCAGTTCTCAGAGGCTCTTACTAGGTAATTCTGATAATCAGTTAGGATTTGGAAACTCTGATCTAGAAGAAATTTAAGTACCGAAAGAATATTTGTATTAGAGAACTTAAAAAGCTTTCACAATAAGTCTTCTCAATCTGAGGTTAAGGAGCCTCTTCTACTAGGCCCTGGTTGAGTATGCTGGGCTAAACAGAGATGATATATTTTTCTATAAATTCATACAGTATTTCGTGTATCCAAACTTATTCTAACTTAAAAAAAAAATCAGCTTGGAAATATTAGCTTAGTTGTATTGCCATTCAAATAAATGATTTAACCACGAAGTTAAAATCATTTCATTGTGGAATTACCTCATTTAAAAAAAAAAAAGATAAACCACATTGTCTAGCATGATCAGAATCTATTTGTAACAGATTTGTTTCGAAGAATATTCCTTCAAAGTGAAAAGACTCACCCCCATAAAAAAATCAAAAGAATATCTCATTAGGGCAGTGAAACTATTCTATATGATACACTAATGACGTACACACATCATTATGCTTTCCTCAAAAGTCAGAACTGTACAACATGGAGTGTGAGTCCTAATGCAGACTACGGACTTTAGTCAATAAGGTATCAATATTTGTTTATCGATTGTAAGAAATGTACCACAGGAATGTAAGATGTCAATAATAAGAGAAATGGTGAACAGGGGAAGGGAATACATGGTAACTGTATTTTCTGCACAACTTTTCTGTACACCTAGAACTGCTCTAAAAAATAAAGTCTATTACAAAAAAAAAAAGAACATGCCACAAATTCTGAATGTGCTCTCCCCACTCCCCAAATATAAAATCCAAAAATATTTTAAGCAATGGCTGTTCACTGAGATAAAATTACAGTCACAGGCTACATAACATCCGTTCGGATAACATCCAACTGTATATATGTCAGTGTTCCCATAAGGTTATAACAGAGTTCAGAAATTCCCATCAGAGAACAGGACATAGTGGATTTAGTCATGTTACACTGAATAATCACGATGATCCTCAAACGTGAAGAAAAACTTCTCCAAGCTGTTAAAGGATCCGCTCCATTAAAAGCTACGAGGCTAATGACAATGCAAGAGGAACCTTTATGAAAAAGCAGGACCAGACTACAATACGGAGTTTAGTGCTAGGTCTGGGTGGTTCAAGCACTTAAAACAAAGTTTTTCTCTGCATATGTGAAAGTGAGCGATGAGTCTGTGAGTGCCGACACAAAGGTAGCCAAAGAATTTGGTGAAGCCGTAGATAAACTAATTGTACCGACAGAGTATTTGTCCCAGCAAATTTTTAATGTGGATGAACCCTCCTTATTCTGGAAATGAGTGTCTGAAAGGATCTTCATCCCTAATATGGTGTTCACACAATGTCCAAATCACATAACGTCCTATGTCACAGAATGTATCTGGATGTTAAACGATGCATGGCTGTATATGACTTTCAATGATGAATGGTTCAAAGACTATCACTTCTTGGACTTAAACGTTCTGGATGTGCTTTGTAAAGAAATCAGTGACATTGTACGTAGAAAAATATCAGTATCCTTTTTCACGTCTCTCAGAAATTCAAAGTTAATCATTTTCTACCACTAATGTGCTAATTTTGTCATTTGGTTTTCTGCTTTTCTTACTTTTCCTAGGCTGTGTATTGGAAATATAGGAAAGGACATGTGCCAGTATTGATGTCTGAGACCCTTCTCCCAATTAAAATCATCTAGAAAAGATGCTGGTATAAGTTTAAATTTGAGGATGCTACATATGGAATGGAGTCCTGGTAGTGCAGTGGTTAAGAGCTTGGCTGCTAACCAAAATGTCGGGAGTTTGAATCCACCAGCCGTTCCTTGGAATCCCTATGGGGCAGTTCTACTCTGTCCTATAAGGTCTCTATGAGCAGGAATCAAGTCAAGGGCACACACAACAACAACATACATGGGAAGACTGGATTGTTTTTTTGAAATGGGAAGGAGGAAGTTGTTCCAGGTATAAGGGTTGCTTAACAGCAGGACAAAGCTAAATTTTCTCTTTGGGAAAAGGGTAGGACTTAGTTTCCTAGGTGTAGGTATGCAGACACTTAATTCTATCTCTTTTGCCCTTAATGCTCTTGCAACACCTTCCTAAGACCATTCTTATATGATAAGTAGCTTTTCAGTCCTTTTGGCAGAAAAATAGATGATCCATGCTAAAATAAATGGGCAAAACATTATTTGCTATTGTGTTGTACAGCTGAGTACAAATCATCTATAAACTAGTGGTAAAAACTTTGAAAATGTGGTTTAAAACAGCATCTTCAGTAAATGTTTTGAGTGTAGTCACAAGGGAAAAAAATCTGGTAACAGGGCTATAACCAACACCTTTTATTATTCAAGTGTTCTTTAAAATAAAAAGGTAAAGTTCAAGAATAGCTTTTGAAAGACTGGGAGAAAGAGTCATTTGAAATTTTTATTCAACTTATAGATTTTCTGTTATAATGCTATGTGCTATTTTTTGGAGGGGAAAACCTTCCAAACTATAACTCATCACAATTTCCTCAATATTTTGGCTTCTGAGCTTGCATTTTAAACCATCCTAGTGCCAGATTAGAAGAATCTAGCATGATGCTGTTTTTATATGAGATATGCATGGAAATCCTTGAAGGAAACATTGATTTTCACTCAGAGATATACTGGGTGGCAGAACAGCTAGAAGCTCGTTCAAAATTTTCCTTAAATATATTGATTTTAAAAAACAAATCAAAATAATTATGATCATATTTTCTATGGGTCTGGGATTCAGTTATTGAAACTTTATTAGAAATTGCAAGACAGAAAATGTAGAGATACTCCTATGGAATATTGCTACTGTTTGCATCTATTTTCACTAATTAAAAGAAAAAAACAGAAAAGTAATTTCCATTGTTGTTGTTGTTTGTTGACAAGTTGATTCCGACTCACAGGGACTCTATAGGACAGAGTAGACTTGCCCCATAGGGTTTCCAAGGAGCGGCTGGTGGATTCGAACTGCCAACCTTTTGGTTAGCAGACAAGCTCTCACCACTGTGCCACAACTTCCATCAAACATTATAATTTTATAAAGTTAATAGTGGAACAGAAAGGCCAATAAACTTGAGGCTTCCCTCCATTTCCACATGTCAGAATGCAGGTTTTCTGCATGCTAGTGGAACCAATTAGAGCAAACATGAAATGCGAAAATCCTGGTTTATGTGAAATGTAAGATTTAAGGAGAATATGAGTTGCTTAATTTTATTATTAATAAGAGCAATAATACAGCAGCTTTCCTTTAGCGGGTTGTGAGTTATTAATGTATATATTCTAATTTAATCTTTACAAGTACTTTAAGAGTTAGGTAGAGTCACATACATTATAAAAATGAATAAGCCAAGAAGGAAAGAGGGTAAACTGGCCAACATCACACAGCTGGACAGTTAAAGTTAAGTTGTGCTCTGAGCAAAAAATCTATACTCATTATAGACCATGCTCCCTTTGTAAAATGTGCAATTTTTAGAACATTTTAATAGAAATTTACCATAGTAAATCACTTATTCAAAGAACTTAACTTTAAAGAAACACATGTTTAGGGGGCAATGGAGAAATGGAGCTTCCAGTTTGGTTTCCTCTTCTTATTTTCTCTCCCTTGCTTGTCTGCACTTATCAGAAGTCAGACATTCAGTATAACAGGAGGGAGATATCACTGGTCTTAGGGTTAAGAGCCTGAAGAACAGTTCAGCCACTAACTAGTTGGGTGCTATGAGACAGTCCTCTAGTATTTTGTCTCTCAATGCTTATCTCTGAGATGAAAGGTTTTGTAATCTCTAAACTTTCAACAACTAAACCACTGGACTTCTAGTTTTTCTTCCTCTTTCAATGCTCAAGCATTAGAAAAAATTCTTTAATTTTTTATTATTTGCTTCAAGACTAATGATTTTGAAGTACAACTACACATAACAGCCTAACTTTGCATTCGGCTTTAAAGCCATCAAAAAAGCATCTCCCATTACTTCCTACCAATGAATCCTGCTGGCATTCCATGATGTAGAGCCAGAATCCACTGTCTGAACAGCTATTAACAGGACATTTCTCATGAATGGAGAGAATAAACTGACCATTTCATGTTTTCCAATCTCAGTTTATCTTCCTTCACAATTTTGAAATAAATCTGCCATCACTCACAAGACATGAGGAAGGAAAAAGAAAAATCTAACTTTCTAATTCTTTTAAAGAGTCTACTGAAACTAAAGTTTAAAAAAGATTTTGTTGCTTTCTCCTTTTCAGCAAACTGTTATATTTTTTCACCAAGACAAGGAAACGACCCACTTTTCAGAGTGTTAAATCCATTTTGAAAGTAAATCAAGTCAGCCACAGAAATTCTTTTAGATGGAAAGATACACTGGACCATGGAGTTGCAATTTGCCCCTTCAGGAAGTATAATCTTGCTACTTTTTCTTACCTACCATCTCAGTTTTAACAAGACTGGTTCCTCATTCTATCGGCTCCAAGCTCAGTCACTGCTCAGGTAGCACAGGTTGAATGGACAACCTAGAGGCATCACAACTTCTGTAGTCTCAGATTCTCTGTGCTTTGTCGACATGTTGCTCTGTGGATACAAATTTTTATGTTGCCTCATCCTCTCCTACCCAAAGCCTCTTCCTTCATCCCAGTCCAGGAAACCTCCTGAAGGTACTTAGAGCATGCTCTCCTAGTTGTTGGGCCCACTTTCAGTAAACATAGATAACCATGTGTAGAAACATTGCAAAACCATTGTTCTGATCCTGGAATTCTCTAGTTTAACAATTATTAAGAATTATTTCAAAAGTTACAGGTTTAATAATAGGCACGTGAAGTCAAACACCGAATTGATTAATAAGGCAAAGATTTTGAGAGTCAGGAATTTCTTATCGCTACCCTGTCCAGAGCCATAAAAGTCTATCAGTTTAAATTGATAACTGGGCTTTGAAATCTCTTCATTTCCACTGAAAATGCGTCATCCATCCAGTATGTCCAGGTTAGAGCTACTCCAGCCAACAAGGATAAGTATATTCACAGAAGCCATTGATCTGGGTTAGGCGCCCATGAAGACACAAGACTAAGACTCAAATACTTTTGTAAAACTATGACCAAAAAAGGGTAAGGCCTATATTCTTGTAATCATCCATCAGGAAACACCTCTGAGATGCAGTGGCTTCTCTCCATGCTAAGAACAGGACAAGGAGTGAAATGTGCAAGATGCTCAATTACTATGCCCGTTTCCTACCACCCTCTGATCATTTTAAAGGTCTATGTCCAGCTGCTGACCTACATAATCTACCCAGGTCTAGGCTGCAACCAAGAAGTCTATTTATAGCTCAGATTACATGTCCGTGGTTGTACTTTTAAATCATTAGCTCCTTTTATTGTTTATTAATCATTCAGTCAACATTTATTGAAAACCTGTGAACTTTGCTGGATTCTGCCTGAGTCTACACGTGAGTACAATAGTCCTTTCTCTGGAGTGCACTTTACTTCATGTATAGAAAAAAAATATTAAAAAAAAAGAAAAAGACATTGCCATTGAGTTGATTCCAACTCAATGGGACCCTAAAGGACAGAGTAGAACTGCCCCAAGGGTTTCCAAGGAGTGGCTGATAGATTCAAACTGACCTTTTGGTTAGCAGCCAAGTTCTTAACCACTGCACCATCAGGGCTCCATTTTGCATGGTCATCTTAGGTTAACTGCACTTTCCAACGTGCTCAATTTTAAGCATATTTAGGGACAAGAACCCATGAGTCATGATGGCATTTACAGACATAATGAGATACAAATATACTAAACTTAAATATCCTGATACATAATTTTAGACTAACTCCCGTAAGATCTTACATTTGAATCTAATTTAGACAAGAAGTTGCCGATACTAAAATTTTAAGAAAAATAAAAACTAGGCGAGGGATTTAAAATTGAGAAAATGCTGTCCATTAATTTATTTTTCCCTGACAACTGGAAAAATGATCCACTGCTAGGTTTTATCAATAAGAACTCTTTGGGGATCTAGAGTACAATCAATTGGCAAGGAGTAGAGTTATCAGTTAGATTCTCATCTTTTTGATTTCTCCTCTTTGATTTTGATACTATTGTCCACACTGGTGCTTTTTCCATAAATTTTAAATTACACAATGCAGTGCTTGGTTGTCCTATACTAATTTAGATGCCACCTACCTGCAAGATATTTCTGCATAAAGATTTAAAACATCTCTGGGATAGGGATCACATTTCCTATCTCTTCTGTAACCCCTACTATGTTGCAATATATACTTAAATGCTTATTTTCCTAACTTGGAAGGTATTAAGACACATGTCGCTAATTCCCGCTAGGTCTCATCTTGGAATGATGTAAAAAATTGAGCGAGGTAAGCTTGAGATGTTATTGGTAGAATGATTCAAATCTCTATCCAACCTTTTGCATTTTGTTCTCAAAATAGCTACTGTTGTGGAGGTGACAATCCTTTATCACACCAACTGGTTTTGACGCCCATGACCCTTTAAAGTCAGGTGTGTTATGCATTTCTTGGTATGTTGTGACCCTGAAAGTTCTGACAGTCAAGTAGGTGGTTAGTTTACGAAGAGTGTGGATGTATAGTAAGATGGAAAAAACAATACAATCTTAGATGCTCGATAAATAAAATCCTGGTAGGTCCTTGATCCAGTGATCTTTCTCTTCCACCTATTTTGGGTTCCTTATCTCATTCAGTTTTATATCTTTCAGTATCTTAGAGCAGCCATTCAAATCCACCAACTCAATAAACATCGTATGATTATTAGTGACATTTACCACTCACCCCTCGTATACATGGTCCTTACTGTCAAAGATCTGCCTGTTTGATGCAAAAACTTTCTACCCTCTCTCTCTTTTTTTTTTTTTTCTTTCTGTTATTACAAATAAGAATTCTAATTATACTGTTTCCTCCATCAACATGTAACTTGGGCCAAGTCAGGAAAGTATCACCATTGTCTCTTCAGAACAATGGCATGTAGCATTTCATAGTTGGGCATGACATTTAAAGACGAGCAATGACATAACAACTCACTTAGCATGGTATGCAAAGCATTGCACAAAGTAGTTTTAACCTGATTCTCTTCCTTTTCCTCGCCTCGGGTACCCTAATCTCCATTCTATTCTATTTTGAGATAAAAGTACTTCAACATTCAAGATGAGATTTATGGTGGTAACCAGGGAGGTTTGGTTATTCTATCATTTCCGTGATAGTCTCCACAGATCAGAACTAGTTTCTAAGATTTGGGCTACAACGAAATGAAGTTTTGTTTTTTGTTGTTGTTGTTTTGTTTTTCATTCTTTAACATATTTGTATTAAACATTTACTATGTGCCATACTTTGGTTTAGTACTTATTTACCATACGTAGGTGTTCACAATTGAAAGATGAATTCCAGTCCTCAAGGAGCCTCTACTCTAGATATAAACATACATAGCTATAATACAAGGAGCCCTGGGTGGCACAAATGATTTGGGCTCAATTACTAACCTAAAGGTTGGTGGTTCAAACCCACCCAACAATGCCACAATGGAAAGGCTGGGCAATCTGCTTCCCAAAAGATTACAGCCAAGAAAACCCTATGGAGCAGTTCTACTCTTTAACACGTGGGGTCGCCATGACAACATTGGGATTGATTTTGGTTTATTAGCTATAATACAACATGAAGAGGTCTACAATGGTGATCTAAACAATGAAGACAAAAAGCAAAGGCTGAAGAGTTCTACCTAAGTATTTAAAAGAAAGCTTCACAGAAATGGTGGTACTTGACAACAACTTTGAATAATAAGATAGTTTTCCAAGTTACCAGAGTTTTCAGGCAGATGCAATAATTTGAAAAAGGCATAGAGTAATGAAACTGCATGGCATGTTTGAGGAAGATGAAGTAATATGTTGTAGCCAGATTTTCCTAAAAAAAAATAAGAAAAATAGAAAGGAGAAGACCAGACTATTAAAAATATTAGCAGTTTTACCAGATCAAAAAATCAGTAAAAACCAAGTTCACAGCATAAAATCACTGCTAACCAAGACTGGAGCCTATGTGGTGATGTTGATTGTTGGAAAGAATGTGGTTTAAAAGGTCATTTTCATAAATTGGTTCCAGGAGAAAAAACATTACAAATCTTTTTGTTAATAATTCAAGTATAATGTATAAATATGATGCCTGTATGTATGTGTGTGTTTGTGGGTCTGTATGTATATATGTGTCTCTCTCTCTGTATATATACATATATGAGAGTGAGAAAGGCTCAGATGTGTTTATGCTTTTCAAGCACACTTGTGAACATTCTTTCTTAAAATGTAATTTAAAATATAGGGAGAGAAAACCGTGGAATAGTCACAAAGATACAAATCACCGAATCATTAATAATCAGTGTAGGATTGCTCTAAGAAGATGAATACTAAAGGACTGTCAAAATAAAAAATGGCTAATCAGTGAAATATCATATAGCTATTAAAATCATGTTTACAAATACTTTATGAGTATCTATAAAACGCTGATGTTATCAATGCTAAGAAAGAAAAGCAGGACTGACAAAAATCAATGTAGTACAAATACAACGATTGTAAAAATAAAGAAATATTCATAGAAAATTAAAATATATATATTAATACAAAAAATATCAATGACTCTGATCAATGGAATAATAGATAATTTGTATTATTACTCCTTTTGGCATTCTAACGATATTTATATAACATGTGCATACTGCTTTTATAACAAGTTTATTTTTTAACAATTAATGTCATTTAAAGCAATAAAAATTGTAAAAATAAGTATTTGGATAAAGAGAAATGATAGTCCAATGTAATACAACATCTGGAACAGTATTTCTAACATTGAGCTAACAGCTGGTGGCGCAGTGGTTAAGAGCTACGCTACGGCTGCTAACCAAAAGGTTAGCAGTTTGAATCCACCAGGCGCTCCTTGGAAACCCTATGGGGCAATTCTACTCTGTCCTATAAGGTCGTCGCTATGAGTCAGAATCAACTCAGTGGCAGTGGGTTTGGTTTTGGTTTTACACTAGAGAGTTCAGGGAAGGGGAGCTAGAATGGCATGAGGTCTGCAAGCTGTGCCTTGCAAGCAGTAGTTGAGGAAATAAAAAACATTTGGCCTAGAAAGGCAAAAACTATAATAGTGAACTATAAGAAAAAAAATCCTTTAGGGCTCTCATCTGAAAGTAGGAAGATGGTTATCTGTGCTGCTGGAGACTATGAACAGAAGTTGGGTAGTAGCTGCGTTGGTAGTTGAATATCTGATTGTGTGTGGTTAATCTATACACTTTGATTTATAAACTGCCTTGCTTATGACGTTTAACTTTCTCAGCATCAGATTCCCGTCTGTAAAATGGGAATGGTAACAGCCACGTGGTGTGACTGAATGTGAAAACACTTTAACATGCTCAGTTATGCAGAAGAAACACAGCAGGAGCTCAATAAATGTTACCTTTAGAACAGGAAAGCAAAAGTATGGCAACTACAGATAGGGATCTGAGCTCAACATAATGAGGAATTCTGCAACATTGAGCGTTCTGCCACTTTGGAATGGGCTCCTTTGCAAAGCAGAGAACTAATCTCTTGCTGGGAATATTCACTCTGAGCCTGGATGCCCTGCCAAGGCATTAGTGGATTTTTTTCATTGGTTGGGGAGTTTCACTGTGTTGTGTCCCTCAGCCCTCTCTCCTGTAAGATCCTGTAGTTCAGAACAACTTTTTAACCAAAGCTGACAAAAAATTTAGCAATTTTTATTTTACTGACAAGAATGATTACATTTGGGATTTATGGATTGCCATTCTTCTTTCTCACTCACTACTTCCCATTTCCTTTTCGTGAACAAGTTACTCATTTTCACTGTGCCCCAATTTCCTCATCTGCAAAAATGAGATTAATAATAGTACATACCTAATGATTAATTAAACAAATGCATGTGAGGTACTTAGAAAACACCTGGCACATTGTAAGTGCTCAATAATTATTAGCTACTATTATTATTATCAGGGAACCCTGGTGACACAATAGTTAAGTGCTTGGCTGCTAACCAAAAGGTGGCAGTTCAAACCCACCAGCTGTTCTGAGGAAGAAAGACGTGGCAGTCTGCTTCAGGAAAGATTACAGCCTTGGAATCCCTATGGGGCAGCTAGCTCTACTTTTTCCTATAGGGTTGCTATGAGTCGGAATAGACTCCACGAGAATGGGTTTTTGTATTATTTTTATCATCATTGATGGGTTGTACTTTCCTCCTATTTGCTACATGAGGTCACTATCAGCATTGTCATAAAGTTGTTCTCTCTTGAAAAATTTGCAAATACTGGTGATTTGGGGTGTGTTCCATAACTTCATATCATTCTAAAGTTAAAAATTTCTACAGCAAACCCAGCTGCAGTCGTGAATGTCCTTTGCAAGGTATTTGCATTAAGCATTCTCATATATTTTTAGAGATACTGCATTATTATCCAATAATGCATTATTATTAGCCAAAGCATCAGTATTTTTACTTTTGCTTCTTTTGATGATGTTCTTTTTTGTGTGCTTTAATTACAAAATAATTAGGCAGAGTAAAACATCACTATTTTATTTTCTAAGTATAAAAAGTTCCTAACTTTCCATTCAGTCCTAGCCAAATGCACCAGTCCCATGCTACGTCATAAACACTATGCCTGTATTTAGTTTTATTTGGATGTCACCTTCTCACTACAAACTCACGCATCATATTTCGCCCACAAGAGACACCGCTATTTGATGTCCTTAACTGAAACCATATTTTTTCTAGTCACCTAGTCTTGCAATCTTGAACTCATCTGTGACCCCTCTCCTTTATCATCCATTTCCAATGAGTCATCACATTTTACTGACACATCCTTTGAAGCAACTCTTAGTTCTAGCCCTTCATTTTTATTAACCCTGTCACCACCTCATTTCAGAGTCCTAATCACTTGAGGGATCGCTGTAACAGCATCCTAACTAATCTTCTCGATGTTCTTCTCCTGCCAGAGGATTATGCAGTCAATTGCTCTTTTTTAAAGTAACCCTATCTTCATTTTACTCACTTACTGAAAAGTCTATGCATTTTCCAATGTCCATCATATTAAGCCTAAGAATGTCTCCATAGTATTCCAAAGCCTTTGGATTCTAATTAGCTTATACCTCCAACTATTTTTCAACACAAATATTCTATGAACTATAGAATTTCTGAGAATTATAAGTGTGAAGGCAAATATTCAAGAATGTATCTTTAAAACCAAAACCCATTGCTGTTGAGCTGATTCCGACTCACGGTGACCTCATGTTTTATGGAGTAGAACTGCTCCTTAGGGTTTTCATAGCTGTAATCTTTATAGAAACAGATCGCCAAGTCTTTCTTTTGTGGCCCCTCTGGGTGGGTTCAAATGCCAACCTTTAGGTGAGTAGTTGAATGTAAACCTTTTGCTCCAGCTAGGAATCTTAATGTATCATTAATCTGGGATCATTTACTAATATTTATTTTCTGTACTTACCTTTTCTTGTATGCAGTTCCTCCCCAGTAAGACTACATGGAGGCAGTCCTAGAAGATCATCTAGTCTAGTACAACAATGTGTGATGCAAGAATCAAGATACTATAAAAGAGACCCTGATGCTCACAGTGGGTTGCTAGGAAAACAAGGTGGCTGGGGCCAGAGATCCCCTTCTCCGAGGGGAGGGGTTGCATCCAGGCTTAGCTGCCTGTGGCTTCCTCTCCCCGTCAGAGGGGATGGCAACTTCCTATGGGCCACAAGGTCTCCAGGTGTTGGGCTGATGGCTGCTGTTTTGTGCCATTGAGTTGATTCTGGCATATCCCTCAAATTCTCTACATAGGTGCTAATGCCAATCCAGAATGGTTGGCACCTAAGCTGTTTGACCCTTCACTGATAAGACTGCCCCCACGCATGACTCATGGGGGTGAGAGAGCTGTGGCAGGCCGGATTCCTTCACTGGAATACAAGCTTGTGGTACCTTGACCCTGGCATGCCTCTAGCAGAATGAAAGAATGGAAACCCATGCCTTCTTTTCCTCTTACTGACCCCTGACTGTTAAGCTTCCACTCTCCCCTAGAGAGCATATTCCTTTATCTATGCCATACACCATGTGATGCTTTGAAATTCATCTTGATCCCTAGTTCATGATATTTGGTGACCCAGATGGGACCCACCTTGCACACAGGATAATAAAAGTCATCTCATGCCATCTTCAAATGATGACTATAAATTGTCATCATACATTGCCCTTCTTCCCTGCTAGCCATTATCTTCTTGCCCTTCATTAACCTGAACACATTTACTCTGCAATTGATGTGTTTCACAGCAGTTGTTGACCTACTTCTTTCTGGAAATTTTCAATAATTGTTTCATTATTTATGTGCCTTAAAAAAAAAAAAAAAAAGGTGTTTATCTCTAAACCATAGAACACATTCTCATAGAATTAGCAAGATTCTTTAGACTAGATTCTTTATCCCTGTTTTTGACAGGTCAGAGCCCTGGTGGTGCAGTGGTTCAGTGCTGCGTTGCTAACCAAAAAGTCAGTGGTTCAAATTTACCAGCCACTCCATGGGGCAAAGATGTGGCAGTCTGCTTCTGTAAAGATTACAGCCTTGGAAACCCTATGGGGCAGATCTACTCTGTCCTATAGGGTCGATAGGAGTCAGAATCAACTTGAAGGCAGTAGATTTGATTTTGGTTATCTTTGACAGGGCTTTGAACCAGTTCATTGCACTTTGAACCCCTGCTAAGAATTTACATTTCTAACAAGTTCCTTGCTGAGAAGTTGCATTTCTAACAAGTTCCAAGCAAGTTATACATTAAGAATCACCTGGGAATCTTGTTAAACTGTAGATTCTTATTCAGTATATCTGGGGTGGAAATGCAAATTCTCAGCAAGGAACTTGTTAGAAATGTAAATTCTCAGCAGGGGTTTGAGCCAGAATGAATCAGTTCGAAGTCCTGATCTTTGACTCAGGGAGCCCTGGTGGTGCAGTGGTTAAAGCACTTGACTGCTAACTGGAAGGTCAGTGGTTTCACATACTTTGGACATGTTATCAGGAGGGACTAGTCCCTGGAGAAGGACATTATGATTGGTAAAGCAGAATGTCAGTGGAAAAGAAGACCCTAAGTGAGATAGATTGACTCAGTGGCTGCAACAAGGGGCTCACACACAGCCATCACTGTGAGAATGGTGCAGGACCAGGCAGTATTTCATTCTGTTCCACTATGGGTCAGAACCGACTGGATGGTACCTAACAACAACAATCTGACTCAGGAGTCCCTGAGTGGTGCAAAAGGTTAACGTGCTTGGCTTATAACCAAAAGGTTAGAGATGTGAGTCTACCCAGAGGCATATCCTTGGAAGAAAGTCCTGGTAATCTACTTCAGAACAATCAGATATTGAAAATCCTACAGAGTACAGTTCTACTCTCACAGACATGGGTCACTATGAGTCAGAAGCTACTTGATGACAACTGATTAGTTGTCTTTGCTGTAGTATCCATATTAAATTTTTTTCTTGCTTTACCATAAATATTTTTGAGTCTAGTTCTCAAATATAGTCTCCATGACTCTCTTTGGTTTGGCAGTGGATGTTCAATAGCATCTGGAATTTAGATTTAGGACAGGAAACTACAGTTTTTATAAGATCAATATGGAAAAAATCCTCTTTGTATACTATTAACATTGTCTACAATAAATTTCAATCTCATCCAAACTCTCCAACCTCAGTTTCCTCAACTATGAAATGCAAATGATACGTATAATACTATTCCCTGCAATTATATGCAACTATTTTATTATTATTCATCAGTCACCTTTCCTAAATCATTAACCTAAAACACTGCTTCTTGTTTAATTCTATAAAGGAGGTGCTTTAAGCACTAACTGCTTTTATATTTCAACCCAAAATAAATGTATTTTTCTCTCTACCACAGTTATAAAGTGAAAGATTTACATATAATATCCTCTCCCTTGTATCTCACTGTGAGTGAACTGTGAGCAAACAGACTTTCCTCACATATTTCCAAAAACTTGTCTTTCTGAACTAGACAAATTTTGCTGTTGAGCAAACAGGGAACAGACACACATTGGCAAATGCTAGCAAATTCCTTCCAGAAATGGGCCTTCATATTTGTGTGGCATTAAATGTTCTTGATCGGAAACCTGATCTCTTCTGAAATGTAACAGTCACCAAGATTAGAGACTGGTGCCTAATTGCACCAGAAAATCTTAAGGTTTAAAAAGAAAGATTATCCTGGAGTCATATGAGGTTGTAGAAACACCCTTAGAAGTCATTTTAGTTCAGTTTAATATTTCAGATATGGAGAACCAAAGAAAGCTTATGTTATCTCATTAGCCTTAAAAATATATCTTTCTGAGGCCCATACACTGTCTTCAATGGAGTTTCATAAGTTACATGTTTCTGTTCTCTGCAAATACAGGGTGGAGCAGCTAAGTGAAGACCCTCCATGCTGTGTAATTTCAGGACAGTAGAATTACTGCCTGCTGATTCCTGGTGATCATTGCTAACACCCACTGAATTCTGGTCTGCCTTTACCCAGAGGCTGAAGTTCCTGGCCTGATACACTATTAGACTCCCAGTTCAACAGTGTTCAGAGGTTGTTAAGATCTGCTGGGCTTTGCCTTCAGGCACCATAAGCAGCAAGTACACAGTGTGAGACAGCTCAGACCTAGACCCTGACTGTCTGGATTCTTCTTAATTAAAAGTAAACTTTTAGGCATGATTTAAACAGCTGAGTTTTCTGGAAACGCAGGCTCCTAGGCTTTGAGAATAAAAATGACTTCGGGTTCTACCCAGCTTTGGGCATCCAACTGAATCATTATTTTTAACTGAAAGAACTGAACTTGGATGATAAATTTCTGCCAAGTTCTCTCTTCCCTGGGCTTTAAGGCCTTCCTTAAGTTAGCACGGTATGTGAATTTCTGCCTTTCTGATATATTACTTATGCACTCTTTGAAGATAAACATTTAATAGAGTGAATCATTAGTTGTACTGGAGGTACTTGTCTTTCCTCTTGCCTGAAATAGCAATTATCTTGTCAAACTTAATTTATAGATATAAGCATATATTTTAAGATGTATTACATACACGTTGACTAATGCGAAGAAAAAATAGTTTTCCAATGAAAGAGATATAAAAAATTTAAGTGAAACTAACACATAAAGTTTATAATAAAAATAGTATTAGGAAGGGTAACTGAGGTGAGTTATAAATCCTTCATTTTGAACTCTACATACTGAAAAGAAAAAAGATGTTCTAAATTGAATTCTACTATTTTCAATCTATCTCTAAAATATTGAGTGGTTTTCTCTTAACTCAACAAGCCATCTACTCATAATAACCAGATTATTGAGTTTATTTTCCTTTTCAAACTATTTTTATAGATTTTGCTGGTTTTTAGCCCTATCCCAATTTACAAATGGCAAAGTCTTAAAAGTTACAATTGTAAATAATTTTGGGTTTGTTTATTTCTCAAAATACAAAATATAAATTAAGATTTCAAAAAGAACACTCAGAACAGATTAATTTGGAATTTTGGTTGGCTTTCAGTTTTTTTTTTCTTTCCTCTGATTCTCCAAACATCTTTTGTTGATAAGATAAAGATAATTGAAAGTGTGATTGATGTAAATTATACAAGAGAGCTAGAGCTGGAATTGAAGCAAAAGCATCCTTTAAAAAGAAAATTTGTCTATTCAGATCTTAGATAAAAATAATGAAAAGCTATAAAGAAACATGTTCGCTTCTTGTAATTTACCGTATTAATTCTTTTTTCTTTTATGTTTAATAAGATTGTGATTGTGCTGGTAGTGCTAAAATTGTTTACTTCTTTTCTAATGTAAAAAAAAATAATAATAATAAATAAAAGAATTTCCCCATCTACACAATTTAATGTATGAACATAAATTTATCTCCAAACCAAATGAAGACATTAGTTTTCCCTAGGGATTTTCAGCAAGTTATGAGTGCCACCCCAATATAAACCGATTTAATTTTCCAACATTAATTTATCTCTAAGAAAGGTTATTTTGCCCAATTTTATCCTTTGTAACCAAGCCAATGCTGTAGAGCAGGGACATTTTCTCTTGAATCACTTCATGATAGTGCTCCTTAAAATTAGTTAGCTCATCTATGTGTTAGCCCAACTCACTAATGAATGTCACCCATAGTACTTAATCAAGCATTTTTGGTCTGGTATTTTCATTACATACTCAGTACTAGGGGCAGATTAGCCAGTAAACAAGGTACACATAGGCTTACAGTAAGCAAGGTATGCACGGGCTTATTTGTGTTTACTTACTAATCTGTACTGCACAATTTCACATGGGTTTCTTTCTTTGATGTGGTGAAAAACACGAAATTGTGCAGTATAGATTAGTAAGAACAAGTAAGCCCATGTGTACTTTGCTTATTGGGTAGTCCATCCCTGCTCAGTACAATCAAAAGTGACAAGGAAAAAAACGGTATAACTATGTGAATATAGATAAAATGCATAAACAATTTTAAGCCAGAATATTCATAGTTCATTGCTCTTATTTATAAAACCTGCAAAGACTATGCATGATGACAATTTGCCAGTTGCATGTATATCTGTGCTGTATATGCTGATCCCTTGTGCAGAGAGGGTCAAAAGCTTTTGTTTTCTTTTATTTTTTTGAATAATATATGCCTTTTTTGGTTTGTTTCCAAATAAAGACTATAGTTTGAATTCTATGTCTCCCCATGTTTGCTAATTTATCAACTATTTGTGTGTTGTCACCTCTGTCCTAGCCGCTGTGCTGGCCACCCATCCATCTTCTGTTTCAGATGCTGAAACAAAGTACCTGTGCATCGTCCGACTTAGCACTCATTCATGCAGCGGAGTTGCTTATCTACGGACTGGTTTGCATGTCTTTCCTGCTTTAGACCTCTCTATATGCAACCTAAAACCATGTTGCCATCCAGTTCAGTTCTGACTCACTGTGACCCCAGGCTCTATAGAATAGAACTTCTCCAGAAGGTTTTCTCGGCTGTAATTTTTACACAAGCAATTCACCAGCTTTCTTTTGTGGTCCCACTGAGTGGGTTCAAACTGTCAGTCTTTAGGTTAGTAGTCAAGTGTAAACCATTTGCGCTACCCAGGAAACTTATCTGCACCCTGTACATCTGTTATTTCTTCTTTTGTCTTTGAAAGTGAACCCATGGAGATGCTTTTACTAGGTCCTGGTATCTTAAGAAAATTTGGTGATTTTTTGGTAAGCTAAATATATCCAACTTATTAGAAGTCCCAGCCGTGGTGGCACAGTGGTTAAGCGCTTGACTGCTAACCAAAAATGTCAGCAGTTCATATCCACCAGCTGCTCCTTGGAACCCCTATGAGGCAGTTCTACTCTGGCCAATAGGATCACTATGAGTTGGAATAGACTTGACAAAAACAGGTTTAGTTTTGGTTTGGGTAGCGCAAACAATTAAGCATTTGACTAATAGTCAAAAGATTGGCGGTTCAAACCTACCCAGAGATGCAAGACATCTGGCGATCTACTTCTGAAAGGTCATAGCCTTAAAAACCCTATGGAGCACAGATCTACCTCTACGGGCATGGGATTGCCATGAGTCAAAATCAACTCGACAGCATCTAACAACAACAACATTTTAATTAAAGTGAATTTCCTTTTTTCTAAGAATAATTCTTTTATTTTTTTCTTATGAAATGATGATACTATGTGGTAGCTCTGGTTCATTTTGTTTAACTGTGTTTTTAGACTGCGTCCTTGGCAAATTTTAAAACTGGCAAGTACAACAACAGTTACAACTATTGCTGTTGTTGTTATTAGTAGTAGTACTGTTCTATGAAATACCAGACATTGAATGTTCCAAGGATGTCCTCAAATTCCTGGCTGTCACTTTTGACAGCTCCTTCTGGATCCTGCTATACCCAAACCAGTAGGATATGAGGTAACTGGCCAGTGATATTGTTGTGGATTGAATTGTGTCCCGCCAAAAAAAATATGTGTTGTAAATCTTAGCCCCTATACCTGTGGTTATAATCCCACTCAGGAAGGGATATTCTTTGTTTTGTTAATGAGGCATTGTTAGAGTAGGGTGTGTTTTTAAGTCAATCTCTTTTGAGATATAAAAGAGCAGATTAAGCAAGAAAGCAAATACAAACAGAGGGGAAGGTACATACCACGTGCTCTCCAAGGAACCCAGGGACAGAAGCTGAAAAGAGACAAGAACCTTCCCCCAGAGGCAACACAGAGATAGAGCCTTCCTCTAGAGCCAGTGCCCTAAATTTGGACTTCTAGCCTCCTAAACTATGAGAAAATAAATTCCTGTTTGTTAAAGCCACCCACTTGTGGTATTTCTGTTACAACAGCACTAGATAACTAAGATAGATGCCAACAGAAATAGAATGACTGATTCCTCAGCATTTGACATCCTCTAGAAGATCAAGAGGCAGTCGTTCTAACAGAGCAAGGGGCTACTGTGTGCTTTAAAGTCAGGAAAGTTGTGCTTCAGGGTTATATCCTTTCACCATGCCTATTTGGTTTGTATGTTGAGCAAATAATCTGATAAACAGGACTATATGGAGAAGAGCAGGACATCAGAATTGGAGGAAGATGCATTAACAACCTGTGTTATGCAAATGACACAACCTTGCCTGCTGAAAGTGAAGAGAACTTGAAGTATTTACTGATGAAGATCAAAGACCACAGCTTTCTGTATGGATTACACCTCAACATAAAGAAAACAAAAATCCTCACAACTGGACCAATGAGCAACATCATGATAAATGGAGAAAAGATTGAAGTTGTCAAGGATTTCATTTTACTTAGATTCACAATCAACACCCATGGAAGCGGCAGTCAAGAAATCAAAGGACACATTGCATCGGGCAGATCTGCTGCAAAAGACTTCTTTAAAGCATTAAGAAGCAAAGATGTCACCTTGAAGACTAAGGTGTATCTGACTCAAGCTATGGTGTTTTCAATAGCCTCATATGCATGCAAAAGCTACATGATGAATAAAGAAGACCGAAGAAGAACTGACATCTTTGAATTGTGAGGTTGGAGAAGAATATTGAATATATCATGGACTGCTAAAAGAACGAACAAATGTGTCTCGGAAGAAGTTCAGAGAGAATGCCCCTTAGAAGCGAGGATGACAAGGCTACATCTCACATACTTTGGACATGTTATCAGGAGGGATCAGTTCCTGGAGAAGGACATCATGCTTGGTAAAGTAGAGGATGAGCAAAAAAGAGGAAGACCCTCAACGAGATGGATTGGCGCAGTGGCTGCCACAATGGGCTTAAACATAGCAACCATTGTGAGGATGGTGCAGGACTGGACAGTATTTCATTCTGTTGTACATAGGGTCGCTGTAAGTCAGAATGGACTCAAAGGCACCTAACAACAACAATCCTTAAGGAAGCAGACTGCCACATCTTACTCCCATGGGGCGGCTCTTGGGTTCAAACTGTTGTACACAGGGTCACTATAAGTCGGAACTGACTCGACAGAACCTAACGATAACAGAAGCCAGGATTACCCAGGCATAAGCTTTTGTACACACACTACCTACAGTCATGAACTTGAAAGAAGTGGAAACATTCTGAGTGAAGAGCTTTATACCAAAATCTACAGCTTAAAGAAAAGCTCCAGTTGGTCAGTGGGTTAGTCAAGCAGGTATAATATCTCAGGGGTCCAGATCAGCTAGAAAATTTAGAAAATGAGAGAAAAGCAATGAAGAATAGAAGAATCTGACAATCAAAAGAAAGGAGAGGCAAGAACAAAACAACAGGGGCAAATATAGTATATCATCTTTTAAATTAACCAGCAAAGTCATCGTGAAAATTTTTACTGAACGATTAAAGTGGAATGTTCACACAAAAGGGGCCACTTTGTCTGCCACCAGTAGGTGGCAGTAGGCACTACTTTGGGACTATCTGGATTTATGGATTTGGACTCCTGTTCTCCATTTTTATCTGCTTCAAATAGAAAGCTTCCGTTTACACCATTCCCTGATGATTCCAGTTCCTTCTTTGTTTTTAAATAATGATATATTTTATATTTATGAAATGATTTTCTATTTAAAAGACTTTGTAATCTTGTTATTTGTGACAATCTTTATAATTCAGTCTAGGCTCTTGAGACTTCTTCTCTATTTTTGGAAAGAAATGCCAAGTCTTCTTGATTGAATCTGTCACTGAGACAGAGTTACAGGTTGTCCACTACAAAGTGCTTCCTAATGGTGTAAATGTCAAACCACATCATTTGGCAAAAGTCCCACATGAAAAAAGGAGCATATCAAACTAATATTCTGACTTGAAAAATCCAGACTAAGACCTTTCAGGCATAGCAATGCATTCAGGAGGACACTGCCTGAACGCTGACACTCCTCACTTCCTTCTATATATGTGTGTGTGTGTTTCTACCAGTTCTCATTCAGAGACATAAGCTTCTGAAATCCCATATATACAGGGAAGCTTGCTCTGGGAATAACCGCAAAACGAAGGCATCGGGATTGGAGCTAAGTGTGGCTTTTAGCAACACAAAGCATTAGCAGTGCTCATGGCAACAGCGGAGCCATGGCCCCTGAGCCATTTAATTTGGCAGCAGTCAGAATTAACACATGAAAGGGGGTTGGGATGGGCCTTGGTGCCCTGGACCAAATCACCGGTGAATGAAATATCCCATATGTTCCCAGGGAAGATTGACAGAGGAGGTGTGTAATTGGATGATTCCTCACTCATAATAGAAAGACATAAAATCACATTATACTCCTAAATCTGTACCTATGTTAAAGCAGCATTTTTGCAAGAAGGATGAACACTTGTTTGCAGTAGAGTTGGTAAAAATGCCAAGCGTTATAAGATTATTATGGATCTTGTAAAAACCAGTCCAGAGGCAAAAAAGAAGAATATGATAGAATTGGTTTATTTCAGACTGATATTTAATGAAAAGCCAGATCCTGAGGACAAAGTTGTAATAATGTTTCTCCTTCCTTTAAAGCCTCCAGCATCCTCTTCGTGTGATCTGTTAATAAACTAATAGTTGTGGTTTGGATATTGCTGTCATTATTTTAAAGCAATCAAGTATGTATGTTTGTATTAATATATATGTATGGCTTTGTCTTTGACAGATGGAGTTAATATTACAGGGAGTCAGGTCACCTGATTGGGAAATGGTTGTATTCGTTTTTACTTGGTTGTCAACCAGCTAGTCACAGACATGCTCAGACAGGGCCTCTCAGGGTGCTATGGGGCAATTGTGTCAGTGGACCTAGTGATGTGATAGAAGTTTATCGATTAAAACTGAAGGAGACTCAGAAATGACCGACTTAAGTAAACTCTTGGTCTACTAAAGCCAATACCATCTTCAGAGGCCCTAAGAGTTATTGATAAGAGGAAACTTCTTCTCTCCTTTTATGCCAGTGTCAACAGTTTAGGTGTGTGTTTCAAGTATGCTTGTTATTAGCCGCCATGGAGTTGGCCCCTGAATAATGGTGACCCCATGCACAATGGAAAGTCCTGTACCATTCCCATGACTGATTGCAGATCAGACCGTTGATTCATAGGATTTTCATTGGATGATTTTTCGAAGTAGGTCACCAGGACTTTCTTCCTAATCCATCTTAGTCTGGAAGCTCCACTGAAACCTGTTCAGCATCATAGCAACACTCAAGCCCCAACAAACAGATGGGTGATGGCTGTGCATGATGTGCATTCTCTGGGAATCAAACCCAGGCATCCAGCATGAAAGGGAAGAATTTACCCCAGAATTACCAATGTCTTCTCAAGTATGCCTCAAACTCCTGAATAACCTACATCTTAATGCCTTCCTTTTGTCCTTTCCAAATGTATATGAATCATGTTTAAATCAGAGCCATTTCTTGGTCCACTGAATTTAAGTGGACCTTCAACTAACCATGTGTAACCCACCTGTCAGCTGGGATTGCCTGCATCTTGGGATCCACTGAAAATCGTCTTGGGCTCCCACGATTCTCAGACTTCTGAGAATGTCAGCGTGGCTTACGTTCCTGTGGTCTCTTCTACTTCCCACCCATGCATTTTTGTTTCTTCTCATGATAATCCAGATAGGACATAAAATGTGTCCACATCCATAATTCATGAGTGTAATAGACTTTAAAGAAATTTTATTGTTTTGGGTAGTTTAAACCAAAGTAATGTAAACAATTTTAAATTGAACAGTAGGCTTCCCCATGTTTAAAATGTCCCTCTAAGATGTTCCAGGGGAGAATTTTTCTGAGCTGCTCAGCTCATGTGCCCTCACCTCACCCTTGCTCTCCAGTTCTTCTCTCCTGCACCTTCTCTTCCGTCCTCCCTTCTTAGGAGCAAAATATAAATTCCTACAATTTTCTTATCCAGAACAATCTAACCTTCTCTTTTTATAGATGGGTTTCCTACTGACATCTATGCCTTCAGAGCTACACCATCCACAGTGGATTATTAAGATATTTTGACAAACAAAGTTCCTTTGCAAAGAAGAATCTTGGTGCCTGCTGTTAAGAAAATACATCTTTTACTTGGTTATATAAATGGTGCTTTATTTGTCCTAAAATTACCCCATTCAGATTGCAAGGGTTGGATAGAAGTATAGGAAGAGATTATATAATGAGTACCTACAATATGTTGGACACTGGGCTAGACATTTTTGTGTAACATTTTAATGTAAACCTTGCAGTAATGTAAATCAGCTTGTGTTGTTATACCTACTTTAGGGATGGACAAGAAGAGGTTAACTAACTTGCTTAAAATCACATATCTATTTAGTAGCAGAAACTAGATTTGGCAAATCCTACATTGATAAAAAAAAATAAATAGCAAAGGATATGAACAGGCACTTCACCAAAGAAGACATTCAGGTGGCTAACATATACATGAGGAAATGCTCATGATCATTAGCCATTAGAGAAATGCAAAGAAAAACTATAATGAGATACCATCTCATCCCAACAAGGCTAGCACTAATCCAAAAAACACAAAATAATAAATGTTGGAGAGGTTGTGGAGAGACTGGAACACTTACAGACTGCTAGTGGGAATGTAAAATGATACAACCATGTTGGAAATCGATTTGGTGCGTCCTAAAAAAGCTAGAAATAGAAGTACCATAGGATCCAGCAATCCCACTCCTTGGAATATACCCTAGAGAAATAGAACTGTCACATGAATAGATATATGCACACTCATGTTCATTGCAGCACTGTTCACCATAGCAAAAAGATGGAAACAACCTAGGTGCCCATCAACAGACAAATGGATAAACAAATTATGGTATATCCACACCATGGAATACTATGCAACGATAAAGAACAACGATGAACCCCCAAAACATCACATAACGTGGATGAAGCTGGATGGCATTATGCTGAGTGAAATTAGTCAGTCACAAAAGGACAAATATTATATAAAACTGCTATTATAAGGACTCAATAAAAGGTTTAAACACAGAAGAAAACAGTCTTTGATGGTTACAAGGGTGGGGAGGGAGGGAGAGGGGTATTCATTGACTAGATAGTAGACAAGAATTATCTTAGGCGAAGGGAAGGACAATATACAATACAGGGGAAGTCAGCACCACTGGACTAAACCAAAAGCTAAGAAGTTTCCTGAATACAACCAAACACTTTGAAGGATGGAGTAGCAGGGTAGGGGTGTGGGGACCATGGTTTCAGGGTGCATCTTGGTCAATTGGCATCACAAAATTTATTAAGAAAATTTTCTGCATCCCACTATGGTGAGTGACGTCTGGGGTCTTAAAAGCTAGTGAGCAGCCATCTAAGATGCAACAATTAGTCCCAACCCACCTGGAGCAAAGGAGAATGAAGAATACCAAAGACATAAGGAAAATATTAGCCCAAGAAACAGAAAGGGCCACATAAACCAGAGACTCCACCAGCCTGACACCAGAAGAACTAGATGGTGCCCGACTACCACCAATGACTGTCCTAACAGGGAACACAACAGAGAGTCCCTGACACAGCAGGAGAAAAGTGGAGTGCAGGACTCAAATTCACATAAAAAGACCATACTTAATGGTCTGACTGAGACTAGAGGAACCCCAGAAGACACAGTCCTAGGACTCTCTGTTAGCCCAAAACTGAAATCATTCCTGAAGCCAATTCTTCAGACAAAGATTAGACTGGACTATAAGACATAAAATGATACTCATGAAAAGTATTCCTCTTAGTTCAAGTAGATACATGAGACTAAATGGGCAGCTCCTGTCAGAAGGCGAGATGAGAAGGCAGAAAGGGACAGGAGCTGGTTGAATGGACATGGGAAAACTGGGATGGAAAGGGAGAGTGTGCTGTCACATTATAGAGAGAGAAACTAGGGCCACATAACAATGTGTGTCTAAATTTTTGTATGAGAAATTAACTTGAGTTGTAAACTTTCACTTAAAGCACAATAAAAAAAAAATGAATAAATAACATTTATGTATATTTTACCTGTTTTCATAAGAAAGAAATATGGATGTCTTGGAAAGAACACAACTTTACCTTAAAAGAATGATTTTAAGTTCTGGCTATAAAACTTGTAGCTATGTGTCTCGGGAAATTACCAAACTTCTCCAATTCTAATTTTTCTTGTCTATAAACTCCTGACCCTTTTGATCTAACTGGGCTGTAGTAACAATTAAATGAGATAATTTTTATGAAAATATTTTGTAAATGGGAAACAGTTCAGCTCAAAGAAGAAGACAGATTTGGGTGATGGGCTGCTTAGGTTTAAATTACAGGCCCTCTGTTACCTATCAATGACATGACCTCGGCCAAGTTCTTCACCTGTGTAAGCCTCAGTTTTCTCATATGTTAAACATAGTAAGTACTAACTCCTAAAATTGTATGTACTAAATGTGATAAGGAATAAAAGTGTTCAACAGAGTCTGACACACGGCGAGATATCAATAAATTCTAATGATCATTATTTTTTAAAGCTTTTGGGGTACCCACTACTCACGCCTCCTCTTCAAAGCCACCATGGATGATCATACAGGGTGTACCTACGTGGCCTTTGCATAGTCCCTGATGTGAGTTGCGTCTCCTGGAGTTGTACAATATGGTGGCCCAGTTTTCACCAAATCTTTTCTAATCACAAAGTAAAAAACCAAATACAAATGGCAAAGCATTACTGGAGGGCTCAGTAGCTGTGAAAAACACCACCCTGAGTCTAAACCTTGGCATTCTCCCGATAGAAATCTCAGTTTAGATAGCAGATTTGGGGTAAACTTAAATCCAGCCATGTAAAGACATATAGGCCTATCCTAGGATCCCACGTCTGGCAAATATAGAGTAAGAGAAGCATCTATATGGCTTTTGGTTGTTATTGCCCTACTAGGGAACTTCGGCTTTCACTAATTCAATTAGTTACTTTGCTTAGGCTGGGAGGAATTTGCTTCACTAGCTCCCTCTCCTGGGAAGTGAAGCTTAATTGTTTTCTTCTATAATGTATAAAGATGAACAGTGCCATTCCTACTTTGATTGTCTTTAAAGAATTGTCCAAATAAAAGTGCATTTGGTGCTATCATTGTTCTTGGCATTCATAGACTTAACTCCTATGTCCTAATGTGTATTGTTTCGGAGACCTGAGTCCTAACCACATTGGTCTGTCCCAGTGGACCGCTTTGATCCCCCTTGTCTGTACTTCTCCAAGAGTCAAGATGGCCTCCCAGAGAGATGTCTTAACAGCACTTCTCATCAGCCTTTACCTGGGCCACAGCCAGGTGTTCTCCTAACCAATAATCTAAGACTTGAGAATTATTTCTTGTTTATAGAAATACAAAACAAATTTAAGTAACCAAATATGTTTCTTGCCTCATTTTTGCCAAAGCTTAGAAAAGCAGAACATTATATAGAGCTCTGGATCTGTGTGTGAAAGATAAACATTTTGGAAACAAGTTTAGGAGGATGTATGTAATTATGTTGCTGGAGAGGATGTCAGCCTGAATCAATGCACTCTGGATCTTTGGGAAGCAAACCCAGACCTCCTTCATTAGGTTAGTTGGCTTAGCAAGTCCCTATATTTATCTTTCTTCCCACGTTGGAATAGCCAGTAAGAAATATTTCCTCTTAGTTCTCTAAAAAAAGCTCATTTATGTGGGGTAGAGAGGTATTTGCCTTAGATTATATTCTGAGACATATCAGAATATTTAGAGAAGCAGAATTTTCTATCTTCAAGCTATTAAGGGCTATTTTCTGAGTCCCTGCAGGTGATGTAAAGTATTAACAGTCTTTAAAATCTAATTTTATCAATGACTGCTTAGAAATTGACCTAATATGCACCTCTTGCAAATTGATGTGCATAAATATATACAAGTAGATGGGTCTATTCTATCCATCCATTCTTTCATTCATTTAGTGACATTGATATTGATATTTAGTGATATTGATGCCAACTACGTGCTAAGAAGGAATAGTGAGATGGATGAAGTACAGTCTCTGAGCTCAGTTAGGATAGATGGAAAGTTAAAAAACAATAATCACATTGTTAGGTTTAGTGGTGACACAACAGGAAGGAATGATAACACACAGATATCATGTAGGTATGCAGATCAGTGTTTAACATTAATGTAACCCGAATGCTCCTGGTTCTAACCAGCCCGAGGCTACGATTGTGGTTATTTGTGTGTGAGTTGTCCCTCACTTCTTGTATTAGGATCCAGGTGCCTTGCAGTGTGTTCTCAGGCTGCTTCTCAGTTATTTCTGGAAGCCCCAATAATCAGCCTGGACTGGCTGGCTTTGACTGTACCCAGCTACTGCTGAGCTCCAGTTTTATTCAAAATCCTCTGATTTCCAGCCCCATACCGCCTCCAGGCTGAAGTATAGAGAGATCAGCATTTTCCTGAGAGATGAGAGGTATAAGATTTTTCTCTTAGGGTTATACTCAGCTGGTGGCACGCCCCAGCTGAGTTCTAAGCTTTCAGTTTTGTGAGAGTTCCTTTTGATTACGTGCCCAGCCTTTTTACCTCTGGATAGTTGGGTTCAAGTGCCAGGACTTCCCTCCATTCTACTCAGCAATCTGGTTACCTATCCTCCTCCATTCACCCATAGCTCGCTCCTTCCAAGAGGCTCCTTGCCCGGAGAAACAAAGCGTACAAACATGCTTGAAAAGGAGAAGTAACACATTAAGGCCACAGCTCAGCTCATGCCACCAGGGAGCATGGCCATTCCATCCCAGATATACAAATACTGACGTAGTACCCCACTGTGCATAATAAACACAACATATATCACTTTATTATTCCACCTTTTCCTTAAGTTCCAGGTTCTCTGGATGAGCAGACTTAGCTTCAAATCCCGTCTCTCACTTAACTCCCTGTGTGATTATAACTAATTTATTTGTCCTCTTTGGGTCTCATAGTCCTCATTTATAAAAATGGGGACCAAAATATCTACTTCACTGGATTGTTTTGAAGATTAAATAAAATGCTGCCGTTTACCCAGTTAACATTCTAATAACTCCCCAAGAGGCAAATGAGTGAGTTGAATAGTGTGCTATGTCTCTAAGGTAAGTTAGATATATACATCTATTTTGCTATCTCTCTCTAATCTATATAATGAGGTTGGCATGCTAAAATTTTACCCCCTCTGCATGAATATTTAAATTCCCACATATAGCCTAATCTTAATTCCAGAATTCCCCTCCTCGAGGCTGTTACTCTGGCAACAGCAAGATTAAATAGTAGATGCTAAGCATTAAAGAACTAGAGATAACTTTCCCTGAGGTACTGCCTCATCCATATGGTTCTGGGGTGGTCTTTATAATTCAACGATCTCGAAGTAAGTGGTTTAGAAGCTATTTGACGCAGGCATAATTTTGGCTTGATTTCTTATTGCCACGTTATAGTACTATTTGCCAACTGTCTGCACAGTTACCACTGTCTTGCTTCTCAGGGAAATGTTGATACAAAAATATGGGAAGAGGGGAAAAGGGGACTTAGAAGAAGAAGAATAGACTATTGAAATGAACATTAACTAGCTGCAAAACACTTGAGGTGATTCAGAGAGCTAACTGGCTTAAATGTTGCAACATGTCTATAGGGTTAATATTTTGTTGTGTAGAGGAGCAAACAGGGTAAAAGAATGACGTAGTTTGCATACATCTTTATATTCTCAGTGACAAAGCTACATTTGTTGTAAAAACAGGATGATTTGGCTTCCAGTTGGAAGCCTTAGTATAATAGTATGGCATTTTCCAAACTGGGTTCCACAGAATACTACTGTCATGTAAAGTATTCATAGATATTCCATAAAGGGCTCCTAGTTTCCAAGTTTGGGAAATGTGGCTTTCAATCTTCCCATCTGTGAGATTCACAATGCACATTATTATATTTAAAGCCCTAAGAAGTCCTACGGTAAAAATAAATAGATAGGTAGATAAAAAAGTGTTTCACCATTGTTTAACCTTGCATTTTCCAAATTTATCTGACCAGGGCACTCTCATTTTGGAACATTTTTGCATCTTGTAAAATAGTGAACCCCCTTACCCCATGACACAGTTATAAAGAGTGGGGCACAGTTTCCTTTCCTATAAAGAATGAAGAAAAACAGTATCTACCTTATATTGTTACTGTGAAAACTGAGCTAGTCTCTGTAAAGAATTGGAGCCCTGAAGCCCTGGAAACCCTACTGGGGCATTCTACTCTGTCCTGTTAGGGTCACTATGAGTCTGAATTGATTCAAATGCAAACTTTTTTTCTTGGTATGTAAAGAATTTAGCACAGTGCCTGGCCTGTGCTGCACACTTCCAGCTATTATTGGTTTTTGGTTGTGATTATTTTTAAAAGGCCTAACTTCTTAAGGAGGCTGGTTTGAATACTGCAATATTTGCTGTGGTAAACTGTAAAAATGGATGCAACCTCTTCCCCCTCATCAAAGGGTGGAGTTTTCTTTATTCTTTGAATGTGAGCTGGCTTTGTGATGGATTTTGACCAACAGAATGTGGCAGAAGCTATAGTGTGTGAGTTCCAGTCTAGGCACCAAGAGATAGACCTTGCACACTTTGACTTTGACTCTTGGAATCTTGCAGCCTCCACACAACCTTGACCTCCTGCTGAAGAATGAGACTACCTGGAGAGAGGTCCCCGTCTCTTCAGCCATGGCCATCCTAAACAAGCCACCCACGCCAATACGCCAGCTGATAGCAGTTCATGAGTGAAATCTGTCCAGCTGGCCCAGACCGGAAGAACCACCCAACTGACTCACCAAATCATGAATTAAATAAGCTGCTGTTGTTTTAAGCCACACAGTTTTGAGACGGTTTGCAATGCAACAAAAGCTAACTGATACATTAAGAAAGAAATTCTGGTGCTATTGCTCTAGTTTACTCTGTTTGCTGTCTCTCAGGAACAAAATGTACTTCTGAATACAATATGATATGCTAATGTAATGTATATTTTGCTATTTTTGAGCAGTCACTGATCCTTAAAAAGTAACATCTGTTCAGAGATGAAAATGCTATCACCCATAAATTTTTTTCAAACGTATTTACATCTGCATCTAATCATACAATCAATACCATTTTCAACAGAGATGGACAGCAATCTATATACTGCCAAGCATTATCACTGTCGTAATCACTTATACACCATAGGAATGATTCGTTGAGTTGATGAATAAAGGACATATGGCAAAGATAATAAGCTGCTCATATCCCACTGGGAATGTCATTCTGTAGCATATCCCGAGTATTTCTCATTAAATGAATGGATCACTATCTTTTCTACCCCGTCTTTGTCCTTAAAGACTGCACAAAAAAGTCAAAATATTGGAATACATTTTAGTTGAATGACTCATATTTAAAACATTGCATGCCATATTGCATTTGATTTTGCAGGCATTTGGATCACTTTATTAGCTGGGGAACACTTAGATTTTCATAACAAATTTTGCTGAAGGTAGGTATTGAGTAGAATACATGGATGTCTTTTCTCATCAAGAGCTCTGCAACACTGATTTTATTTATACAATGAACACCACAGGGAAGGGAATAGTATTATCAATTACCACTATAAAAGTGCAATTTAGGAATAGTCTTTAAGTTAATCCATAATTCAACAAATGTTTATTGACAATTACTGTGTCTTGGAACTCTGATAGCCATTACAGATTTAAAATGAAGAACACTATCCTGCCCTCAAAGAGCTCTCAGTCAAGCAGAAAAAGGAAATCATGTTCATATACCACAGCAATTCTAACCCTGTATTTAATTAAACTAGCCATTGAGTCTATTGATTTTTTTCATTATTATATAATAATTGGCCTTATTTATTATATTATTCTTATTATTTGTTATATATATAATTACTAACAGAGAGAGAACAGAGCACCAGGAAGCAGGTTGTATTAGTAACTTGGATTTTTCCTGCCAATTGTTAAGATATGAACACTATACTGAACTTCTTGTAATAGCCATCCCAGCACTTGGGCAAAGGGCATTTGAAATGGCTTCTCAAATGCTCATCAGTGGATGCTGGTTGAGTTCCACAGGCATATTTTGAAGGAGGATTAACTTTAGAGAGAAAAATGGCTGAAATCACTGGACATAGCAGATCATGGTTATGAGCCTGGGCTTTGACAGGAGATGGCCTGGGTTCAAATTCTGATTTTGCCCAATTAGTAGCTGTTCCATATGAAGAAAATCCCATAATCTCCCTTTTCTTTGCTTCTCATCTTCATGTGTTCTTGTCACATGTATAGCCAAGTGCAAAATGCACCATGCCATAAAAAAGTACCATTTTACCTTTGATCAATTTCTGATTTTATTTTTTTATAAAATGAGGTATTTATCACTCCAAGGATTTCAAAAACCCCAAATTTCTGCCAGCTGATACAGTTTAATAGAGGCAGCAGAACCCATAACTACATAGATCACAAGAAAAATGAGGGCCTGTGCTGAATATTTACACGTTAAAGTACTATGTAGCCATAGAGCAGCTGGCTTCTGATTTGAAGAGTTTTAGAAACATGTCATATTTATTAAGCTTCATAACACAAGGACATTTCATATTAGTAATAGCAATTTCTGTTTTATTTCAAATATTAAGAAAAAATAAAAAGCACGGCATACCAAAGGTATTTGACTCTCAATACAGCGTTTCCTTCTTCACTGCCTGCTTCTTCCTCTGTCCTTTTCTCCAGCCTACTCACTCTCCCCTTCATTTTTCCCCAACCTACAAAGCCTCAAGGACACACAGAAAAATTATTGACCAGTTAGAACACCTCCCTCCCAACTCAGAAGATATTTAGGGTTTCTGCAAAGGACAACACCGTTAACTTAGGAAGTTTCTCTGGATCAGCCAAAGCATAGTCTGCTACTTCCTCCAGCCAGGATGGAAATGCTTGCCAAGTCTTTGTTTTGTGTGCTTCAGTCAGACATAGCCTGATATTAAGTCACTTAAAAGATTGTTTATTGACCTATAAGGCAAAGTGAAGAAGAACCTTTAAGGAATCTAGTAAAACCCAGCCAAATGTGTTGCTGTTGAGTCAGTTTCAACTCATGGAGACCTCAAGTATTACAAAATAGAACTGAGCTCCATAGGACTTTCGTGGTTATAATCTTTACAGAAGCAGACCACCAGGCCTTTCTTCTGTGGCACCACTGAGTGAGTTCACATCACCAACCTTTTGATTAGTACTCGAGTGCAAACCGTTTGCACCACCAGGGACTCTTGAAATCACAGTGAAGACCTGTATTTAGATGGGCTGAGCAGGGGTGGCTTATCCAATACGCAAGGTAAGTATAGTACTTACCTTGCTTACCAGATCATCTGTAATGAATAGTTTCACCTTTTTTCACCACATCAAAGATTTTGCTTCTAGGTATGGCTAGCATCTCTCTCTCTTCCAACCCCACAGCACCATTCTACAGAATCAAAGACTTTTCTCAAATTTACAGTCACTGACAGGGACAGATTACTCAGTGAGCAAGGTAAACACGGGCTTACTTGTGCTTACTTCCTAGTCTGTAGTGAAATTCTAATTGGTGCTGATGTGAAATTGTTCACTACAGATTAGGAAGTAAGCACAAGAAAGCCTGTGCTTACCTTGCTTTTTGGGTAATTAGTTCCTGGGTATGGATATGAGGATTTTGGTTAAGTGACTATTTGCCAAATGCCTGAGAACAAAGATTGTATCTTTTTAGACATTACGGTATCTTTTACAGAAAATACAATAAAATACTATTAAGAGTATAATGCACAAAACTCAATTTTTGTAAGAATTTGGAGGAGTTATAGGGTCTTTCCAGGCCTCAAGTTACATTATTAATATCAGATTTTATCATATATGCTTGTGGATAGAGAGATTAAAATTAAGCTGACCTGTAAGAAGTAATAACATTTTTATGTACTTCAATTTTTCTTTGTGTTGTATAAGTAAAGGCAGAGTGAAAATAAATTATTTGGGATTCTGGAAAAACATATGCTTCCTGTACAGGAGCAGTTGTAAGAGAAACAGGTAGGAATGTCCAACTCATTCAAATTGATAGCTTATATAAATGGAATTTCCTGTGTAATTATTCAATTCTCCACTTCACTGTAAACTAGAGTTTACACCTATGCTTTCTCTCTGACATCTGAGACTCTGAAAGTGTAAGTCTGTTTTTTATTATGACATACAACGTATTTTTAGAAACATCTGACACACTGGGGATCAGTATGGTCTCCTGTTTTTCAACTTCCTTGATTCTAACAGAGCACCATCTGTCCAAAGACATTTAGGCCTTTCAACAATGTTGTGTGATATCATAAAACAGTGATGATTTACCTTCCTAGGCAAATCTGTCACCCAATTCTTCTAACTAGAGTGTGAGGTCTTAAAATTAAAATGTTTATAGGAGGAGCATAATGGGGAATAAATTCTCCTAAATGGTTTTTAAATTTATTTCTCTCTTCACAGAGTATTGGGGATAAAATTAAAACTTTGCAAAAAAATTTTTTTTTTCTTTCTTGTATGGTAACTTTGAGGTGTCCCTAGGTAGTGCAAACGGTTAAGTATTAGACTACTAACTGAAAGATTGGTGGTTCAAACCTACTGAGAGATGCCTTGGAAGAAAAGTCTGGTGGTCTGCTTTCATAAAAATTACAGTCAAGAAAACTCTATGAAGCTCAGTTCTAGTCTGTAACACATTGGGTCACCATTAGTCACAAGTCACTTAACAATGGGTTTGGTTTGGTTTTATGGTAACTTGGAAGGGAGCAAGGAGACTCAAATGAAGCCAAGCAGGAGAGAGCAATTGGTCCAAATCCTGTAAGTCACATGCGTGAGAGGCCAGTTACAGAAAGGTCAGGAAGACAGTGAAATTCAGCAGGGAATACAGATATGGGGAGGCCAAGAATCCGGGGCTCTGTATATTTGGAGTGAAATGAAAGTGCCTGTCTACAAAAGGGTGAAGGTGGAGTTTGAGGAGTTACAATCAAAGCAGAGGGCTGAGAATTAGACTTGCTTGGGTCACTGGACTGTCCAGAGTCAGAAGTAGTCTTAGGTTAGAGTTGATATGAGAAATGAAGGAGATAAGAAGGCAGAAAACAAGAAATAGAGGCTTAATTTCCTCTCCTGACTTCTAAATAATATAAGTGTCATCCTCACAGCCATGAAAATTGGTTCAAAAGCTTCAAACCAATCTGTTATGAAAACTCTCACGATAAAGCTAAACATCTTCCTCCCTGGCATTCTAGAGACAGTATCATTACTTTCTGAGCCTTTAAAATGCATTTCATTTGAAAGAGTCTGTTGAACTAAATAGGGGTCCTTTGAAAAGATTCTCTTTTGAATGGAGCCCTCAGTTGTAAAAGTCCTTTTGTTTAGGGAGCACCTTTGTGCTTAATTCTGGAACTGCATTAACTAAAGAGGTTGCTTCCTTTTCTAATGCTACCCAATTGTATTTTACCTTGACTATCTTTATGGGAAAATGGCCTTTTTCATCATTTGGAAATTATTTTCTTAAAAAAAAAAAAACATACATTATTTCTTATTGCTGAAGTTTCTCCTGTATATTCAATCAGTAACGAAGGAAGTCATTCTTTTCAACTGACCCATTCTCTTTAAACATTCAAAGACTTTAAGTAGGTCCCAGTATTATTAAAAACAAATATTGGAAACTTTCGTTACTCTTTTCACATATAAATAGATGGATCTCTATAGCTATTCATTAAGCTTCAGAACAGGCCAATGAAATAAAATGTTCACGCTGTTTTGAGAAAATGAACAATAATGGAAGGAAAAACAGTAGAGCCTGGATGCCCAAATGAATGGTAGAACATGAAGCTGGTATCTTCTGCATAAATCCAAGATTAGAGACACTCCTTCTATGACTCCTGCTACACTGTGAGCTTCTCCAAGGAAGGAAGCCCCCCCTTCCCCCGCCATAGTGATTACTAAAACACTTGAACAGAACAGGTATCCAATAAAATATTCACTATAAAATTTAGTTCTCAATGATGAATGGCATTCACCAAGATCAGATAGCATAGTCTGGTGGATGTCAACCTTTACATCAGCTAGGACTCATTTCCTTAGATTGCCCTCCATATCCCATGTATTAGAAAGACATTTTCTGCCAAACAACCTGCACTACTAATGATTTTTTTTTTACAAGATAACCATGAACTTTATTAATTTTCAAATAGTGAAGTCCAAAAGAATGTCAAGCCATTAGAATTAAAATAATTGAAGTAGGTTCCTGGATTCATTCATTCATCCTTCCCATCTATCCACCTAGAATCCTATATAGAAGACAAACAGGTAAAATATAAAATAAAAAATACCATTTAAAATATTAAGCAATAATCAATATGAAGTACTAAGGGTAAATCTAGAGAAAGATATGAAATACTTCTATAATTCAAAAATAACATTTCATGGAAGACATTTTAAAAGACCAAATTAAGAAATAAATCAAATTCATAGACTGAAAAATCCAGCACTAAAAAGTTGTCAATGCCATCCAAAAACATTTATAGTTTTAGTGTAGTTCTAATCAAAATCCCAACAGAATTCTTGTGGAAACGTGCAAACTCAGTTAAAATTTCATGGAAATGCAAAGAGATAAGAAAAGCAAAGATATACATGAAAAATAACAAGATAGGAAGATATGTTTCCTCGAACATCAAGACTTATTTTAGCATTATGGTAAACAAATCGGCATGTTATCGATGCAAGGGTAGACAAACAGAACTGACATAGAATACAGAGACTCAAAAAACACCATACATCATTAATGGACCATTGATTTATGACATGATATATGTTATATGACACTGCAAAAGGATGATTCTGTCAGTTCATGGTCAGAGTACAACTGGGTATTCACAAGGAAAAAAGAAAATGAAATTGAACCCCTACCTCATACCATATACAAAATCAGGTGCATTAAATGCTTGAACATGGAAAGTAAAAAAATAAAGCTTTTAAAATACAATAAAAAATAATATCTTGACAACATGATGGTAGCGAAGAATTTCTACAGCAAAACAAGAGGAAGCAACAATCCTAATAACTTAAAAAAGGAGAGAAAAAGATAAAATTAGACCATTGCTCAAATTGTGCCCCTTGCAATCGTCACAGTCTATTATTGTATGCAATACGGCAATTAGACATTGAAAAGAATTACAGGGTAATTTATGTTTATTGAATCTAATTAAAAGTTTGTATTTGAAGTACTTTTATTTTTATATATTTTTGTATTAATTCATTTTTATTGCATTTTGTTAAAGTATCAGTTAGTCAACGATTGGAAAACATTTTAGTAGTCCATAGAGAGTTTGAGAAGTAGTAAAATAGACAATGTACATTAATAATTAATAAACATTAAAAAAATTCTCTTCATTAAAAGATATCCCAGGACAATCAGAGTGGAAATAATGAGAATGCTCATGCATTGTGAAGAATGTAACCAATGTCACTGAACTACTTGTGTAGACATTATTGAATGGGAACTTAAACTTCTGTGTAAATCTTCATGAAAAGCACAATAAAATATTATTTAAAAAAAAAAAGAAGAAGAAGATATCCCAGGCATCGCTGTGGCTTGAGACAATGAGTTCTGCTCCTGGGAAAATTCCTATGGGGCTGGGTAGAGGAGACTACAGAAAATTTAGACAGGAAAAATGGGATGCACATAGGTTGGAGGCACTTGCCTAGCTGACCCAAGGGCTCCCTGCAGCCGGCCTCATGCCCTTGCTTATCATGGTGGTTGTTGCTATTGCTGCAGTTCTTGAGCCACATCAATACATGATTCTCCTTCAGTTTAAGCCTTTATTCCAGGTCCTCCCAATCCTGGGAGCCTGGATACCTGCTCTTTCCAATGTGTTTCTCTAGCTCCTGCTGCTGTTCCATGCGATAGACCATGTGCTCCTGGTGCAGCCTCCTCCAGCACATGAAATCCTAAGGTTGTTGTACCCTCACTCCTGCTGTCCCCCCATCCCACCAGGAGCAAGTAATACAACATTAATCCCTGATTTTATAAATGTATTATGTGTGTTAACTGCTACTGAATATCTTAATCAGCATTATGTAACAGAGTTACCTAGGTGAGGTTACATAATCCCAGTTAAAATAAGAAACCTTGGCGTGTGTGTTTTCCATTAGGCCTTTTAGAATTCAGAAAAAAAAAACAAGACAAAACAAAAAAACCAAACCTGTTGCCATTGAGTCCATTCCAATTCATAGTGACCCTATAGGACAAAGTAGAACTGCCCCATAGTGGATTGGAACTGCCAACCTTTTGGTTAGTATCTGTAGCTCTTAGCCACAGTGCCATCAGGGCTCCAGAATTCAGAAAAGCACTCAGAAATTATTTTTTCCTTAATCCTTTAGGGATTAGGAACCAAGATTGGTGGATATTCAGTCACTCGTATTACATTAGTTCTTAGAATGTACCGTCTTCACTTCTAGAAGCTCTTCTTTAAGACTGCTTCCCCATAATCCCTGGCCATAAAACATGGTTATGTTTCTGGTACAGTTTGGCTGCCCAAAAAAGTCTGTCATTGTGTACATACAGTCCATCACGCTTACTTGCCTTCTCTTTGTCTCATTTAGGTGAGAAAAACAAAATCCTACCTTTTCCACTCTTCTTCCTTTGCCCAAATTCCTAAATCCTTTATCTAGTTCCCAGATCTGTTTTGTAGTCAATAAATATCACCCACTCTTCGTTCCTTCCTTCCTTCCTTCCCTTCCCTTCCTTCCTCCTTTCTCTTTCTCCTCTCTTTCTCTTGCTTTCTACCTACCTATCTACCTACCTACTTAGAGAGTGTTAATCCTGTTCCACCTTCTAGGAATATTCTCATAGGTTCTCTTTAATATTTCTATGAATTATTAAATGATCACATTTAAAACACCAAAGAAAAGGGCTTAACATTAAACACAATAGTCTCACTCCCTATACGGAACTTTTAAAAACTCTTCTACTAGTGGCTTCTTTCACATCTCTAGACAGTATGTTTGTTTCTTAATCTTTTAATTTTTGACATTATTTGTTGACTTCTTACTATGATAGATGAAAATTTAGGTCCTATACACCACAACTCTCTCCTCTCAGCGTATTGCTGTTTGAATGATCTATATTGGTTACTACTGAAACTTTTAAGTAGTATGATGCTCTTCGCTCTTTATATCTTGTTCTGTCAATGATAGATATTTCTTTATTTCAGATGTAGCAAGAAGAGACTATTATTTTCCTTATCCATTAATTTTTTTAGCTCTTTCCTGTTCACCATTTACCTTCTGCCACAAATGCCATTACCTCTTCAGATAGTTTTAAGGTCTTGTGCATCGTCCATAGATTGATTCAAAAAGGCCAAAATTAAAAAGCACTTTATATTTTCAAGATTATGTAAATATTGCTTGCTGATGGGTCAAGTAGTGTACAATAACTACCTTTTATTTTGGCTCTAGCTTTAAATTTTTCTACCTTTCTTTATTCTTTTTAAAAATATTTGCACTTATAGTCTCCTCATTTTCTTCCTCAAACATTCTATCTAACCTTAGTCTCCCTTTTCTTGGATACCTGCCTCCTACTTTCTTACTTTGTACCTGCTATCAGCAACTTGTGCTGGGCTGGATGGTGATCTCTCAACACACATGTCCACATTCTAACCCTCAGAACCTGTGCATGTGACCACACTTGGAAAAATGGTCTTTGTAGATGTAATTGTGGTAAGGATCTTGAGATGAGGAGATCATCCTGGGTTATCTTGGAGAGCCCTAAATCCAAAGAGAGAGGCAGAGAGAGTTTTGAGATACATACAGAGGAAAAGACACACAGAAGGAAAAAGGTAATGTAACCACAGAGGCAGAGATTGGAGCGATGTCGCCACAAGCCAAAGAACACCTGGAGGCACCAGAAGATGAAAGAAGCAAAGAACAGATTCTCCCCTAGAGCCTCCAGAGGGAGTGTGGCCTTGCTGAACCTTCATTTCACACTTCTGGCCTCCAGTACTATGAGAGATTAAATTTCTGTTGTTTTTAGCCATGCAGTGTGTGGTAATTTGTTACAGCAGCCACAAGAGACTAATGCAGGAGTCAAAGCCAGGACTGGGAGGAGGCTGGTGAGGCAGACTCCTCGGGCACAACATTTAAGGAGGCACCAGAAAAACTCAAGTTCAAGATAAATAATAATTTATAATAAATGTGTTTAAAAAAAATAAAAATTAATCCATGGTGAACAAAATATCAAAATGTTAAATAAAGACAGGGTTCAACCCTGTACCTCACCTAGTCCCAGCCCTGTTGCTACCCAATGGTATACTTTTGGTTCCCTGGTTATAACAAGTCACAGGATATACAATTTCTGAACCCTTCTGTATCTGACAACGTCTTGATTTTATCCTCACACTTGACTGATAGGGTAACTGCTTAAATAATTCTAGATTGAAAATAATTTTCCCAAAGAAGCAAAAGCATTGCTTTATTTTCTTTTAGTATCCAGTTTGCTGAAGAGTAGTCTGGTGATCTGGGTTTATGATGCACACGTATGTGTGCGCGTGTGCGCGTGTGTCTGTATGTGCGCGTGCACGCGCGCCCGTGTGTCTTTCTCTTGGGAAACTTATTTACCCTTAGCTTTCTTAAATTTTTTAATAGATTCAGTTTAATCCTTTTTTTCTTTGATCTGGCTCAGCATTTGGCAGACCTTTTCAATTAGAAGACATGTCAGAGAAATTATTTTGTGTTTTTTTAAGTGTCCTCCCCCTACACTTCATCTTTTCCCTCTTCTGGTACTCCTATCAACTAGATACTAGAACTCTTGACCTGATCTTCTTTTATCCCCCCTCCCCTATCTGTTCTTTTAAGAGGACAAATCTTAGAGATTTCCTCTTTTCTGTCTTCCAGCCCTTCTGTTGATTAAAAAGAAAATCTGCTCAACTATATATATTTTTTATTTTCAAAAGCTTATTTTTGTTCTCCAATTGTTTCTTTTTCAGAGCTTCCTGTTATTAATTTATGGATTCAATATTTTCTGAAATTGATGTAAAAATACTAATTAGTATTATTTTAAAACCCTCTTGGTTTCTCCAAATTATCTTGGAATTATTTAATTTTTCTCCTTGTTTGTCTTTCTCTGTCACATTGCAAGAATTCATAAAATGTCTGATAATGCTTTGTTGTCAATTAATATTTAAGTATGAGCCAACAGATGTATTTACCTGCCTCTCCCTGTAGGTCAGTGGGACTGTCACTGTTAGATTTTGCTTCTGTGTGAATACAGGGCAAGGAGCTCACTATTATTTTGGGAAACTTTCAATGCCAGAATGCAGAGATTTTGCTATTCTAGATCTTTCTAAACAGTTCACTCATGTGTTTAGAGACAAACCTTCATTTTTTACCTAGAAAGTGACAGCTGTTTGCTGGGTATTCTGAACAAATGGGTAGGGAAGAAGATAGGCTTCAGAGGGTCAACTTTTGTGTATGTATTTCATTAATATTTCCTCTCTTCCTCCTCTCTCCCTCCCTTCCACCTTGGGGTTTTCCTTATACTCAAGCTTCGGAGACTTTGTCAAGCAGATGAGCTTCGTTCTTTGCTAAAATCCATCCAAGCATGCTCTAGACCAGGGGTTGTGAAATGTTAGTGAGCATCAGAATCATCTGGAGGGAAGGACTTGTTAAAACTTCGCTGGGCCTCACCACCAGAGGTTATGATTTAATTGGTCTGGGTATATAACCTTGGCATCTGCTGTAGAGGATACTCTTTAGGCAGTGGTTCTCAAACTTGAGTTTGCATCTGAGTCACCTGCAGAGCTTCTTATAAGATTGCTGGCCCACCCCTAAAGTCTGATTCCATAGGCCTGAGGTGGGGTCTAAGAATCTGTATTCTTAACAAGCTCGCCGGTGATGCTGATACAGTGGATCAGGGAGCACACTATGAGAACCACTGCTCTAAGCCAGTTTCCCTGACTTGCCTGAATATTACAAACATTTGGGGCTCCTGTCACAGAACAGTTTGCCAGGCCCCACATCAATTTGGCAATTACAAACTGGTACATTTAATAAGCATTCCAGGAGATTATCATCAGGGACATTTGGTTGGCTGCAGCTTCCTTGGCCTTGATTTTTCTACCTCCCTGCATTTGACTTCTGCTTTCCACAAATTATCACAATCTGTTGTCTATATACTTGTTGGCCTCAAGATGATTCCAACTCAGAGTTACCCTATAGGACAGAGTAGAACTGCCTCATAGGATTTTCAAGGCTGTAATCGTTATAGAAGCAAGCCCCCACATCTTTCACCTGCAGAGCAACTGGTAGGTTCAAACTGCCAGTCTTTCTGTTAGCAGCCAAGTGCTTAACCACCGTACCACCAAGGCTCCTTGTGTTGTCTATATTTGTCCCCACGTATTTTTCTCTTTATTATTTTGAGATTTTTTCTTTTCAAGTCTTATAATTCTTCTCTATAATTGCCCAAAGTGCTGTTGGGAGACAAATAAACATTTGGTGAAAAAGTCATCTTGAAATGCACCGTACAGTTAAAAATATAAACTATAAGAATGATTCCCTTCTTTGGCTACCAGTCTCTCTCAACTCATATTTAACTCCAACTTAACTGACACTTAGATCGCAAAACAGACGTAATGAGCTCTTTAGGTAAGATGAAAAAGTTCAATACCAGGAATTGAAAGCTCAGGATTCTAATTTCAGATGTGTAAGTAAGTAAAAACTTACATGTTAACACATACGTTTATGGGATCCAATGATCTTAATTCCCCATTTCCCCACTTCAACTACGATTTCCTTTTGCAACGTTCTTCCCAGCCACTGTTATTCCTTCTAGCAGCTCCTAGAGGGTGGGGTGAAGATGCTATTCCCCATTAAAAGCATAAAGGGTCTCAAGCTTCATAACATGACATCCATAATCATTCAGTGGATCCACCTCATAGAATCTATGCCCGTGGCACTCAGAATACCAGGCCACTGACCTACTCAACCTTTCATTTCCTTGGTAATAAAAACACCTTCATATACTTGGACATGCACTGAAGCAGAAAATCTCCAGGAGAGACAAGGAGGAGGCAGATGTGTACTGTACTGCCACCATGTAAACTTTAAAGGCAAGACATTAAAGATAAGATGCTAAAACACTCTTCGGGAAGTTTCAGCTTCTACTCAGTCTTATCCCTACCATGAAGGAAAAAAGAGCACCCTTAGGGATCCTGTGCTCTGTTAGACTGAAACCTCCTTGAGGGGAGGGGCTTATCTAATCTGAACTATTCTACCTTTAAGTGGAGAACATGGCTGGCTCTGATATTGACCCTAGAGATGTGCTTTTTCTCTCTTCTTTCTAGTATTCATATTAGGACCACCGATGGTTGCTTCTCTGATTAAGTATTTTAGGCATCAATTATTTAGTCAAAGAGAAGGACTTGAAACCAGAATAAATTTTTAACTCTAAACTTATTAAAACTCTAACACAAATCATCACATCACTTTTGCCATAAATCATAGCGATCCACTGAGATGCATTTAATTTGACTCTCACAAAAGTAAATTGCTGGTGCCCCGCAATGTGCCTCGCTCTAGTATTCTCTTGATATTCATGTTTTACTGGCTGTTTTTAATCACAGTGCAACGGAATATTCTTGAAAGAATAACTGTTAACACGAAATTCCTAAACTAAGAAATTTTCAGCATGAATTGACAAAATTATCATGTACCTAAGTATTTGTCATTATACCTACCCACGGCTGCCGAGTTGATTCTGACTCACAGTAACCCTATAGGAGAGAGTAGAACTGCCCCATTGGGTCTCCAAGGCTGTAAATCTTTGTGGAACCAGATTGCCACATGTTTTTCCCATGGAGCAGCTAGTGGGTTCAAATCGCTGATCTTTTAGTTAACAGTCAAGTACTTTAAACACTGTGCCACCAGGGCTCCTTTTAAGAAGATAGCAGCTCAACCTCATTGAAGTAGGACAAGGCCTAGACCTTGTATTTTTACCCAGTCCCCCAGAAGATTCTGATACACACCAAATTTGAGAAGCACAGCACTTAGGAGTAATTAAAATATGAGAGAGATGGTCAGAGAAAGATAAAGAGGGAAAAAAGAAAGTTGAATATTACAGGAGAGTTTTGATATTGAAGAAATTTCCATTCCTTTCAAATATATAAGAGTACCACACAAAGAACATCTTAGAGACCTCTCTGATAACAACATCTCCATCTAAATACCCATGTTAGTGAGAGTATAAAAAGAAAACAAATTAAACTAGTTGCCCTCCTGTGGATTCTGACTCATGGAGACCCTGTGTGTGTGGAGTAGAACTGTACTCCACAGGGTTTTCAAGGCTGTGACTTTCAGAAGGAGATCACCATGTCTTTCTTCTGAGATACCTCTGGGTGTGTTTGAACCACCAACCATTCAGCTATCAGTCAAGCACTTAACCATTTGCACCACCCAGGCTAGTGAGAGTGTTATGCTCCAAAAAGTCTATGGGTTCTGGACATTGACACACTAGTGTTTCTATTATAGAGCACATTTTCCAGCATATCTGTCCACCCCTGGAGTATCAGGCAGAAAAGTGAGCCCATATTCAGCCTCTAAGAGGCGAGTCGTGGCTATCTAAAGGAAAAAGTACCAGAGAATACACCAATATTAGCTAATGAGGGGCTCAGGAATACTCCCTTAATTTGAATAAACCATTTTTTAATTGTATAGACCTGAAAATAATACATTATTCATTTATTCATTTATTTTACATATTAAAATCATTTTATGTGAATGAGGATTTTTCTTATGACATTTAAATATGTATATATGTATATATACAGTGTATATATATACATATATGTATATGCCTATATATAAATTTGTGTGTGTATATATATATATATATATATATATATAAATTTGTGTGTGTGTGTGTGTATATATATATATATATATATATATATAGTCTTTACCTCATGCCAGCTTCAAAGGCTGCACGGTGCATGGGGTGGGGTGGGGAGAGGACTCTGTGATTATGCACCAGCTCTGATGCTGGGACACTCTAGGGCTCAGCTCTTCCTGATGACCCTGAATAAATTCAGCCCACTGAGGCTTGGAAGTAAACTTGGAAACATTTGAAAACTGCTTTCTGGAAGGGAAAGTAAGTTATTCCTTAAGAACTTAAGATGAAAGCCACCGATTTCCCACCCCCCTACCACCACCCTATGGAGCCTCTCTGGGAAGGAGAGATCAAGTAAAGTGACTGTCCACTCCCCCTCCAGCATGTCAGGAAGGTCTGTAGGACACAAAACCATCTCTGGGCCATGTGGGCTTGAGGGATGGGAAGGAAGATGAACCTTGAGTCCTTTAATGCCCTGGGTTTAAGATCATTATAAAAGGCTTGACTCCCACATGCAGGCTTTTATCTCTCTCCAGATCCAAGATTCTGTGCTTCTCTGGATCCCCACTCTCTAGGTTGTTCCTGTACACATGTAACTAAAGTCTTCTAACTCAGGATTTCATAACTTGACTCCAGATTTAATGGAGAAGTCCTGGGCTCAGTAATCCTGCACTTAACCCTCAACTCCCCTGCCCTTCAGTTCTGATCCCACTTGATTCAACTTCAGTTATTGCTCATGACCCTGGTAGGATGCTTAGACACTGTAAAACTGCCCATGTGAATACAGAGTAAAGATCACTGACATGGGCCCTCCTGGCTTCAGAATCTTCCACTGTAGTGGGGGAGACAGATGATAAACAAATAGCAATAAAATCATCATTGGTAATTTTATGAAGAACATTTAGGACATGGTGCTCTGACAGAAGTTAGCAGTGAGACCAAAAAGAATCAACAGATATTGGGAAACTGGGGTAGGCGAGGGGTCTCCAGAGATTGCTATGTATTCCAAGTCCAAGGAAGTGAAAATGCCATCATGGCTGCAGCGTCATGAGGAAATAGACAGGGAATGGAGTTGGCTCTGAGGAAGAAGAGGGAAAGGGGAAAAGGGATGGAAGGAGGGAGCCAGATTATACAGGGCTTTTGGTTCATGTTAATGAGTTTAGACTTGATTCTAAACACAGTGGGAAGCCATGAAACAACTTCACATATTTTTAAAAGATAATTGTGGTTGCTGGTTGTGAAATAGGTTGTTGTTGTTGTTGTTAGTTGCTGTCGAGTTGGTTCCTGACTCCTTACGACTCCATGCACAACAGAATGAAAAGTTGCCTCATCCTGCTCTATGCCTGTGACTGGTTTCAGATCACACCAGTTGTGATCCATAGGGTTTTCAATGACTGATATTCAGAAGCAGATTGGCAGGCCTTTTCTGCATCATAGCGACACACAGACTTCCCCTGACAGATGGGTGGTGGCTGCTCATGAAGTTCATTGGCTGGGAATCAAACCCAGGTATCCTACATGGAAGGTGAGAATTCTACCACTGAACCATCATTGCCTCTGTCTGAAATAGAGTACAAGCTAATTAACAGACTGTTGTAGGAAAAGCAAGTAAGAGATGATGGCGTCAGTAGACATGGAAAGAAATAAATGTATTAAAAATGATTGCAGAGAGACTTGATAGGGCTTCTTATTTGATTAGAATTTGGGGGATGAGAGAAAGAGAGAAAAGTTATACTGCCCAGGTTTTGGGCTTGGACAACTCCACGGGGTGGGAGGGTGTGCCATGCACTGTGATAGGGCAAACAGAAAGAGGGACAGGTTTATGAAGAAAGAGATGACAATGAGGTGAGAAAGAAATTGAAATTGAAATTAAATTCCTGGCTTAAATTTATATGACTCTGAGTCCCTCCCTCTTACTTTTTCTTTTCTCCTTCTTCTTTTTTTTTTAATTTGGAGGTAGAGCACTCCTAACATTTCCATTGGAAAATATAACCCACTTACAGGGTTAGGTATAGCACGATCCTAACAGGAAAGTGAAAATAGAAAGAGATCCTTGTGTACACATAAAAACAAGATGGCTTAGAGAAAATAATATAGGCTTTGGGGTCTGTCTTAAGCTGGGTTCTCTAGAGGGACAAAACCAGTGAAGTGTATATATGTAAATATATATATAGAGAGATTTATTTCAAGGAAATGGCTCACACAGTTGTGGAAGCTGGCAAGTCCCAAATCCATGTGTCAGGCATCAGGCTGGAGGCTTCTCCTGACTCATGTAGCTGCAGGGGCTGACAAACCCTAAATTGACAGGTCAGATGGGAGGCTGCTAGCTCATGTCCCAAGAACCCGAAGTCAGAGAATGATGAGTCAGATGCAGGATCAAGAGAGGGCAAGCTTTGCCAGAACATCTATATATATATTGAATGCAGGCCACACCCCCAAGGAAACTCTCCTTTCAGTTGATTGGCTGCTCACAGTATATCACATCATGGATGGTGATTATTATATCTGCTGAACGACTAAGAATCATGGCCTAGCCAAGCTGACATATAACCTTAACCATCACAGCCCACCCTTTGTCAACTTGGTACCTGTACACATCTCCTTAAACCATAATCTCTAAGTAAAGACAACTATAAAGCCATACTTGTTCCTAACATGATATAACTAACGTACGTACAACCAAAAACTCATTAGCCCCATTCACATCTTCTATTTTATAATAAGTAATGGAATAAGGGAGGGAAGATATTTCTATATATATATATGTGTGTGTGTGTGCATGCATATATACGTATATATATGCATGCACACATAACATACATGTATAACAAAACAAGGGAGAAATACTAAAGACAATTACAGTCCTCATTTCTGCAACTGTTCACATGGTCATAGCTGGTATTTAGAAGTATCTTCTTCCACCACACATTCTGTATTCCCTTTGCCCTCAGCAAGCACTTCAGCTGGTCATGGTTCTTTGCCTGATGGGGTGACCAAAACCCTCATTTCTGAAGGGTCTGGGCCATTAGTAGTCCTATAAGAATTGGGTTGCTGTAGTTTTTCATTGACTTTAATCACAGGGCTTGGTAATACTAAGAAATGTCTAAGGGATCTCCGGAATTCCAGATATACTCTTTACTTCCATTATGTAATATCAATCTGATTTCCCCTTGGTAATCAGGATCAATCACACTAGTCAATATGGTAACTCTCGTCTTTGTCTATTGATCCAGGGAATTAAGAGCCCAAAGTAGCTAGGTGGCATTCTTAACTTCCAGTTCAATGGAATCAATGTTGTGTCTCCAGGTAGGAGCATTCCTCCCTTTGAAACTAAGACCTATAGAGCGGCAGAACATAGGGTGCAGGGACAGGAAGAAATAATTTTGTGAGTGGGTCACTAGGGGTAATAGTGAGTGAGTGGTGCCACTCCCTGGGCCAGTGAATCTTGGCTATGGGAGAAACAGCACCATGTATTGGATGCTGGTTTACAGCATATACAGCCTCCTGAAGAACATTACCCCCACCCTGCAAGGTATTGCTATCTAGCTGACACCGTACTTGTGTCTTTAGAAGGCCATTACACCATTCTATCAAGCCAGCTGCTTCCGGATGATGGGGAATATGGTAAGACCAGTGAATTCCATGAGCATGGGCCCACTGCTGCAAAATGAGTCCCTTGAACTGAGACAATGATGTGGTGGGATATCATGATGGTGGATAAGGCGTTCTCTAAGTCCACAGATGGTAGTTTTGGCAGAAGCATTGAGTGCAAGGAAGGCAAATCTGTATCCAGAGTAAGTGTCTATCCCAGTAAGAACAAAATGCTGCCCTTTTCATGATGGAAGTGGTCCAATACAATCAACCTGCCATCAGGTTGCTGGCTGATTGCCCCTAGGAACAGTGCCATATTAGGGACTTGATGTTGATCTCTGTTGCTAGCAGATTGGGCACTCAGCAGTGGCTATGGCCAGGTTGGCCTTGGTGAATGGCGGCCCATGTTGCTGAACCCATACATAACCTCCATCTTGCCACCATGGCCACTTTGTTCATGAGCTCACTGGACAATGACAGGAATGGCTGGGGAAAGAGGTTGACTGGTATCCACAGAACGCATCATCTTATCCATTTTATTGTTAAAATTCTCCACTGCCAAGGTCACCCTTTTGTGAGCATTCACATGAGGCACAAATTTCTTCACTTCTTTAGCCCATTCAGAGAGGTCTATCCACATGCCTGTTTCCCATACCTCCTTGTCACCAATTTTCCAATCACGTTCCTCCCAAGTTCCTGACCATCTAGCCAAGCCATTGGCCACAGCCCGTGAATGAGTATATGATCATACATCTGGCCATTTCTCCTTCCAAACAAAGTGAACAACCAGGTGTACTCCTTGAAGTTATGCCTATTGGGAGGATTTCCCTTCACCACTGTCCTTCATCGAGGTTTCAGAATGGGGCTACAGTGCAGTCATTGTCCACCTTTGAGTGATGCCTGCATATTGCGTGGAACCATCCGTAAACCAGGCATGAGTTTCTCTTCCTTAGTCAACTGATGTAAGGAACTCCCCATGAGGCCTTAGCTGCAGACTGGGAGAGGGGAAGTAATGTGAGAGAAGTGTAGACTATGGCATTTGGGCTACTTCCTTATGCAACTTACTTGTGGCTTCAGGTCCTGATTGAGCCTGATCTTGTATATACCATTTCTATTTAATAATGGAGTGTTGCTGTGCACATCTGAATTTATGACTTTGTGGGTCAGACAACACCCAGTTCACGATGGGCAACTCAGGCCACATGGTGACTTGATGGCCCATGCTTAAGAGTTCAGTCTCTACTAAGGCCAGTAACAAGCCAAAAGCTGTTTCTCAAAAGAAGAATATTTGTCTACAGAGGATGGCAGGCAGGACTTTGCTCTAAAAACCTAAGCGTCTGCACTGTGGTTCACCAATAGGGGGCTGCCAAAGACTCCAAAATAGCACCTCTATCTGTCACTGACACCTCAAGCACCATTTGATCAGCTGGATCATATGGCCCAAGTGGAAGAGCAGCTTGCACAGCAGGCTGAACCTGCTGCAGAACTTCTCTTGTTCTGGGCCTCACTCAAAACCAGCAGCATTTTGAGTCACTTGGTAAATAGGCCAGATTAGCACATTCAAATGAAGGATATGTTGGCTCTAAGATCCAAAGAGGCCCACCAGGTGTTGTCCCTCTTTTTTAGTTGTAGGAGGGGCCAGATCCAACCACTTACCCTTCACTTTAGAAGGAATATCTTGATATGACCCATACCACTGGACTCTTAAAAATTTCACTGAGATGGAAGGTGCCTGAATTTTTGTCAGGTTAATTTTCCACCCTCTAGCCCACAAATATCTTATCAATAAGTGTAGAGTCATTGATATTTCTTCCTTACTAGTCCAATGAGCATAATGTCATCAATGTAATGGACCAGTGTGACATCTTGTGGAAGGGAAAGGTGGTCAAGATCCCTGTGGACTAAATTATGACATAGCGGTGGAAAGTTGATAAACCCCTGATGTAGGACAGTAAAGATGTATTGTTGGCCTTGCCAGCTGAAGGCAAAGTGCTTCTGGTGGTCCTTTGAGAGAGGTATGGAGAAAAAGGCATTAGCCAAGTTGACACATAACATTAACCTTACAGGGTCTGAAAAAGTTTGGTTCAAAATCTGCCTCGGGCATTTGTTAGCTGTGGAGCAAATTATTTAAACTGTCTATCCCTCAGTCTCCTCCTCTTTACAATGGGAGCAGTACTGCATTTTTAGGAGCCCTGGTGGCACAATGATTAAGCGCTTGGGTGGTAACCAAAAGGTCAGAAGTTCAAACCCACTAGCAGGTCCATGGGAGAAAAGACTGGGTGATCTGCTCCCGTAAAGATTACAGCCTAGGAAACCCTATGAGACAGTTCTTCTCTGCCCTGTCTGGTTGCTATGAGTTTGAATTGACTTGGCATGCAACAACTGCGTTGTATGCAGGGCCCTTGTGAGGAACATAAATAATGGTTTCTAGGTACCAGCTACAAAGTTACCCTTCACACAATGGAAACCAGTGTTAGGCTTATGCATACAGTAGGTACTTCTCACACTTCAACATGCAGTTGACAGCCTTATAAAAATGTAACGCAATTAGGTGGGAGTGAAATAGTGCTAAATAAACACCAGGAAGTGGTGATTTCCTACACTTTTCCTAAAACAGTGTAAAGCTGAAAACCTGGTACCACAACTTTTATTGTGGAGCCTCCATTTCTTTCCTCTGAGAGAGCCCACATTTGACTCCTTTGGGAGGCCATAATAGGAAACTAGTCCTCAAGATATTCCAAGACCTGATACCAAATGATGACGTGTATATTTCTCTTCTGTTACTTCCTTGTTCTTTTCTCCCTCATTGTTTTCTCATTACTTCCCAAAAAAGTAATTCTTTAGCTGCAGACATTCCCAGAAGTAAAGAGAATCATTGTATTATTAAATAATATTGCCTACATACCTACAGTGTGCTAAATATGATATAAGAAACCACAAAGAAGATTTAACAACAAACCAGCAAGATTAGAGTGAGTGTTGTCAGGCTTTAGAAAACAGTATTACATCATCCACCAGCTATTACAAATGTTGAAATACACAGACTGAAGATAAAGAATCCTCTAAACAGGGTCTTGTCTGTAGATTTGGCATAGTACACTCCTTGGATGGCACACAGTCTAGTCTAAAATGTTGAGGGAACTGCTTTAGGGATCCTGGCTGTCTATATGATGAGGTGAACGAGAGGTATGACCCTGAGTCTCAGTAATGATCATTGGCATCCCTGAACTCTGTTGACCACATCTGTAGCTTTTTCCCCCCGTTGGCGACCTACCACATAAAAGTCCTCTGCCTTCGATTTCTGAGGCACAGCAGCCAAGTGAGGAGGTATGAAAAGGTTACTCATTATAAGCTAAGAAATGGATAAACTCTTAATTGTTAAAACATGTGGAACACATGTTCCCTTGCACTCCAAATGTAGGTTAAACCCTTGCACTCCAAATGTTAGGCCAGAGTGAATTCTTAAAGCTGAGTTATAAAGCTCTGAAAATAGAGTTTATAATGGAAATTTTGACAGGCTCTTGGAGCCACCATAGCATGGAAAATTTAATATGTCACCTTGTTTTACAAGATTTTACTGTCATGGAAGAAAATTAAAACATTTAACATCTTTTACTTCACCAAATTGCTTTCTTCCTCCAAACTGTGGTGCCATTCGCACCTTGCTATTGTCCTTGCTATTGTCACCGGGCCTAACACACACATTCCAGCTCTGTGCTCATATTTTCTTTCCAAAGCATGAAAATGCTTACTGGGGCAGCATTATCTTGTAATCTTATTCATATTTTCTGAAAGCATGTTAAATTGTAAGAGTTCTGTTGGCAAAAGGCCTGAAATTATTTACATAACTACACAGGCAAAGTAAATAGTACCTATCATTAAAATATTTTCTAGGAAGAGGGTTTCGAAAAGCCTTTTTAAATAGAAACGTTTGTTGTGTAGATATTTACATAAATATGGGGGGAAATAAGACTGAGAAAAGATAGCTTAATATTGGAGGAAACAAATTTAGATCCTCTGGCAAAATAGGATGTCTGCTTGCATTGCAGAAAACAATAACACGCATAAAACGAGGGATAATTTTCTAAGTCTGTTATTAATATTCAAGAGTTGTATGGAAACATAACAATTAATCCTAGTCCTATCATTAGTATGAAATTCTTAACTGCAGTGAAATTTCATCTCTTTAATGACCATTTGCTTTCATGACATATTAAAGGCCAAATGGAGAAATTGGCCAATTTGCAGCTGACACCCCTTCCTTGAAAGAGGAGGAAGATTTCCAACAAGGTTTGCTGGACCGGAAGAAGCTCTTCAAAGTATGAGGAACTTTATTTTTGACTTTTTCTAAGTAAAATTAAGTGCTGTTGCATTTCAATATCATGGAAGAATAAAATCAAAATGTCAATGGTGGAGAAAAATTAGGAAAAGGAGGGTGAGAATGGTTGCACAACTTGAAGAATGTAAACAATGTCACTAAATTGTACATGTTGAAGTTGTTGAATTGGTGTATGTTTTGCTGTGTATATCTTCAATAATAATAAAAAAATCAAAACCCTGAATGGTATCCAAGTACTTTCTAATGCAGTCATTGTTTTGTTGATTCTGATAACTTCAGGCAGAGGTACTAATCCTCAGATACTGGCACTAAGACCTTTAAAGAGGAAGATGCATACATAGTGCCCCTCTGGCTGGGGAAGGACGGAGCCTCACCATAGGAGCCAGCCACCAGGACACAGAGCATGGTGGGCAGGCAGACACGTGTCCTACATAGAAGGTTTTTCCATGGAGTTTCTCTCTTCCCATTTGCTGTGGGCACTTAGGGAGCATTATATATAATGTCAATTCCCTGATTTTCATAAAGCATCATTTATTGAGCCCTTACTATGTCCCTTTGCTAAGCACATTACTTGATTATTTTTACAACAACCTTATAAGTAAACACTATCCCCCAGCCCATTTTATAAATGAGAAAAACTAGGCCCTACTTTTTTATAGATGGCCCATGTTTACAGAGCTAGTCAACGGCTAGAGCTAGGATCTAAAGTCCTGTCTGTCTGACTCTGAAGCCCATGGCTCTAACTACCTTACTATGCCGTACAACTAACCAGCTTCCAGAGAGTATGACAGCCTAGGGAAGCTAAGACAGATGGAATATGACGTGTCTTTATGAAGTCATTTCCTATTGGAGGAGTTATGTATGTGATGTGTGTGTCTGTGTGTGCGCGCAAGTGCGTTGCCAGGGTGTTATTATAACGATACTGCATAATGTGCTCCATGCTATGACGGGGAGAATCACAGGTTACTGTGAACACAAAGAAGATGGCCTCTCTCTTAGCTTAGGAGGTCAGTTACGGCATCCTGAAGATGGGTTGATGAACTGAGTCTTGAATAAAATTTGCAAGAGGTAGACATATGGATGACAAAGTAACACACAGGCAAAGCCATGGGCACCAGATATGGCATGGTTCAGAAACTGCTGTAAAAACTGAAGGGATAAAGTGGATATGGCTATAGACGAGGTACATGCAGGGCCCAAAACATGAAGGGTTTTTAGACCACTAAATGTGTGTGCATTCTTCTACTTTTGCTGATGAGAGTAAATGCCATTGTTGGCAGTACATGTAGAGCCCGGGAAATTCTGGTTTGGACCTAAGAGTAACCTCGCTCCAAGTCACTTCATGGAGTGACTCTACTAGAAGCTTCCTTTTGTAGAAAGAAGACACTTCTCAGAGTGTAGGGAGACACGTATCAGTGCAGGAGAACCCAAGGACATAGAAAAGATGCATTCCTCTAGGTTGCTGTATGTAAGATGCTCCCTATATGGGAGCTTGTGGCTGTTTATTAACTGTGGTATCTCATCATTATTCATATTGGAGTAAGTAAAAGATTTACATGATATTTGTAATTAAGGAGAAGCCAGCTCTTGACTCAGTCAACGGCAGTGAAACAAATCGTGGCTTCTGATGTGTAAGTCCAGGCTAACAAAATATTCTTGAATCTATTAAAATGCTCATACCCTTTGACTCAGCACTTGTATTTCTAGGTATCTGTATTAGAGAAATCGTCAAAGATATGCCCAAAAGAGGAGTCCTGGTGGCACAGTGGTTAAAGTGCTTGACTGCTAACCAAAAGGTCAGCTCTTCAAACCCACCAGACGCTCCGCTGGAGAAAGATGTGACAGTCTGATTCTGGAAAGATTACAGCCTTAGAAACCGTTTGAGCAGTTCTACTCTGTCCTATAAGGTCACTATGAGTCCGAATCAACTCGATGGCAATGGGTATGTCCAAAAGTACATCCATTAAATACATGAATATCCATTAAAGTATTACTAGCAAAAGTGAAAAATTAGAAACAAATCAAATGCTTATCCATAAACAAATTGTAAAGCATGAAATACTATGCAGGAATTAAGAAGGATAAGGTTGATCTCTAAGAACAAATATGGAAAGATGTCTAAAACATATCACTACTTGAAAACACAAGCTACAGAATAAAATTTACAAGTCAGTCAGATAATCTCGTTTATGATAAAAACAAACAAGAGTGACAGAAAGTAAATGAATGGTTGTCTGAGGCTGGAGAGTGGAGAGGAGGGAATGACTGTTAATCATTGTGGGTTCTTTTGGGGGTGATAAAAACGCTCTGGAATTAGATACTGGTGATGGCTGCACAAGTCTGTGAATACATTAAAACTACTATTGTAATTTTCAAAGGGTAAACGTTGTAATTTGTGAATTATATTTCAGTAAAAACAAACAAATAAATCCCAGATATATGTAATGTATATGGAGGTTGGGGAGAGCAAACAGGATTTTTATTTTATCTGCAACTACATCTACCAAACCTAGGAATCTCCTGGGCCGGGACCAGTTGGAAATAACTTTAGTGACAAGGCCACTATATTAGCCCAGGAAGTGCTCAATGCCCTGTTGGAGCCAAAGGATGCACCTGGAACCAGTGTGTGGGCCAAGGAAATACTAATTATTTTTTTATGTCATGTTCCTGCCTTTGGAGATGAATTCCCTTGCAAGAGGGGCCACAAAAATCCAATCCGATAAAATCAGCCAACACTGAAATTTAACATTGAAGCTATATAGGCTTTATTAATCTTTAACACACTTTCTTAAATAGGCTTCTAGTTGGTGAAATGCTGCAGGTAAAATTTCATCAGAGGAAACCTGGTGAGCAGCCTTTTTTTCAGGGTGATAAAGCCTCAGGGTTACAATAAAACTGATTTTATTTTTTTTGTAAAATACATTTTTTTAAATGTGCGCAATAGGACAACGGTACAGGGGCTATAAATCAAAGTGTAGATTTTACGATTGTGGCTTTCATCAATAGATTTGAAACAGAGACATAGATAAGGGAGCCATCTAAATAAGAAAGGTATGCTACTATGTGTGTGTGTGTTTTCTGTATTTGTGTCTAAACATCTCTAGATGACCTAAGTTGGGATATAAATATTCACAATAGTGTAAATCCAATTGTATAAAGATCATAATGGAAAACATGAACAGAAGATAGAATATAGACTCTCCTCCTCCCTCCCTCCCTTCCTCTGTCTCTCACAAACACACATACATACACACACACAGATACACACGCACATGCACACACACACACACACAGACACACAAAGCAGATGTTATGTATTGAATTGTATCCCCCTAAAATATGTATTGAATTCTTGGCCCTTGTGCTGTGGATGTAATCCTGTTTGGAAATAGGGGTTCTCTCATTATGTAAATGAGGCCATACTAGTGTTGGGTGAGTTCTGAACCCAATCACTTCTGAGTTATTTTTAAAAAAGGAGAATAAACACAGAAAGATGCTATGTAAGGATGTCTACAAACCAAGGAATGCCAAGGAACCAAGGAATGCCTTGAACTAGGAAGGAATCAAAGAAGAAATCAACAAGGCTGATACCCTGATTTGAACTTATAGTCTCTAGAACTTTGAGAAAATAGATACCTGTCCTTTAAAGCCACCCACTTGTAGTATTTGTGGTACAGCAGCACAAGGAAACTAAGAAGCCAGATGTATCAATATCTATCAAAATATTTAAATGCAAATACCCTCTGACCCATCACCACTGGAATTCTGAGTTAGGCATGCTACACTGGGAAAGAAATCCTTGGGCTTAACTGCTCTATAGAAATCAGAGCCATAGCTTCAGTTAGAGCAGGTTCCCCCCATCTCCTGAGTGACATTTAGACACAAGCCCCAGTAAAAGACCTCTGATGAACTGTGCACTGAGGGCTGCTCCTCAGATGCTGTGGGAATTTTTCAACCCTGGCTTTTCAGTGGAGAACACGCTTACCTTTGGGGCTAAGGCAATAGGCTTTATATTTTAATAGGAAGCCTCCATAGAACTTCAGTGGTTGTACTGAGAGCAACAGTTTTGCTGGGGAAGAATATCTATATATCTATATCTATATCTGTATCTGGAGCCCTAGTGGCACAGTAGTTAAGAGCACAGCTGCTAACCAAAAGGTAGGCGGTTCGAATTCACCAGTCGCTCCTTGGAAACCCTATGGGGCAGTTTTACTCTGTCCTACAGGGTTGCTATGAGTTAGAATCGACTCAACAGCAATGAATTTGGTTTGGTTTTACATCTATATCTATAAAAGGAGGTGCAGTGATTAAGTGCTCAGTTGCTAACTAAAAGGTCAGCGATACAAACCCACCAGCTGCTCCATGGGTGAAAGATGTGGCAGTCTGCTTCCGTAAATATTACAGCCTTGGAAACACAATGGGACAGTTCTACTCTGTCCTGTAGGGTCACTATCACTATGCATTGGAATCGACCCGATGACAATGAGATATATACATATATATATATATATATACACACACACACATAAATATATGTGTGTGTGTATGTGTATATATATACACACACACGCATACATATAACCAGTTAACCAGTTGCTGTCAAATTGATTCCAACTCATTGTGACTCAATGGCACAGTGGCTAATTGCTTGGCTGTTAACCCAAAGTTTGGCAGTTTGAACCCACCAGCCACTCAGTGGGAGAAAGATGTGACAGTCTGCTCCCATAAAGATTACAGCCTTGGAAACCCAATGGGGTAGTTCTACTCTGTCTTATGGGGTCACCCTGGTGGCACAGTGGTTAAGAGATTGGCTGCTAACCAATGTCAGCAGTTTAGATCCACCAGCTGGTCCTTAAAACCCTATGGGGCAGTTCTACTCTGTCCTATAGGGTTGCTTAAGTTGGAATTGACTCGACAGCAATGTTTTGTTTTGGGGGATGGGGAGGGTGTTTATTTAATTACTATAAGAATATTTGTCATTGTTACGTTGTTGTTTTATATTAAACTCATGATTCAAGTCCTTCACAAGTCATTTGCTACATTAATACTATGTGGCTCCTTTATGGGTCCAGTGTCTACCTGGTCACTTAGGAATCAATTGTTATGATCTATTTTAACTCCGATCTCTACACAAACCTCTACTGAATAATAGGCTTATTTAACAATTATGAAAGCAATTACTAATGGATTAGACCACTTATTCTAGAATATGTAGATCTAGATTATAAATATAAAATTAGACTATTAAAAAATAGTAACTCCTTAGAGGCAGATGAGTAATTGTTTTCATTACTTTTCATCTATGCATACTGCTCATTTTGACAAGAACAGTTTAAAATGATTTAGGTTCTATATATGTCAGGATTTTCCATGATTTCCATGATTTTACAACATTTCTTAGGTTTTTGTGTCTCCTACCTTGCAGAAAAAAACTGCATATAACATGAATACCATAATCCAAATGTCTTCATATAACATTAAATTTAAATAAATTTTACCATGAATGCAAAAAATATAATAGGGAAAAGTCAGTACCAGAGATAGGTATGTAAAACTACTTTATTAAATTTATTATGAGTTATAATTTCATCAGAGATTTACAATAATGTTACCTAATCTATCCAGTTACTATGATTTAAGTATTTATTAGTCTGACATTTATCAAGAAAATCAAGTTTTTCATATTCCAAAGGGGACTTCTAGAATTCAAAATGCTTTTGGTTACTATCACTAAGTTATTTTAGATGTTACTACTTCATTTTCATTACAGTACAAGCACAAATAACACTGTGGTTAGCTTAAAGACTGAATAAAAGAAAAATGTTTTTAAGATACCGATTAAACTTAGAATGAATAATTAGGTATTTCCATTGTCACGTGAATTGGAATTTATAACAAAGAAAAGGAAATGAAAGGTTGGGAAGATTTTTTTAAAAGTTATTTTGTTTATGTTTCTACTATAAAAAGCCTTGTCAAAGTCTCTATTGTAATTTTTATAATGTAGAAGATGTCTTTCTACTCTGCATATTTTTCAGTAATACATTTCTATTTTAATTTTTCTTGCACAGTTAATTGACTTAGAGGGGAGGTAACTAAAAACCCACTTTTTAAAATGAAATGATTTAAGTTGAGTGTGTAGGGGTTTGGGGATGAGTAGGCATTGGGGCAATATGGGTGATTACCCCAGTTTAATTTGGCAAAAAAATTAAAGGGAAATTATGAGATTAGCACACATACAACAGTTACTTATAACACCATAATTGTTGCTTATGTTTTCTTTCTCTCTCATGTTTTAACCATAAAACTAGAGTAACATTTAGCTAAATGCAGATAATTAAGACCATTAAGAATTGTGGAGTCAGAACAACTTTTTTCCCTGCTCATCATTTGAAAATAAGCACTATCCCAGTTGGTTTAAAATGAAAAAGTTTGCTCTGTAACTGAACCTTCCCAAAATAGGATTTTGAAAGCATTCGAGGGCCTAGGATACATTTTCCAAACTGCTTCACTGGATGCACTTGACCTTCTAGGCAAGATTCTTAGATTTGTTCCTGTAGAGGGAAGACATACGAACATTTTTCTTGCTGTTTCCTTTATATAACATTTGAGTGACCCAAGGCAATGTAGTTTATTCTCCCTTCTCTTAAGACAAGCTCCTTTTTCTGCTTCCTTTTAAGTAAAAACATAAAGGTCAGCTTATCATTTCACAAAATACCCCGTTCTGCTGAGGCCATTTGAGACCATAATATGCTTTCACTAATTATTTCATAATTCATTTAAATGAGAGGCACTGTGGAAGGGAATTCATTGAAACAACTCTTCAAGTAACTAATTATTTTTATTATGCACAGGGGAATTTTAATTATAATGCCTGTGTTATTTAAAGGCAGAGTGTGACAATTTGCATCCTGAAACATCTATTGTAGTAGGGAAGAAAAAAAATATGCCCCTGAATGAAATAACAACTCAAGTAAACGCAATTTAGTTGGCCTTTTATTTTCTTGATTTTCAAGAAACAGGGGGAAAAAAAGCAAACTTGGCCTGAATTATAAAACCACTTACCAAGATAAAAGATAATTGAAATCTTGCTACTAGAAAGACTATTTATAACCTTATTTTTTTTAATTATATGCACTCTATTTTCCAAGAGAGATTTATTGTGTATCATCTTTGATGTATAACAGCAATAACATGGTTTTCTTATCTTAGAAGAGAACACCCAAATCATAGTATTTTCCCATAAAGATTTTACATTTTCAAGGGAGAAAGGGATAAATAAAATCAATTTTCTTTTTTGAAATGATTATTTCCCTTAGTTTATATTTTGGAGTGTCTCATGGATGAAAATATAAATAACTGAATGAATGTGAAACTATTCAGGGTGTTCTTACATCTAGTTCTTAAATTTATATCTAGTATCTAGTCCTTCCAAGGTAAGTGCTTTCCTGCAGTCACATGCAGAGACTGGAACTCAGATCGTCTAACTCTGGCCACACACTTATTCCCTAAGGGAATAGGTTTTTATCTGTTAGTCCCTAAGGGAACAGGTGTTTGGCCATAGTCAGAGGACCACAGGAAATCACTTAGCTTCTTTCAATCTGTTCTTTATCAGATTGGGTACCTATGTCACAGGGCTTTTCTGAGGATTACGAGATAATGCACATACTTTGCAATGTGCTGTGCAAAAGCAAGTCTGTGGTTTTAATACTCAAGACTTAAATGTCCGAAGAGTAACAAAAGAAAAATCTACCTGAATACCAATGCTCTATGACAGATTTTGCTGTCAGTGGAGGAGGAGGGTCTGGTCTCACTTCACCCCAAGAAGATAAACACAATGTACATAGGCACTTATATTCATTCGAACTCTTGCAGGAGAAAGATGTGGCAGTCTGCTCCTGTAAAGATTTACAGCCTTGGAAACCCTATGGGGTGGTTCTACTCTGTCTTGTAGGATCATTATGAGTCGAAATCACCTCGACAGCAGTGGATTTGGTTTGGGTTGTATTCGAACTGTGCTTCTCCGAACCCTGCAGGGAATGAGGATTGACAAGTAGCTATGTGGTGTGGGGTGTGTGTAGGGGTGAATGAGAGGGTGGTGGTGGCAGTGCCATCAGGCAAAATGAAATAAGATTTCCATGATTATTCAGAGGACCTCTGTTTTTATCTCTTTTTCTTACATATTGGCATGGATTGTTTTCCCCAGAGGTCAGTGAAGTGGAATGGTGGTGCGTGTGAACTCCCAATCTAGACCAACTAACTTCTGAGAACTCAGGTTGGGTGAACCCTTTTCAGCTGAAGGGCATTAAGGGGCTTGGGTTGACAAAAGTGCCCAGCATCTTTTTCTGAAATGATTGCAGCTGTTGTTCATCTAAAACTCCTGGTCTGACTAGTACCAATTAAACTGAATCTATTGACATAATAGTGGATAAATTGGTGAAAAATAAAACTTTCAGTCAAATTAGTTTTGGCACTGTTTGCCACAATCCTGCATAGTTTCAATTAAAAAAAAAATTTTTTACTGTGTTTGCAGTAAAGGTTTACCCAGTAATTTAGGCTCCCATTCAAAAATTTCTACACAAATTGTTCAGTGACCTTGGTTACGTTCTTCACAATACATAAACATTCTCATTATTTCCATTTTGGTTGCTCCATTCCCATTAATCTAGTTTCCCTGCCCCCTTACATTCTCATCTTTGTTTTAAAGTAATTGTTGACCATTTGGCCTCATATAGGTGACTTTTTAAAGGAGCACAGTGCTCACAGGTGATATTCATTGTTTATACATTGATTCAACTTTTTGAAAACTCAGTTCAGGCTTGCCTGTGTGTGTTTGTAGATTTCAAAGGCATATATCTAATCCAAGTTTACAGTAGTTATGAGTCAGGATTTGTAGCCTAAATTTCCTTACCCTGCAAAAAAAATGCTTTGCATGGGGATACTGAAAGATGTCATCTCCTAATAACAATAATTGCAACAACTCAGCAATAACTGTTTATTAGGTCTATTTATACTACTGCTGCCATTGAATAAGAATATACTCTACACTAGGGCTTTACATCCAAGAGGTTATTTAAATGTCTTCACAACCTTACCAAAAAAAAAAAGCCAAACCCGTTGCCATCGAGTAGATTCCAACTCATAGTGACCCTATAGGACACAGTAGAACTGCCTCATAGTGTTTCCAAGGAGCGGCTGGTGGATAGGAACTGTTGACATTTTTGGTTAGCAGTCCAGCTCTTAACCACTGTGCCAAGGCTCCATCACACCTTAGGAGGTAGGTTATTGTTACATTTGTTTTACAGAAGAGAACACAGAGACTCAGAAAGCTGGCAACATCTGGGGTAGGGAAGATATGTCTGGCCACATGCAAACTCATCTTGATGCCATCAGTTATGGAAGGGATGAAGAACTGGCACATGCTTTTTCTCTTTTATGTGGCATTTGAATATTGCAGCACAGTCCATCTTCTAATGTCAAAGTCCTGATTTCAGTAGCTAATGTTTACCTATTAATAGTGGCACAGTGGTTAAATGTTTGGCTCCTAACTGAAAGGTCAGTGGTTCAAACCCACCAGCTGCTCTGCAGGAGAAAGATGTGGCAGTCTGCTTCTGTAAAGGGTACAGCCTTGGAAACCCTATGGGGAAGTTCTACGCTGTCCTGTTGGGTCACTATGACTCACTGGCAATGGGTTTGGGTTATTATAGACTTATGGCAACTTATTCCAACTCAATACATCAAGAGTAGGTTTACATAGGCACACATGTACGTAAATTTAACTAATCTAGTCAAGTTCAAAAAAAGAAGAAAAAGGAGAAGGAAGAAGAAGAGGTGTCAGTGGCAGCAATGAAAATAACGGTAAGATGGGTGGCTGAAAACAATATCTACCGAATAACTACAAAACATGATGGTCACTTTGCTAGGTACAGAGTGGAGAGGGTGGTGGGAGAAACTTCATAGATAAATGAAGTCCAGCTCTGCTTTTCTCCCCCAGCTCTTCTGAAGCTAGAGAGGAGAAACAGAGATATGGAAAGCAAAGAAATACTGCAGTATTTTAGATTACAGCTACTGAAGAAAAAATACAATTCCCAGGTTTAAGACGGTACTGGCCAAGTTGACTTCAAACGGAGATTTAATAGCCCAGGCATTCTTTATTGATGGAACTCACAATTACCAGAAATACTCAAAAATCAGTAACCTGTTAAAATTGTGACTTTTAACAAGATGTTAGATGGGACAGTAAACCCAAAAAAGAATCAAAACCATTGTCTTCAAGTCAATTTGACTCATAGTGACCCTATAGGACAGAATAGAAGTACCCCATAGGGTTTTCAAGGAGCAGCTGGTAGATTTGACCTGCTGACCTTTTGGTTAACAGCTGAGCTCTTAACCACTTAGCCAGCAGGGCTCCTATAGGACTGTAGCCCTTTATTTATCTTTCCTACTCCCATCCTTTCTAGCCAAGAATGTGTGCAAGGTTTAAGAGTACTTGAGAGGTTTCTAGAAAATAGGATGAATGCTGCATAGCAAGATCATTGCATAAAACGTGCTGACTGATTACAGACAGATTTCATTTGCCACATTTCTTTTTATCAAGTAGAGTTGAGAAAGTAAAAATGGAAGTGGGGCATGATATTAAATGGGCTCTGCACCGCACTTGAGAGCATAGAAACTTTTTTTTTTCCACCCAAGCAAAGCTGACTGTTACCTTTTAGTGGTGACTGGTTTATTGAGTGCTAATGCTTTAAAAATGAGATTAAATCAGGGCTATGGTCTTTATTACAAGGAAGATATATGCCCCTTGTGCATTCCGGCGGTTTGGCAATCTTAAGCTCAGCAGACATAACATTGATGTATGCTGTGTTGCCAAACAGCTTGGTAAGTGTTTAAAATGCTGTGAACAGCCTTATTACCTTGAAATGATACAATCAAATATTAGATTGTAACTCAGTGACTGAATCTGTGAGCCTATCCTTGTACAGAATACTAACGTCAAAGCCGCTTTGTTTTAATATCTCACAGGGAAGAAATCATTCTTCATCTCTCCATTGAAACAGAGAACACATAAAAGTGAATCTAGATTTCAGGAAACCTGAAACTACAACTTATCAGGCCATTTTTTGTATAACAGAGCATATGCATCTGCCTTTTGGAATGGGGCATCAAAATGCCAGCCTGATTCATTCAATTTAGCAGAGCTACTTGGCATTGTGGATGACCGGTGGGATCTGAGAGTCAGAAATTCTCAAATGAGAGAAAATAAAATTGTACGCTTTCTATTTCATTCACTCTGGGAAGTTCTGGGAAAACAGCTTTTGCCTGATCTTCAGCACATGCTCCTTTTAATCAATCATAATTAACATTGACTTTCAGACCTCTCTACGCTTCATGCTCATCAATCAAATTTCAGACATCCATCACTTAAAGGTCCCAGGTGGTGTATAGCCTTGGCTTTTCATGATCAGGGTTCCACCTAACCCATCTCCCAAGTAGAGGGGGTTTTCTGCATTCCCACTGCAGTCTGTCATGGCAAAACGCAGAGATAACTCTAGGTAGGTTGACCAACATCCTAGTTTTCCCAGGACTGAGGGGTTTTTCCAGGACACAGGATTTTCAAGTGCTAAAGCCTGGTCAGTCCAGGGAAAACCAGCTTGGTTGGTCACTCTACCTCTGGGCGAGGATCCTCCCCACCAGCAAATTATTGCTCAGGCAAGATCTGGTTTAAATGAATATGAAAGAGCATATCCAGTGGGAAAAAAAAGACACATAAAGAAAATGGCATGAAGCGGGATTTGCGGACTGATTGCATATCTAGGAGAACCAATTCTTTACAGTGCCACCTGACAAAATCACCTCTTTCAGATTTTAACTACCTTGCACCCACCCTAAAAGAATGCACTGGGGAGCTGTGGTCCGGCTCGATTGTCCTAGTTACTAATATTGCTGAAAATTAGTTCTCATTCTCACCATTTTAGAGCTTCACTAATACAGAAACTTGGCGATGTTATTATTTTTTTTTCTTTTTTACCTTCGGAGCAGTGAATTTTATTGTAATTATATTGGCTGGACCTACAACATACAGATCTCCAAATGAGAAATAAAAAATTCCACTAGTGCTTACAAGTATCTTGATGCTTGCCAACGTGCTGATTCAACAGCTGATAGATAAGATGGAGAGTTTTTCTTTTCATCTGGATATTTTGAAGGGATAGACCCTGATAGAATCCGTGGATATTATTATTTCTGTCCCTCTTATTCTTGTTAGAGGAAACCTTATAATAATAATAATAATTGTTATTTTTATTATTATTACTTGGCTATGCAGTGTTAGACCTGCAGAGAGCTGTAAGTTGAATGAATTAAGAAATCCTTTCTCTAATATTTTTCTATTAATGAAAAGTCTACCCTAAGACATAAGCATGGATCAACTTAAGCCAAGTTTTATTTTTAAAAATCACACAATGTGACATTGATTGCTGAAATCCTTCCGCTGTTTTCCAAGCTAACCTTAAAAAGAAAAATTTAGGGCTTTAGGCCTTTTGTTTTTCTTATAAATGTTAATTGTTTCTGTAAAAATGATTTTCTTCAACATTAGAAAATCAGTCAATGTAATACACTGTATCAATAGAACAAAGGAAAAGAACCACACAATCATCTATATAGCTGCAGAAAAATAATTTTATAAAATCCAACATCCTTTCTTGATGAAAACGCTAAAGAAGGTTGGAATAGGAGGGAAATTCCTCAATATGATTCAGTGCATATATGAAAAGCCAACGGCCACCATTATACTTAAAGGAGAAGGACTTAGAGTTCTCCCCTTGAATTCGCGAGTAAGACAAGGGTACTCACTCTCAGCACGTCTATTCAATATTGTATTAAAAGTCCTAGCCAGAGAAATAAGAAAATAATAAGAAATAAAAGGTATCTAGATTGGAAAAGAAGAAGTAAAATTATCTCTATCCGCAAATGATATGATCCTGTGTATAGAAAATCCCAAAGCGTCCACCAGAAAAGTTCCAGAGCTGATAGAGGAATTTAGCAAAGTTGCAAGGTACAAAGTCCATAAACAAAAATCAGTTCTATACATTAGCAATGAGAAATGTGAAATGGAAATTAGGGAAACCATTCCATTTACAACACTATCTAAGAGAACGAAATACCTAGGATGTGAAGGACTTATACAATGAAAATTATACAACACTCTGAAAGATATTAAAGAAAACTTAAATAAATGGGAAGATGTTTTGTATTCTTGGGTAGAAGACAATACTGTTAAGATGTCAATGCTACACAAAGTGATCTATAAATCCAACACAATCCTGACAAAATTCCAATAGCCTTCTTTACAGAAATGGAAAAAACAATCCTCAACTTTATGTGGAATGGAAAGAGGCCCCAAATAGTTAAGGCAATGTTGAAAGAGAAGAACAAAGTAGGAGGACTCATATTTTCTGCTTTTAAAGCATATTATACAGCTACAGGAATGAAAATATCCTGGTGCTGGTATAACAACAGAAACACAGACCAATGGAATAGAATTGAGAGTCCAGAAATAAACCCTCTACAGTCAACCGATTTTTAACAAGGGTACTAAGTCCATTTGATGGGGAAAGACGAATCTCTTCATTAAATGGTGTTGGGAAAATGGGATTTCTGCATGCAGAAAATTGAAATAGGATTCATGCCACACACTATACACAAAAACAAATTCAAAATTCATTAAGGACCTAAATGTGCAAACTAAAACCATAAAATTCTTAAGAGAAAATGCAGGGGCAATGCTGTTGAGCTTAGCTTTTAATAATGGATTATCTAATATAATAACAAAAGCACAAACAGGAAAAGACAAAATAAATAAATGGGATCTCATAAAACATAAAAACTTCTGTTCATTAAAAGACTTTACAAAAAAGTGAAAAGATGAGCTACTGAGAGAATATCTTCAGAAATCATGTATCCAATAAGAATCTAATAACAAGAAAAATATATATATATATATAAAACTTTGACAACGTAACAATAAAAAAGATAAATAACCCAATCATAAAATGGGCAAAGGACTTGAATAGATATTTCACCAAAGAGGATATTCAAATAGCCACCAAACCCATGGAAAGATGCTCAACGTCATTAGTCATCAGAGAGATGGAAATAAAAACCACGGTGAGATACAGGTTTATTCCCATTAGGATGACTAAGATTTAAAAAAACAAACAGACAGAAAATAACAAACATTGATGAGGAAGTAAGGAAATTGGAACCCTTAATCTATTGCTGGTAGGAATGCAAAATGGTACAGCCATTGTGAAAAACAGTGTAGCAGTTCCTCAAAAAACTAAAAATAGAACTACCATGATGTAGTTCGGTGCCATCTAGTTGGTTCCGCCAGCTCATAGTGGCCCTATGTGCAACAGAACAAAACACTGCCTGGTCCAGTGCCATTCTCACAATCATTGCTGTGTTTGAACCTATTGTTATAGCCACTGTGTCAATCCATTTCATTGATGGTCTTCCTCTTTTTTGCTGACCCTCTATTTTATCAAGCATGATGTCCTCCAGGGACTGGTACTTCTTGATAACATGTGCAAAATATTCAAGACAAAGTCTCACCATCCTTGCTTCTAATAAGCATTCTGTCTGTACTTCTTTCAAGACAGATTTGTTCCATCTTCTGGCAGTCTGTGGTATATTCAATATTCTTTGCCAACACCATAATTTAAGGCATCAATACTTCTTTGGTCTTCCTTATTCATTGTCCAGCTTTCGCCTGCATATGAGGCAATTGAAAATACCATGGCTTCGATCAGGCACATCTTAGCCCTTGAAGTGACATCTATGCTTTTGAACACCTTAAAGAAGTCTTTTGCAGCAGATTTGCCCAATGCAATACATCATTTGATTTTTTGACTGCTGCTTCCATATGCTGCTACCATACGACCCAGCAATTCCACTCTTAGGTATATACACAAAAGACCTGAAAGCAGACTCAAACAAACTTGTACACCAGTGCTCACTCCAGCACTATTCACAATAGCCAAAAGGTGGAAACAACTTAAATGCCCATCAGCAGACGAACGGATAAACAAAACGTGGTACATATATGCAATAGAATACTACTCAGCCAGTTGAAACAAAGTCTTGGTACATGCTACAATATGGATGGAGTTTGAAGATGTTGTGCTGAGTGAAATAAGTAAATCACAAAAATACAAATATTGTAGGACTTCACTTCCACAAAAAGATAAGAAAAGGCAAATATATAGAGACCAAAGTTTATTAGTGGTTACCAGGGGTGGGAGGGAAGGGGATAGGGGGTTAACAGTGATGGAAAAATCACATTGATTAAGGGTAGTGTTCCACAGCTAATTACTGTAATTGATGAGAGTAAGTTGTATACCTGTAAAAACTTGAATTGGTAAAAATTGTGTGACAGATATATTTACAATGATGACCAAAAAAAAAAAAAAAGAGTAGCTGCTGGGAATGCTTATGTATAACCAAAAACCTCATGGGATTTGTTTCCTTAGTTTGGAAGTTTAGAGTCATGGTTTCACAGAACATCCTAATTAATTAGCCTAATAACGTGTTTAGTGCTTTTGTTCTACCTCCTGGTTCGTTGTGCCTGGGATCTTAAAAACTTGCAAGCAGCCATCCAAGGCATGACAAATGGTCTCTATTAGCCTGGAGCAACATAGGAAGGAGAGTCAGGAATAGGAGGGTAATATGGAATTCAAGGTTAATTGCCTCCAGAAACAACTGCCTCCTTTGCCATGAGACCAGAAGAACTGGGTGGTGCCTGACTACCATTACTGAATGTTTTGATATAAGATTCTATATAAGAATCGTGATTAAAAAGGGGAAAATGCAGAACAGAATTTCAAATTCTTATGGACTCCAGACTTTCTGGAGCCATGGGAACTGGATGAACCCCTGAAACTATTGCCCTGAGATGATTTTTAAACCTTAAACCCAAAACAACCCCTGAAGTCTTCTTAAAACCAAACAATAGTTTAGCTAATCTAGTAAAAAATGTCTGCCTTGAGCATTATGCTCTTTTAAGAACTATCTATATAGAAGCAAAGTGACAACAGCAACTCGAAAGAGTGGATAGGAACCTTAGGGGGCATTAAGTTTATGTTAATGGAAGAGGAACAACTCAAAAAAGGAGCGTCAGAATGGTTGCACAACTCGAAGAATGGAATCAAATGTCACTGAATTGTTCATGTAGAAACTACTCAATTGGTGTATATTTTGCTGTATATATTCTTAACAACAAGAAAATAAATTAAATATTTTCTTATCCCCTAAAGAAAAAGGAAGGACAGATTAAGAAGGAGGAGTAGGAGGAAGAATCCACCTACCTGCTACTGCAACTTTTGCTGTCCGGCTAATAATGGACCCAGACTCTCCTAAAGATGCTTCGCATTGGTAGAGTCCATCATCCGGCTTGTGGTGCCTGGAGTGAAGTATGTTTTGTATCAGCAGAGACCCGTTTGGCAGTTGCTGCTTCCTTTCATCCATTCCCAAAGCTAGGTGGATGCCATCTTTCCTCCACTTGATAATTGGGACTCCTTGGTCAGACTCTGCAGAACAGTTCAGGAGGATATTACCTCCCCGCATAGTGACAGCATCAGAAGGTTCCGCCAGGAAGCGCAGTGATGTGAAAGCTTTAATCTGGAAACCTGGAACAAGAAAGCACAGGAGGTGTGTTCACGTGTTCAAATAGGTCTCAGGCTTAAAGTCCTTGCCTTTTCCTTACAAAACTTTTGAAACAAGCAGGGGGATTTGGAAAATGTCTGAGAGTAAATGAAAGTTAAAATCAGAGATATTGCATTAAAGAAGGAAAAAATGCCCAGTTGAGGTGACCATAATTCATAAAACGATTGGTCCCCAAAATACTAATATGAGGAATAAAGAATTCATACAAGTCCAGTCATCATCTTCATCACATATCAATCAGTACTTGGAAGTATAAACAGAAAAAAACGAGTATTTCTAAAACAAAACTAGATATTCTACAGTAGCAGGTTTAGTAGTATAGCAGCTAAGATATGGGAACGACTTCTGTCTCTTTTGTTCTGACTATGTTGTCATTATTGCGTGCTGTGGAGTCGATTCCAACACATAAAGAACATGTAGGACAGAGTAGAACTTCCCCATAGGGTTTACTAGTCTGTAATCTTTATGGGAGCAGATTGCCAGGTCTTTTCTCTGGTGGAGCAGCTGGTGGGTTCTGTCAACCTTTCCGTTAGAAGCCAAGCACTTAACCATTGTGCACCAGGGCTGCTTGTTCTGCCTATAGCATCCGTTCAATTTTTTTAAAAAAATTTACTCAGGCATGCTGTTTCATCAGGAAAAAAAAAAAAAAAAAAAGCTCTGAACAGTGTGGTAAAAGTTATTTAGGACAAAGCTCAGGTGGATTTTAAACATAGTCAGAAATAGGTAAGAAACCCCATTTGTAGAAGCAACTCAATCAAGCTACTACCAAAAATCACAAATCCCTGAAGTGTATTATTTCCGTTCAAATGTTGCTCATGAGCCGGAAAACCTAAGTGTATATTATAGTTGGATTGTTTTTCCATAAATATAAGTGAACATAAGAAATCAAGCAGAGGGGCAGAAAATCATTGAAGAGTCCTGAGGGGATGGAGCAAGTTTAATTAGGTAAAGTACGTATATTCTTTTCAGGGCTAGAAGTATAGCATTTGGCAGAAGTCTTGGCTGTTGAATCAAAGACTTTGAAGAGGTCTCAGGAGCTCATGGATCCACCCTTTGCTCACACAGGTGTATACCTGTATCACTCAAGTCAAATTACTTTCAATTTCACTTTTAATGCTTTCTGGGGCTAGAGATTCTACCATGTCCCTTGCATCTTGTTTTCAATATTTAATCATTCTTAGAGTAACTAAATTTTCTTGCCACCATTTAATCCCATTTTCTCCTGATCCACCTTGTGTGAAAAAGCAGAGGAGACAAATTTCGTCATAAGAGCCCCTTGTTATTTTGAAACATCATTCAATTTTTTTCAAAAATATGTCCCTAAATTATACTTAGCCTACATTTTGCGCAGGATGACAAACCTCAACTTCATTAGTTTTCATAATATCTCCATAATGACAATAGTTTGGGTTGTTCTTTGTGGAAACTTTGCAAATAGCTGAACTGCACATAATTAATATTCTCATAAGGGACTGACTCACACTAGCTCTTCATAAGGGATTGACTCACACTAGCTCCTATGGACATAATTATCTGTAGCTCTATATACTTCATTTTCCAGTGAAGATAAAGTTGAACAGCTTCTTGTTGTTTCTCAACGGAGTTCTGTCATGCTCCTGCACATCTGATTTTTCTAAATTTTATAGTCGATGTTTGTTACTGTGCTTCTGCTGAATTGTGCCCAGAGAACGGTATCACTCATTTTCATACACTCAGTCCACCAAACAAGCCCTTTTGCCCTTTCTTCTTACTATTTACTCAAAGAAAGCATCAGGGACTTGGTTCAAATTAATATCAATTGTAAAAACAACAATAAGCATTCAAGCCTATTATAACTGAGAGTGGCATAGATCCCAAATGACCCTAGTCTGGGACCTCATTGTCAAATAAGCTCTTCCTCACCACAGATCCGCTTTGTGTGACCAACTAAATTATAGTATGTCCTGTTCTTCTAGTGGAAAGTAGATCAAATTGGGAGTCTGGAAATGTAGCTCATGGCTGTGGCTTTATTACTTAAAGATCTGTGACTCAAGTCTCCTACTCTTAATCCTCACAACCTACATTCCGTCATTTGTAAAATGAGGATTTGAACTAGATAATCTCCAAATCCAACATCCAGTTTTTAAATTTCTAGTCCCAGAGTAGGTTGAGGTTATCCATCAAATGAACCATGCTCCAAGATTATTGAAAAACGGACTGATTTTGCTGCAGATCACTCCCCCATGTCTACATGCACTCCTCTTTTACCAGAAAAGAAAGACAAGCTAGTGATCACATAGCTTGAGATGCATCAAGTATGTGGAAGCAGAAAGAAGATGTTCTAATGTCTTTGAATGTCAGGATATTTCACTAAAGTAATACCCACCGTTTCCATACAAGTAGCATTAATAAGAAATTAATTTAGAATTCAAGACCATGCAACTGCATAAAAAGCATTTATTTTTTGTTCTTCCTGAGGCCTATATTTTAAATAATAACCTCATGCTGAACACCGTATTTATGTCACAGAACGCATAATACATTTAACGCGGCTGTTTATGACAGCATGTTAATGAGCATATGTGCCCATTATCACAAGTAAATAATGCACTTAATCTGAAACAGGAAGGCTTGACAGTTTTCAGTGCTGTGAGTACATAATTTAGGAAAGTTAAATAAAGATTGACTTTTTTAAAAAAGAACAATACAATTACCCTTGCAGTTCACTGGCAATTTGAGCTTTTTGTACTCCTTATAACAATTACATTTTGAATATATGATTCTGTGAAAAGGTACCTCACTGCTTTAAGCAACTTGCATTAATAACTTAGTTTGTAGGGAAGATTGTTGTTGTTAGCTGCTGACAAGTCAGCCCCCTGACTCATACAGACCTCATACACAAAGGGATGGTACCATTGTAATCCAAAGAGTTTTTAGTGGCTGATTTTCAGAAGTAGATTACTGGGCCTTTCTTCCTACTCTGGTTTAGTCTGGAAGTTCCGGTTAAATCTGTTGAGCATCATAACAACACACAAGCCTCAGCTGATGCCAGACTCCACTGACAGACAGGTGGCGGTTGCACATGAGGTGCATCAGCTGAAAACCGAGCCCGGATCTCCCACATGGGAGCGAGAATTTACCGCAAACCGCTACTGCCCCTCTTAGAAAAGAGGGGCCTAAGTAAATAAAGTCAGCTGAGAAATAATATAGATGCCTCTCATGTTTCTCTTTTCAACGTTTCAGCCCATGTTAAGCACATGCTGCAATATAGAGTCCCTGGGTGGGACAAACTGCTGAAGAGCTCAGTTGCTAACCCAAAATTGGGGGTTCAAGTCCACCCAGAGGCACCTCCAAAGAAAGGCCTAATGATCTACTTCTGAAAAATCAGCCTTTGAAAACCCTGTGGAGTGCAGTTCTATTCTGACACACATAGGGTCACCCTGAGTTTGAATCAATTCAACAGCAACTGGTACTGGTAAGGCATTACACTGATTTCATTTAGGTTAGGCTAAAGAGCCTCCTCCTCTCTTGGTGTACCATTCCCCTTGGAGGGATTTTGCCTACCAGTCTATCAAATCTTAATATAAAATAATTTTACCAAATTGCTTCATCCCAAAAATCAATCTGAAACCAATTATACTGATTTAATGTATGAAGAGAGGAAGAGAGAAAGACAGAGAGATGATAAAGTTAAAAAAGACAAAGAAGAAGTAGAAATCACTTTGGAACCTGTAGCTCAGAGTTATGGTCAGGAATTTGGGCAATCACAGGGTTTGGTGAGGGCCCAGATCTCGTGGAAGGTGAAAGCACTGGAAAAATATATATGAGTATCAAAATGAAACTCTGTACTTCACAATTTTGCAGAGGATTTGACATTACAGTGATAACAGGGGTGGAAGGGACTTCAACCAGGAGGAAGTAAAATGGAGAAGTTTCTTTATTTGCTTTGGTGTTATTTTTAAGGTGCCAGTGGCCATTCTGTTGAACTCTTAAATATTATCATTTCCCAAACTTACTTGATAAATGAAGCACTTCTTTTGGCCCTGTTACAAAATTACTTGAGACAACTATGTCTTAAAGAAATTGACTTTAGAGTATCAACATGGTATCCACTAAGAAACTTGCACAACTGAGTCAGAGAGCAGAGTTCACGATGAGAATGAGTAAGTTCCACCCTCTTCCTCTAAATGTTGGCTTAGTAAGATTTCAAACTCTTGCTTGTCTAGAGTTGCAGTGTGATGGATCGCTTTTGTGTGGCCTTTCTCGCCATGGTCTTGTAACTTCCACCCAAGTAATTGGGCAGGACTGTGCAAATAAGTTAATTGTGGACCATCAAGGGGATTGGCCAGTTTTGCCATCCCACTAAGCTTAAAAGAGAGCCAGTTCCAGTGCAGGGAAGGAACCCGCCACCAGCAAGGAAGAAGAGCCAAGAGCAGAGCATGTTCTTTGGACCCGGGATCCCTGGACTGAGAAGCTCCTGGAACCAGGAGACTGAGAGAGAGACAGCTATAACACCGAAGACAACAAGAAGCTGTGGCAGAGAAACAGGGGCAGGAGAGACTGGCAGGAGATGGTGTGGTGGTCTTACTGGCCCAAGGAGTGAGAAAGCTGAGTGCGTTCAGGCAGAAGCCTTGCTGGCAGAATAGAGTGCCTTTGGGCACTTGGTGGAGACAGGTTTGCCAACCCAGACCCACAGAACTAGAGCTGAGCACCTTCGGGCCAAGGTTTATTTGTGGAGTTGGGTGCCTCAGGGCACTTACTGGCAGAGCTAAAAGAGCTTTGTAACACTTGCTGGAGCAGGGCAGAGGCCAAGGGGCCAGAGAGAGTTCTGCCTGTGGGTACAGCTGAGAAGAGACCGTCCTGATGGAAGAACTGTATTCTGAAAATTCCTGAACATGAATTGTAAACTGTTACGTCCCTAATAAACCCCATAATCATGAGTGTTGTCTCTGAGTTCTGGGTGGCTACTGCAAAGAATTATCGAACCCAACAGAGAAGTAGAGAGTGCCGTGGGAAGGATGATTTGCATCAGAATTGGTAAAGATGGTGGAAGAAGGCGTCTCACTTCCACCTCATAGGAGTCAGCCTTGAGCTGTTGATCTTGATTCTCCTTCTTCCTTGTGAAGTTAGAGGAGGTCATCAGATGTTGCCTCCATGCCATTTTTACAAGGATTTAGGCATAGACCAATATAAGCCTTTAACTAATGGCTATCATTTCCTATGTGTGTCAGTCTGGGAAAAAATAATAAAGAATCAGATGATCATAGTGTACTTTTTTTTTTTTTTTACTTCTGAAAGATGGTAGTTTGTAAGCTGATACTAATACAGTATCTTTTTCTTTCTAATAAGGAAATAGGACAGGAACTATTCTTTAGCGGTGACCAAAGGAGAAATACTAACACCTGTTTTAGATTTGTCAGACAAAAATATGCATCAGAGATTAATGCTGTCAAGGATCTTCCAAGCTGATATCAATTGAGTATCTAGAGATAGAGAAGTTCTTCAATGCATTTTAGAATCTCACCAAAATGATCAAACAAATAGTAAAAATGTTTCTGTAAGCGTAAATCCCTTTGTGCTTGCTCTCCTATCTTATTCTTGTTCATTTCAAAGACTATTCAGGTGCTGAGGCAGACTAACTTAAAATGGGTTTTTAAGGTATGACATTTCATCTACATTATCAAACATTGTTAAGTGTAAAAAAGAATTCCTCGTGGAGTCTGGAATCCCTTTCCAAGTCCAAAGTGTAAAAGCTTCTGGTTAAGGCAATAAAAGTTAAAAATGAAATTTATGAAAAGTAGCACAGAAGTAAAAGGAAGCTCCAGAAAAGATTTTGAGATTAGAAAATGTCATACAAATCCCCATAGAACTTGCTATGCATAATTTTATCTCTTTCAAATTGCAAAAACTTTCACGTTGGGATGTTTGATCATCCTGCTGATCCCAGATCCTCATAATCAACCTAGAAAACCTTACCACCATTATCTCTTCTTAGACATGGATGCTACCACAGCTGCTTCCCTTCGTGTTGAGACGAAGAAATTTCTGTTGAGGAAATTAAAATAATTCTATGGATGACGGAAGATAGTCCGTTTCAATTCATCACACGTCAATTACATGTGCAAATGTAACTCTGAACTTCAGCTTTGTCAAAACCCTATAATACTTACAAAGCTATGCAGTGGAGTGGGGGATTTAATAAAACATAAATTAACAGAACTCCTAACCATATGTAACTTTACGTGGTTTAGGATATCAGAATAAAAATTCTCAACAGTTGTTCTTAAAATATGATTCCCTAGACTAGCAACAGCAGCATTACCTGGGAACTTGTTAGAAATTTCCAGTCTCAGATCTACTCCAGAACTACCCAATCAGCAACTCTGGGGGTGGGGCTTAGTGAGCCTGTGCTTTAAGAAGCCCTCTGTGGATTCTGTGTACACTAAAGCTTGAGAACCGCTGCTCCAAATCATCTGGTAGCCTGGACTAGAGCATGGGATCCCTGTGTTCTACACGCTGTCTTGTTATAATTTGCCAAGTTCGGGGAATTTGTGCAATGTGGGTGTATGCTTTCCCTAAGTAGGCTAAGTAATGTGGATGATCTAGAAAGGCAGATAATTAAGCACCTCTTTCAATACATGTTGTATTAATATTTGTTGTACTTTTATCTTTGAAAGGTTGAAGAAAGTAGGAAAAGGGCTATTGCTGACAATTGCTCTCTTGTACTCAGCACTCTTGGCTCAAAATTGTCTTACTCCACTGAGCAGAAGAAAAAAAAAAAGTCCATGGTCAACTGGACATTTAGAATGCTCCTTGGAATAGTCTTGGTTTTTCACACAAAGATCTGTCAAAAGATTTCTTGTGACCAGCTACAATCCTTTCCCAAAAGACGTTCTGGGAAAAACAATATTCTTTATCGTGTTACCTTTTTCTTTTTCTTACATTTTAGCTCCCCAGTATACTTTTAGCCTTTTTAAATATTGGAGCTTTAGACAGCTGACCTGTTGACCAGTCCCTTAGTCCAGTTTAGCTCCTAAAACCCCTTTGCCATTGAGTTGATTCCAACTCAGTGACCCTACAGGACAGAGTAGAACTGCACCATAGGGTTTCCAAGGAGTGGCTGGTGATTCAAACTGCTGACCTTTTAGTTAGCAGCCATAGCTCCCCATAGCTCTTCACCACTGTGCCACCAGGGCTCCAGTTTAGCTCCTGGACATGCAAAACCACCATAGCACTCATTCTGCTGTAGCCTGAGGGTGTACTTTATCTACTTCATGTTAACCCAAAACTGGAAGTACAGCTAGCCCAGAAGAGAAAGTATCTACTCTGCAAAAGACCAGGACCAATGACCACTGAGGTTTCTGTGAAGTATTGGTGCTTTTATTTCTACATTGGTAAGAGACGTAGGAAAAACAGTTGTCGGAAGGCTTGGTCATATCTTTAAAAGACTGTACTTATTCCAGCCTTTGCTAGTGACTAACATATGGTGAAGGAAGTTGTTCAACTTCAAGGTTTTTTTTTTTTTTTTATTACTAACAAATAGAAATCAGAAATGAATTAGGTTTTGTAAAATCTATTCCTGAAATTAAATAATGCAAAGGAAGACTTATCAGCGAGGAAAACAGGTACACTTTTTTACTATGGAAATTTATTAAGGATCATTAAAATGTAAGGAAGCTATGGATGTACCAATCTTAGATGAAAAATTTAACGGGATAGTTCAAATCCCTGATTTAGAGTTGCCAGATTTAGCAAATAAAAATTGAGGACATCGTTATATTTGAATTTCAGATAAACGATAATGTTTCAGTATGTGTCGTGAACACTTAAACACTAAATAAATATTGCATATGGCATACTTACATTTAAAAATTATTTGTTGTTAATTTAAAATTCAAATGTAACTGGGCACGGTGCATTCTATCCGGCAACCCTATTCATCATAAAATGACTTCTGCGAGACCATGGCAAAAGTAAGCATATAGCATATGGATTTATACCACCTTGCTCAGTTCTCACATATCTACAGAAGAGAATGAACTCTTGGAAAGCTATCATGATTGAATCACGAAAGTGATTTTAGTGTCAGGACATTTGCTGACCCAGTGCAATGCCACCGAATATCCACACAGAAAGGTTGTTGAACCCGATTTGTTCTTGACAAAGTGATTCTTGTTTTTCTCCTCCCTTTACAAGACAAGGAGTAAAATTTGGAAATATAAATACAAGATGTAGAGTTCAAAAGCAACTGCCCTGGCAGAAATCTTAGTGAACCCACACAGGGGCTCCACATCAGAAATTCTGAGAATGTGGCATCTTCCACAAAGCAGTGAAAGCTTTTCCAAGGTCTGAGGTTTTATAGGACAAGAAGTTTGTGCCCCAGGCAACTGTTAAATCCAACGGTAAAAAAAAAAAAAAAAATGATAAGGGCCAAGTTGGCAAGTTGGGATTTGGGGGGAGAAATTTCCTCTTTCCTTTGCTGCTTCAAGAGCTAAATCTCTAGACCACAGCTTGATGTTGCTGTGTGAAATTGTAATGGGATTTTTTTTTTTTTTTTCAGCTCAACAGGTAACACAATCTGATGTCTAGGTTATCATTCTCCAGGCCTCATGCAAAATTAATACCTAAAAGAGAAACTTTGATGAGCTGCTTAGCCTGTCCCAGGTTTGAACTTTTCTCCCCTCTCGGTCTGGTCAAATGTAAGCTAGCTTTCATTTCCCCTGTGTTTTCATCAGACTTTCTCAAAGTAGGGGAATGGATTGTTTTTGTTTTCGTTTTTTTTTAAATAAATGCAGACCTGTCAACTGGAACAGTGAGAGAGGTTCTTTAGAGTATTTAGAAAAAGTACTGTTTAATGACGGCCCAGTGATAAGAACATCTTCATCCGGATGGCAGTGGAGATGAGACTGATTGCAAAGAGACCGATCGACTTTCAGCACCTTACTATTAATCAAGTTATCCATGTTTACTAGACACAAATAAGAAAATATGGGCATAAAGCCAAATATAAGAATTGCCCAGAATCCCATTTACTTGGTGATAGCCAGTTAAAGTTTGTATGGATTCTTTCCAAAAAATTATTTATTTCTTGATTAATAGTGATTTGTATTATTAATCTATATGACTGTGATCATATTTAACATTCCAATTTAAATCTAGTTATTTTAAGGGTCCATTTAGACCCATTCTTAACTGGATTTGTTTTCCATCAGGTTTCCTTAAAAGAGAGTTGTTTGTTGCTATGAGTGATAGTTTTCACTTTTATTTGGAAAAACTGCTTGATTTTTAGGGGCATATTTATTATAGCATACTGTCAGTAAGCCTTTTAAATCCGAAATTTTATTTTAGAGAAAGGCCAGTGGGGGGAAGAATACAAAATGCAACTTAAATAATGTACCTTGTAATACTATTTTGTTTAACAATAGTGTTAAAGATCTTTAAAAGATTCCAGTGTCATTCACTCCTCCATCTAACATTTATTGAATGCCTACTATGTGCCAGGTATTATTTAAGGCTGGAGATATAGCAGGAAAAAAAAAAAAAAACAGTAAGTCTTATCCTTGTGGAGCTTATATTCTAATAGGAGGAGATAGTATATAAAGAAGTAAATGAACAAAATATATAATATGTCAGAAAAGACTAAGTGCTGTGGATGAAAATAGAGAGGAAAAAAAAGAGAGTTGGTAATGTTGTTGAAGACTTCACCAAGGAGGGTGGGACAGAGCAAAGTTCTGAAAGTTGTGAGGAAGGATGAACAGATATCCAGTGGGAGGGCTCTGCAGGCAGAGGGAACAGCTGTGCTAAGGCCTGGAGGTGGGAGGGTGGCAGGCCTATTCCAGGAACAGCAGGGAGGCTGGTATAGCTGGGTCAGGTGGAGCAGAAGTGAAAGTTACAGGAGATTAGGTTGGATAGGTCCCAGAGGGAGAGTAGGTTGTATAGGACCTCATTGGCAAAGAACTTTGCTTTAATTCTGATAAAGATAGAAACCTATTGGATAATTTTGATCAGGAAAGTGAAATGATCCCACCTGTGTTTTAAAACAGTAGCTCTCAACTGGGGACAATTTTACTCCCCAGGGGACATTTAGCAAGGTCTGGAGACATTTTTGGTTGTCATGACTAGGGGTGAACTGCTACTGGCATCTAGTGGGTAGGCACCAGAGGTAATGTTAAACATCCTACAATACACAGGGCGGCCCCTTAGGACAAATAATTATGACTCAAAATGTCAAAAGAGCCGAGGTTGAGAATTTAAAAATTAAAAATTTAAATTTAAAAATTTAAAAATTTAATTTAAAAGGATCACTGTGGTGGCTCTGTTGAGAATGGCAGATACTGGAAGAAGTAGGGAAACTAGTTAGGAGGCTACTTCAATAGTCCAGGTGATGAGACCTGAACAAGTGTATTATCAGTGAAGGTGGTGAGAAGTGGTCAGATTCTGGATCCATTTTAAAGGTAGGTTTGCTGAGGGATTGAATGTGGGTTGTTTGAAAAAGAAGAGAGTCACAGAAGACTCCAAGTAGGTCAGTAGAGAAATTTCTATGCAAAAAAAAAAGACACTATTGCAAAAGAAAGCTCTGAGTAGAAGAGGTCAGGAGACCTGAGCTTTTTGTCTAATGTTGTGACTCATTAGCCCTCTGAGTGTGAGCAAGGGTGGAAATCAATTTACTCATCAATTAAACAAAGATGTTGGACCAGATAACCTCGAGTTTCCTTTAGCTCTAATATTATAAAAGTCTATGAGTTCATCCCTATCAACTACGCCACTTACAGTAAAAATAAATAAATAATCTTAAATTTAGGAGGAAATCTGTCATATCAAGGAATTGATTATAATCACCCTGTGATTGGTTTATCAGACTGTAGTAAGACCACAAAGAGGTGCAGTTACCAAAGGTGCCAAGAGACACATAGCTCATTTCATTATCCACAAACGAGACAGAGAGTCTAATCTTTTTTCTTGAAGATAAAAGACTGCAGAGGTCACTTTGCTGGCAAAAGATGGTACACAGGTGGCTTTATTATGATTCATGAGGAATGAAGTACTCATCTTGTGGAATCTCCTATTACAAATATGAAGGATTAATTCTATAAAGCCTGACAGGTCCAGGGAAATCCTAAACATTCAGCAAACTTCATGGTTTGACACTGTGGCATCAAGTCTGATGTGGGAGCCCATTATGATAAAACATCTGTATTACAACGAATCCAAGTTTTCCAAAATGGAGGTCAAACAGTGGTTTTCATTAAAATGCTATAATTCATTTTGTTGTGATATTTACTATATCTTGTCTCAGCAGGAAGGTAATATTTTCCTGCTTAGTCCACGGATGACATTAAGAAGGAAAAACCCATAATGATAAGAGAAATATCAGTTTTTGGACTGAGAGCCAAAGAGCTTTAAATTGCTCAAGAAGTTGGCATTGACTAAAGGACGCTTTCAAACAACTTGCTTTATTAGAAGGTTTAATGGGAGATGATTTGAGGAGCAAGAGTGGAGTCCCTTTAGAGGATCAGTACCATAAGGAGTCTTCTGAAACCTATATGTGCAACGTATGCATAATCTATCAGGACTTTAAGGATGAAGAAACTATTCAGGAGTGGCTTACCTATACAAAACTTAAAGATGAAAGAAAACACATGTGCTTCTCACCTAAAAAGGGGCTTAATGTGTGCATGATTTAGTTGCTGTGGTTTCTAGAAATGCCCTAATTAGAGCCTTCTCTAGAATTCAGTAGTTATAACCTTGGGCCCACCGTACTAGCAGGAGCAGGCCAGTGGCACAGGTACTCTGCACCTACAGGGGGGTTCAGAGTTGAACATGAATTTTCCATGGAACCACTGATCTTACCCTCTCTACAGTTTTAAAATTGCATGACCTAAATGCATGTAAAATCAAATTAACACCAGAATGTTTAGAATGCCACTGTTGGAAGGAATCTTGAAAATTCTCTTGTTCTCATTCTTTATACATGCTTCCCTGTTGCTGGTCAAGTCCCACTATAGATATCAACCAAACCGTAGGGAAAAGCCTTCCCAAGAATCCAAGAATGGCTCACTTATCTCAAGCTGCATTTATTACAAGTGACTGTCACTCAGATCATTTGACTTTCAACACGGTGTCCAGTAATACTCAGAGAAAACTATAAATCTCCCACCGAATAATAAACATTAATTCTCATCAGGTTCCCATTTTACAAAATGGAAAATTTAGATGCGGGTCTATACACAGATAGAAACTCTCACTAAACAGCAGTGACAGGCCCAGCTCTTAGAAGCGATAGCCCTTTTTTCTACCTCTTTTGTGGCTCTGATCTTTCTATCACATATCCTACTTAAGAGCATTTCTTCCTTGTTATAACTGAATGCTCCAAGAGAGGAGAAATGAATCATATTTGTCTCTAGCTCACACAGCCCTTAGCAACCCTTATCTATCATATAGGTATTTAATACATAGCTGCTGAATAAATAAATATATGTAGACAAAACCATGAATAATTTGAGAAAATTATCTAAATTATTGAAAGAAAAACATAATATGGGTTAAAAAAACAAAAACGAATAAAAAAACCTCGGGCCTTATTCCCCTAGGTTGGCCGTGAATTATCAGGATAACTCAACGGAAGTGAAGATTATCAGTATCCATATTGATAACATTTATTTGCATGTTTTGAAATGAGTCGGCAATCTTTTTCTATAAAGGGTCAGACAATAAATATTTTAGGCTTCGTGGGCCAAGAGGCAAAATCGAGGATATTACATAGATACTTATATAACCATTTAAAAGGTAGTCATTTAAAAATGTAAGAATCCTTATTATGTCACAGGTACAAAATCAGGCAGAGGGTCAGACTTGGCCATCCCCCTAGTTATACTCACTGACCCCTGTTCTAAGAAGACGGCGTTGCTCATTCTTGGTGAGGGCAAGTAAAGTTTGAGTTGCCATCTCTGCTGTGTTCTCACCATCAATTCTCTACTCTTCTTTAGGATTAATTTACCATTTATAAGAGTTTTAGCAAGAATATTTGGTCTATAGGCTGTACCTACAGGTAAAGTTCTTCCTTGTATTCATTCATTCACACATATTACTAAGCAACTATTAAATGCCTAAGGAGCATTGGAGGTTCTGTGGTAGAATGCTTCCCTTGCATGTGGGAGACCGTGGTTGATTCCAGCCAATGTACCTCATGTGCAGTCACCACCCTCTGTCTGTGGAGGCTTGCGTGTTGCTATGATACTACACAGGTTTCAGTGGAGTTTCCAGACCAAGACAGACTAGGAAGAAAGGTCTGGCAATCTACTTCCAAAATCAGCCAGTGAAAACCTATGGATCACAATGTGATGATCTGCAACCAGCGATGGGATTGCATAGGACCTGGCAGCATTTCATTCGTTTGTGCATGGGGTCATCGTGAGTCAGGGCAGAGTCCATGGCAGCTAACAACAATAACAACATTAAGTGCCTGTGTAGCTCTCCAACTAACTCAATCCCTCTAAGAGTCCTCCAGTCCACGACTGCAGATCTTTTCTTCCATCCTCTCTCTCTAGTCCTTCCCCTTGCCATCTCTGGATACTCCCTGCCCTGCCCAATGTCCTTGGTGCCTGGTGTGCCTATTCCAGAGATCTGGCAGGCAGAACAATGGATGAATTCTGTGCCAAATATATTTTTCTCATTGCTGACCGTAAAAAAAACACATGCTATTATCACCTCATCATTTACCAAAAACCCCAGAGAAGAGGAAAAATAAGACTTACGAAGTTTTTCTTTATCTTACATGAAGAAATTAAAGGTAAAGGGGAAAGCTATTTATTTTGTTTTCTTAGTGCGATTAAGCCCAACACAGTTTAACCCTTTCTGATGCAGCTCAGTAGAGTTTTTCACCGGCTTTAAAAAGATGTCTCTGTAACTCAGTGTCCTAAAAAGCTAGGGGATTGTCAAAGTATCAATCGATGGTGACTTCTGGGTTCCTGAGGTTGTCTTACCACTTGTATACCATTCCTGGATAAGCTTCTATAATTTTAACAAATTCCTCTCACATTGTTTCTAATTCAAAAAAAAAAAAAAAAAATCAGTAAGAATCAAAGCAAAGGAATAATCTCCAGCACCACCGTTAGGAATAGTAAAAGTCCAAATTTATCTAAATAATAAACAGCAGTTCTCCTTGTATGACAGAAGCTGTAATTTCAAGGAGTGGTACAAGGGTTATCATAAAACACTCAGAAGTAAATTTATACACAATTCTCAGATGAAAAGCAAAACCGAGAATAGAAAATATGCAGAGTTTACTGAGGGTAATACAGAGGTCGCCTTGTCAAATGGGAGACTCCCCATAATTCACCAACTAGAGATACTCTTTTTTCCTCCCCATAACACACGAGCCCAGACAAATCCACCTATTTCCTTTCATGTTCTGTCTCATTTATGGGATTCTTTCCTCATGCCTTCAGCTTTTTCAACCTCACACAAGTTCAGGACCTGAGAAGCCACGGACTCAGTACATGTCACTAGAACACAAGAAAGGGGTCACTATTTGTAACATAACATTTGATGTGTATTATATACACACTAGAATTGTAATTTTTAAAACCATAATTACTGTAAATTTTAAATCCTATTATCCATACTTGCTACTATCTTAATGTAGTTAAAGAGAGGAAAGTTTCTCTCTTTCTCCCTTCCAACTCTTTTTCTCTCTAGTTATAAAAACAGCATGAAAAACTATGCCTTTGCTGTTGCACAGCCAAAGGAATGAATAATGTAGACATGAAAATAACTGATAATAATCAAAGTCATTTACATGCAATCAGATCCATTCTCTTGAGCTCTAGGTGGTCTGAGGGGGTGGGGGTTACCCACCACCTTAATTAGTGGTGAAGTTGAGTCAGGGCTACATTAAGATTTGTTGAAGATTCATGTTTGCATTGCAGCTTAAAAACACTGGTAATCTCTTTGTCTGTTTCTTTTTCTTGTCTGAAATTTTTCATAACTTACTTAGGGTGGTTCAGAGTTTGATCCTTTTGGTCAAGGAGAGATTGTTAACTTTTTTCTGCAGGCAAGGAGAAAGGTTTAGAGAGGTTAAATGTTTGAACAAGTTCACACAGTTTAGACGTTTAGATAAAGAGGATCCAGTAATAAAATATAGACTTTTCTTAATTCTAGGATTCAGATTTGTTCCATATCAACTTTGTGTGTCTTAAACATGTCCTTTTTCTCACACGGTTTTAAAAATAGACTACAAAGCAAAGTAGGGCCAAACCAGCTCAGAGGTGGAATAGATAGAAACATGTAATACTAACTGAAGATTTGATACAGGATCCACTTTGGCTACTGTGGTTCCAGAAAATGTATCACGTGGGCTAGGGTACAGACACTTCTGGGTTACATGGATGTGGAATCTGGGAAGAGGGACAAAGTCAAAGACTCTGTGACACTAGAAAAAAATTGGTATAAAATGGCTTATTAGACTGTAAAATTTGTTAACCAGTAAGCCCAGGGAGGATGAGGCTGGAGTAAACACATGAGCACTGGCAGGAAAGAGGTCTGTGGAATTGGCTGGACAGGGCCTGCCTGAATGCAGACATTCCCAAGATGCTCTGAGTATCCAGCAACAAACTTGAGGACCGTGGAGGAGTCCCCAGGGAGGCTGGAGGGGCAGGTCCGAAACAATAAAACCATTGTCTGCTTTTGATTTTTGCCTTGGGGATGTCCCGGAATCACAAAAAGCTTGGATTTATCCCACGTAACTGCAACTGTGAATAACCAGGGCATTTGACCATCAGAATTTATAAGTATCAGATATGCCCACTTTTTATTTAGCCAGAAAATCCATGTGGATCTACCACATATATTAACACTCTATTTACTACTCCCAAAGTCAGGAACTATGCATAAAATTTTATCTAAATCCCTTTCCCTGTTTGCATTTAGCAGAGTACTGAACACAGATGATAATAACAATAATAATATTATTAATAATAATGATGATAAAATGTTGATTTCCATAAATCTCAGTGAAGGAGAATACGTTGCCATCTTTAACATGCTCAATGAACAAAGGAGAATGAAGGAAAGGTAATGAACATTTTGAGCTTCCTTTAGTAATTAGTTTCCACTGGGTCTAAAGTTTGGGTTCACTAGTGGCAGACCTCGACTGAACTCCTTCACTTACAGGCATGCAGGACCAGAAAAAGCTCATAAAGACTGCCCGGTCATGCTCTATAGATGAAGGCACTCATGGATACTAGATGTCACCACCTCCAAGATATAAAGTCAGTAACACAGTTGGTAAAGGTTTTAAAAGTAGCTTTTAGATTGAGTTGCTGTTAAACACCAGAGAGTCAATCATTTTTTGTCACTTATGTAAAGTAAAATACAATTTAACACAAAATTTATCGGAGGGCAGCCTAATTATGACGTGCATTTTGCTTTTGGCTCAATTCAAGCTAATCACTGGAGTGATCGCTAGGATAATCACATCATTTTTATTATACTAATAAGATGCTTTGGAGACTGAAGGGGACTCAATTTACAATTATGCCAGGACAACACATATAAACTGGAATTGTTCTTGGCAGCTTGGGATATATTGCCCCTTACCTATCACTCTCTTAAAGATACTATGGATATACATAATTACACACTTTTTCAAAATTTGGTTATGTTTATCTGATAGTCAGAAATCTTGTCAGGCATCATAAGCATTATGGTAGGTTCAGAAGTAATTATATTGAAATACAGTGTCTACATTTCCATTTCTAAAATGTATAATATACTCTCATGCTTCTGAATTTTTAGTTAAGTTTAAATTCCACAGAAGCATTGCCTCATTCTCTTCTAAATGTTGCTTGCTCATTAATAGAAACTTCTTTGGGTGGGGATAAAAGGCCAATGTTGACTTCCATGACTCATATGTAACATATGTCATTGGAACACCTCTTGGCTGTAACTGGAAAGGTCCGGCTGGAGGCTGTTCATCCTGGCATGTAAAACAGAAAAATCTGTGTTGATCTACCACATATATTAACACCCTATTTACTACTCCCAAAGTCAGGAATTATGCATAAAATTTTATCTAAATCCCTTTTCTTGTTTGCATTTAGCAGAATACTGAACACAGATAATAATGACAATAATAATAAAGTGTTGATTTCCATAAGTCTCATCCCTTTCCCTGTTTGCATTTAGCAGAGTACTGAACACAGATAATAATAACAATAATAATAAAGTGTTGATTTCCAGAAGTCTCAGTGAAGGAGAATACCTTGCCATCTTTAACATGCTCAGTGAACAAAGGAGAATGAAGGAAAGGGAATGAACAGAAACCAAATGATCAAAAAATGTGATGGGTCTGAGGGAAGAGGAATGTGGACCAAAAATATCATACCACCCTGTCAGTCTGCAGAGTGACTGCAAAAAATGACACGTGAATCATGGTAGAAAGGACCACATCCACTTAGACGCTATTAACTCCACTGGCATTGACCATGAAGAATAATGGCAGAATAAGCCATAGCAATTGGGATTACAGGGGAGAAGCCTGCTCTGTCACATTCAGTGACTCATGCTCTTTGCCGTTTGCTTAGTAGTGCTGAGTTCACTGCTTTGACGAAGATAAATACATTCAGAAAACCTTTCCAATCAATGCTGACATCAGCAACTAATAGCTAAAAGTAGGGGAAATTTACAGAAGAATAATATGTGTTTTTGGCTGCATTAATTACTAATTCAAGGTCCCTAGGTGGTGCAAATGGTTTGCGGTCAACTGCTAACCTAAAAGTTGGTGGTTCAAACCCACCCATTAGTACCACAGAAGAAAAGGCCTGCCAATCTGCTTCCATTAAGATTATGGACAGGAAAACCCTACAGAACAGTTCTACTCTGTAACACATGGGGTCACCACGAGTCAGAATCAGCTTAATGGCAACTAACAACAATAATTACTAAATCAAATACAATATTATTATTTATTTAATTACATGATTCTAATGGGTCTCCAGAATCCCTGGGTGGTTCAAATGGTTAAGGTGCCCAGCTGCTAATGGAAAGGTTAGAGATTAGAATACACCTAGAGGCACATCATAAGAAAGGCCTGGTGATCAGCTTCTGAAAAATCAGCCATTGAATACTCAATAGAGTGTAGTTCTACCCTGAAACACATGGGATCACCATGAGTCAGAATTGACTTGATGGCAGTTGGAAATAGGTCTTCAACTGACCACATTATGACAATATGAAAGTAACTACAAGATAATGCAAACACTAATCACATTTCTGAAGTTTTACAGGAGCAAAAGAAAAAGACAATACTTAAATGTCATTTTATTTTCAACTATTCAATGTAATTTTCATGATTATATTGATTTTAGAGATGAGAAAACTATGGCTGAGGTTATGAAAAATTATAATTTGTCCAAGTTACCTAGTCAATGAATGGATGAGTTTGAATTTGAAATATGTCCGACTATAAACTCCATTTCTGACTGTCATATTTGTTTCTCTATATCAAGGTTCTACAAACTTTTTTTCTGTAAAGGGCCAAAGAGTAAGTACTTTTTGGCTTTGTGTACCAACTACTCAATTCTGGTATTTTAGCAGGAAAGATAACTATAGACAATGTGTAAGCAAATGCGTGTGGTTGGAGCTGACCCTGCTGTTTGACAACCTCTGCTCTTTATCATGCAGCACAGATTCCCACCCCACTGCTGCTCTGAAGCCATCATCAGAAATGAAAGCAAATAAACAAAACAAACAAAACTGCTCGACGCACTAATAATTGGGACTGTCTTCTAATGATATCCCTGTAATAACTCCAGCAGAGAATACTTATGAGAAATAATCTGTTTCTGTTGACATTCTACAACCTTCTCTTTCAAAGCCCTTTCCCAGAAATTCGGTGCCTTCCTACTGACCTCAGGGATCTCTTCTCTAACGTTCAACCCAGCCTGACCTGACCCTTCCTGGTTGAGTCTTATGTTCTAAATGCTTCTTTTTTTCTGCTTTCCGTTTTTAAAACTATTCAAAATAGCATCCGCTAAAAAACCAGTGCCATCAAGTCGACCCCAATTCATGGCTACCCCATGTGCGTCAGAGTAAAATGCTACTTCATAGGGTTTTCAATGGCTGACTCTCTAGAAATAGATTGACAGGCCTATCTTCCAAGGTACTTCTGGGTGGACTCCAACTTCTAACTTTTCCATCAGCAGCCTGGAGCCTTAACCGTTTATACTACCCAGATATTTCAGCATCACTTAGTGTGGGGAAAAGATTCAATAACTTCTATCCACATTAAAGTATGATTATCTAAAAAACTTAATGAGGCCACCTCAAGAGTTATTACAGTTTAGTAGAAGCCTGTGCTTAATTAAATTCAGCAATCATTTATTGAGTCTTTATGCTAGATATCTAGGGTGGGAATATCTCCAAAGAAGGCAATGTATATCTAAAGCCATAAAAAAGATTTAGGCTCTACTAATTCCACTCCTAAGAAGCTACCTCACAAAAAAAAATTCAATAGAACTAACACTACTCTATATACAAAAGAAAAAAGCTCATTTCTATTATAGAAAGCCCAGCTAAATAGAAACATATTAACTGTCTAATATTAGGGAAATAGATAAGCAAATCATACAGTAAAAATAGAATGATACATTAGGAAACAAAACTATCACTGTGAAAAAGGTAGCAGAAATGGTTTGCACTTGGCTACTGATCAATAGGTTGGTAGTCGAACCCACCCAGAGGTACTGAGGGAAAAAGGCCTGGAAATCTGCTTCTATAAAGATTATAGCCAAGAAAACCCTAAGGAGTTCAGTTCTACTCTGTAACACATGGAATCACCATGAGTCGGAAATCGACTCAACAGCAATGGGTTTTTGATTGTTTGTTTGATCACTGTGAAGACCAGGGAGAAACGTGCAATAATAAGCAAATAATTGTTGACCTGGGAATGACTGGTTTGGGGGTGAAGTTTCTCCTGGCTACACCTCAAATAATATCATGCAGTCAATCATTTGTTGCATAGGATAGAACACTACATTGTATGTAATGTTTCAGTATGTTTCTAATGTAGTATGTACATGAATGTGTATGTGTATGTAAAGAGGAAAGAGTTCTGTGACATCTCATTCTAAACACTTTAACTAAAGAGGGAGCTATGTGGACTGCTGAAATCACAGCGCAGACAAGTTCTCCCACGTGTGACTGAATGTGCTTTCTGGACCTGCTAACCACGCCACCTCTCAAACATACAGACATCCAACCACGCATCTTCCTGTGCATTTTTGCCTTTCATTTTGAAGCCTACTCCTCAGAGGCCAGTTAGCAATGCAATAAATTAATTTGTACTTTGGAGTGAACTCTCTAATCCTTTTGTTCTCTCACCTCCCAATCAAATACACACTCTCACATTTGCATGTATTAACATAATGAAACATTAATTATACAGTGTCTAGGCTAGGACAAGCAAAGCGCTTCAATCAATCTCAATAATTCGCAACAGGAAGGTGAAAAATGCTGCCCAGCCTTATCAGGACCACATAATAGACACAAACACAGGCTTGATGCCTGTTGCGGGTGTGATTTATAACCAACATCTGAAAACAAAAAGCAGAAAATTAACAAGGAGACTAATCAATAACAATTATCTTAATGATAGATGGACAAATTTTATTCTTTTGTTGGGTGTTATTGTCAGTCTAGCAGTTTGTTTGCAATAGGTGATAAAGATTAAGTATACTGTTCTAGAAAACAAATGAGGTCCAAAAATGTTCAATTCCTAGGGTGCAAAGTACTATAGCATTGTCTGAGTTACTTCAAGAAACTGTGGAGTGAATCTGAACCAGAGAAGGTGACCCCCAAGACTGCACAGATGGCCCTTCTGTGAGTGTTGAGACAGGTCTCTCAACCCTTCAACGTTCAGTTTGTCCTCCTAGTTTCTCCACGTATGTGTGTTCATATTAATATGTTTTAGAAGGTCTAAATTCTACCAGTTTGGCATACTATGTGCTTACAGCCATCATCAGCTCTGATTGGTTCCTGCTGAACTGTGCCAAATGTCTAAAAATGGGCACAGAAGAGTACCATGTTTGAAACGTAGAACTTAAACACATATCTTCAATATTTCACATACTTTTCAATATTTTTTTGCAAACATTAATCGTGGTGACATATATGTATTTGTGTTCATAGAAGTTCTTTTCTTGATAGATTTCCTCTTAGAACCATGGTAGATCGATCAGGAAAAAAAAAGGAAAAGTGAAGAACACAAGATATTATAGCATTCCTCAAGAGCATGCCTCTAGACCACGGTTTCTCAATCTTGACACTATTGAGATTTGGGGCCAGATAATTCTTTGTTGCATGGGGTCGACTTGTGCTACATACCAGTAGCCATCCCCTCCCAGTAGTGACAATCAAAAATGTCTCCAGACATTGCTCAATGTCTGTGGGTCGGGTGGAGAAAATCACCCCCAGCTGAGAACTGCTGACCTATACCCTTTCACACAGGAACAATAAATAAATAAATAAAACAAAAGGAAGTTTATTAAAGCAAACTCCAAAAGATTCTTTGGTTAATTAGGAATTATTTACTATTTAAAAATTCCTTGAAATAAGTAGATTTTACTCAGTTTTTAAGTAAATACTTTAGGGCATTTACAAAATATTTGAAAGCCAAGAAGCCTGAATTCTACTCCTGATGATCCCATCCTAACCCTGTAGCCTTGGACCATTCTTTTCTTTTCCCTCTACCTTATTTTCCTCCTCCGCAAAATGAAGAGCTTGGACAAGGTGATTTCCAAGTCCCTTCCAGGTCTAACATCCTGTGCTTCTACCATTAGAAGATTTGCTCTTTAACCAATAACAACCATATGCCTCCAAAAATCCAATCCAGTGTGGGCTACAGTTCTTCATTCCACCTTTCCCGTCTTACCAGAGCAGGATATGATTCTCTTATTGATTTAATATAGCCCAAAACGTTAATCCCACAAGTAGGAAAAATTGCATGCGATAAAATCTGAAAATAAAACCCAGCAAAGGTGGGGTAGTTCCCTTTTCAGTGCTTTTAAAGAGGAGACAGAAACATCAAGGGAGTGGTAATTAATCAGGGCTTCCAAAAAGACTGAGATACGGTCACAAAGCAAAGAAACAAACAAACAAAAAGACCAAGAAATTAAGCCCTGCCTACTTCCTATTGTGCAAAAGCCTCTTTTTTTCCCATATTAACAGTTTTATTCAAGGTAGAGACTATGCTTAGAGGGAAAAAAAAAAAAATTCACATACGCAACTAAGTAAATGCAATTTTTAAAAATCCAATTTGCCTGAATTTGACCCTATGGTGAGTCAGGTCTCAGAAGCACATACTTTCTGATTTGTGGTTTTCAGAGCCCATTAATATTTGTAATCACTTCTCCAAATACACACAATTCACATAGATCCCTGGAGATTCTAGAGATCAATCTGCCCTTTTGACAGCTGTCGAATCCTTGTTTGCATGAAAGGTGCAACAAGTCAATGAAATCATCCTTCAGAACCCTAAACCTTGTCAGCTTTTGGCTACCGAGACTCATCCATCCGTAAACCCTCATTCGCGTCCTTTCATAACTGATATGTTTGCTTGTGCATTCCTGCAATTGCTCTTGTGAGTACAAAATAAAATGACATGACCAAGACACATTACAATTCTCTACAACCAGAGACTCAAATGACATGCCTTCTAATATACCACAGAGTGTCCCCATTTACAATGCATTTATCACAACAAAGAGTTGAGGAAATCATCTTTCATATAGATTGTACTTGTCTCTTTTCATTGCTTCACTCATTCCTGGGAGATGCATCAAAATACAATGATCCTTATATTTTCACAGATAACAGTCTTGGGAGAAGAAAGGTGAACTTCCTTGCCCTAAGAGGTGGAACATATAGGTAGTAACATTATGTGGAGAAGTCTTTAGTTTGTACGCTTGAAGAGAGATTTTCTGTGTGACACGGCCCTTTAGTTGCCTCAGATAAGATTAAAAAAACTTTATTTCTAAGGACACAAGCACCAAATAATTTATATCAGTAACAATCATTTTTTGTTTTTTAAAGTAACTTATGATCTCTTCACAATAGTTCTCACTGTTTTATTCATTAAGAAAGAAGAAGAGAAGGCAGGGCACATAATTGTAATTAGAGAGGAAAGGCACTTACAAATCCCAGGAATCCCAACCTCACCTATAAAAACTATATTGTTTTATGACTACACACCAACACTCTAAAAATGAAATCCCTCTAGTTTAAGCCAAGCCCTGACCAGGAAAATTCCAAGATTGGAAACACGTTTACTATTAGGTGAATAAACTGCATCACTATAATGAAATGGCAGAGTTGGGAATATAAACAACTAATTCACTGCTAATGCAAAACCACTCTTTCTCTATAAAACGAAAACTACAATAAAGCTGATGGGCCATGGATTATGAATACATTGTTCTGGGTTTTCAAAACCCAAAGATATTTTAAAAACCATAATCCAAACATAATCAAACCATAAAGCATCCAATAACAAATGTGTACATTTCAGCCCGACCGTTCCAGCCAGCCCCACCAGCAAAATTCTCCTGTCATGCTCTTCCAACCAGCGGTATTTGGTTACACTTCATGAGAAGTCACAGCTTCCAGATCACATTTTCTGTTCAACTCAATGGATTTGGCAATTTCAACTTAAAGAAATTAAAAGTTTAAAATAGATAAATAAAAGTGTCTGCGGGTCATAAACTTGGCAAGCTTAGCAGTTTTAATGTTTAAAATAAATGTTTAAGGTCCAACTGCAGGATTAGGTGATATTAAAAATGTGGATCATTTGCTTCCCTGAGATGAATAGGAGAAAAAGCAATCAAAGTTGCAGGGTACTGAAACTCTGCTATTCATTACACTGTCAGCTTCGTGTCAAAACTGGTTGTTGCTTTTCTAAGTCCTTATCCCAATCTTCTGAAACTTTCTCATTTGCTGACCCAGAGTAGTCTCAGAAAAATAAGAGATGTTCCCATTGATCATATTAAAAAACATTAGTTAGCCACATTTATTTAAAAAAAAAAAGTGCTGTTTTTAAGATCCAATGGCAGCAAACTGCTCACAAATGAGAGAAAAGACCATTTTTGCTTCCATAACCAATCAGATGGCTTTCCATTTCTTACTATGTTGTCTTAGTTGTGAAAACTATTATTACTGCAACAATACACCCATTGCCTCCAACATCCTATCTCAGGGCTGGCTTCTATCAATATCAATGAACATACTTTTCATCTCAAGCTGTACGGGGAGACCCCTATTTGTTACCCTGAGGTGTACATACCCAGGGATTTTATAAGAAAGAGAAACTTTAAGCATAGAAAATTACCCAAAGCTGGCAGCTTTCCTTTAACAATTATTATTAATAAGGATGATAGTATTAGTAGCAGCTTCTCTTGTTGAGTTATTTTAGTCTGTTATCCACTATATTAGAAACTTATTATACATTATCTCAAATATTCCTTGCATCTGGCCTATATGCTACTACCATTATCTCTATTTACAGATGAGGAAACCGTGACTCACAGAGGCCATGTAATTTGGCTATTGTCATGTAGGCAGTAAGTGACAGTTAGGACTTGAATTTGAATCCTCCTGACTCTGAAGACTGTGGTTTTGATCAGAGAATTACATTTGGAGCTGCAAGGCCTGGGTTCTAGTACAAAAAAAAAAAAAAAAATTAAAAAACTTTAAAAACTAAAAATTTTTTAAACTAAAAAAAAAAAAAAATCCAAAATAAATAGGGAATGAAAAATGTCTACAAATAATGCTGAAGGATTTAGTGTGTTGTGAGGTCAGACAGGTAAGGTATACGGAAGATAAGACCGGAAGGAAATGATGGAAATGGGCTGGTAGAGAAGATGCGAGACTATATCACAAATAGGGAAAACAACCCCAATCACGGGATCGTGGTGGAGAGAGATGGAAAGTGACAATGCTGTACGAAGATCACTAGACTCCAGGAGGAGAATTCTTGGGCTACAGAGACAAAGTACATGATACTGGAATAGCTGTTAAAATTACAGATCCTGGAGGCAAGCATATCTGAATTTAAACTCAGTCTCTGCCACTTACAGTTGTGTGATCTTAGCAAGTTACTCTCTTGGAGGAATTATGCCCTCACTCACCTGCTAGTGCTGCTAGGAATTGTTTTTAATAAAGTGTAATGGTTAATGTTACGTGTAAACTTGGCTAGGCTATGATTCTCAGTGGACTGGAAAATACTATGTAATCAACTTCCATGTTGTGATCTGATGTGAGCAGCCAACCAGCTGAAAGGGAATTTCTTGGGGGTGTGGCTTGTCTCCAGTATATAAATGGATGTTTTAGTGAAGCTCGCTCTCTTTTCTTGAGCCTGCGCTCTTCTCACTGCCTGACCTCCGGCCCTTGGGACATAAGCTTGCAGAAGTCTGTGGTCTGCTGCCTAACCTGCAGAGTTTGGGTTCATCAGCCCCTGCAGCCATGTGAGCCAGCAGAACCTGTAGCTTGACCCACGGATTGTCAGCCCCCACAATTGTATAAGTCATTCCCTCACAATTGTGTGAGCCATTTCCTTGAAGTAAATTTCTCTCTACATGTATTTATATATATGTATTTATATACACTTCACTGGTTTTGCTCATCTAGAGAACCCAGACTAAGACGTAAAGTGTTTAGCTAGTTGCCTATAGTAAATTCGATCACTTACTATCAGTGTGACCTTGAACAAGTTACTTTATCTCTCTGACCCTCCATTTACTCATACTTGAAATGGGAGTATTATTAGAAACTCAACCTGTTCCACCTGATTAAATGAGATAACATGTGTAAAAAGATTTTGAAAAGCATAGAAGTGTTATTACAAGAGTATATAGAAGCGAGGCAGTGAGTCAAGAGCATCTTATGCTAGACTCAACAGTAAACATTTAACCCAATGACAGACAGCCACATGAGGGCTGATCTCTACTGAGGAAAGGATGGATTAAAGTTGAGAAACAGAAGTGTATTTCATTTCCAACTTACGTGTCCTATCTGTATGGCCTAAGCCACTCTCTCTTTTCTCTCTCTACAGTATATATTGGATATGGCATCTCAGTCAAAATCATTTACCTTCTTTAACACATTAAGTCCTTATTCTTAGTAAGATAAAACCATCTAGTCCTCTCCCTTGAGCTACACATGCTCCTCAACACTCAAAACCCCACCCCATCCCACACAGAGCTTTTACACCCTCTTTCCCAACACTCTGTCACAACTTCAGTTGCTCCCACTGATGTCACACTCTGTCACCTTCTGTCTATGAGTGGCAGCCTGTACAGTACAGGCTGTAGCCAGAGAAAAGACGATTCATGACACTTTGCCCATGAGGATTTGCCATATGGACATTAATTGCACTGTCCAATCTAACTGATGTTCTTGCAAGAGCTTGTTGCTTTTGGGCAACAGTCTTTCTCTCTAATCTTTTACATCCTGACGGTCCAAAGACAGAAGAGAGATTTCAAGAGGTGACGCCATGCACAGTGGGGAAGGCACTGTGCACTGATCACCGCGACTCTCAGCCATGTTCTGTCCCCGACACACACACTGACTTTCTGAGCACGTCTTGGTCAGAAGCCCTGAACCTGAGTCTAGTGTTTGTTCCTCCTGCAAAGGTGCCTCAGCCTCAGAGGAAGTGTGGCTATCCGTGCACAAGAATATCTTGAATAGCCAACCAAAGGCTACACAATGGCTGCTGTTGCTGTGGTCTGATGGGCAGCTGTTTATGAGGATGCTCTGCAAGAGATGGGGAGGATACCTGGAAAGTAAAATATCCCTTGTAGTCTGCTATCTCTTTACTTGGTGAAAAAGCCTCTCCAAGGCCATGGATATGAAGTTTCAAATGCAAACATCCCTGGGAGAGGTAACAGTTTTATATAGGTTTACACTCTGATCCTTACTGGAGATTAGATTTTCAGAGTAGATAAGCTGGAAGGAAGGGTGGGACTTCACGCCAGGAGAAGAAGTTTGTAGAAAGGGCCAGGTAGAGTCAGGATTTGCTCACTGTACTGGTTTCTCTATGCTGATCTTGTGTTAGAGGGATCTTTGGGTAAGACAACAAGGAGAAAAGAGCCCTTGCTTCGAAAGGAAAAAGGGAGACAAGTGTTAACAAACATACAAATGATTGCTAAGGGATAGAATGTACTGATCATGCTGTTCTTTTGGTAAATCTTGGGAAGATTCCTGGAACAAACTTCAAGTTACAATTTCAGGGTGAGGAGGGCTATAGAGTTCTTGGATACCACAGGAAACTTAAGCAAAGTTTCTGAAATAAGAGAAAATATATGGAGTGCAGGTGAGCAGAAACTGGCCACTGAGATCAGATTAAGCACAGAGTATGAGAGGAAGACCTATGAAAGCAGAGAGAACAGGGCCATTAAAGGGAAAATGAAGTTGATTTTTGGTGGAGAGAGTGATGGGCAGTCACTATAGATGCAAAATGCTCACTACTATCCCTCCCTGTCTCTCCCCAGTCCACTTAGCTGCAGATGGACCATGTTAAATATGGTCTTTGTGTCCCCTTGGGAATTGTAACTAGGTCTGAAGGATTGCTTGCTTATTTCTAAGCTTCCTTCCTTTACATTCCAGCCCACTGTTGAGACTCTGCAATGCCGCCATGTTCTGCCTATTCACTGACCTACATAATTACCAGACCCATGGTAGCAACAGATAGTTTTTCTTCCACCCATAATGGCACAATTATTGATAGCTTTTATGAATAGTATTTGCATTGAATTTTCTATGTCTGATTAATATTCTTTGTCTAGGCCTTCCTTGGGTCTTTAGCAATGACTGAATTTCAGAAAATTTTCTTTTATCATTTATTGCCAACAGAAGTAGTTAATTTGAATTTAAAGTCATAGTCTATAAATTGCAGCAGAAAGACAAAAAAAGAGGGAAAATATTAAAAAATTATGAAATCAGTTGCAGAATTCTAATCTCTGAATGAAAGGTGCTCTATAAACAGATTACGGAAAAGATAATGGAAGAGAAGACATGATCAATGAAATAATTCAAAAAAAATCCCCCAGAATTGAAGGGGACATGTTTCTGGAATAAATAGGTCATATCCACACAATGAAAAATATTCACGAGAATATTCATGAGGGTGACAATCACTGCAAAGGGAACATTCTGTAAATTTTAGAGACACATGGAGACAGAAAGAGAGAGACAGAGAGAACCTAAAAGGATCAGGTATCCTAGTGCATCAGATTTCTCAAAGGCAACTCTGGAAGCTAGAAGACAACAGAACCATACCCTCAAATTCTGGAGGAAAATATTCTCTTACTGTTGTTGTTGTTAGGTGCCATCGAGTCGGTTCCAACTCATAGCGACCCTATAGGACAGAGTAGAAGTGCCCCATAGGGTTTCCAAGAAACAGCTGGTGGATTCGAACTACCTACCTTTTGGTTAGCAGCCAAGCTCTTAACAACTATGCCACGAGGACTCCATACTAGAAATTGTTAATCTGGCCAAACTACTAATAAAGTTAGAATAAAAATATTTTTCTGACATACAACGTTTCAATTTTACCCTCCCTGAAATGTTTCTCAGGAAGTTACTGAAAGATGCAAGCCATCAAAGAAGGGAATAAAAAGAGAAAGAAGACAGGATGTTTAAGAAAGTGGTGATCCAGCACAGAAGGAAAGAGTCGGGAATCTTCAAAATGGTGGTGAAAGGAGGCCCTAGGTGACAGTAAAGTCTGATGTTTAGCGACCAACCCATCCAGATGGAAGCAGATAAAGTCTCTGAGTAATATTTCCTCAGGAAGAAAAGTAAACAACCAAAAGTGTCAGATATGTCTGAACAATTGGAGGGAGATTTAGGCAAGTGATAAAGGAAGAGCTTAGGGTTCAATTAGTGATAAGTATATTAAAACTAAGAAATCAAAACAAAACAAGCGACAATTACAACTCCAGGGAAAACAAAATTATACTGGGAAGCAAAAGTAACCATAGAATCCTCTCATTTAGTATTGTAAACTCTGAATATTGACCTAAAAAAGTTAAGATCTAACCTTATTGGAAGTCTGGTGATGAGAAGAGTACTTGTATGTGGTGGAACTGAATGGGTAAAGGGGCATGAAAGAAAGTCAACTGTGTATTTGTCACAGCAGGAAATCAGTAGATAATACTTAAAACAAAAATATCATAATAGAACAATACAAGCATGTTACTTAGAGATATGGGGAAGAAGTCCAAAACGATCAGGTAGAAGAGTTAAAAGTAATTACTTCTGGAAAGGGAAGAAGAGTTGAGGTGGATTGGGACAAGGGAATGATGCTTTTTAACAACAAGCTTTGTAGAGCTCCAGAGCTCTTTAAACCACATACATGTACAATGTACAAAGAAATGAATACAAAATGGATTTTACCTAATTCTAAAAAGAGAGTTGAGGCATCTCTACAACCAGTAGACCATCATCCTTGGAGAGGAATCAGGGATTAAGAGGCATGAATGAGAAGGCTCACCATAACCTTGATGACTGTCTGTCGTATTGTTCCTTAACGAAGTCCTCACCCCTTGCCTAGGTGGAGACAAATAGGCTTCTCTCTCTCTGGATAAGACATGATCAGGGAGTTAAAAGTTGGCTTCACAACTAGGACTTGTCTTTATAAATCCCATTGCCAAGCTGATAAAGTCAAATCAGACTTGATCTTTTATATTCAGAACAACAGAACTGTAACCCCCCACTGTCCTGTTAAGCACAGTCAAAGTTTGCTCATAATAACATTATTTTTAGAATTTTATGAGCTTGAAGGGAAAACAGAAGGAAAAGCCCAACATTAAATTATTCACTTGAATGACCTTCCAAATTGAAATCACAAAGATTGCAAGTACAGAGTTGTAACTACACAGGAACTCATTTGAAATAATTTCAGATCTGAACATTGCCATACGGTCCCGTTGATTTCGACGGAGGCAACCTACTCATGTGGATAATACTATGCAGATGGGGCAGTGGTGTGCCGGGGCCCTCTGCCAAAGCCATCTCTGCCCCAGCCCACCTCTGAAACCCAGATTCTTTTTACGTAATCTGTAGACACTATGTCTTTTTAAGGGGAATAGCTTGGGTTGAAATGGAATATGTGTATATAACATTAGTTGTCCTTTAGGTGGGAGGACTTCTGCTGTGAGGAGCATGTGGTTTATGTATAAGGTGGTTCTCTAGCAGGAAAATGAACTTATTTGTGAGAGTCAATGCTCTTGTTCTCTCTTCCAGTGACACAAGGAGCAGAAAGAAGCAGTGAGGTTAGAGAATCCCATGGAAGAGATCTATGGACATTTTAGCAGATCAAATACAGTTGTAGTTACATGATGGCTTCCTAATAACAAGTAGCATGGTTACAAAAATTATTTTCATAGTTAGGGAACATCTTTCCTTCCGTCTCATACCCTTGCTCTTCCCTTCCTCTCACCTAAAATCAGGTCTTCCCCAGACTGAAAGTAAAGGCTGTCGTCAAAGACTATCTCAACCGAGATTTAAAAGGACTGTGCTGTGCAGTGTTCTAGTAGAATATAGGGTACTATGCTGGTTCAGTGGCACCACGTGTCACTATTTCTAGGTCTGAGAAATTCACCCGTCTCTGAAAGGCCCTTTCCCATCATTGTGGTAGTACTTCAAGATCCTAATTAGCTAACGCTATGTCATCGCAGGGCACGTTCAAATCCAATTCTGGTTCTGAATCCCAATCTTGAAAGTTTCAAAAATTTAGTAGCAAATGAGTAGAGAATACAAGGTAAACCATCTTCATTAATTTTTAGGAGGAACCCTGGTGGCACAGTGATTGAGTACTCAGCTGCTAACAGAAAGGTTGGTGGTTCAAACTCACCAGCTGCTCTGTGGGAGAAAGATGTGGCAGTCTGCTTTTTTATGGATTTACAGTCTTGGAAACCTTATGGGGCAATTCTATTCTATCGTATAGGGTCGCTATGAGTTGGAATTCAACTCAACGGCAATGTGTTTTGAGTTTATTCCAATCTTGAAAATTTCACAAATTTAGCAGCAAATGAGCAGACAGTACATGATAAAACCCTCTTCATTAATTTTTAGGTGAGATCCATTCCAAAATTATTTTCATTTCATATTTTTTAAGAAGTCAGTTTTAGTTAGATGACAGCACTATACAACTCTCTATTGAGTGAGACTTGTCCTTACAGCCTGTGAACAAATTCACTGGGAATTCTCCTGATCAGCTGTAGCCACAAGAATATATGTGAGATGTTTATTGGATACCAAGATCTCTACTTCACCTGCCTGTGTCACCTTATCATATCCAGCCTACTACTCTCACTCATCATCTTCTACTATCTGTTCTCCACACATCAACCCCAAACCAAACCCATTGCTGATGAGCCAATTCTGACTCACAGCAGCCCTATAGGACAGAGTAGAAGTGTCCTATAGGGTTTCCAAGGCTGTAATCTTTACAGGAGCAGACTGCCACATCTTTCTCCCTCAGAGTGGCTGGTGGGTTCAAACCACCAAACTTTTGGTTAGCTGCCAAGCGCTTAGTTACTGTTCCACCAGGGCTCCTTACACATCAACCAGTAGGTTGTTAAAATGAAATTCTGAGCACGCCATTCCACTTCTTAAACATTTCTGGGGCTCCTTGTTGCAGGGACCCCAGATCCTGAAGGTGGACCACCATGGATCACATGCATGATGGATCTCCTGACACTTCGCTCCTCATCCTATGCCCTGCACAGCCTGGCTCACCTGCTCCAGCCACACCCTTCTATCCTTTGAACTCACCACTCTCCGCACCTGGGATGCTCTGCCCTAATTTGTACCTGGACCACTACTACTCATCCTTTGGTTTCAACTCAGATATGATTTCCTCTGAGAAGACTTTCCTGACAGACCCCAAATAGAAAGTGCCAACCCGCCCAGTATGGTTTTCTGTCACGGTAGAGAGAATCCACGTATACTTGCTTAGGAGAGAGAATAATACATGTCTGCCTGCATAATTTGTGCTAGTAGATTTATTTTTGTGTCCTTTAGATTAATATTGTTATCCCCCACTAGACAATGAGTACCATGAGGATGACATCTGTGTCTTTATATATTCAACACTCTGCATTCAGTGCCTAGCAGAGGGCTTGGTATATCTTAAAAAACAAAACAAAACAAACAAAAAAAAACAGTTGCCATCCAGTCGATTTCAACTCATGGCAAACCCATGTGCATCAGAGTAGAACTATGCTCTATAGGGCTTTCAATGGCTGATTTTTCAAAAGTAGATTGCCAGGCCTTTCTTCCAAGACACCTCTGGGTAGACTCAAACCTCCAATTTTTAGTTAGCAGCTGAGCACATTAACCATTTGCACCACTTAGGGATTCCTCAGTACATCTTACGAGTCCAATAATAATTCGTTGGGTGAATGGACGAGTATATCATCACCCTCTCTGATCGCCTATGCTTCTTGAGAACTAAGACAAAGCTTTATTCGCATTAATCACTTGCTTTGCCTCTTTTGCTGTGCTTGTCCCTAGTAAGCTTTTCATGCTGATTTTTAATTTTTTTTTTCCAGTAAGTGTCTTAAGGGCAATGGTATTGTTCTGTAACCTCTGTGAGTTCCTTCCACAAAATCACTGAACAAGAGATGCAGACATCGCAACTCAAATTTCATAAGTCAGTCTACAAAGACATTTACAAATACATAGAGGAACCATAGAAATAGAACTTAGATTAAAAACCAAACCCATTGCTGTTGAGTCAATTCTGACCCATAGCAACCCTATAAGCCAGACAGAGTAGAACTGTCCCAAACCTCCCCTTATACACCCTTCTAGTCACAGATGGTTCCAATGGTAAACACTCTCCCCACTTTTAACTCATTTGATTAGTTGTGCCTATTTATGAATTCGATATCAATGGAATCATACTCCATTTATAAACACAGAATGTACTTTTGTGTTTAACTTCTTCCATTTATCACCCCTTTAAAGTATCTCATGTTTCTGAAAAGACAGTTAAACGAATGTCTTTTTAGATATTTTATCTACTGAAGAACAGCACCAATGAAACACTAAAATAGATAGTATTACGGATTAAAAAGCCCCTGGAGACATGCATTGTATTTGGTGTTCATTACACATAAATATAGTTTTGAGGCTCTAAACTACTGCCTTGGTGACCACCTGCACTCTGGATGAAGTTTCACTGCTCATGCTTTCTCAGAATTTGAATGTTAGGTTCAGCAACCACAAGAAGCAGTACCATGTCTGAACGCTGGGCTGGAGGTTACAGAAGCCCGTAAGTGGATAGACTCTTCCTTTCTGGAATAAACTATAAGTGGAATTTCTCTTAACTTAAACCAGATAGAGATAAAGAGTGGTCTGGCTTCTGATGCTGTAATTGTGCCTATTAAATGAATGATAAACTACCCTATAAACCTAAGCTTCTGATTTATAATGTGTGCTGTTTTAAAGGTTATATGACACATAGTTTAATGACCTAAAATAAAACATTTTTATTTAGCTTTATGGGCCTTTTTCCACTAAATATCACATCCCCCTCGGCAACAAAGGCTGTGGAATAGTCTGGCTCATCCTGTTTACAAATCTTGACAACTCTTGGCCAATCTGCAGAAGCTCAATTGACTTCTATTCCCTGGAGCCCTCTTGTGGTCAGTGCTGACCAGGGAGAGAACTTCATTCATGTGACACCCTACTTTGTACACTTTGTTTGACCCAGATGAAGAGGCAGATCACACTGTGGGCAGGAAAAAGTAAGTAAAAATAGTATAAAATTCTGGTCCTTAGTCATTTGCTACCCCATTTCTATTCCCATCTCTGTGTCCCTCCTCTTCTCTGACCAGAAAGCTTCCAGCAAAGTCGAGAACAGTTACAAGATAGAAAAACAGCTACTTATCGCTGAAATCGTAGGATGTTCAGAGAAACTAAAGGAAAGTAAAATCACATGCACATATAAGGAAGGCAATAGGGAGCCAGGAGGAAGTCTTTATAAGGACCCTGGCATCATGTGGCAGTGGTAGTATCTTTCCATGACAGCCCAATGCAAAATTCTATCTTCATTCCTCTTGCAGGTGAAGCCTATTCCTGACAGCTGTGTCATCAGTATGGACAAGGGTAATTGTATGGTTGGGCATCATACTTATTTATCTTCACCATCCATCACACAAAGGACCCTGCCAAGCAGAAGACTCTGACCCTCAATCGTAAGCCACGCGTGTAACTACAGAGGGTTCCATGAGCAGCTGCCACCGTCGCATCCCATTATGTCTTCAAGAGCTTCCTCCCCATCCACTGGCGAAGTCAACAGCTCTTGCCTTCCTTAACTGTCCATCATGGGTTGATGAGGGAACCAAAGGACAGCCTCAGAATGGTGGCACCAAGGAAGCTGAGGCTCACAATGTGCCACTGATTGCCAACATGACAGATTGCTAGACTGATATGCAAAGGAGGACGGAAAAGAGGGCCCCATGGGATCTCAAGCTCTGCAGCAGGCAACCACAGCCCAAGGGCATCGGGCAGGCAAGCCAGGGCCTGGCAGGGCGCCTGCAGGGGCGGGTGTATGTCAGTAAACAGTGAGCTGAGAGCAGCTGAAGATCCAAGCCCCGCACCTGCTCCCAAGGCCTGAGCAGGGATCAGGAGTCACAGAGCCTGAAGGGACTTGAAGGTGTCTGTTCCACCCCTTATTTTCACAGACAAGAAACAGAGGCACTGAAGGGTAAAGGATAAATTATGTGCTTCAGGTCTTGTGGCTGGTTAGGAACAGGGCTACAAGGAGAACCCAGATTGCCTGACTTCTAACCCAGAGCCCCATTCACTATATTCACATCCTCCTAACCCAAAGAAAGCAGCTCTCTCAGGAATGAATCAGTACCAAGTGTGAGAGGGTTACTATGGGTGAGTAGGGTGGCTGGGGGGTAGGGGCATTACACATTCAGGCTCTGTATGAATGGGACAGAAACGTATGTACGGCCAACATACTGTTCTAAAACAGTTTGAGTTTAGGAGGGCTATTCTATTAGGTAGAGGACTGCAGAGACAGTTGTGGCTCAGTGGTAGAATTCTTGCATTCCAGGCAGGAGCCACCACCCTTCTGTCAGTGGAGGTTTGCTTGCTGCTTTGATGCCAAACAGGTTTCAGTGGAGCTTCCAGACTAAGATGGACTAGGAAGAAAGGCCTGGCAATCTACTTCTAAAAACAAGCCAATGAAAACCCTATGGATCATCACAACAGTCTAATCCACAGTTCTGTTCCATTGTGCATGGGGTCGCCATGAGTCAGGGGTCAACTTGACAGCAGCTAACTACAGAGGACTGCATGGCCTCCTAGTGGCCCTCCAAAATGAGCCTCAAGATATATACATACATATATATGTATATATGGACATGTATGTGTATATGTGTAAGGAGCTCTGGCGGTGCAATGGTTAGTTCAGCTGTTAACCAAAAAGTTAGTGGTTTAAACCCATCAGCTGCTCCACAGGAGAAAAGAACTGGCATTCTGCTCCCGTAAAGATTACAGCCTAGGAAACCATATGAGGCAGTCCTACTCCGTAATACAATGCTGCTGTAAGTCAGAATCGACTCAACAGCGCACAACAACTTGTATGTGTATGTATGCATAGGTATATAATTTTAAATGCAAAATCATTCCTGAAAGCAGGCATTCCCTATAACGGCACTGGTCTTTAACACCCATACAAGTATTCAAACGCCATAGGAAAATGTAGAATCAGATAATTTTAAGCTAAAAAGAATTCTTCTTAAGAAAGGGAAATAGAGGATGAAGGGGTGAAATTACATGCCTCCTCACACATTCCACCCCCAGAAAAAAAAACAGAAAGCAGTCATAATCCTTTAGCTAACCCAGCCAATTCAGAGAAAACAAATGGATTTTTTTCTATAGGGGCCTCATCTCAGGGACATACAGTGGGAGTTGGACTCTGGCCACCTACAATTGGGGCTAGATTGCTAAACCCCACATCTGATTTTGGTGAGCATGACTCACGCTCATATACACTCCAGAATTAGCACTAAGATCCATGAGACATGATGAACAACCCCAGACAGATGTCTTCCAAAGGAATGGGAGAAGTTTAGGAGTTGATGGGATATTTATAATCATGTAATCCAGTGGTTCTCTGCTCATTAGAATAACCTAGGGAACATTTTTAAAAAATCAGATGCCTGCAATGCACTCCAGAGCAACTGAGTCTGGGGGCAGAGTCTGGGCATAAATATTGTAAAAAGCTTTTCAAGTGATTCGAGTGCACAGTGAGGGTAGAGAATCACTGATATCATCCAACTGGATTCTTTAGACAGAAAGAAATAAACCTGAGGAGATTGAATGAATTTCTGGGGATGATTTAGTAGCAAAGAAAGGATAGAATCTAGAATTCATAACTGCTACTCCAATGATACTTCCACTATCCCAAACTTCCCCCTGTGTAGTGGACCTACCTTAAATGGAATAAGGAATTCAGTGTGGATAAAATATACACTCCTCAGGAGTTTGAACTGTTCAAGATCCAAAATAAACTAACAAAAGAATAGACAAATTCATTCTGACTATCAAAGACATCTTTCTTCCCCATAACATTTCCCTTTTCAGTAAATGACGTTTCAAAGGAGATTTTCCCATTGAGAGAGAAAAGAAGGGGAGAGAGAGAACAATAGGAAGAGGGAGAGAGAGAGAAACCTAAAGAATAGGTTTGAATAGGTTTAAATAGGTAATGAAGCATTAGTATTAGGGATGAGCGTGCATATCACTCATCAGATTCAGATGAGTGAGATGCTCATCCAAATTATCAGAACCTCTCAACTCACCCAGTCACCCTTCAGAGAGCATAGTTCCTTTTCCCAAGATAGCATAACCCTTCAAGTTCAGCTCACAATGTATTTCCACTTCTATGCTTTTTGTTTGTTTGTTTTGTTTTAACATTGCAACACAAACAAAAAAAAAATAGTTTTGGAACTCATTTCAAAATTCTACTATCCTAAATGAACTGTTTTTATTCTTCCTTACTCTCTTCCTTCCTTTGTCTATTTATCTGCATTTTATATCATTATAAACACGATGTTCTCTGAAAGGTTCAAATAATAATGTGACACAATCAAGTTCTGCCCCAAAGTTGTATTCGCTATGAAACTATACAGCTGGCCCCAAGAGGGGTTTCAATGTCATCCTTGCCTTAGATTCTGAGGTCAGAGAGGCTGGTTCAACATCTTTGCTCTGCCTCTTACTAGAAACGTGACTTTGGCATTGCCATCTCGTTTGTGGGTTGGGGATAATAACAGCATTTACTACATAAGGACATCACATGCATTAAATAAGACAATACATGTAAAGTATGTAGGACTGTTCCAGGAACACAGCAGTAGTTTAGAGGTAGTACATATTGGGTGGTGCAAACAGTTAACAAGCTCACTGCTAACCAAAATGTTGGAGGTTTGAGTCCACACAGAGGTGCCTTGGAAGAAAGCTCTGGCAATCTACTTCTGAAAAATCAGCCACTGAAAAAGCTATGAAGCAGAGTTCTACTGTATCACTGAGTGGAGCTGACTAGAGGTCAACTGGTGGTTTATGTAAATAGACGCTATGAGTCCCCAGATGATCCTTTGTAGTCTTCAAGCAAAATCCAAGTAATTCAGTCCTCACGCAGCCTGTTCATTACTCAGTGTTTTAATCTTTCTTTCCGCATGAACGTGTAATAGGGGTCTGCCCTGTCATAGAGTGTGTTTTGATTATGCATGGCTGGCCTGCAAGAACCAAGGGCCTCCTTGTATTGCACTTAGCACAGTGCCACATGCAATTAGAGGCTTAACATTTCCCTTCTGATGATAATGATGATGACAGTAACAGCACCATTGGTAATGGCTAAGAGATGACAAATAACCTGAAATTCAAAACTTCCTCAAGGAGGGGCCACCTCTCCCTAGCTCTGGGCTGAACACAGTAAAATGATCATCGCAATCATAAATGCAATTAGACACCTTCCTGCAGGAAGCTGAAACTAAAAGATTCATCAGGGGCATGGGGGCTGCCCTGGAGGTGTATCTCCTGTCTTCCTCATGCTGTAGACTGTGCTTCAAAACATTAATAGGCCATTAAGTGTCCAGGTTTTCACGGGGTGCCCAGGTGACAGAGAGGTGTCTTAAAGCTTTGTCCTTTTTGCTTTAGGTTTTCTTGTTCTCTCTTCCTTTTAGAATTGAAAGTTCACTTTTGAACAGGTCACTGGTTTCCATGGTTTTCTGAGCCTCTTGAATTACTTTGGCTAGTTGGTATTAGCCCTCCAGTCTTGTTTTGCGTGGCCCGCATTGCGAGCGAGCCCATGCAAGTGGGGGTTACACGTCCTTTTTCCTTTGCCTAGTTGGTAATGCTATCAAAATATGATAAATTAAAGACACTGCATGTGAGAGAACAGGACTGACCTGGAGAAGCTGAAAGAATTGGACCTCCACTTCCATCGATCCCTCGATACTCTACTGATAGAGTTTCAGAAATTTCCTGGCTAGGTATTAAAGAGGTTTTATATCCCAAATGGATTCTCTCTACCAGTTTGAAAAAAAATAATTTAAAAATCAAAAAGATGGAATGGAGTGAGCTCAGTTTCCCTTAGAGGGTAAGTGTAAAGAATGAGAGTCAGGCAGACTCAAATGCAGCAACAGAAGTGTGTTTCAATGGATGAGAGGCAAGGTAGGGACATCGTGGTAGAGCTCCCCTTTGCTCAGTTCCTGGTCACGCTCTGATCCCTCCGAGCAAAACTGTCTTCATAGATCTCACCTCAGCCTTTGTCATGCCGAGTTTTGGTTACAATTAGGATATCAAATAAAATATGGCTGAAAGGCAACACTGGTGACAACATAATGCTGGATACGAAAACTAAGAATGCCAGCATGAGTGTTTGAGAAAATCAACCTTTTCAGCATGACTTGCCTATTTTCTATGGACTAGTGATCCTAGTTCCAGTTCTAAGTATATGCGGGATAAATAGGATACTTAGTATTTCAGGATTCTTACATGGAATAGAGTGATAACAAGAGCTGCTTTTGGCTCAATCACACCTAGATTCAGTTATCTCTTCTATAAAATGGGGATAATAACATACACCCCATAAAAACAAAAAATCAAACTAGTTGTTGCAGAGTCTGTTTTGATGCACGGTGATCCCATGTGTGTCAAAATACAGCTGTGCTCCATAGGGTTTTCAAGGGCTGATTTTTCAGAAATTGATCATCAGGCCTTTCTTTTAGGGTGCCTCTGGGTGGACTCAACCTCCAACCTTTTAGTTAGCAGTTCAGGTATAATGGAACTGAGCATGTTAATCGTTTGCACTACCCAGGGACCACAATATACCTCATAGGGTTATGCTAAAGACTGAGTAAGATAATTCATGTAAGTCATTAAATATAGAGCAGGAATCACAGCAAGTATTTTATAAATGGTTGCTAATAATAGTAAATAGAAACACAATAAGATAATAATATCAAATTACGCAAATACAAAAGTATGCTTAGTCTGTTTTCTAACAAGGTCATTTTTAAAATTAAATAGGTGGGAAAGTACTTTATTTGACTTTGATGCTTTTATAACCCCCTAGATGTGTGTGTACAGGACTTACTAGTTCAGTCAAATATAAATATGTACAGTCAAATATAAATATGTAGAATGTGTTTGTTCTAGTCAGAAATATAGAAAAGTCAGAGATTTCCCAAACTAGGTATCAACAAATGCCAAGGGGTGGGGCACATGCCAGGTCATTGCCACAAGGGACCCTAAGAACAGCATCTTTTCTCACAGCTGCCTCTTGGGTCAGAAATAAAAAGTAAAAATCTGATGGGACAGTGGTGCCTGCATAATCTCCTAAACAAAAGCAGCAAATTCAAACATGCTGGGATTACCAGAGCCATTCACTTCCTTCTCCAACATCTAAGTCCACTGTATACTTAAAGTATGAGAGCACAGCGTTGATGAGTCAAGGTTAAACTTCAGAACTTGGACGTCCAATCCGGTGACAAATCTGTAATTAATTAATTATTAATTTGTTTGTCATAAAACAAAGTTGATTGAGTGTCTTCTATGTGTGTGCCAGGCCATATTCTAAGCATTGAGCCTACAGCAGTGACACAGATAGATAAGGCATTTGTCCTTATGTTCCTAATAGTATAGAGAGGAGACAGACAACAAACAAATGAATAGGGTCCTATATTATAAAAACAGAAGGCTTGGTGGTAAAAGGGTTAAGCATTCAGCTGCTAACCAAAAGGTTGGCCTTTGGAACCCACCAGCAGCTCCATGGGAGAAAGACTTGGTGATCTACTCCTGTAAAGATTACAGCCTAGAAAACCCTGTGGGGCAATTCTACTCTGTCACATGGGGTCACTATGAGTCGAAATTGACCTGATAGCACCTAACAAAACAATAACAACATATAGTATAATGGTAACTGCTATGAAGAATTAAATAAGATCACACTGTAGAGTCATAAGTGTGGGATTGGGGGTGCCTGCTTCGGGTAGGATGGTTTCCCATCTGATACAATCAAGTCTTTGGCTTTCATGTGCTCACTTGCAGAATAAAGTTACTCCACTGGATACCAAAAATTGTCTCCTAACCAATTACTTAAACTCTCCTCAAGACCAACTACTCTCCTCTATAAGTCTTTGTTCCCAACCAATATCCCCTCTCCGCTCCTTCTACCATCGGTGTTGGGGGCAGAACAGAGGAGGTGCTTCTGTGACTAGAACAGAGTCCTTTCTAAGGTTAGTTAAATCAATGGGTCCTTTCTCTCAACAATTTCCTTTGTGATTTATATTTTTAAATAAATTCTACCACTTTTTACACATGCTAAAAGAAATATTTGCTTATTGTGGTAAATTTTGAAAATACAGTGAAATATGAAGAAGAAAATTAAAATCACAATTTTATCATAAAAGGAAAACTACCATGTGTTTTGGTGTGTTCCCTTCGTGTTTTGCTGGATATCACACACGCACACACACGCACAGACTCACACACAAGTCCACATTCTGTTTTGTATCCTACATTTTCTCTCCTTAACATTACATCATAAGATTATTCACGTGTACAATAAAATTCTGTGAAGACATTTTAATAGCTGCATAATATTCTTCTCTATGATTACACCTTACTCTAATCAACCATTTCCACGCTGATGGCAATGTAGACCATTTCCAATTTTTCACAGTTGTTCAAAATGCAGCTGTAATCAGCATCTTTGTATATAGATTTTTGTCCACATCTTTAATTATTTCCTTAAAATAGATTCCAAAGTGAAATACTGGATCAAGGAGGGAGGATGGAAACATATTTAAGGCCTTTGATGAAATTGTCAAATTGATTTCTAGAAATCTTGGCCAGTGAGACATCTTACCAACAGTGTTGGAGCAGAGAGTGCCTATTCTACCACATTCTCAAGAGCACAAACACATTCCTCCTTTTTAATTTTCTTATTTCAGCAGCAAAAATTCTCTTACTGCTACTAAAAATCTTGTTAATTTGCTTCTTCATTGAAACAAAAATGTTTATTATCAGTTTGTATGGCTTCTTTCTCATGAATAATTAAATTCAAGTGATTTGTCAACTTTTCTAATAGTTTCAAAATCTATTTTTTAACTTACTTTATAATAATTTTTCAGGATGAGGTCTCTCCTAGTTGCTTAATGGCTGGGCTGATTTTGGAATATATTTGACTAACTGATAAAGGTTTCAAAATAAAGTTACTCTAGCATACTTTCCATAAACACACCTGGCTATGGGCAATTCAAAAATGGCTCTCTATCATCACCACCGGTATTAAACTAAAGGAGACCATAGTGACACTATAAGACACAGAGTGGAACTTCCCCATAGGGTTTCCAAGGCTGTAAATCTTTACAGAAGCAGACTGTCACATCTTTCAACCCCAGAGTAGCTGGTGGGTTCGAACTGCTGACCTTTGGGTTAATAGCTGAATGCTTGACCACTTTGTCATCAGGGCTCCTTCCTCTAAAGGAGGGCTCAATATTTCTGTAGGTTTGCTGGGATTTTGTTGCAACATAGCATTTTGCTAAAAACACCAAATGAAATTTTCTTTTGCTTTTGTATTTTTCTTTCCTGTTAGTCTTTTTATTTACTTTTAGAAAATTGCTGATTGGATCTCATATGAGTTAAAGAATAAATTTCTGACCTTCTGAGGGTTGAGCTACCCACAGACTCAGGCTCAGGGAATATGGCCTCATGTGTAGGAGGCTTCTCTTGCCTGAGGGTCAGGGCCTTTCAAAGGAGACTGTTGGTGCATCTGTTGTTAACATCTTCCCATTGCCCTGCAGGATGTCTATGCAAGGGAGGATAGATGTCTTTAGTTTCTGACCTCTGCTATTGGGTGTGATCCTGCCTGCCAAGGTTCTTCTAGGCTACAGTTGTCCAAATATCTTGAAGTTACAGAAGCTTTACATGTAAAAAGGCATTGTTTGTTTGTTTCTGGCTAACTCAAAAGGCACTTAGGTAAGAAGATAAAAAAGAACTCCAGAAATTACTAAATATCACTACAAAACTGTCAAACTGAGCACAAACTGAGCACCATAATGCAGGTCTCTTGTATCCCTGCCCAAGCAATGGCTGTTAAGCAAAATACGCAGAATTCAAAATAAATTGTATAGTCAATAAGTTTAAAATCAAATACCAGAGAGGCGGGGCCAAGACGGCAGAGTTGTCAGACCCTTCCAGTGGACCCTCTTACAACAAAGACCAGAAAAAACAAGTGAATCAATTATATCTGACAATCTAGGAGCCCTGAACATCTACGGCAATGTTGAGGAACTGGACAGAGTGGCGGGGGAGGGAGAGACGGTTTGGATGCAGCAAAGAGTTGCCAGAACTGACCCATCAAGAGCCTGAGCCCTTCAGGCCTGAGCAGCTCATGGGTGAGTGGTGAGGCAGGCAAGCAGCTGTGCTTGGGAGGCACGTTTTCCACACTGGGAGAGACCTAGCACCAGAGAGTCTACTTGGCCACCCAGAACCAGTGAGAAGTAGCTCTGGATCTGCGAAAGATACGTATTGTGTACGGCCTACCGCGTGGATCAAAAACACCCCCCTTATGGAAAAACCTCTCTCCCATTTACCTTCCGGCTTCCTGCTCTGCACAGGGTCACAGACCAGTGTCAGAAATTGCCAAGTCCCCTGGGCCGGAAGTAGGATCCGTCACACACCCTGAACTATTCTCCTGGCTTTAGAGAGTGAACAAATTAACAAACGGGAAAAAATAAACTACTGCCCCCCCAAGCCATGAACCCAGGGTAGGCACAACTCCTTTGCCTAGGCACAGGCATAAGGGATCCACGGACTTTGAGTGCCTTTCCCCCTGCATAGACTTATGTGGGCCCATTTCAACAGCGTAGGCCCTCATTACCACAGTACAATAACGTATATACCTGAAGTGTAACTTCAGCTGTTTCAGCTGTGAAGCGGCAGGTTTGTGACATTTGACACTGCTCTGCCCATTAAGCAGGGTCTTCACCTATCCACTTCAGAGGCCTGAGTACTGGTGGCTCCACCCATACCACCTAGCCACCTGTGATAGAGACCCAAGAATAAGAGGTGACCCCAGTCCATACAGCCAACAGCATTGGGTGCTCATAATCTGGCTGCAAAACCCACCCACTTACACACTCTGGGGAATAGAGACATGCCTTCCTCCTGGACACTCGGAGGGGGGGCCATCAGCCCCCTACCTTGCTCAGAGTATGTCCCCCTGCTGCAGCCAGGTGCCTGTGCCTGCACCAATCACCCATGCCTGTCTAGGGCTGTAAGTGAAAGCCTACACCACACACTTGGTGGCTATCTACCTGGGCACCTGAGCTGAATCCATACAGGAGGAGTGGGCGGACTCCTGAGCTCACATACCTAGTAACAGATCTAACCATCTGGTGACAGAATATTAGAGCTTCAAAGGTGCCAATAATCAAATTAGCTCATATGAGCAGCCTATTTGGGCATATCAAAACAAAATAAGAAACTAGGATACAGTAAGCAAACATAAAATAAATGAATATAATACCTTACTGATGGCTTGGAGGCAACAGTCACTATCAAATCACATAAAGAGGCAATCCATGATGGCTTCAGCAATCTCCCCAAAGAAAGAATCAAGAAATTTTCCAGAAGACGAAAATTTCTTGGAATTACCAGAGGCAGAATACAAAAGATTAATATACAGAACTCTTCAAGAAATTAGGAAGAAAATTAAGCAAAATGCATGATATGCAAAAGAGAAAATTAAAAAGGTTACAGAGAAGCATAATGACAAATTTAACAGGCTGCAATAATTCATAGAGAGACAGCAAGCAGAAATCCAGAGGATTAAAAATAAACTCTCAGAATTAGATGACTCAATAGAAAGTCACAGGAGCAAAATTGAGGCAATAGAGGTCAGAATTAGTGAGATTGAAGATAAAGCACTTGGCACCAACTTATTTGAGGAAAAATCAAATAAAATCATTTAAAAAATGAAGAAACCTTAAGAATTATGTGGGATGCTATCAAGAGGAATAACCTACAAGTGATTAGAGTACCAGAACAGAGGGGGATAACAGAAAATATAGAGAGAATTGTTGAAGATTTGTTGGCAGAAAACTTCCCTGATATTGTGAAAGATGACAAGATATCTATTCAAGATGCTCATAGAACCCCACATAAGGTAGATCCCAAAAGAAAGTCACCAAGACATATTATAATCAAACTTGCCAAAACCAAAGATAAAGAGAGAATTTTAAGAGTGGCTAGGGATAAAAGAAAAGTCACCTACAAAGGACAGTCAATAAGAATAAGCTCGGACTACTCAGCAGAAACCATGCAGGCAAGAAGGCAATGGGATGACATATATAAAGCCTTGAAGGAAAATAACTGTCAGCCAAGAATTATATATCCAGCAAAACTGTCTCTCAAACATGATGGCAAAATTAGGGCATTTCCAGACAAACAACAGAAGTTTAGGGAATTTGCAAAAACCAAACCAAAATTACAAGAAATACTAAAGGCAGTCCTCCAGTTAGATAATCAGTAACACTATATAACAACCAAAGACTAGAATACAGGACAGAGCAACCAGATATCAACCCAGGTAGGGAAATCACAAAAATAAATCAAAGCCGAAACACTGAAAATGGGGAAACAGAGATGTCAGTATGTAAAAGATGACAACAGTAAAACAAAAAAGAGGGACTAAATAATGTAGTCATAGATTTTTCATATGGAAAGGAAGTCAACATGATATAAAGAAATAAAAGACTGGTTTAAACTTAGAAAAATGGGGGTAAATATTAAGGCAATCACAAAGGAAACTAACAATCCTACACACCAAAATAAAAAAGAACAAAAATACAAAGACTCAGCAAACACAAAATCAACAACAATGAAAAATATGAAAAGAAAATACATAAAGAAAAATGACTCAGCACAGAAAATTAAGTGGAACAAAGAAACTGAACAACACACACACACAAAAAAAAAATCAAAATGACAGCACTAAACTCATACCTATCAATAATTACGCTGAATGTAAATGGACTAAATGCACAAATAAAGAGACAGAGAGTGGCAGATTGGATAAAAAGCACGATCTGTCTATATGTTGCCTACAAGAGACACGTCTTAGACTTAAAGACACAAACAAGCTAAAACTCAAAGGATGGAAAAAATATATCACGCAAACAACAATCAAAAAAGAGCAGGAGTGGCAATATTAATCTCTGACAAAATAGACTTTAAAGTAAAATCCACCACAAAGGATAAGGAAGGACACTATATAATGATTAAAGGGTCAATACACCAGGAGGACATAACTATGATAAATATTTATGCACCAAATGACAGGGTTTCAAAATACATACAACAAACTCTAACAGCACTGAAAGGAGAGATAGACAGCTCCACAATAATAGTAGGAGACTTCAACACACCATTTTCAGTGAAGGACAGAACATCTATAAGGAAGCTGAACAAAGACATGGAAGATCTAAATGCTACAGTCAACCAACTTGATCTCACAGACATACACCGAGCACTCCACCAAACAGCAGCCAAGTGTACTTTCTTTTCCAACGCACATGGAACATTTTCCAGAATAGACCACATATTAGGCCATAAAGCAAGCCTTAACAAAATCCAAAGCATTGAAATATCACAAAAAAAAAAAAAAAAAACTTTTCTGACTATAAAGCCATAAAAGTAGAAATCAACAATAGAAAAAGCAAGGGAAAAAAAACCAAACATATGGATATTGAACAACACCTTGCTCAAAAACTACTGGGTTATAGAAGAAATTAAGGATTGAATAAAGAAATTCATAGAATCAAACAAGAATGAAAACACATCCTACCAGAACATTTGGGACACAGCAAAAGCAGTGCTCAGAAGTCGGTTTATAGCAATAAATGCACCCATCCAAAAAGAAGAAAGGGCCATAATCAAAACATTAACCCTACAACTGAACAAGTAGAAAGAGAGCAGCAAAAGAATCCCTCGGGCACCGGAAGAAAGGAAATAATAAGAATTAGAGCAGAATTAAATGAAATAGAAAATAGAAAAACAATTGAAAGAGTTAACAAGGCCAAAAGCTGGTTCTTTGAAAAGATCAACAAAATTGATAAACCATTGACCAAACTGACAAAGGAAAAACAGGAGAGGAAGCAGATAACCTCTGTAAGAAATGAGATTGGTGATATCACAACAGACCAACTGAAATTAAAAGAATCATAATAGAATACTATGAAAAATTATGCTCTAACAAATTTGAAAACCTTGAGAAAATGAACAAATTTCTAGAAACTCATTACCTACCTATACCAACAGAAACAGAGGTAGAACAACTAAACAAACCCATAACAAAAGAAGAGATTGAAAAGGTAATTTAAAAACTCCCAACAAAAAAAAAGCCCTGGCCCGCATGGCTTCACTGGAGAATTCTACCAAACTTTCAGAGAAGAGTTAACACCACTTCTACTAAAGGTATTTCAGAGCATAGAAAAGGATGGAATACTCCCAAATTCATTCTATGAAGCCAGCATAACCCTGATACCAAAACCAGGCAAAGACAAAACAAAAAAATAAAATTACAGACCAATATCTCTCATGAACATTGACGCAAAAATCCTCAACAAAATTCTAGCCAACAGAATTCAGCAATATATCAAAAAACTAATTCCATGATCAAGTGGGATTTATACCAGGTATGCAGGGGTTGTTCAACATTAGAAAAACAATCAACATAATCCATCACATACATAAAACAAAAGACAAGAACCGCATGATCTTATCAATCGATGCAGAAAAGGCATTTGACAAAGTCCAACACCCATTCTTGATAAAAACTCTCAACAAAATAGGAATAGAAGGGAAATTCTTGAGTATAATTAAGGGCATTTATACAAAGCCAACAGCCAGCATCATCGTAAATGGAGAGACTTTGAAACCATTCCCCTTAAGAACGCAAACCAGACAAGGATACTCCTTATTACCACTCTTATTCAACATTTTGCTGGAGGTCCTAGCCAGAGAAATTAGGCTAGAAAAAGAAATAAAGGGCATCCAGATTGGTAGAAGTCAAAGTAACTCTATTTGCAGATGATATGATCTTATACACAGAAAACCCCAAAGAATCCACAAGAAAACTACTGGAACTAATAGAAGATTTCAGCAAAGTTTCAGGATACAAGATAAACATACAAAAATCAGTTGGATTCCTTTACAAAAACAAAGAGAACCTCGAAAAGGAAATCACCAAATCAATACCGTTTACAAAAGCCCCCATGAAGATAAAATACTTAGGAACAAATCTAACCCGAGACGTAAAAGATCTATGCAATGAAATCTACAAGACACTACTGCAAGAAACCAAATGAGACCTGCATAAGCGGAAAATATACCTTGCTCATGGATAGGAAGATTCAACAATTGTTTTAGTTCTGGGCTGATAGAGAATCCAGGGGCCATGCTTTCTGGGGTTCCTCCAGTCTCAGTCAGACCATGAAGTCTGGTCTTCTTCCTAGAATTTGAGTTCTGCACCCTACCTTTCTCCTGTTCCATCAGGGACTCTCTGTTGTGTTCCCTGTCAGGGCGGTCATTGGTGGTAGCTGGGCACCATCTAGTTTTTCTGGTCTCAGGCTGATGAAGTCTCTGGTTTATGTGGCCCTTTCTTTCTCTTGAGCTACTACTTTCCCTGTGTCTTTGGTGTTCTTCATTCTCCTTTACTCCACGTGGTTGGGGCCAGCTGATGCATCTTAGATGGCCGCTTGCAAGCTTTTAAGACCCTAGACACCACTCACGGAACATTTTCTTATAAACTTTGTTATGTCAATTGACCTAGATGTCCCCTGAAAGCATGGTCCCCAGATCCCTACCCCTGCCACTCTGTCCCTCAAAGTGTTCAATTGTATTTAGGAAACTTCTTAGCTTTGGTTTAGTCTAGTTGTACTGACTTCCCCGGTAGTGTGTGCTGTCCTTCCCTTCACCTAAGGTAAAACTTATCTACTATCTAGTTAGTAAATAACCCTCACCCTCCATCCCCACCCTCATAACCATCAAAGAATGTTTTCCTCTGTGTTTAAACCTTTTCTTGAATTCTTATAATAGTGGTCTTATACAATAATTGTCCTTCTGTGACTGACTAAATTTACTTAGCATAATGCACTCTAGATTCCTCCATGTTATGTTTCATGGCTTCATTGTTGTTCTTTATCCTTGCATAATATTCCATTGTGTGGATATACCAAAATTTGTTTATCCATTCATCCGTTGATGGGCACCTCGGTTGTTTCCATCTTTTTGCTATTGTGAACAGTGCTGCAATGAACATGGGTCTACATATATCTATTCGTGTGATCGCTCTTACTTCTCTAGGATATATTTCAAGGAGCGGGATAGCTGGATCGTATGGTACTCCTATTTCTAGCTTTTTTAGGAAGTGCCAAATCGATTTCCAAAGTGGTTGTACCAGTTTACATTCCTACCAACAGTGTATAAGTGTTCCAGTCTCTCCACAACCTCTCCAGCATTTACTATTTTGTGTTTTTTGGATTAATGCTAGCCTTGTTGGGGTGAGATGATAACTCATTGTTCATAACACTTTTAACAACGTATTTTAGTGCTTGCTTAAAAAAAGCAAAAGAAACTGCTGTTAAGTCGATTCCGACTCATAGGGACCCTAAAGTTCAGAGTAGGACTTCCCTATAGGGTTTCCAAGGCTGTAATCTTTAAGGAAGCAGACTGCCACATCTTTCTCTTGCAAAGCTACCTGTGGGTTTGAACTGCCGACCTTCCTGTTACCCACCAAGCTCTCAACCACTGTGCTACCAAGGCTCCCTAGTGTTTGCTTACTAAAGGCAAAATACTATGGGACTGTGAGTTTCTAAGGGCAATGTCTATGGTTTTTTATCTCTCCTTCCTCGGTGTGTAGCAGGGTACCTGGTATGATGCTTGTTGATGGTGGATGGAGGACGGATGAGTAAACCAATAAATAAATGTACAGAAGTGCAAAGTATTTTCTGGTAATGCTTGAATTGGGTTGACAGCATCCCGAGTTGTTCTTGGTAACAAATGCTCTGCTTCAAGGTAAAGATTAGACTGGAACTTGGCGATAGGGGAAGAGAAATGAACAGGATTCAGAAATAGCCTCCTCTCAGAAACTTAAAATGTCAAAGGAAACAATGTTCACAGATAGCTAACAGGAAATAACAAAAACCTAATTACACTCGCAAAATACCTCACAAAGTTCTAAAAGATTACCATCATCCTCTAGGTTTTCATAATACATACAATTTGCGAACCTTGGCCTGTGGAATCCTCTGGTGAGGGAAACTAGAGGACCATCATTAGCCCAGCCAGGGTTGTTGTCAAAGTACTGCTGGGGCCAACCCAGAAGCCTCTGTAAGCTCTGGGCTATCTGACTCAGACCCTTGTTCTCAGAAGTCAAAGTTCCAATTCATTTTGTTATAAATATGGAATTATTTCCACTTAGGATTTTCTTTGCGGCTGTTGCTGAAATGTCATCTTCACTTTATAACCTCTGCAAGTTTCTGAGTGACTCGAAGGCTCGCTCAGTCACTGCTGGGATCAGAGTGAATGTCTATCACCATCATAGTGTAATCAAGATATCTCTATAATGTCTTCAGCATCCTAAAATGTGTTGCTGTTACTTGCCATCGAGTCTATTCTGACTCATGGCTACCCTGTGTGTGCAGAGTAGAACTTCTCCATAGGGTGTTTAAGGCTCTGACCTTTCAGAAGGAGATCTCCAAGCCTGTCCTCTGATGCACCTCTAGGTGGGTTTGAACCTCCAAACTTTCAAATGGTAGTCAAGAGCTTAATCATTTGTGCCACCCAGGGACTCCTTCCTAAAATTTGCTAGTCAGCTTATGTGTCATTCTGCCTGATCCATAGATTGCCTAGTTGTCCTAGGCTCTTTGTTACCATGGTATATATGAACATAAAGGCATGGAATGCCTAGTATAGAAAGGAGCTTAGAGGACACTCAGTTATGTGATCCGGACACAAACACACAGCCCAATACAATAAAGTCTGGACCAAGCTCTGAGTATTTAGTTAAACTGTCTGGTGTCCCTTCCACCAGACACATTCCAGACAGCCCATGAGCTTCCTCCATGCACAGTTTTCCTCTTTCAGACCAATTATCTACATTTGACAGAAACCTCAGTCATCTGAGGGAAGACTACCAGCATGAACATCAAATGGATTGTTATGTCTGGTGATGGAAAAGGGTATAACAGTAAGCATGTTCACAGGAGCAGCAACATTTCTTTCTATCCATGTTGGCTTTCTTTCAAACACAGAATTCCAAATACCACACTCAAGAAGCATAAGGATTTCTCACACTCCTCCAACCAACTAGCCACCTGCCTTCATGTTCCCAGAAATCCATCTTGGCACTGCTGTCACCTTTAACTAACCAACCTAGAAACCACTAGTTTGCAGTGATCAAAATTCATAGTAGGAGAGCCATCGTCATCTGAGAAATTGATGAGAACTGTCCACTGCTATCCCTAAGAGGCGGGCAGATACAGAATGTTATTAGAAAGCAATGAGTCTAGTATTTGTGTATGGTGCACAAAAACCAGCCTCATTACTTTATAATCACACTTTGCATAGCATAATTCCTTAAGGGGATCCTGAGAGATCGCACCAGAGACACCACTGTGGACACAATGCCTATGATAATTTTCACCACCTGGGAACTAAGTGCCCCAAAGCTTCATATTGAGATGCATGACGAGTACTAGAGGCGTGATTAATCATAAATCAGGGCAAGGATATAAGTGGCCAGGCTGCAACATATCCTCCAGCACAACGAAAAGACATGATGGAGGCTAAGCGAGAAAGTTTCCCAAGAGCCCTGATAGTCTCCTAGACCAACAGATACAAACGGTGACAAAGCATCAGTAAAACAGAAGCTGTGTATATTGGAATATTCTGAATTAAAGAATAAGTGAGAACTTATGTGGCAAAAGAAAGCTGAAGGCCAGCCTGTTTGATACCACTGCAATCCTGTCTTGATGGCTGATAGCTGGTGTGTTGTTTGTATATTAAGAAGGCATAACATTTATTTCAGTTGCAAGGTGGGTTGTAGCACCACCGTGCCTCAAACAAAGCTGGCATTCTTGAGTGGAAGTTTTCAATCATCGTCTTTATTTAATAAAATTTGTACTTTCGGAATAAGAGGAGGACATCTCTCATAAGTATATTAAATTTAATTGGAAACAGTCTTTATATACTTTCTTTTTAAAACATCACCGTGTGTGGACAAATTACTGGGCTTGCTTTTGAAAGCCTCAAATATTTATTTATTAAGTCAGGACCCCAATTTGTGAAATAAATGAATTACCACCTGCCGTTTTGTTACAAATGGGCTATCTATGTTATAAGGGGAGAGAGCAGATAATACGCTGTGCCATGTAAAAATAAAATATTTGCCTTCATTTGTTGGATAAATAATTACTACATTTGAATTTCATCGTGTACAAGTGTTGATAATTTTGTGTGTACATTGACAGAGACATGTAATGATGATATCCTATTACATTTATAAAGCTCTTTCATATCTATTATTTGACTAAAGGAGGTCAATACGCAGTGTGAATGACCCTAGAAGTCCCAAAGAGCAGGATTTTAGTATGCATGCAAGAAAGGCACTGAAGGGGGCCGTAACGGGTATAGTCTGGAAGAAAAGGAAATTGCACACAATTTTCAAAAAAATGGAGGAAATCTAGTGGTTATAAGTGATAAGAAGGTCTACCAACAGAGATATGACAGAGCCAGACACGTCTGATCATAAAAGAGGGTGTTATTAATAATCATGCCATGACAGTAAGCATAAACCAGGACTGAATCAGAAAATCTGGGATGTATGAGAGCCATACTCAAGGGTTGTATAGAAGACAGTTGTTGAATTGTAAGAGATCAAGGAACTCTGAGGCTAGTATTTGGATGGTTCATGAAGGCGAGAGTCAGAATGGGAAGGATGACGTGGGTTACATTACCAGTGTTTAGGGCATTTGGAAGAGAGGTCAGGAGGTTGGTAGACAACTTCACCAAATAGGGTTGGAGGGTGTATAAGAGCATGGCAGAAAATCAAAGGAAGAAGGATGATGCACTGTGCTGAAAAAGTAGAGATCTGGAAGCAGTAATAAAGATCCAGGAGAAATCAACAGTTATTCTGTGCCTCGTGGAATAAACGGAATAGGAGAATGAGCAGTAACCATTCAGAAGGTCACAGCCTCAGCATATACAAATGGAGAGGTCTGAAAGACATTAGCCTCAGAAGAATTTTATGAGAATCAACATGCTCTCCTTCTTCCTAACATAAAATATATAACCTGGTGTGAAGGGGACAAATACGCTGGTTATAGTGCATCATATTAGCATAATTTACTACACCATCTACATTATTATTATTGTCCACTGGGTAGGGTGGAATGAAACTTTCACAGCTTATATGTGTATTTCCCTATGTGATGGTAGTTGTCCCAATAAGCTAGCAACAAAGAAACTGCAGGATATAGTCTTTTAGCTCAGTTAATGAGAATACAGCCATTTTCTGAGTTGTTATGGCTACATTCCTTCAGGATAGACAACATCTCAAGTATCAAGGCTACTATAGCTAGGACATCAATAAGAAGCACTAGGTCTTGTTAAAGAAAAAGGAAATGTGTAACTATATTAGCAAAGTCAAGGTGAAAACACTTGGAAAGAACTTTTCATACAATACAGATGTACCTGATTTATTGAAAAATGGATTTACACCACTTATTATATTAGATAAGCCCTTATCAGAAGTCACCATGTGTTGCTTAACTAGAAAATCTCCCAAACAGTATTAGTCATTGATCAGATGCTATCACGGATACAACACCATAGCCAATGAAATTTACCATGACAACATGTTTGTTATACAGAGTTTTGTACACATTCAATTATTAACTCACTTTGGAGAGCAATATGTAATTGTGCACTTGGAATGATAGTCAATCAATATCTTGTGCTATTCAGGGCAATAAAGCCTATACTTTAAGGAACGCAGTTGCTATCACAATAATTACTGTCTGCCCTGGCAATTCTTAAAATGCCTCCATTTTCAAAAGGGTTCAGATTTTGTAAGCTGACTCTGGCAGTTGGCACAGGAAGAACTCCTCTAAATTTTAAGATACTAAATATATTTCTGGGTAATTGTGTATATAAAAGTACAAGTGTCAAGTGATGCGTAGAATAGAAAGAAGCAAGCTGATCACCTTAATCAGGGACAAAATATACTGTTAATATTGGACAGTCCCTATCTATGAGACAATCTTTGTATGTCATAGAAAAATACAGCAGACATTCATGAGAAAGGGCCTGTGGGGGAAATATCAGACAGAAAGCAAAGGAGGTGAGACTTTAACTGGATATGAAGTGACAGGAGAAATCTGAGTTGGAGGGAGTCAAAGGAAGAATATTCTAGGCGTATGTGTGTGTGTGTGTGCGTGTAAGAAAGAGAGAGAGGGATAGAAGGTAGGTGGAGGCAATGTAACTTAAAAGACATTCACTATATTTGAAGACATGCATTCTTTTTACATAAACAGATTTCCATAGTCTTGGAATTGAAGAATCGTCACTCAAGGAAGACTGAAGGGTATATTGCTCCACTCTTATTTAACACATGAGGAAACTCACTTACAGCTTATCTCAAATGATGGTTACTTAAATGGACAGAATTAGCACAACTCTGTGAATATCATTAAAAAACATTGAAATGTACACTTTAAATGGGTGAATTTTATCGTATGTAAATTATATCTCATTAAAGGTGTTAAACAAAAAAACAAATGGACAGATTTTAGGCTATTCAAGTTCATGCCTGTGGCCATCCAATTCAGGGAGAAAAAAAAATCTCTTAAATGCCCTAGCAGAATTTGATAACAAGTTGAAAAAATTGAAAACAGTTAAACTTTTCTATTGCCTCAAATGATAGGATATTATCTTTATCATCCTGTAGACATCACCAAGTGCCACCCTCTTTGCCATAGACATTGAGGCTGGTCAGAGTTTGGGGAATTTATCCACAAAATGGCTACATTTCATTTGTCATTTTCCCTAAACCACTCACATTCTGATTAGCAGATTCATGAATGATCAAAAACATACCTGAAGATGAGTAACAGTTATTTAAAGTTTTTTCTTCTAAAGTAGCTTTGGATAATTATAGTCCTACCATTTGGGTAAGGAGAGACTGTGATTCAGATATCTTCTTCAGCTGTCTCGGAGAAAATTACTAACAGACTCTCTCAAGTGCAGTGGTCATATCTAAAGCACTGGGGATATTCAAACATGATCCTCCAGCATGATGCCACCTCTAGCCTGAAATCCTTAGGCCATCTCATTAAGGCAGCCTCTAAGAAGATGTGGATGGTTCCATATAGCTAGTGCTAAAAGAGTTTGGAGGCTCACAAATGTAAAGTTAGCCTGTAAATCCCATATCCTACCCTTCTTACCAAGTTTTGGGACTGACATTTGCTGATTATTTATGTATATGGAAGATGTCACTCATGTTGTTGTTGTTGTTATTGTCAGCTGCCATCAAGTGGGCTCCAACTCATAGCTACCCTATGTACAACAGAAAAAAACATTGCCCAGTCCTGTACCATTCTCACAATTGTTGCTATGTTTGAGCCCATTGTTGCAGCAATAGTGTCAATCCACCTCACTGAGGGTCTTCCTCTTTTTCACTGACCCTCCACTTTACTAAATATGATGTCCTTCTCCAGGGACTGGTTGCTCCTGATAACATGTCCAAAGTATGTAAGATGAAGTCTCACCATATGCCTTTCAAGGATCATTCTGGCTGGACTTCTTCCAAGACAGATTTGTTCATTCTTCTGACAGTCCATGGTATATTCAGTATTTTTTATCAACACCATAATTCTAATACACCACTTCTTAGGTCTTCCTTATTCATTGTCCAGCTTTCACATGCATATACGGTGATTAAAAATACCATGGTTTGAAAAATGGCACTCTAGGCAGAAGCACCACACCGCCCCTCCACAGCACAGATACGAAAAACTAAGTCAAACAGAGAAAACAGCAATCCTGAAACCCTAAAACATCAAATGAAGAGATAATGAACTCAGCCAAACACCAAATGGAGTGAGAAAACTGACAGAGAATGGAGAGTGAGGAGAGATTCATGCAGAGGTCACCTATCAGCTAACACAGCGCGGATCCTCCGTCTTGGACTCCTATCGGAGACCAGCAAACAGGGGGTACGAGAAAGCGCCTTCAAGGAGGTTCCAGTGGCAGACAAAACAACTGGTAATTTTCAATATACGCTTTCCCACCCCCCACCCTTGTTCACCCCCACTCGGCCTCCTCTGCTTCCTGCTGCCACAGTCTCTTGTCTGGGAAGCCCTTGCTGCTTGGATTCCACCCGCCTGCACTGGCTGGCTCTCTGACTGCCACTTGTTGGCTGCTGGTTGCTTTTTTCCACGTCTTTTGATTTCTTCCTTACCTCTCACCACCTCCCCTTCCTTTTGCTCAACTACCTGTCTCCATGCACCATCTTTGCTTCTTCCTGAGGGGCTGCGGAGTTCCAGTGTGGAACTGCTTCCTGGTCTGGGCTGCCATGCTGGTGGGATTCTGGGGCATCTGCTTGTTTGTTTTGAATTGTTTGTTTTCTTTTCCTTTTCTTGAGTTGTGAGCCCGTTCTGGCTGGGCGGTGCTGTGTGGCTTGGAACCTACCCCCTCGGCTTTTGCAGAAGTGCAGAGGGATCCCTGAGGGCATGTCTTTTCTCATGGGTTTTTCTTTTTTTCTTTTTTTTGGTGGGCTTTTATTGCTCCTATTTTTTTTTTTTAATTTGTTTTGTTTTCTTTTCCCTCTTTTCCCCTTTTTGTCTTTCTTCATTACTCAGTTTCTCGTCTCTCTATACCTTCCTTCTCTTTCTGTTCCCTGAATACCTGGCACTGAATACCTCTACGCCTTCTAGACAGGCTGTACTACAACAACTGAGAACAACTTGCCCGGACCTCATAGCTGCACCGGTGGGATCCCTGTGAGCTTTGCTGTTCTTTTTCCTTTTTGATTTTTATTTATTCATTCTTTTCTTTTTTTCTTCTTCTTCCCCCTTTTGTTTTTCTCCATTTCATAGTCTCACATGTCTCCACTCCAACAGCAAGCTCCCCTAGCACTCTATTTTGTTTGTTTGTATGTTTTTTGGCTCCTGTTCCTCTCTCCTCTCTCCCATATCTATCTTAGCTCCACACATAATAATCTCCCCCCTCCATCCTGCCAACCCGCACCATGCGCTTAACATCACACCACCAAGCAGCACAGGCACAGCCTACTGGAACCTGCCCTGCACTGATTACGAACCTGCCCTGGTGGCTGTAGTAAGTGCCACAAACAACCCATCCCAGTAACTCCCCTTCAGCTAGACCTGCCCTGCTGTACCATATCTGAGTGACTGACCCTGCCAATTGGAGAAGGAGGCAAAAAGTATCATGCCCACAGACAAGCAAACAACAAAGAACACAAGCCCGCCTGCTCAGACCAAAAAATAAAAATAAAAAAAAAGGATGAAACGAAGCTACAATCAATAAAGGAGAAAAATAACAACTGAATGCCCCGAAGACAGCAGCCAATATCAAAACATTTACAAAAACAGACCAGGATGGTTCCAGGAGGCATCCAAAATAAAACACCAGATGACCTTCCAGTGGAAGAAAAGGCACTAAAACTACCTGATAGGGAATTCAAATCTCTAATACTCAGAATTATCCAAGAGTTGAAGCAAAAGCAGACAAAAATGAGGGAAAATATAGACAAATTCATGGAAAAGGCAGACAAATTCATGGAAAATACAGACAAAAAACTGGAAGAATTCAGGAAAATAATGCAGGAACAAAATGTCCAAATAAATTCACAACTAGAAATTATACAAAAACAACAATTAGAAATCCAAAAGATAAACAAGATTTCAGAAATGGACGGTGTCATAGAAGGGCTGAGAGCAGATCTGAACAGTGGAAGACAGGATCAGTGAAATTGAAAACAAACATTTGGATACAACTCTGTTTGAGGAAAACTCAGAAAAAAGAACAAAGAAAAATGAAGAGATGCTGAGAGTTATGTGGGATACTATCAAAAGCAAAAATTTTCGAGTGATTAGAGTTCCAGAACAGGGGGAAAAACAGAAAACACAGAGAGGATCATTGAAGAACTGCTGACAGAAAAATTCCCCAATATCATGAAAGATGAAAAGCTGGCCATCCAAGAAGCTCAAGGAACTCAAGATAGGATAGACCCCAAAAGAAAATCACCAAGGCATATCATAATCACACTTGCCAAAACCAAAGACCAAGAATCCTGAGAGCAGCTTGTGAAAAACAAGAAGTCACACACAGAGGAGAAACAGTAAGGCTAAGCTCAGATTATTTGGCAGAAACCATGCAGGCAAGAAGGCAATGGAATGATATATATAAAACCTTGAAAGAAAAAAAACCAAAGACAAAGAATCCTGAGAGCAGCTTGTGAAAAACAAGAAGTCACATACAGAGGAGAAACAGTAGGGCTAAGCTCAGATTATTCGGCAGAAACCATGCAGGCAAGAAGGCAATGGAATGATATATATAAAACCTTGAAAGAAAAAAAACCAAAGACAAAGAATCCTGAGAGCAGCTTGTGAAAAACAAGAAGTCACACACAGAGGAGAAACAGTAGGGCTAAGCTCAGATTATTCAGCAGAAACCATGCAGGCAAGAAGGCAATGGAATGATATATATAAAACCTTGAAAGAAAAAAAATCACCAGCCAAGAATAATATATCCTGAAAAACTCTCATTCAAATATGATGGTGAAATTAAGACATTTCCAGATAAATAGAAATTAAGGGAATATGTATAAACCAAACCAAACTTACAAGAATTATTAAAGGGAGTTCTTCGATCTGGAACAAACAACTTCAGCTCACAGGCAGAAACTAGGATGCAGGATCATACCAGCCAGATACCAATCAAGGAAATGAACTCTTGAGGACTATCCAAAACCAAAAGAAATACAACAGGGAATCAGAGCAGTTAATCAGTAAATGACAACGACATCAGAACAATAGAAGAGGGAATACATGGTGTAGGTATAGAATCTTCTAATGGAGAGGAAGGCAAGGCAATACCAAGTATTAATAGACTGCTTCAAACTTAGAAAGATAAGGGTAAATTTCATGGTAACCATAAAGAAAGTCAACAAACATACTGATAAAAATAAAGAGGAAAAATGTAAAGTCTTGGCAAAAACAAAACCTACATAAACAAAAGAAATGAAAAAAAAATCCACAAACAAAAGTAACTCAGCACAGGAGAGTAAGAAGAACAAAGAAAAGGTCAGCACCACAAAAAAAAAAAAGCACTACAAAATGACAGCAACAAACTCGTATCTATCAATACTTTCACTGAATGTAACTGGACTCAATGCACCCATAAAGAGATGGAGAGTGACAGAATGGATAAGAAAACAGGATCCAGAAATATGCTGTCTACAAGAGACACAAGTAAGTAACAAAGATGTGACTTTATTAAAAGTCAAAGGTTGGGAAAAAATATATCAAGATAACAACTACCAAAAAAGAGGAGGAGTGGCAATATTAATCTCAGATAAAATTGACTTTAAAAGAAAATCCACCATAAAAGACAAAGAAGGACACTATATGATGATTAAGGGGACAATCCATCATGAAGACATAACCATACTAACCATCTACCCACCCAGTGACAGGGCTCCAAAATACATAAAACAAACTCTAACAACACTGAAAAGAGAAATTGACAGTTCCACAATAATAGTAGGACACTTCAACACACCACTCTCAGTAAAGGACAGAACATCTAAAAAGAAACTCAGCAAAGATACAGAAGACCTAAAGGGCACAGTCAGCAAACTTGACCTCATAGACATATATAGAACAGTCCATCCAACCGCTGCAAAGTACACATTCTTTTCCAATGCACATGGAATGTTCTCCAGAATAGACCACATCTTAGGCCACAAAGCAATCCTCAACAAGATCCGAAACACTGAGATAATGCAAAGTATCTTCTCTGACCACAATGCCATCAAGGTAGAAATTAACAACAGAAAGAACAAGGGAAAAAAATCAGCTACATGGAAACTGAATAATACCCTGCTCACACATCACTGGGTAATAGAAGAAATCAGAGAGAGAATCAAAAAATTCCTAGAATCAAATGAGAATGAAAACACATCATACCAAAACCTTTGGGACACAGCAAAGGCAGTCCTCAGAGGACAATTTATAGCAGTATATGCACACAGCAAAAAAGAAGGGACAAAATCAAAACATTACTACACAAATCAAACAAATCAAAAGAGAACAGCAAAAGAAGCCCAAAGCAACCAAAAGAAAGGAAATAATAAATATCAGAGCAGAAATCAATGAAATAGAGAACAGAAAAACAATAGAAAGAATCAACAAAATCGAGAAACCACTGGCCAGACTGACAAAAGAAAAACAGGAGAGGATACAAATAACCCAAATAAGAATTGAAATGGGGGGCATTACAACAGATCCAACTGAAATAAAAAGGATCATAACAGAATGTTATGAAAAACTATACTCCAACAAATCTGAAAACCTAGAGGAAATGGATAAATTTCTAGAAGCACACAGCCTACCCAAACTACAACAAAGTGATGTTGAAAATCTGAACAGACCCATAACAAGAGAAGAGATTGAAAAGATAATAAACAAAACTCCCAACAAAAAGAAGCCCTGGCCCAGATGGCTTCACTGGAGAATTCTACAAAACATTTACAGAAGACCTTGTACCAGTACTACTCAAGCTATTTCAGAGCATAGAAAAGGAAGCAACACTTCAAAATTCATTCTATGAAGCCAGAGTAACGTTGATATGAAAACCTGGCAAAGACACCACAAAAAAAGAAAATTACAGACCAATATATCTCATGAATATAGATGCAAAAATTCTCAACAAAATTCTAGCCAATAGAATTCAGCATCATATCAAAAAAATAATCCACCACAACCAAGTAGGATTCATACCAGGTATGCAAGGATGGTTCTACATTAGCAAATCAATCAGTGTAATCCACCACATAAATAAAAGGAAAGAAAAGAATCACATGATCATTTCAGTTGATGCAGAAAAAGCATTTGGCAAAGTCCAACACCCATTCCTGGTAAAAACTCTCAATAAAATAGGTATAGAAGGGAAATTTCTCAACATAATAAAGGGCATCTATGCAAAACCAAAGGCCAACATCATTCTTAATGGAGACAGGCTGAAAACATTCCCCCTGAGAACAGGAACAAGACAAGGATGCCCTTTATCACCACTCCTATTTAAGATTGTGCTGGAAGTTCTAGCTAGAGCAATAAGGCAAGAAAAAGAAATAAAGGGCATCCAAATTGGTAATGAAGAAGTTAAACTGTCCCTGTTTGCAGATGATATGATACTATACATAGAAAACCCTAAAGACTCCATGAGAAATCTACTGGAACTAATAGAAAGATTCAGCAGAGTAGCAAGATACAAGATAAACATTCAAAAATCAGTTGGATTCCTATGCACCAATAAGGAGAATGATGAAAAGGAAATCAGGAAAACAATACCATTTATAATAGCCCCTAAAAAAATAAAATACGTAGGAATAAATTTAACCAGGGATGTAAAAGACCTATACAAAGAAAACTACAAAACACTACTGCAAGAAACCCAAAGGGATCTACATAAATGGAAAAACATACCATGCTCATGGATAGGCAGACACAACATTGTGAAAATGACAATTCTATCCAAAGCAATTTACAAATACAATGCAATCCCAATCCAAATACCAACAACATTCTTCAAAGAGATGGAAAAACTAATCATTAACTTTATATGGAAAGGGAAGAAGCTCCGAATAAGTAAAGCACTACTGAAGAAGAAGAATAAAGTTGGAGGATGCACACTACCTGACTTCAGAACCTACTATACAGCTACAGTAGTCAAAACAGCCTGGTACTGGTACAACGACAAATACATTGACCAACGGAACAGAATTGAGAACCCAGATGTAAATCCATCCACCTACGGTCACCTTATCTTCGACAAGGGCCCAAAGTTCATCAAATAGGGAAAAGACAGTCTTTTTAACAAATGGTGCTGGCAAAACTAGATATCCATCTGCAAAAAAATGAAACAGGACCCATACCTCATGCCTCATACAAAAGCTACTTCAGAGTGGATCAAAGACCTGAATATAAAGCCTAAAACGATAAAGTTCGTGGAAGAAAAAATAGGACCAACACTACAGGCCTTAATACATGGCATTAACAGGATACAAACTATAACCATCAACGCACAAAACCCAACAGATAAGCTAGATAACTGGGATCTTCTAAAAAGCAAACACCTATGCTCTTCAAAAGACTTCACCAAAAGAGTTAAAAGAGAACCTACAGACTGGGAAAAAATTTTTGGACAGCACAAGTCAGACAAGGGTCTAATCTCCATAATCTACAAGAAAATCCAATACCTCTACAAAAAAAAGACAAATAATCCTATTAAAAAATGGGTAAAGGAAATGAACAGACACTTCACCAAAGAAGACATTCAAGCGGCCACAGATACATGAGGAAACGCTTGCGATCACTAGCCATTAGAGAAATGCAAATTAAAACCACAATGAGATAACATCTCACCCCGGCATTACTGGCACGAATCAAAAAACACTGGAAATAACAAATGTTGGAAAGGCTGTGGGGAGACTGGAACTCTTATGCACTGCTGGTGGGAATGCAAAATGATACAACCATTTTGGAAAATGATATGGCGCTTCCTTAGAAAGCTACAAAGAGACATACCATTTGATCCAGCAATCCCGCTCCTAGGAATATATCCTAGAGAAAGAAGAGTCGTCACTCGAATAGACGTATGCACACCTATGTTCATGACAGCAATGTTCACAATAGCAAAAGGATGGAAACTAGCTAGATGCCCATCAACAGATAAATGGATAAACAAACTATGGTATGTACACACAATGGAGTACTATGCAATGAGAAAGAACAATGATGAATCTGTGAAGCATCTCATAACATGGATGAAACTGGAGGACATTATGCTGAGTGAAATAAGTCAATCACAAAAGGACAAATATTGTATGAGACCTCTATTGTAAAAACCCATGAAAAAGTTCACACACAAAAATAACAATCTTTGTTGCTTACCAGGGATGGGATGGGTGGAGGGGAAATACTAAATACGCAATAGATAAGTGGTATCTTGGGTGAAGGGTGAGACAGTATACAATACTGGGGAAACCGGCACAACTTGTACAAGAAAAGTTCATGGAAGCTCCATAGACACATCCAAACTCCCTGAGGGACTGAATTGCTGGGCAGAGGGCTGTGGGGACCATGGTATAGGGGAACATCTAGCTAAATTGGCATAACACAGTTTATAAAGACAATGTTCTACATTCTACCTTGGTGAGTAGTTTCTGGGGTCTTAAAAGCCTGCGAGCAGCCATCTAAGATACTCCACTGGTCTCATCCCTTCGGGAGCAAGGGAGAATGAAGAGAACAGGATACAAGGAAAAGATTAGTCCAAAGGACTAATGGACCACAGCTGCCAAGGCCTCCACCAGACTGAGTCCAGTACAGCTAGATGGTGCCCAGCTGCCACCACTGACTGCTCTGACCAGGATCACAACAGAGGGTTCTGGACAGAACTGGAGACGGATGTGGAACAAAATTCTAACTCACAAAAAAATAGACCAGATTTACTGGCCTAAAGGAGACTGGAGAAACCCTGAGATTATGGCCCCCAGACACCCTTTTAGGTCAGTGGTGAAGTCACTTCCGAGGTTCACCATTCAGCTGGGGAGTGGACAGCCCCATAAATCCAAATGTGACTAATAAGGCACAGCAGTCCAGGGACAAGGGCTAGAAGGTAGAAGGGGACAGGAAAGCTGGTGATAGGGAACCCAAGGTTGAGTAAGGATAGCATTGATGTGTTGTGAGGTTGTTAACCATTGTCATAGGGCAACATGTGTACTAACTGTTTAATGAGAAACTATTTTGTTCTGTAAACCTTTACCTAAAGTGAGAATAGCAGCACGATCGGAAGAGTGTAGTTGATGTCACGGAACTGTGCGTGTAGAAATTTTTGAAATAGTGCATCTATGGCTATGTATATTTTCACCAAATAAAACAACAAAAAAAAAAGGTTGAGAAGGGAGAGGGTTGACATGCCATGGGGTTGTTAACCAAAACAATATGTGTACTACTGTTTCATGAGAAACTATTTGTTCTGTAAACCTTCACCTGAAGTACAATTTAAAAAAAAAAAAAATACCATGGTTTATGGGGGACATCTAGATCAATTGGCATAACAAAGTTTATTAAGATAATGTTGTGCATCCAACTTTGGTAAGTGATGTTTAGGGTCTTAAAATCTTGTGAGCAGCCATCTAAGATGTATCAATTGTTCTCAACCCACTCGGAGCAAAGAAGAATGAAGAACACAAAAGACACAGGGAAAATATTAGCTCAAGAGACAAAAGGCCCACATAAACCAGAGACTCCATCAGCCTGAGACCAGAAGAACTAGCTGGTGGCCAGCTACCATCAATGACCACCCTGACAGGAAACACAACAGAGAGTCCCTAACAGAGTGGGAGAAAAGTGTGGAGCAGAACTCAAATTCACATAAAAAGACCAGTGGTCTAACTGAGACTGGAGGAACCCCTGAAGCCATGGCCCCCAGAATCTCTGTTAACCCAGAACTAAAACCATTCCCAAAGCATACTCTTCAGACAAAGATTAGACTGGACTATAAAACATAAAATAATACATGTGAGGAGTGCACTTCTTAGTTCAATCAGTTCGGAGGCAGGATGAGAAGGCAGGAAGTTATTGGAACTGGTTGAGTGTGGTGGAAAGGGGCAGTGTACTGTCACATTACAGGGATCTCAGTAAAGGTCACACAACAATATGTGTACAAATTTTTGTATGAGAAATTAACTTGAACTGTAAACTTTTACCTAAAGCACAATAAAAAAAGAAAAAGAAAATGCCATGGTTTGAGTAAGGTGCACCTTAGTCCTCAAAGTGACATCTTTGCTTTTTAACACTTGGAAGAGGTCTTTTGCAGCAGATTTGCCCAATGCAATATGTCCTTTGATTCCTTGACTGCTGCTTCCATGGGCACTGACTGTGGATCCAAGTAAAAGGATATCCTTGACAACTTCAATATTTTCTCTGTTTATCATGATGTTGCTTATTGGTCCAGTTGTGAAGATTTCTGTTTTCTTATGTTGAGGTGCAGTCCCATATTGAAGGCTGTAGTCTTTGGTCTTCATCAGTAAGTGCTTCAAGTCCTTTTCACTTTCAGCAAGCAAGGTTGTGTCATCTGCACATTGAAGATTGTTAATGAGTCTTCTTCCAGTCCTGATGCCACATTCTTCTTCACATAGTCTAGCTTCTCAGATTATTTGCTCGGCATACTGATTGAATAAGTATGTTGAAAGGATACAACCTTGATGCACACGTTTCCTGATTTTAAACCACTGAGTATCCCCTTGTTCTGTTCCAAGAACCGCCTTTTCGTCTATGTACAGGTTCCACATGAGCACAATTAAGTTTTCTGGAATTCCCATTCTCCTCAATGTTATCCATAATTTGTTAAGATCCACAGAGTCAAATGATTTTGCATAGTCAATAAAACACAGGTGAACATCTTTCTGGTATTCTCTACTTTCAGCCAAGATCCATCTGACCTCAGCAATATACCCCTGATTGCACATCCTCTTCTGAATCCAGCCTTTCCCACCAACTTTTGGGGCTGACGTTTTCTCATTCTATATATACATGGAAGATATCACTCATACCATGGTGTAATTCAGTGAATTTTTTTACCTTTAAAATTGGTCATTGGGGAAGAACACATACACTCATTCAGTTATTTATTATTCATTTATTTAAACAGGTTTAGCTAACTCCACATGACTCGGTCACATCCTAAGGATGGTCATCCCACTATATTCCCTATACCTTGAAAGAGTCCCTTTTTCAGACCCTCATCTTTCACATAGTTAATTTTTTGTTTTCAAACAACCACAAGGAGCTCTGTAGAATAGTAGGGTGCAAGGGTTGCCACTGTGACTGAAATAAAGGACCATTCATGTAAACCATCACGTGATATGCTTGAAGAGAGATGACTCCACATTAAATCAGAAGAAGAAGGAGAAGAGAAGGATGAGGAGGAGGAGCATATGGAGAAGCAGAACAAGAAATAGGAGGAGGCAGAGGAGGGGGAGGAGGCGGAGGAGGAAGAGAAGGAGAAGGACAAGGAATAAAGAGAAAATCTCTACACTTTCACCTCCCTGAACGTGATTAGGTAGTGTTTCTTCAAAAGGTCAGCTTTGAAATGGATAGATTATTTAATTAAGTAGAAAAAAATCAATATTCTTTGCAAAGTTAGAGAAGAAAAGAGAATCACAGCAAATAATTTCCAACAAGCTAAACATTACTGGACCAAACTAAAATGCTGGACACTGAGAGCTTTTCATCATTTGGCTGGTCTTCCAACCAAACGAAACCAAACCCATTGCTGTTGAGTCCATTCTGACTCATAACAACCCTATAGGGCAGAGTAGAACTGCCCCATAGGGTTTCCAAGCAGCAGCTGGTGGATTCAAACTGCTGACCTTTTGGTTAGCAGCTGTTGCACTTAACTACTGTGCCACCAGGGCCTCTGGTTGGTCTTAGACAGCAAAAAATATGTATTTATCACCTTGATTAGGTGCTTTTAAAATATCCATTTGACCTTGGGATTTGGAGAGAGCTTTATAAAATTCTGTCTTAAGAAAAAACTTTGTAGAGATCCTGAGTTGTTCTGTATTTTGAGAAGAACACAGTCGTAAATGAGAATTATGATTATAGTCATCATTCGTGGTCTTGATGCTCTACAGGGATGCCTCCTACCTCTCAGCTGACCCTGACCCTTAATTTGGAATTGCTTTACTACTTCCTATAGGATTTCCCTGGATAAAATAAATCAATTTTTGGTAGTAGAAGAGGCAGAACACAAGACGCTTAATTCAACATAGGCCCACTTAAACTTGATGAGTGGTATCTATACCTTGAGTTCTTTCTTTATTCCAAAATTAGCTTCAGTTTGACAGAGCTGAGTAAGGTAGGTGGCCTTATCGTAAAAATATGACTTCAAATTAAAACACAAAACCAATAGCAGATGATACCCTTTAATGAAAGTGAAGAAAAACATAGGAAAATATAAGAAGGTGCCTGTTACATCCAAAATAGATTCTCAATAATACTTCCAAAAATGTCTTCCAGAAGGCTTACACAGCTGTTCTTCAATACAACCTTTTGGATCAAGGATTGCATTTCATATTCAACTTTATGTTTAGTAGTCAGTATGGCATTTGCAATCTCTCTATTTAACAATGCACTAATAACTACGTACTTTTCAACCCTCCAATCAAAATCTTTATTCTGTCCATTGAAGGAATGTATTGATGGCAGCATAAAGATATTTTTCGATGAAAAATGGCCAACAAAACAACAAAAAATGCTATTTCATGATAAGTGCATACACTAAAGTATGTTCACATATATTATTTAAAGTAATTGTCATAATTTAACAAATATGGTCTTCAAAGTGTGAAACTTCCTTAAAGTTAGACATGTATATCTAAAGAACAAAAAGTGGGATCATGCAAGACTATGAAATCTTTTTATTCTACTGTTCATTCAAACAAGGCAAATGTCTGGAAAAATTCTTTAATAAATATGAGCTGTTCCTCTTCTTTCACTTCCCCTCTTCAACCAAAAACTGTGCAGTCAGGTAGTAGCTCAAGTTTAACAGAACATCTGGAGAAGGGTGATAGAGCTAAATGTGATTCATAATAGCTAACCCCAGACTCTCAGACCTATGGCGAAACAGAAAGACATGATCAGTCTTGTTCTGTCTCCAGAATAAAATAACATCAGTCTTTGTACTCTGAAGTTACCCATACAATCAGACTCAATACTCTGCAAACCTCTACTAAGAACTATGGGCCTGGTATGGTATTTGGGACTGGATCTACATGTTCTCCCTTGTGAAGAAGACACAGATAAGCAATTAGCATTAAATAGAGGCACACAAATATAAATTTTAAAGAGGATGAGGTAGGAGGATTTAATTCCAGTGGAAAGAATTAGCCAAAGCTTCACGAATGACAGAGCATTTCATTTGTGTCTTAAAATAAAAGAAATATTTTTGGAGACAATATCAGGTACAACGATAGCACCGAGTTATGAGAGTGTGAAACTAAAGGCCCCTTGACAGTAAAGCAAATCATCTGGGACCAGCAGGGTCCACAAACGTCAATTCATGGGCTCCCTGCATCAGAACTACTTGGGGAGATGGTTATGAGTGTAGAGTCTATAATTTACTAATTATTTAAGTGTGGGATGGGGCCAGGAATCTGCTGCATTGCCCAGGTTTGGAAGTTATCCATTTAGGATATGTTAATGAAGTAACATGTAGCAGCTCATGAAGAGTGCTGGGATTCCAAGGAGTTCGGGTATTATTCTATAGATAGAAGAAAGTCTCTTGATTCCTGTATTTCCTGGGATTTTGACCTTAGGAAGAATATTTTTCAAAGTCAGAATATTTTTACTTAGAAATATTTAAACTGTTCTTTTATGTTTCTTCCCACCACGCACATTTAAATAGCAAGTTGTGGAACTTAGGGATGAGAGTGTCTGAACAAAAGGCAACAGATAAAAACATACAACCAGAAAGTTTCCTATGTTATCAGCAATAGTTATTTGATTATTCTAACAGTAATGGTTTTACATTTCCTGTCTGACAACAATGTGGTCACTCCTCAGGTATTGATGGGTTATCTATCTCTGAATGAGGGACCCAGAAGGGCTTTTGTCTCTGTTATTGGTCTGGACAAGTCAAACATCTTTGCCACTCAGTTTTCTCCTATGTGAGATCACAATAAGAATGCTTGGTGAGCATCAAGTGACATGGTAAGTATCACGTAAAAAAGTAGATGAAAAAAATTCAGAATAATGAAATTGGGTCTTTATAATCCAACCTTATGTGGATAGGCAGGTTCAAGGCCTATATAGCTAAGTGTTTCCAGGGAATAATCTCTGACTTCTGAGTTCTGGGGTAACAATCTTATTTTCAATTCATATTCAGAACATATTTTTAATTGTGTAAATAGGGTCAGAGCCATCCTGGGACCAGCTATTCCACCAGGAATTTGGGTACTGTGGGTGCCTTGCCACTGATTGCTCTCCTCCCTTTAGAATAAAGAGGAGGGTAGATGGTCAGAGGGAAGAACTGAGCAGATTATAATTCAAAATCTAATTTACAATAAAAAAAGAACGCGTGCTAACATAAAACCTCCACTGAAAAAGTACCTTTGTTGAAAACCTCTTCAACTCAAATCCACCCATCCCCGAGTCAGCGATTGTTCACTAAGGCTCCTGTCAAATGCTGCTCTACTCACAATAGTCACTGGTAGTGACTAGCACATTGCTGATTTATGAACATAACCATAAATCATATTCAGTAAACTACTACTTTAAAACTACCCTCAAAAATATTTTAAGTTCATATTAAGCCAAAACCATTGCCATTGAGTCAATTCTGACTTGTAGTGACCCTATAGAACAGAGTAGAACTGTCTTATAGCATTTCCAAGGCTGTCATCTTTATGGAAGCAGATCGCTACATCTTTCTCCCATGGAGCAGCTGGTGGGTTCAAACAGCTGACCTCTTGGTTAGCAGCCAAGCGCTTAACCACTGCGCCACCAGGGCTCCTTTAAGTTTATATTAGGAAAAATAAATCTATCCTGTTGACATAATTCAGGGTTGTTAAAAGACATGAGCAGCTAGGATTCTGCTCCTTCACCCTCTTGGCCATCCAACATGAACAGATGACTGTCAGATAAAACCTGATGAGTACTGGGAGGTCACAAAAGCCCAAACATGATCCATCCAAATAAAGAACTGTATAAAAAACTGGAACTCTGGAATTATATTGGCTTAATTCATTCTCATAAAGCAATGCAAAGTAGTTATTTTTAACCCTCATTTTATAACTGAAGAAATTGAGGCTTCCAGAGGTAACTTGCTTATGATGTCATGTTAATTTTTGGCAAGTGTCAGAACTGTGTTAGTTATACCTAAAAGAAGAAAGGGAGGCAGGAAAGAGACCTACAAAAGTCATTTCTATCAACTTGCTTTATCCAAGTTTACAGCTGATATCTGAACTGAGGCTAAATGGTTTCCTCTCACATAAGATTGAATTTACCAGGCTACCCAACGCAGGGATATGACACCCAAGTCCCCCAGCAGGTGTCACTGTGGTGTGAGAAAAAGCATCATTTACCTGTCCCAGAAATTGCGTTCTCTACTCAGACTTTTGGAAACCCTGGAGCATAGTGGTTAACAGCTTCAGCTGCTAACCAAAAGGTCAGCAGTTCAAATCCACAAGGTGCTCCTTGGAAGCCCTATGGGGCAGTTCTACTCTGTCCTATAGGGTCACTATGAGTCGAAATTGACTCCATGGTAATAGGGTTTTTATTTTTTACTCAGACTTCTACCACTTGTACATACAGTCAGTAGAATTATATAATATCATAATTGGAAACTTAGATATTTTGTATCTAATTCCTCATTTTATAGACAAAGAAATTGATGCCTAGAAGTGTGACTTGCCCAAGGTCTCAAGCCAATAGGCAGCCAAGACTAGAATATGATTTCCCTGAGAGCCCACGCTGAGTACTATCCCTTGTTATTGTTATTGTTATGTGCCACCCAATTTCAACTCATAGTCACCCCATGTGACACAGTAGAGCTTTCTAGGTAGTAATCTTCATGGGAGTAGATGGCCAGGTCTTTCTTTTGTGGAGCTGCTGGGTATGTTTACACCACAAACCTTTTGGTTAGCAGCCAAGCTCTCTAAAGTCTCCCCTCTCCTCCTTCTTCCTAACATAATTAATGTGAAAGATGAGATCAGTTACAAGAAAGACCCCTTCAAAACGTAGAAAGGCTCTCAGATTAAAATAAGTCACCCCATCTTCGACAGAGTGGGGTTGAAGCTGATCAATGGTGGAGGCATGGGGAAAGAGGATAATAGAAGTAAAACTCTAAGGGTGATGGGTGAGTCTTGGTGGAGGAGCTGATATTACTGGCAAGGTAATCCCTACAGGTAGAAAATTGTACCCCAATTCTCTGCCCCACCCCCCAGCAAAGGAGCACTTCTTAAGTTCATCTAGCCAACTGTCTCAGTCCTATTCCACAGACATCAGCAGCTTTTTTATTACATCAGGGCTTCCCTTGAGTATTTGCCTACAAGGAATGAATGTGCTATCTGTGCCAACAGAATAGTCTGGGGCACCTGGCAGTGACATTTCTCATTGGAAATTAATAAGTCTGTCTGTGCACTTCACTAATATGAGTATGCCCTGGAGAGACAGACCTACTTGTGTGCTGGCTAAGTCAGGTTTGAGAGCTTACAAAGCTGAGGACCCGACTTTGACGTCGAAAATTTCACCTCCCTGAGAAGCCTCTTGGGAGACAACCACCAGCTTTTCTAATGAATGCACCATTCACTGCATATGTCTATTTTTCTTTAAACTTCTACTGAGGTGATTTCACTCCTCTCCACCCCTTCTAGCACTGTTTTTACTTACTGAAGTTATTTCATTGAATACATGTATTTATAGTTTGTACTTGTTTTCAAAATGCAGACACATTATCTCTGCCACTTACCACTTGCATGACCTTGGGCATATCAGAGTTCCTCAGAGCCTTAGCTTCCCTATCAGTAAAGTGGGCATAATAGTGACTGTTTTGCCCATTTTACTTGGTTCTTGTAGGGATCAAATAAATTATTGTATATGGAAAAACCATAAGAAATGCACTTACAAAAAAAAAAAAAAAAAAAAGAAGAAGAAAGAAAGTATTCCAAAATAGGCACTACCTCTCCCATGACCCCATTTATACAATGTAACGCTCTGAACTCATTATACAGAGTGTGTTGAGTAAACTGTGATACTGCCATAAAATCAAATATTAAACAGACATTAAAATGATACCTTAAAAATATAAAAAAATGCACTTTACTCTTGTTGTTAAGGAGCCCTGGTAGGACTGTGGTTAAGACCTTGGCTGCTAACCAAAAGGTCAGCAGTTCGAATCCACCAGCCGCTCCTTGGAAACCCTATGGGGTAGTTCTGCTTTGTCCTATAGGGTCGCTATGAGTCAGAATCAACTCGACGGCAATGGAGTTGGTTTTCGGTTTTTATTGTTGTTATAATTATAAGGCGCCCTGGTAGTGCAGTGGTTAAGTGCTTGGCTGTTAACCAGAAGATCCACAGCTGGAACCCAACAGCCACTCTGAAAGAGAAAGATGTGGCAGTCTGCTCCTGTAGAAATTACAGCCTTGGAAACCCTATGGCATACCTCTACTCTGTCCTTTAAGGTCACTATGAGTTAGAATCAACTTAATTGGATTTTTTGGTTAAAATTGTTATTAACTTGATTTTCAACTACTTAATTTCTGCAGTTTTGTCAAATTGTCACAAAATAGAACATTTTATGCAAGATATTACCAACATCTTCACCTTTTTGAAGCATGCTCATCCTCCAAAACCCAACTCAAATGTCATCTCCATGAAGCCTTTACTGTCCTCTCAATCCTTTCCCAACGGCCTCACACCGTAGGTGTTTGTAACCAATTGCCATCCAAGCATCTCTGACTCATGGCCACTCCACATGTGTCAGAGTAGAACTGTGCTCCATAGGATTTTCAATGGCTGATTTTTTGGAAGTAGCTCGTCAGGCCTTTCTTCGGTGGTGCCTCTGGGTGGACTTGAATTTCCAACCTTTCAGTTAACAGCCAAGCGCATTAACCATTCACATCACCCAGGGACTCCTAGGTTTTTGTACATATGTATTATTTCATTGAAGGCAGGAACCAAGTTTTATCTCTACATCCCTACCTCAGCACTCAGTGCCTTCTGCATGGTATTCTTAAATATGTTGATTAGTTTAAACACAACAAACACTTAATATCTCACACAGTACAAGAGTGTTAGGGAGTGGCTCTGGCTATTGGTCAGGGCTACAGTCATCTGAAGGTCTGACTGGGCTAGAGGATCACTTCCAAGCTTACAGGCATGGCTGTTGGCAGGCGGCCTCAGTTTCTTGCCACGTGGGCCTCCCCTTATGGCAGTTTACAACATGGCAGCTGGCTTTCTCCAGTGTAAGTGATGCATACGGCTTTTTATGACCTAGTCTCCAAGTCACCCACCATCATTTCTACCTTATTCTATTCATTAGAAGTGAGTCAAAGTCCAGACCACAATCAACAGGAGTCAGTTATACAAGGGTGTGAATACCAAGAGGCAGGAATCATTGAGGGCCATCTTGGAGGCTGCTACCACAATGACTGAGTGACTGAATGAAGTGTCGTGTTTATCTTCAAAACACTTCCTACTCAAGGCATTTTATCCTCTTCCATCAACACAGACTCAATTTCACTTATGCTAAAGTATGCTCAGGAATGTAAATGCAAACTAACCATCATTATTAAATTAGATTCAGAAACGATGATATAAAATAAAGGAGTCTGAAGCTAAATAAAAGTGACTTTTGTATTATCTAATCACTGCCCGGAGCCCTGGTGTTGCAGTGGTTAAGAGCTCCACTGCTAACCAAAAGGTCAGCAGTTTGAATCCACCAGTTGCTCCTTGGAAACCCTATGGGACAGTTCTACACTGTCCTACAGGGTCACTAGGTCCTACAGGGTCGCTACGAGTCGTCAGAATCAGCTCCATGGCAACGGGTTTAATCACTGCCCATTCTAACCTCATCTCCATTATTATGTATACATGAGTGACTGAATGAACTTCTACCCTAAATTAACAGAATCTTTTTAGCAAATGATACCAATAAATTCAGCAAGTAGATAAAAACTGAAATAAGATGGCTATTCATTTATATTTTCTAATTTATATGTACTTTTTATTTCCTACTGTATCAAATTCTGCCTTTTTCTCATAGCGTAGACACAATGTATTTATTCAATATTTACAACACGTTGAGCACTACTGTTCGAGGTCCAAGTAGAGGAAGAGTTATGAGATCCCTACCCTTACCCAGTGTATCGTCTATGCTGAAAGACAGACAGATAACATACACTTACAGGCATTTGCTGGAACATTAATTTATTCTATCTCATTCACTGTTTCCCAACACAGAAACTTAGTAAACCTGGGCTCCTAATTGTACTCATTACTGTTATGAATTCCTTCTTGCTTCTGCATTTATTCAAAGCTTCCCCATGTTTTTTGCAGGCTAGTCAGAATGGAATGTCTTCCATGAAGTTTTCCTTGAATCCTGGTGTTTTCAATAACCTTCTGCTTCCTTGAATTTCTATAGCAAATTAGCACTTAACAATGAACTGTCTGACTTCTTTCTCAAGTTGTTTCATGTGAATTAGTCATATTGCCCCAACAGATGGCAATTTCTTTGAGGTCCAGGCCCTTCCTCAATGTTTAGAAGGTACTCAATGAATGCTTGCCAATTGATGGCTAATTAAGATAAAGTGCTTGCTTTAATGTCCTTGGCCAAAACTCTGTGCATTTGAATCTGAACTAATAAGACTAGTATTCTAGGTGTCTAAGGCTGAGCCTAATTTTAATATAAATTTACATAAATTATTTTAATCAAAATAAATGCACAGCGCCTTAATCTTTTCTGTACTTAGGATTTATTGGGGGAGATTAATAAGTTACTGTTTCTTAGTGTGGAAGCTTAGCAATAGGCATGTTAAATCTGTGGTATTTTTTCGTAACTACATAAAAAGGTTACTATTCTTTGCAGCATTCCTTAGATAGCACACCTGAAACAGCCTAAGGTCTTGGAAAGAATTTTGCTTCAGAGTCACAGATACCTGGTGAGTCAAATGCTAACGTTACCATATGGCAGATTTCAATCACTCTAAGCCTCCATTTTCTGATCTATAAAATGAGGATATTAATATTTGCTTTTCAGAGTTACTGAAAGGATTACAACGACGCGCCCAAGTCACCGAGCTCAGGATCTAGCTCACGCTAGCCTTGCCAAAAGCACTTCCACTCTTTCCAGTAAATACTTCTTTAAGAAACACTGGAACACTATTGATCTGAAGGTGACAATTATTGTTAACCATCCAATATACAGAAACAAAAGGAGAAGAAAAATCAATAAATATTTTCAAAAACATCTTTATCAGACAAAGTCCTCACAGCTAGCCACATCCATGAGTTGGCTGAAGAAAAGTTTGGGCGGTTTAGACCCACAGTTTCTTCAGATTTCAATGGACCGTGAAACAGCCTTGAATCAAAGATAGTTAACAAAGAAGAAAAGCTGAGCAAAAGAATGGTCCAAGACAAGCAAAGAGCCTTGTAACTATAAACATTGTTCTCTCTCTCTTTTTCTCCCCCACTTTGGTTTGTTTACCCATCTTTATTTGAGTACCATAACTGATTATTATTATTCTGGACAATCAGGCTTCACTTGAACAGTCACATGTTTCAACACTGGCCCTCTGTGTCCCATCCACAATACTACGTGTAGACTCTTGGTTTCAAAGGCATTTAAATTCTAGAGGTGATGGCCAATTCCCATGTAGTGCTTTAGTAATAGTACTTGGCTTTTAGTTTTATAGTTTTTATTATTATTATTCTCACAAACAATCTACAGTGTTGAGAAATTGTCTTCAGATGTGTTTCTAAGTCGCAGGTATGTTTGTTACCTACATTTATTTGTAAAAATATCCTCATACCTTACAACATATTTAGCTATTATTCCAAGAGAGAAATTCAAGGTGGCATCATGTTGCTTGAGCAAAGTAGACTAAATTAAAATTTCGTTTCAATTGGTTTTTAGAAGAAATTTGAACAGTAATATTCATCTAAAGAGTAAAAGTTGCTGGGCTGGGAGTCAGGACATGTGGGCCCCAGTTAGGGGCTAGATCATTATGGTCTGTGGCCAAGAAGAGTAAAAGTAGATGATGGTCAGCTAAAGGGCTAGAACCAGCCACAGAAAAAAAAAAATCTTTGAAGAAAACTACAGAGGGGTAAGATGATCTGTGCTGTGGGTATAACAAGAATGATATTGAGTCAGATTCCACAGGTTAGCCCAAACTTCCATGTTCTCAGGGGAAAACTGTAGGGAAGGATTGGAAGATTGGCAAAAATTTGATCAAGGACAGTTTTCAGTGAGGAGGATTAATGCTAATACCTCAGCTCTAGAGAGCGTTGGATTATCTTCATCCTCATAAGTCAATCTCAGATAGCCTCTTGACATTCTTAGGGTGATGTGCAAAGGGCTTCATGGTTCATGCTGAACTGAGCTGTTCTACTCAAGAAACTACTGTGCAGCTGACAGCAAATAGAAATGGCTGTGTTGTGGTTCTAACTTGTTGATCTAATGGGGCTCTGAATCTTGTAAGGCTTGGTAAGATTCTCCTCTGGAATCTTAATCAGATCTTTTTTAGATTTTGGGACACTGTTTTTTGGATGTGTGGGCTGACAAAATAGAGGAACATAATCTCCATCCTTGAGATTGAACTTGAACTATCCAAACAGAGGCAGTTACTATTTTGTTTCCTTGGTAAGAAAAAGAAATTGAGTAGTGCTTCAAAATAGGATCATTCTTTTAAGCCCAGGCTTGATGTATGGTAGGTAAGTGTGCACAGTTCTGTTTGCACAGAAGAAGTCAATGTAAAGAGATTCAAGGCATCTATGTGAAAATTTCCTATTATGTGCCAGCCCAAGTAGCCACAGCGAGAGGCAGCCAATTGGATGAATCGTCTAAGGGGAGTTAAGTGCAGACTCCCAGTCAAGATGGGAGGAAATGAAGAGATTAGTACTCAATGTCATCAGATTGTAAAGGAAGTAAAGGAGAGTACCAGCAGAAGTCTCAAGACTAAAATCCTAAGATTTGGCAAGTAGCTCTGCAGTATCACATTGATAGGGCTGAGGGCAAAGATACCTGGGTGTATTTAGAATGGTTGGCTTATAGCCCTTCTGATTAAGATAAAATTTTCTCCAATGCCAATGCCAATACAGTCACTCCTAGTCATCCCTTGGGAAGAAGACTTGGACTTTGTCTACTTCCATATCAGCAGATTTCTAATAAAATGACTTACTCTCTGCTTTTTAGTAGTTAAGGAGCCCTGGTGGCACAGTGGTTAAAGCAATCGATTGCTAATTGAAAGTTCAGTGGTTCGAAACCACCAGATGCTCCATGGGAGAAAGATGTGGTAGTCTGCTTCCGTAGAGATTTACAGCCTTGGAAACCCTATGGGGTGGCTATGAGTCAGAACTGACTCGAGGGCAGTGGGTTTTAATGGTTACTCATGTACATCTCTTGTCTCTTCCAGAGTGGAGTTGGGAGTTCTGAGTACAGAGACCTTGTTTAATTCACCTTTGAATCGCTTCTACCTTACAGTCTTGTGGTATGAAAACAATACCTGAACAGTAATATGATTATTAAACAGTATCAAGGAATGAAGGAGAGGGAAGGAAGAAAGGGCGTGGGAGAGTGAAGAATGCAAACACTATTATTCTCAGTAGTCCCTTGACTTCTCTTTCTAAGTAGGCTAATGATGCTCTTCCAGAAAACTTGCACTTGACTCTGCTACATTACCAATTTCCACGTGCAGCTGTCAACCTTTTCTTCCCCAAGAGCCTAGTCCTTCATATGTTCATCCATTTATTCTACAAATGTTTACTGGGCTCCTCCTCTATTTCAGGCATATCTCTAGATGCTGGTCATGTGTAATAAAGAAGATAAGTTGGGTCCCTGTTCTCATGGAACTTACAGTTTAGTGGAAAGTAAAGAAAAAACATAAATAAATCAATGAACCAGAAAAATAGCAAAGTTCTGCAGAGAATGAACATAGGGTGGTGTGATAGGAGGAGACTCGGGATCAGGAAAGGCCTCTCTTTGAGAATCTAGGAGGGCAGTCCAGTCAGGAGCAGACATTGCAAGGGCCCTACAGTAGGATCAAGTCTGAGGAGTTCAAAGAACCAAAAAAGAACCATGTGGCTGGAGAGTAGTAAGGAACGGGAAGCAGAACAAGACAACAAGGAACTGAGGTAGGCACAATTACATAGAGCTTTGAAAGGCAGTTTAAGGAGTCTGAATTTTATTCCAAGTTTTCAGCTGGGAAAGGCATAATATAATTCATATTTATAAATATCACTGTGAATTAAAATGCAAGGGGAAAAATGGAAGCAGAAAAACCGATTATAACATTATTTCAGTAGTCCAGGGGAGAGACGAGGGTGACCTCCAATAAAGTGTTGAGATTAGAGCTAGGAACAGATATAGTGTAAGTTTTGTATGTGGAGCTAATAGGACTTGCCGATGGCTAGGATGGAGAGGATGAGGAAAAGAAAGGAAGTGAGAGACCTCCATTTTTTTTTTTTATTTTATTTATTAACCCACTGATAGCAGTGTCCATTTACAGAAATGAGTAAGACTCAGGAAGAGCAGACTTGAGAAGGGAAATCCAGTGCTCTGATTTGGTTCAGTTAATTTGGATATACTTTTAAAACTAGTAGAAGTTAATTAAGTAGCTGGTACCAATAGGTCAAGTGTTTGTTTTAGAACTAGAGAAAAGATCTATTTAGAGGGTTTAAAAAGCTCATTTCTGATTCGAGGGTCAACGTGAGCATATTCCATCCACCACAACACATACTGCACACTTGTGTTGATACTGTCCTTTAAAAAAATTATCAATAAATCAAATTAACAGGTCAGAGTAAAATAATGAACTATAAATATACTGAGGTGTTCATTAGAGGCCAAGTAAGTCCTGATATTTACCCTAAGACAGAGAGAGAAAAAAATTTTTTTTGAGTAGCAAAGTATTGAAGCTGGTACCTGAAAGTCCCCTGTGTAGTTTATTATTTAATTCTTGGAAGATATGAACATGTTGAATGCCATAGTGTTAGAATTTAAAGATAATTTGGTTCTTTATGGAACCAAGTTGAATACAGCAAATGTTTTGAACAAAATCTGTCTTCAGAACATAAAAAGCAGAATTGCATCTATATAACATTAAGAAAAAGAGCCAAGAAGAACTGGAAGCACATATCTACCTATAAGCACTTTGAGGAGCAGGCTAATATTGAATGATAATTACTAGTAAGATGAGCTGTCAAATGTTAGGAAAACAGACTTTAAGTTTTGGAAATATTCACTTTGCATAAAAACATAATAAATTCACTTGGATTATTATCTGTGTCGTTAGTAGTTTAAGCACATTAGCCACCTGCGTACTAGAAGGTCTTTTTCAAAATTCTTCTTTTTTTTTTTTTTAATATTTTAAGTGCTTTGGAAACTACGTAAACAGCCAGCCCTACTTAGGTCACCTCATGACTTCATCCCTGGCTTCAACTATCACCAGCCAGATGGATGCGTTGCCTAATATTACAAGGGACAGTTAGAACAACCATCTTGATTAATATTATACAAAATGTCGGAGACTTTCGAATCTGATCTTGGCATGACATGATGGAAACTCTCCAAATCCAAGGATTGTAGAGAGCTGTACAATCACCACACAAAGGGACTGATGTGTTACAATTGAATTCAGGCAATGATTATATATAATTGTATCATTACCGTCATTACCTAGAGTGAGATTAATGGAATCAACTATTCAGAAAAACAAGAAAGAAATTAGCTTTGAAGTAGCATAATGAAAGATTTTAATTGTGGGAAGAATTCAGTCACATTTTAAAATTACTGGTTGTGATTCCATCAAACTCGCTAACCCCAAATCTTATTCACTGCTTCAATGTATCTGCTTTATTTCATTTGGCCACACAATGATTAACAAAGGTCAGATAACCACAAAATAGAACCTCACGATGAAGCTAATAAACCAACCTGTCCAAAACGTTTATTTTAATAAATGGGCAGCAGCAGTTAGAAAAACACCTATTGACAAAGCAAAGAAATGAAGTGTTCTTTTAATCTTTTTATGTACCATGAAAGTTACCATCAGTGGCATAACCCCTTTTAGAAGCAAAATAACATGCTAGAGATGAGGACAAAATATGTTTCGTATCAAGTTGGAAATTAAAGATTCCTAACATTTAAGATAAGTTAATGGTTCAATTTTATTCAAATTCATCCATATCGTCTACATGCCATAATTTCAGTGGTTGTTTTTTCACCAGAGGCTATGGAAGCCCTGGTGGCTCAGTGGTTAAGAGCTCAGCTGCTAACCAAAAGGTCGGCAGTTTGAATCCACCAGCCGCTCCTTGGAAACCCTATGGGCTGGTTCTACTTTGTCCTATAAGGTTGCTATGAGTCGGAATTAACTCCACGGCAACGAGTTTTCTTTCTCTCTCTCTTTTTTTTTTTTATTGTATATACTTATGCCGGGAATTTTCCAAGCATAAATATATATGATATGAAAGAGTCCTGCTAGCGCCTGTCTAAGAATAAGGAGAAGTTCCTAACCACAGTTTCTGCAAAGAGATGATCCTGGGATTCCAGATTATAGGGGCTTTGACACCTGGAGATGAACTTTCTTTCCCTTCTAGTCACTGAGGCTCCTTGGAGACTCTCAAACGGGGGCTCTTGGAGGGATAATGGAGAAGCTAAGCAGTCTGAGACCCAGGAACAGATTTGAATACTTAGCTCTATACTTAAACTTAGCATTTGGTTATGGTTCATGGTTTAGATATTTTTAAAATACACATTTCTTGTCAGTTGTGTTCAATAATATATCAATCAATGTTAAATATTATTCACATTCTATCTAAATTGCAATATAAGTAATTTACATCATGGGTTTCTTCGTATTATCTCTGTGTTCATTCTGGGAACTCAGAAGAATAAAGAGCTTCATTTCCTATAGTCTAGAAAAACAGTATTTACAATATTCCAGGTATTCTCTGTAGAATAACAACTACTTACTCCTTAAATAATGAAGCACTTCACATATTTTAAGTCTTTCTTATACATCTATATTTTACAAAAAACTTAAGAGGTAGAAAATCCAGGAATTATTACCTCCTTTTATAGATTAGGGCATAAAATAGAAAAGTGACTCAAGCTAAAACAGATAAAAAGTTGAAACTGCTTCTTCTTATTCCTAGTTCAAAACCCTTTTCAAAAACCATGTTTTCACTTACAGTCACATGGGAACGCTAACATTTTCCAGTGGTGGAATCTATCCACATTCAGTCACGCCCCCTGTGCCTCCATGGTCTAAGCCACTATCATCTCCTTCTGAGTAACTGTAGTAATCCTCTTGCTAGCTCCTCCTTCTACTCTTTCCTGATCTCATCTCCTTTCTCCCCTGTAGCCAGTGTTATCATTTCAAAATGGATTATGTCGTGTATCTGTTTAAAACCTTTCAATGACTTGGCACTTGCTCTGAGAAAGAAAGACAAAAACCTTCATTGTGGTCTTATTTTCTTTAGATAGCTATTCAAATGTCACCTTATACTCCCTGACTACGTTCTATCAAATAGACTTTCTTCTACCCACTCACACTCATACCTCTCACTCGGCTTTAGTTTTCTTCATGATACTTACCACCACTTGACATACTCTATATTTATTTGTTTAGTTGTTCATTAACTCTTTTCCTTAGGACTCCATTGAGTTCTTTTTTTTTTTTTTCCCCCCACTTCGGTATCCCCAGCATTTAGAGTAGCTTCTCATAGTAGGTACTTGGTGTTTGCTGAAAAATGAATGCATAGATGCCCCACAATGCCCTTAATGATGTAGCCTCTGCCTACCTCTTTAACCTCAACTCTCCCAGCATTTCCTCTTGCTCTTGGCCATTACTTTCCTCCAAGCCCACTACCCTTCTTCACGTTCCTCGTATATGCCAGCCTTCCTCCCATCCCACTGTCTTGATCCTAAGCCTGGAAAGTATTTGTCTCCCAACCCTTCTGTAATCAATGCTTGCTTCTCCCAGTAGGCTATAGGTTGCATGACAGCAGGATTTTACTGTTGTTGGTCTGCTCACTTTTGTGTCACCGATGACTGGTCTATAGAGTGGATCACTTTGAGATGATGTTCCTAGTTATTTATATCCAAGTAGGTGATGTGTTCTTCTACTGTATTAAAATCCATTCTACATTTTGCATTGACAGGTTCATATTTAAGAGTGCATCAGTGAATAAACTGGGTAAAGTTAGGCCATCCAGAAACTATCATAAATGGAACCTCATTAGCAAATTGCCATCTCTATTTGTGTAGTTAGTAATGGCAGGTTTGGTGTGGCTTTCACAAAGCTAAATGCTTTTAGTGAAAATTAATCTACCATACTCTCAAAGCTTCATTTTGTTTGACCAGGCAATGTTTCGTTCTGTAGTACATGGGGTCTCTATGAGTTGAAGCTGACTTGACAGCAACTAACAAGTCCTTGCTTATCTGCAAAGCACTATATTGGTTCATGAGGATAAATAATGTTAAGCACAACCAATATGTTCTTCTCTCCATGGAGCTAAGAGTCTAATGATGGAGAATGGCATTAACCTGTATTACAGTATTACATAATATTGTTAAACCTATAATTAAAAACTGAAACAAGTACCCTGAAGGAAAGGAGCAAGGAGCTGAGAGAACAGAAGACAAAAATATCCCATTTGGAGCAAGAAGTTCAGGAAGGCCTCTCTACACAAGAGTCACTTGTGTTGATGGATGAGTGAGAGTTAACTGCAAAAGCCAGGAAAGATCCCTTGTCTTCCCTGCCTGGGAATCTCCTTACCCTTTAAGATCCATCTTCTTGAAGCCTTTCTTGATTCCCCCATGTCAGGTGGGTTGCCTCTTCCTCTGTTTTCCCTTTAAAACACTCTCTTTATGCTCTGCTTAGAAGTTTATCACAATGAAATTATCTGTTTATATCTCTCTCCATACAGTTTTGTGAGGCCAGGATGTTGTTTCATTTACTGCAACATCACTGCTCAATCCCAGGCACACAGTACGCACTCAGGAAACGTTGCATGAATGAATTGACTCTTCTTTGATCCTGCCATGATGTCTGGTATTTCCAGGTAACCCATGTGTTTTAATTAAGGTTTTCGAAGTGTAGATTTTTTACAATGATGGAATTCTGAGCAATGCTGTCTCATTATGTTGACTTCATACTCTAGAATCTGTGTTTGTCTCATTATGTTGACTTCATAGTCTAGAATTTGTGTTTATACAAGATATAAGGATTTTTTTTAAGCTTATTAGAATACAGGACATCAGAGATTAACACCTCAGCTCCAAGTATTTGGTGAGATGAATTTTAATGACCCAGGAACACCTGATGGGAATGCGATCCTGGACAACAAAGTTTCGATTCAGGGTGGTAAACGCGCCACACAATTTTGTAGTAATAACCAAGCAAGACTTATGGATTCTTTATAGCAACGATTAAACTGAAACTGCCCGGAAGTTCCATAAGGCTAAGTGGTACTTTGTCATGCAATAACAATTCTGTTTGGTTCAGCAAAAATTCAAGGAAATTCATAGGTCTTCTTTCCTATGGAGGTTTCTGCATTTCTGCTAGATTAGAGATACACTGGATGGGCCCTGTTTCCCCCATAGTGTTCCGTTGCCTAGCAACCAACACGTCTAGGCATTACAAGGATGGGGGCTACATGAATGCACACTGTCACTCGCTTTTATCAATAGAGAAGACGAAATGCAGTGGGGGAGACAACTATAAATCAACAACAACAAAAATAGAACTTCTAAAAGTTTGCTGAAGAATCAGCAAACTATAAAAAATGTAAAGGTGATCTGCATGTAGTTTAAGCTTTCTCTTCAGTGCTTGCAGAAAGACATGCTTTTTGTATTTGCAAGTCTCCCCTAATATCTAAAATTCATAGCAAAAACATGATAATAGTAAACTTATGTTGATAGGTATAATAATAAATTCCTTCATATCATCTTCCAACTAATGTTTTTGGTTTTGCTTTTTTATATTTTCATAAATAACATTCATTTAAGAGAAACCATTATGCTCTGTGGAAAAACTAATATTTCAAATCTTTATCCTTTGTGGACTACCAAACTTTTCCGCTGCCCTTACAATCCTGGGTCAATATGGATTACTGATTAAAAATTTAGAAGGAAGAGAGGATGCAATAAAGCAGGTAAAGCAAAAGCTGAAGTATGGAAGTAAGGTGGTTGCTGTCGGAAATGGAAAGAAATAAGTGACTCCAAAACCAGCTGGCAAATTTAACAATAGAATCATTGATGAAAGAATGGGGGGAAAGTGTAGGAAGAATAACAGGAGAGGAAAGGGATAAAGTGTGAGAGCTAGGGATGGAAAGAGAAAGGGAGGGTAATGAAGGCAGTGAGCAGAATTGGTTTCCTAGTGAAAAGGTTAATTAAATCTTTCGTGGCCTGAAATTCTTAAAGAACTACTTTTCTGAGCGAGTGTGTATTCTTTGTAAACGCACAGAGATGATAATGATTCTCTCCTAACATCCTTTTCATACAAATGCTTTAGAGCATTTTTAAAACGGACAATAATTTATTTTTTAAAGCTTCTTACACAGAGTTTACACATAGGAAAAATAATTAACGCTGCTGACGTGCAAATAAATCTTACAAAGCCAGAGTTTGCCCTCTTTTCATTGTTCTGCTTTGTTTTCTCCAAAATTTAAAACCAACAAGCAAACAAAAAGCAAATCTTATATCCCTATTAAAATAAATGGCAAAACACGTGAACTCTTATAAACAATAGAAAGCACAACACCCACAGGGCTCACAGCGCTTCAGTCCTGTTGCAAAGACCATGAGCTTGATTTCTAAGCTGAAGAAATGATTATAGATCATCCCAGGAGGGCACCAACCACTAAGATGGCAGCAACGCTATTTGTTTTCTGCCTTTTGTGTGTTTCTTAACGTTAATCTCGCTGAGCTGTCACACAGAAACTGGCAGCCCGGGGCAGGTTAGGGGCTTGGGGAAGGAGGGTGGAGTTTTTGATGTCAGTCTAAAGGGCAACCGCTGATCAGTATAATCAAGAACACACAGTCCATTCAAATGACGGCAAAACGTCTCCTCATTGTCCCCCTTTTATGGATATCCATGTAGTTTCTACACACTTGGAAGGTAATGCCTGCAGTATATATATACTTTCTGTTTGTTTCTTCTATATTTAGCCTTAACTTTGACTTTAAAAAGCATTTGATTTATTTGTTTTCAGAATCGCAGGGTATTCTGACTACTGAAATAATTGCAGTTGATCTGGCTATAAGTTGTAGGAGAAAAAGTATTAATATACTTGCTCAACAAGATAAGCCAGCATTCCTAGAGCCTCCTGTGCTTAAATAGAATCCTTCCATGTGGAAAATCAAAGCAACAGAGTGCTGCAGTTCCTTCAGGGAGGCATTGTTTTTTCTTTTCCATTTTGCCAGAAAGCAAACACAAGAATGAGAGAGAGAGGAGAGAATCTGTCATAGACATGTCATCCTGCCCTCAAGTCTTGCGAGAAGATGGCAGTGGTTTCAGCTCCAAAGAAAGGCATTTCATCCTTTCTTACCAGTAAGAGATGAGTCCAGTTTGTGAAAATTGGGCAGGACAGATGTTTTCATAAGTTCTCTAATGATAATAATAGTAATCAATGGGAACAGTCATAGAACCAGGGATGGCAGAACAATGTAATGGAGCATCTGTTACGGTGATATTTATTGTTGTTTGGTCTACGAAGAAAAACTCTTCAAATACTTTGCGCTTCAGAATAGGTTCAAAAATAGGCATTTTCTTACTTAAGTCTTTATTTCTTCCTCTTTTTTAACGTATGCACATTTACTTTCTCATAGTTATGGAGCAAAGATAGTTTTAGCATTAATGAATTAGCCCTAGTGATACCAATATATGTCACCTGGATGAAAGGACGGGCAATATTTGTAATTAAAGAATTCATTCACAGACAGAATTCAAAGCCCTAGCATTTAGACAAGAATTAAAACCCATCCCGGCTACATTAAAAAACTATTTGAGGATGTATTATGTTCAAGTTTCTGCAGTAAGTGCTTGGGAAAAACAAAGACATCAAAATGCTGCCTCTACCTTCTAGGCATTTTCAATCTAGTTAAGAAGGTAGAATTTATAACTCAAAAAATGACTTCAATCCAAGGCAGAAGGAAAGCGACTTCTAGGAAAAGACCACTGGGTGAGTAATTAGTTCTGGCTCTACCTCCTGAGCGGTGGCACGTAAGGTCCATTAGCTCCTAAAAGAAAATAAACCAGAGAGAAAAAAGAAAAACATAAAACAAAAACAAAAACACCTTGCCACCGAATCTAGACTTAGGATGGGGAAATGGCCAGGTCTTACTTGAGCTCTTCCTTTGTCCACCCACCAGAGAACCATGACTTGTCATAGAAAGACTCTATGACTCTTTAGTCATTTATAAAATGACCAAAAAAAAAAAAAAAAAAATCCCCCAAACCAATCTCCTAGGAGCTAGCCCTGGCTTGTAAAAATTTCTGAGATACAAGTCAGACACTTCGCATACAAATCATTTACATGTATATGTTGATAGCAAAATATATAATTTAACATATTATGGGATGAAGCACTTATTTGCCTCATTAGCTATTATTATCAAGAGTATTTGTCATCATAAAATAGTGGTAGATACCATTTATTAAGCACTTACTATATGGCATCAGGATTGGAGGAACACTAATTAACAACCTGTGATATGCAGATGACACAACCTTATTTGCTGAAAGTGAAGAGGACTTGAAGCACTTACAGCCTTCAGTATGCATTACATCTCAACATAATGAACACAAAAATCCTCACAGCTGGACAAATAAGCAATATCGTGATAAATGGAGAAAATATTGAAGTTGTCAAGGATTTCATTTTACTTGGATCCACCATCAATGTCCATGAAAGCAGCAGTCAAAAAATCAAAAACACATTGCTTTGGGCAGATCTGCTGCAAAAGACCTCTTTAAAGTTTTAAAAAGCAAAGCTAGAACCTTGAAGACTAAGGTGTGCCTGACCCAAGCCAATAGTATTTTCAATCACCTCATATGCCTGCAAAAGCTGGACGATGAATAAGGAAGACCCAAGAATTGATATCTTTGAATTACTGTGTTGGCAAAGAATACTGACTATATCATGGATTGCCAGAAGAACAAACAAATCTGCCTTGGAAGAAGTACAGCCAGAATGATCCTTAGAAGTTAAGATGATGAGCTTTGTCTCACATACTTTGGACATGTTATCAGGAGGGACCAGTTCCTGGAGAAAGACATCTATGCTTGGTAAAGTAGAGGGTCAGCAAAAAAGAGAAAGACCCTCAAGAAGATGGTTTGACACAGTGGCTGCATCAACGGGCTCAAATACAGTAATGGTTGTGAAGATGGTGCAGGACCGGGCAGTGTTTTGTGCTGTTGCAGATGAGGTCACTATGAGTTAGAACTGACTTTAAGGACCATTGAACATCCTCATTTACAGTTAATTAAACTAAGACCAAGAAAGGATAAGTCATTTGCTGAAGGTTATCCACGTATATAGTTATAGACACAGTACCCAAGCCTGTTGATTCCTATTTCAGTCCTCTTTTAGTGTTTTAATGCCTCAAAATAGTAAAATGCTCAGGGAAGAATATAGTTCACTGAATTTCTAATTAGGTAAAAGGTTAAACAGAAAGCTCTTTTTTAATGTCAATCCTTGTTGCTGAAAATCTTTCTAAAGCATATAAGTTGGATTTCCTATTTTAGTAAACACAGTAGAAGTACAATATATATTTCTTGGCTTCAACATGCTACAGTGAAGAGAGTACCAAAGTGGTACTTATTTGAGTTCTACTGCCAACTAAGTTAGCTATGTGCTATACACCTGCGTAGATTGTACCTGAAAGATTCTCAGTGAATCACACCTCATGATATTCACCTCCTTTTATGGTGCCTCACGCATAGACTCTGTGCTTGGTCATATGTCTTGTGTTGCCCGATGGCACATTAGTAAATGTAACATAAGCAAGACTTGCCCATTCGAGAAAGCTCTGGTAACCATGTGAAGGAGTCCAGTCTAGCCTCCATGAGATTGAAAGACCACAGGAGAGAGATCCCGGCTGTCCTGGCCATTGCCATCGCAGTTGAGCTCAGTCCTCAGCTGTGGAGCCCAGAACCCACCACTTTTAAGCACCTATGTGGAGCTATGAATATTAAAGATTAATTACCCTAGAAGATTTTTCCCTAAGAGGACAATATTCCCTCTTCAATGCTTGAGTCTTCAATGAACAAAGATTAGCAAGGGGATCCAAATCTAGTTACAGCTTATTCTCATACACTCCTTTGTACAGCAGCTGATTATATGTCCTGTGTTTCAGTAAGGACCCTATCTTCCCCACCTTTTTAAGGCAGGCTACATATAGTGATTCACTTTCAAGAATGGAGTATGGAAGGAGAAAACTAGTAACTTTACAGTGGAAAAACCAGGCAAATACTATCTTAACCAAGTGAAGAAAGTTACCATCACTAGTGATACCACACGGATGTCAACTACCTCCTGATAGAAGGTAATGAGAAGGACACTTTGTCTATGTGGTACTCAGCCCCATACGACATAGCCTCAGTCTAAACATGAGTAAAACATCAGACAGTTCCAACTTCAGGAACAGTCTACAAAGTAACTGGCCATTATTCCTCAAAACTGTCAAGGTCATGAAAAACAAGGAAAGACTGAGAAACTCGCAGAGTAGACGAAGAAGAGATGACAATAAATGCCCTGTGGTATACTGGATTCAATGTGAACCAGGAAAAGAACGTTAATGGAAAAAAAAATGAGTAAAATCTAAATCAAGTTTGGAGTTCAGTTTTATTTAAAAAGGGAGAGGGGTGGAGTTGTCATATAATATCCTTCCAACCTAAAGAAGAAATTTTTTTAAAAAGGCATTGTCCAGAGTGAGAGGATTATCTCTGCACATTACCCACCCTAAAGGGCAAGATTTTATTATGCATCTAGACACAGAATACACTAAATGAAGTGGAACTGTTATCAAAGCTAAGGTATTTTTCAAAACTAGAGCAAAACGGTAAAGAAAAGAAGATAAAGTGATCTTACCCTTATATCATCTTATTTTTTCCCCTCCTTCCTTCCTTCCTTCCTCCGTCCCTCCCTCCCTTCTCTCTCTATATAATAGACGCTACCAAGTGACATAAACGGTTAAGCACTTAACTACTAGCTGAAAGGTTGGTAGTTTGAACCCACCCAGAGGCGCCTCTGAAGACTCTGAAGACAGGACTAGCGATCTGCTTCCGAAAGGTCACAGCCTTGAAAACCCTACGGAGCAGTTCTCCTCTGTACGCATGGGATCGCCATGAGTTGGAATCGATTCAACAACAAATAACAAAAACATATATGTATGTAACTTTTAACAACAATATTAAAAACCAATACGCATGCTATAAAAGTTATTAGTAAATATGCTTAGGTCATTTCTAACAAACGACAGATCTTCTAGTATCAACGTCCTCTACTAATCCTTTGTTATCCTGAAGCATAAAGATAATTGAAGTATCACCATTTTCCTATTTTGCACATACAGATTAGTGTTGGGAAGTGGGCACTAATCCCATTGGTTTATCTAAACTAATTTTTTTTTTTTTTTTTTAATGACAAGATGGCCTGTGATGGAGATGGGAAGAATCTAAAATTTTGCAACAGTCTGCAAGGATAAAAGTTCACACTTCAACAAAAGTGCATCTGGCTCTTTAAATATTCATGAAAATAGTACTATAAGGCCTCTGCTCCATGGGGTGTTTACTTCCTTTTCAAGAGTTTAGTTCTGCAAATGTGATGGTAAAAAGGTTGGTATATGATCCTGAATAAAGCTATTGTGATTAAAAAAAAAAAAAAAAAAGAGAGAGATTCTGATGGTAAACTGCATCATCTCTGCCTTTTGATTTTTTTTTTTGTGTTTAAGGCATATTGGAAAGAGATCAAGAAGTGCCACCTGGCAGATAGCATAAAGCAGAGCTAACGATGCAACGGACAGAAGCAGATGACCAGGAAGAATGTGCTAATTCTAAATACGTCACGTTTAGAATTGGTCACACTCTCAATTATGTGTCGACAAGGGTCATTCCCTCCCGGCAAGTGATCGGCTCCCAGTGATGAGGAAGGATGATGGACTACCTGGTAATTGATTGTCCTGAATGAGGAAGAACTCCTGTTTGAGGTCCAAGCATCTATGTTGTTGAAACCCCAACTCTGAATTACAGGATGATTATCTTAAATCTCCCCAGCAGGGGTCACTAAGCTAATGACAAATACAAGCTCAGTTACAATACGTACTCACTGTTTCCATTGACAACATGAGGGAGAAAAAAAAATGTGTTGTCAATGACCCTGCTGGGGAGGCTTTAGATGAAAACACAAAATATTTCTCAGTAATAATGACAGTATCTTATATGGAAAGTCAAAATAGAACAGTTGCATTTTAGTGTAATGTTTACAAAGAGGGCAATAGTTTACAGCCTACTAATCTTTAGAATTATATATAGATAAGTTTGGTGTAATAGTCAAGCATTACAAATACATATATACGTGTGTGTGTGTGGCGCAGTAGTTAACAGCTCAGCTACTAACTGAATGGTTGGCAGTTTGAACCCACCAGCTGCTCCGCAGGCGAAAGATGGGGCAGCCTGCTTCTGTAAAAGTTATAACCTTGGAAACCCTATGGGGTGGTTCTACTCCGTCCTATAGGGTCATTATGAGTCAGAATCGACTCGACAGCCATGGTTTATGTTAGTCCTAATAATGGATAATTAATGATTTTTCAACAGTAGTTTTACTTAAACTTTATACTTAACTGATTTAAACATAACAGAAGAAATAGCGTTTTATTTATACACAACCTGATTTCATTTAGGACTAGGTCACTTATGTCAGTCTTCACGTCCAGTAGTGACATTGGTCCGCTTGATCTGGTACTTCATCCTCTTAAGTCGTTGATGTCGAGTTGATTCTGACTCACAGTGACCCTATAGGACAGGGTAGAACTGCCCCATAGCATTTCCAAAAGTGTGTAATCTTTACAGTAGCAGACTGCCACATCTTTCTTCTGCAGAGCAGTCAGTAGATTCAAACAGCCAACCTTTCGGTTAGCAGCTGAGTTCTTAACCACTATGCCACTAGGGCTCTTCATCCTCATATGTTCTAATTAAAAATAAATAAATAAATAAAAACAGTTGCCGCTGAGTGGATTCTGTTTCATGGTGACGCCATGTATGTCAGGGTGGAACTATGCTCAGGTAGGGTTTTCAGTGGCTGCTTTTTCAGAACTAGATCACCAGGACTTTCTTCTGATGTACTTCCAGGTGGACTTGAATCTCCAACCTTTTGGTTAGCAGTTGACTGCATTATACCAGGGACTCCATGCTTTCTAATAGGTTGCATTTATATTAGATAGTAACAGTGAAGGTCTGAGAACTTTTACTTAGCCATCCTAAACCATTTCTAAAGTTTAAAAGACAGTAGTGGATAAAATGTCCTGTGTCATCTTATCAGCCAACAAATCCAAGGTCTTTTGCAGAACCTGCAAGGGCTTAGATGATCTAGTTTCTGCTACCTCTTTTACCTTTCTTCCTATCTCTCTTGCATTGATTACTTTGCTCCAGACACACTGGCTCCTTGATGTTCTTCAAACAACCCAAGTGCGTATCCCTCTTAGAACGTTGGCACTTGTTCTTGCCTCTGCTGGAAACACTCTTTCTCCAGACCTAAGGATTTGGGTAAGAAGTTCCTTTGCTTCATTTAGGTCTCTCCCCAGTAGATACTTCCTCAGAGAGGCCTTCCCTGACCACCAGACCTAAACAAGCACACCCATTGCTCTCTAGTCCCTTATCACACTTTGTTTTTCTTCAAAGCACTTCTCACCACCTAAATTATATTCTAAATTTATTTGCTAGGTATTGTCTGTGTTTCCCACTAGAATGGTGTTATGGATCGAACTTGTGTCCCAAAAAGATATGCTGAAGTCCTATGTATGTGAGCTTGTTTGGAAATAGGTTCTTTCTTTGAAGATGTTATCAGTTAAGTGAAAGAGGTCATAAGGGGCACGGTGGGTCCTAATCCTTTCTGAGTGGTGTCTTATAAAAGAACAGACACCAAGGCACAGTCACATAAGGGGAAGATGCTATGTGAAGCAGCATTTAAAAGCCAAGGAACTCCAAGAGACATCCATGGCTTCCGGAAGCTGGAAGTGACAAGGCCCCTGAAGCAGACAGAGGGCGCATGGCCATGCCAGCACCCTGAATTTGGATTCCCAGCCTCTAGAGCTATGAGAAAATGCATTTCTGTGCTTGAAGGCCACACACTTTGTAGGATTTGGTTAAGGCATCCCTAGCAAAATAAGACAAATGGTAAACCCCGTGGGAGTAAGGTTTTATCTGCTGACTGTCCAGCATCGAGAACCATGCCTGGTTCAGAAGGAACTCAGTAAATACTGCCAAATAAATAAACTAGCCAACCAACATATGCATCATGCATTCACCAATTTGCAGGGAAGCAAAAGACAGATAAGACATGGACCATACTCACAATGCATTTACATCTAGTTCAAGAGACAAGACTTGCGCACGAAATAATTTGCCGTGGCCCTATGCCTTATTTGAACTGAACCAGACAACAATGGCAGGAAGAAGATCAGTTGATCATTTATGCAAACATAAACCTTCAGCAGGAACCTGTGGTGAACTGATCAGACATTAGAAATATTAGTTTTAATCAAACCCTCCATTATCTGATAAGCTCAAAAAGTGAAAACCATACTCTGCTTCACTGTCAAAGACAAGATTCGTGGCTGGGTAACTCATTGTTCTGAACTCATATGACATTTCGTGCCCTTGTTATGTTTTGATATTCATTCTTTCATCTCTATATTCATAGCATAGACTAGTACATCAGACACTTTGAAGATGAGAGATCATTTTGTGAACTAGCAGCACTTAATTAATTTTTTCTTTTTCTTTTTTTCCAGTTATCACAAAAATGTAGCCTGTGTAGATGTGAAAATGCCCTTTTCCCTCTTTACCTCCTGTCCATAAATCACAGCTTTAAAATCTCCAATCTTCTCATGTTCCTAATCTCTCAACCTCCAAACTAAGGATTTAATCCTATGTCATTATAAACCAAACCAAACTCATTGCCCTCGAGTTGATTCCAACTCATAGCGAGCCATCGTTATAGATATAATTAAAAATAAAACAAAGCCAGGGTCAGGGGTGGTAGCCTCTTCTCTGGAATTTTCAAACATGTGAGATCACATGAATCCATCAAGAACTTTACCTGTTTTCCATTCTTTACACAACCTCTGTCCCAATAATAAATATTTAATTAATGCAAATATCCCTGCTTCACTTCCCAGAAAGTTGGCAACCTTACACCTCCCTCCTGCTTTGATAGACTCTCTCATTTTTTTCCCCCGTTCAGGAGAGAAAAATAGTGGGAAAAGCAAAGAGGTAAAAAAAACACCCCTTAATGAATGTGTTTAATAGCTGACATGTCTTCTTTCTTTTTTGTTCGATGAAACTGGCACACACTCAGCGTGGCATTGTTCACTTTGAAGTGGTTTTCCATTGTTCTCCTACAGCCTCTATCAAGGCCTACTGACAGATGACCTATCAAATGCTTCCTCCTTTGTCTTTTAACCTCCTTACCACCCCTAATTTCTTTTCTTTCGTTCTTTTTTTTTTTTTTTTTTGAAAAGGCACAATCTGCTTGCCCTGCTGGCTCATCCTCCTCCAGGGGTAGCAGTTGGGAAGCCTGGGCACTCCCAAAGCCAGGGGCTGCTGCACAGAGCTTGTCTCCATCCCAATTATCCTAGGAGAAGTGGCGCATAAATTATTGGATATTGTCTCTAAAGCTGTTGGGATAAATTGTTAATACTTTCCAAAACTGTCATGGGAAAGGAGGGGGATTTGAAGATGAGCTCGACACCCCTGTTGTTCCTTGAAGACAAAGAGATCCTAATGTCCCACACCAGGTCTGAGTTAGGAACAGGCTTACAATAGACTAAACTTATAACAGAGCTTTAGGAAAGAAAGTAGAACTGGTGTTGTGGGTGAAAGGCAAGTTTCAGTTCAAAATTGATACGACAACATCTATCAATAATAACTGTCTCCTGAACCACCTAGATTGTTTATGCTGAGGTGCTTAAATGACATTGTAGCAGGCATACCTGGCAGGAACTGGAGTTGGCAAAGTACGGTGAACCAACACCAACAACCACCAAAGTTACCATCAGTCCTGGGATGCTTGCTAAGTTGGAGCAACTAAACTGAGCTGCTTCAGATCTTCCTGAATGCAGGCCTTCTGTCTGAACAGGTATCTGTCTTCAGTCTGAACAGATATCTGCTCTATTCCGTAACCTAGCTTGATATTATAGTCCCTACTGCTGACCCTCAAATTTTTACACAGATTTTACGTAATCAAATCATATTTGATTGGCAGAGGCACAAGTCATAAATATTTTCCTTTCTGTAGCATTTCTATTTAAATTAGTGTTGCTCTGCTTCAGTTTACCCTAAATGGACGTAAATATGAAATGAAACTCCTTAAAAGAGCAAATTCCAGTACTATTTGTTTACCAAAACTTAAGAATCAATGATCGTGTTTTCTACATGAGGTCTGATAAGTACCAGGTGTTAAATTCACACGCCTAAAAAGCAAAATCTATTGTTAGGCTCTATGACTGTTTCCTGTTATCCTTAATGGAAACTTCACCATGCCTTCAATCAAGTTAGAGAAACTGATATAAGCCAAGTATGTAAACATTTTTAAACTGATGGTTTAAAATTTGAGTAAGTGAACTTCTGAGAAACAAAGCATATAATTTAACTCCTGAACCCTTTGCTGATTCACGCATCCCAAATAAAGTGGCAGTTTAATAGGCAAGGACAAGAATGGCTCTGTCCCAATATAAACAAGAAATGCTTGTTTGGCTGCTGTTGATTTACATGTGAAATTAAGCTTTCGACTTCTTTATATTTGGTTGATTAAACCAAAAGTCCACAGTAAGCTATAATTACCAAAATATCACCTAGGCATAAGCCACTTCATCCCTACACTTGCTATTGGTGCATCTCGGAAAATATGTAGCTATTGTTTTTCAATAGATGGTATAAATCAGGCTCCGATTATCTGAACAGTTACAATTCACTAACTTCTGGATGGCATCCAAACTCTTCAAGCACATCTGCTCCACACACCAGCAAAACGTACAGCAACTAGTGCGGTGCAATTCAACATAACAATTTAAATATTTTATATAATTAATGATATGTAATTAAACTTAATGTAATTACATTTGGGTTTGCTGAGGTAACTATTTTACAATTAGTGTTTCATCAACAAATAGCTTTTCCAAGGCATAGCACAGCTCTTTCTATAGTAGTAATTCATACCCAGTAGTGTTCCCATTACAGTAAAAAAATTATTGCACAAAACCGAACATTCTAGTCCATCAGCCTTCAGCTTTTGTTTATGTTAGAAACGAGAGGACTTTGCATGCCAAAACCACACATCAACTCGAATATTAATGGCTTTGCCTTCAGCATGCTGGAAGTCAGAAAGCAGACAGGAGATCCAACCTCTAGATGGCCCTTCTCATAATTTTACAAGTACAGTCAATTACAAAGAGATCCATAAAGAGAAGTCCCAAGAGTCAGAAGTCATATCCCAACAGGGTCAACAAACTGTCTGCTAATCTGCCACCCTTCTTTGGCTCAGGAATTTGATGAGAGGATAGTAGAGGGGCAGCATCTGCAAGGAGTTCCTGGGTGGTGCAAAAGGTTAACATGCTCACTACTAATCGAAAGGTTGGTGGTTTGGGTCCACCCACGGGCACGGGCACCTCATAAGAAAGGCCTGGTGACTACTTCCAAAATAGAAGCTATTGAAAACCTGCAGAACAGTTTTACTCTGACACACGAGATAATCAATTAGTTAGCAACTGATTATTTTAGCATCTGAAAGGCTGTTCTGCCCTCACTGTTGAAGAAAAGGCATTTTGCACAGCACCCATGTACATGTACTTCATATATTTGAATGATGTCATTCCATGACCCTAGCTCATTTAAAATAAGGGCCACATCACATAGATGTGATTACAACAAGTACATGTTGTCACCAGGGTTTCTGCTTTGAGATATTTGGACCACTGTACTGATTTATAGAGAAGATATATGATTTTTAAAAACATCAAGAATAACCCCTGTACTTCTCCTCAGATTAAATTCCAAAAGCTATAGTGAATAGGTTCCTTGCTTTACAAAGAGGACTCAAGTTGGTCTCTATCTGAACTGGTTCTCTAAACTTAATCTGAGGCCCACTGCACCTCTGGAAGGAATATAGATATCTCTTCAACCTACTTTTTCCCTGAAAATAGTTCACTCTTCTCTGGTTTGTTCATGCTCAAAACTAAACTTCCTTTATTTCTCTCCTTTAGGAATTTTTATTAATAACAAAGCATTACATGTCCACAGTAAATGTCAAATTAAACTGCAAGGCCATGATAATAAAACAACCATCTGCTGACACTGCTCTACTCAGATAAAAAATTCATCTTTCTAGGAGTCATTAAAAAGCAAAGATGTTACTTTGAGGACTAAGGTGTGCCTGACCCAAGCCATATTTTGTGTTATGGTTAAGGTTGTGTGTCAACTTGGCTGGGCCATGATTCTCAGTGATTTGGCAGTCATGATGTAGTTTGGCAGCTATGTAATGATTTAATCACCTCCATAATGAAATCTGATGTAATGCAATCACCTCCATGATGAGATCTGCTATGAGCAGCCAATCAGTAGAAAGGGAGTTTCCTTGGGGGTGGGCTTGCATCCAATATATGTGGACTGTCTGGCAAAGTTCAGTGGCTATTGCTCATTCTGGATCCTGCATCTGACCTCTGGGTCTTGGGACTTGAGCTAGCAGCTTACCTGCTAGTACACATATTGTTTTATGACGTTGGTTAACAACCCCAAGACATGTCAATACTCTCCCTTCTTAACCTTGGTTTCCCTATTAGCAGATTTCCTGTCCCCTCCTGCTTTCTAGTCATTGCCCCTGGGCTGGTGTGCTGATCTTTGGATTCATCAGACTCAGTAGCGTGTGAGCCGGAGGCCTGTGGACTGACCTGCTGATTTTGGGTTCGCCAGCCCCTGCAGCTACATGAGTCAGAAGAAGCCTCCAACCTGACCCAGGGACATGGGACTTTCCAGCCTCTACAACTGCGTATATATGTTTCATTGGTTTTGCTTCTCCGGAGAATCCAGCCTAAAACAACATGGTATTTTCAATCACCTCATATGCATGCAAAAGCTGGACAACGAATAAGGAAGACTGAAGAAGAATTGATGCCTTTGAATTATGGTGTTGGTGAAAAACATTAAATATACCACAGGCTGCCAGAAGAACAAACAAATCTTCTTGGAAGAAGTACAGCAGAATGTTTCTTGGAAGCAAGAATGGTGAGACTTCATCTCACGTACTTTGGACTTGTTATCAGGAAGGAAAACTTTCTGGAGAAGGACATCATGCTTGGTACAGTAGAGGGTCAGTGAAAAAGAGGAAGGCCCTCAACAAGGTGAACTGACACAGTGGCTTCAACAATGGGCTTAAACATAGCAACAATTATGAGGATGGTGCAGTACCGGGCAGCATTTCGTTCTGTTGTACACAGGGTCACTGTGAATCGGAACCAACTCGACAGCACCTAACAACCACTACAGGAGTGACCACTCTCAATTCTTTTTTTTCTTTTATTTTACTGTACCTTAGATGAAGGTTTACAGAAAAAATAGTTTCTAATTAAACAATTAGTACACATATTGTTTTGTAACATTGGTTACCAACCCCACGACATGTCAACACTCTCTCCTTCTCAAACTTGTGTTCCCTATTACCAGCTTTCCGGTCCCCTACTGCCTTCTAGTCCTTGCCTCTGGGCTGGGGCGCCCCTTTAGTCTTGTTTTGTTTTATGGGCCTGTGTAATCTTTGGCTTAAGGGTGAACCCCAGGAACCTTAGGGTGAAACTTACTGAGTTAAAATGGTGTTCAGGGGCCATATTCTTGGGGTTTCTCCAGTCTCTGTCAGACCTGTAAGTCTGGTCTTTTTGTGTGTGTGTGTGAATGTCTTGGTTATCTAGTGCTGCTATAACGGAAATACCACAAGTGGATGGTTTTAACAAAGAGAAGTTTATTCTCTTACAGTCTAGTAGGCTATAAGTCCAAATTCAGCTCCAGGGGAAGGCTTTCTCTGTCAAGTCTGGAGGAAGGTCCTTGTCATCAGTCTTTCCTTGGTTTGGGGGCATCTCAGCACAAGAACCTCAGGTCTAAAGGACACACTCTACTCCCGACTCTGCTTTCTTGGTGGTATGAGGTGCTAATGTCTCTCTGCTTGCTTCTCTCTTTTATATCTCAAAAGAGATTGGCTTAAGACACTATTTAATCTTGTAGATCTCATCATTATAACTGCCACTAATCCACCTCATTAAATCTTAGTGACAGGATTTATAACACATAGGGAAATCACATCAGATGACAAAATGGTAGACAATCATACAATACTAGGAATCATGACCTAGCCAAGTTAACAGATATTTTAGGGGGACACAATTCAATTCATGACAGTGAGTTAGAATTTGTTCTACATCTTTCTCCAGCTCTGTCCGGGACCCTCTATAGTGATCCCCTTCAGAGCAGTCGATGGTGGTAGCTGGGCACCATCTAGTTCTACTGGACTCAGTCTGGCAGAGGCTGTAGTACTTGTGACCATTCTCGATTCTTATTTTCACTCTCACTCTCACCTGTTTTAGTGGTCCTCAAATCCTAATCCTCTCTGATTGAATCTCTCTAGAGAGCTGACATTCTCTCTTTTGCTGGAGTAAAGGAGGTCCAATTGCTCAGTTTTGAAGATCAGGGAGGATTCTGTAGGTCCAATGTTCCATATACAACCCTCCTTACATTCTACTCAGTCTCTGTCCTCTTCTGCATGCATTATCAAAGTTACCTGTTGCCTCAATTCCTTCTTGGGGTTTTGACCAACCGGCATTATGTTGAAGCTATTTGCTCCCCCACTAGGACTGTAATTCAATTGCTATTCATCCACTCATTTTTCAGCTTGCATAATTTTGTTGTATTCCTGTCTGCTGTCCTCAGCATTCCTTTTCCCCTTTTTGCTGTCTTGTGGGTTAGCCCCATGTGTATTCCTTTCTGTCATGTTAATACTGAGAGAAGAGAGCTCAATTTCTGTGCTCAGTGCATGATGTATCCTAGAAGTCCTTGTCATTATAGGGACTATCAGTTGAGGGCAACCCTGAATATCGTATGAGGTACACAGTTATTCCAGAAGTACTGGAATGGTGGGGGTGGGCTAGGGAGAAAGAGAGTCACCTTCCAGCTCGAAGCACATTCATGTAGATGAGGAAGGGGAGCTCGTCACCCTGATTCCCACATGTGCCAACAAGTCTGTGAGATAACGTTTGCCTGATGGTAAAAGGAGAGAGCCTTGCTCCCTCAACTTGCGTGAACGCCAAGCTAAACAAACACAAATCTATAATTTGACGGTTAAGAAAGACCTCTAGGCAATAGTGAAATTTCTCTCCTTTAGTATGTGATTGCACTCACAGCTTATCCACCTTAAGCTCAAGAGTAACCCTCAGTTTCATTTCAGCCTACTTTATGTTGCCTCTCTAAGGCATTGGGAATTTGAACCAGAGTAATGCAGCGCCACGGGTGATTTGACAGTCAATACTGGTCCAGTTTCTCCTGGGGCAGGCAATCAGATGGTGTTCCTGCTTTATCTTCCTGTCCAGGTGGTTTAGACTGGAATTGCCCATCACTTGACCCCTTTATGGCTTCACCCCTTCATGATATTTAGTTGAAATTAAAGGAAAAGGGGGAGTGAGAGAGAAGCCTGTACACAATAGTAATATATTTATGGAAATTCTTTGGCTGCCAGGCAAATAAGTAGTAACTCAGCAATAGTGGGAAAGAATCAAGTAGACCAAACAGAGAAACTGTCCTTCATCTCTACCTTGAAATAAAGCCTACTAACACATTTACCAATCAATTACAGGTGTGGTGTGATATAGCAGAAAGAGCCCTGAAGAGGGAGTCTGGAGACCTAAGTTGAGGTTTTTCACTACCATTGACTACCTGGTCAAGACTTACTGTTGTTGTTAGGTGCCTTCAAGTCAGTTCCAATTCATAGTGATCCTATGTACAACAGAAAGAAACATTGCCCGGTCCTGTGCCATCCTCACAATTGTTTTTATGCTTGAGCCCATTGTTGCAGCCACTGTGTCAATCCATTTCATTAAGGGTCTTCCTCTTTTTCACTGACCCTCTACTTTACTAAGCATGATGTTCTTCTCCAGGGACTGATACTTCTTGATAATCATGTCCAAAGTATGTGAGATAAAATCTTGCCATCCTCGCTTCTAAGGAGCATTCTGGCTGTACTTCTTCTAAGACAGATTTGTTCATTCTTCTGGTAGTCCATGGTATATTCAAGACTTAGAAGGTAAAAATTTCTGGATTATATTCGAGTTCTGGGTTGCCAATACAATCTGAAAAATGGTTAGACTTGGGCAATTCACTTATCTTTGGATTTGAGTGATCTAATCTATAAAATGGGAATGACGGACTACAAAATACCCATTATGTTTTTCAACTTTAAAGTCTTATTTTTTTTTTCTTTTTTAGAATCAGTACATCAATATTCTTTTGTATGCATGTTATCAGTGCTCATGCTTGTTGGGGTGAAAGTATACTGTTGTAAGGCTTGGTGTACCCCTTCCCATCCCCAATTTTATTTTTTAACTATAATTTACCTTTAAAAATGTATTACAAAAACAAAAAATGTATTGGGCTCAGTACTTCAAAAGCGTTTGTGGAGTTCTAGTGAAAGCGTGAGTGGGACGTATTTGGGAAGCTAAATTATTTAATGCATTCCAAAGCTCAAGGTGTCTGCATGTGTTCAACAGTTGTACTTGTTTTGGCCTGGTTCAATTGGTTCTTGACTATGTGAGTTCTCATCAGGGTGACTTTTTAGATTAAAAATTTAGATTGCTTAAGTCAGTGAAGCATTGCATAAATGTAAACACAAAGCGGTGCGTTAGAGAACACGAGTGTGCTGAGAGCTCTGGACTCGGTGCAGTGCAGGCCTGACCCAGGGAAGGCCGTCAGCAGCTGCCTCTAGGCAGTAATGTTTTTAGGTGACTTGGTCCCATTTCCTTGCTTTATGTAGAGTCCTGGAAAATAATACTGCATTTTGCATTACCATTTACTCCAAAAGTGAGAGGTTTATTTATAAATCTTGAACATCAATTCATTACTTTGTAGTTGCATCACGGACAAATCTAGCAACTGACTGCAGTCTAAACACTTTGCTGACTTCCATCTGTTCCTGCTTTCCCTTCTGTCCTGGTGGTAGACAAAGGCAGATAAATCTTCCTGGCCACTGGTATAATATAGAGATATTTATCAAGAGCGGATGATTGCCATAGGCTAAAACATCATCATTCCAGAGAACTTTCTTTGTGTTCAGATCATTATCAAGTTACTTTTTCAATCTGTAAGCAGCCACTCACCTACTCTGAAGGGTAAGTAATGAATTAGATGGAATAACGAATGCTTAATTTTATCTCCATCAGGATCAAAGGCGTTGTGATGGTTAAGATTGTGTGTCAACTTGGCTGGGCCATGATTCTCTCTGTGTTTATATGTGATCACTGCCATGATTGAATATGCTGTAAGCAGCCAATCATTGAAAGGGAGTTTCCTTGGGATGTGGACTGCATCTGAATATAAGTAGACGTTCTGGCTTTTTGGTTGCTCTGAATCCTGCGGCTGCCTCCTGTTCATCTGACCTCCGGTTCTTGGGATTTGAGCTATCAGCTTATCTGCCAGTATTCACAGCCTGTGAGCAACAGCCTTGCTTCCAACCTGCCGATCTTGGGTTCACCAGCCCCTGCAGCTATGTGAATCAGGAGAAGACTTTCAGTCTTCCCTGCCGATCTTGGGGTTCGTCAATCTTCACAGCCTGTAAGCAGAGCCCTGTTCTCTGACCTGCCGATCTTGGGTTTGCCAGCCCCTGCGGCTGCGTGAATCAGGAGAAGCTTCTATCTTAATCCACGGACTTGGGATGCTCCAGCCTCTACACTAGTATGAGCTGTTTCTTTGATATAAATCTCTCTCTATATATATATTTATACGCTTTACTGGTTTTGCTTCTCTAGAGAACCCAGCCTAAGATAGGTGTCTAGAAAAAGAAAACAATTTATAGAGTAATCGTTTTCAAGACTATAAACTTAACATTGGACGTCCGAATACCCACAGAGATACACTCTGAATCAATAATTACTCTTCCCCAGAATGGATGGTCAAGGTGACTTTGTTACCTTTTTAATAATATCCCAATTACTATACAGAAAAAACTATAACATTTTCCAGAAACAAAAACAAATAAACCCCCACTTCCAAAAAATAAAACCCCAAAACTCAGCTAGAATTACTTTTCATTTAATGGGGGTCCATTTAACTGAAGATACACAGAGTAGAAGTGGTGAAAGATCACCTTTTGATCTTATTATGCTTCATCAGATTAGTCAGAAATCAGCATTTTGTAGTGATGACCACGTAGAACAAGAAGATGAGTACGCAAGATCACTTCCAAGTCCTGGGTCACAGACAAAAACTGAGAGTACTTAGACTCTAGGTGTGATCACTTATGCCTTTAAACCAAAGATGGTGAATGGGGTCCATAATGTGCCTAGGATTTGTTAGATAAAAGGTTTTATGCAAAGATGGAGGTAGTTGGTAATAGAGTTTGCTTATATAATCATCTATTCAATAAAAGCCAATGGCTTTTCATGATCTAGAGCCTTTTTGCGAAGTAATAAAAATTTAGATAAAAACTCTAAGAATGAATCTTGGCACCTTTCCTACCTATGAGAGAGACAAGGCAGTTGGCTGAAAATCCATAATTGGAGCCTCAACTGAATTAACACTTCCACTTCACCCACAAGTTTGTTTTGTGACACACACACACACACACAAACTCTTTGCTTTATCTTTCCTTGGAATGGAGAACCCAAAATCAAACTAATTACATCCTAAACATAGGAAATAAATGATGAGCGTGTCCTCCTCTTTATAAACCAACTAAGAGAGAAGTGTGTTTGCCTTCTAATTTGGCTGAGAACTAAAGCCAGAACGCCCTGCAGCCAATGAGTATCAAATGGTTAGACTTACAGGATGGTAATGCTGGAAGTGTGATGGTTAATCAGCTCCATCTTCATTTCGCACTGTTAAATTTGAGACCTAGGGAGATTAAGTGGCATGCAGTGGTGGCACAATGGTTAAGTGCTCAGCTGCTAACCGAAACGTTGGCAGTTCGAACCCACCCAGTGGCATCTTAGGAGAAAAGACCTGGCAATCTGCTCCCATAAAGACTACGGCCTAGGAAACCCTATAGAGCAGTTCTACTCTGTCATATAAGGTCACTATGAGTTGGAATCAGCTTGATGGCACACGACAACAACAACATAGATAGTACAGTCCAATTCATCAAACATTTTATTTATTAACCTGGAAAAATGCTTAGCACTAAGGAGGAAAAGCTCACTCACAGTCCCTACTCATGAGGGAGTCACTGTCCCATGTGGAAGTAGATGTATAAGCATATAATTACTTTGCAGTCTTGCAGCCAGAAAAGGATTAGGACATGTATCTCTTGGTTTATCAGTGGCATTTACATCAATCCAGCTGTCTTCTGCACACTGAACTTAGCCCTAAGTGAATCAGATCTGTTTGAAACAAGACAGGCAGACTGCAGTGAAAGAAAACTTAACATCACTTCAGGCACCTGGCAAGTATCCATGAGAAATTCTGGAGCCCTGCTGGTTAAAATAAAATCCTGACTATTAATATAAGACAATGATCACCTGCGCTTAGGAAACCTTGACCCTCTCCTAGGGGGCCTTCAGGACATTCTTTCTAGTTTGGAGTCCCAAGAACTGTTTCCAGCTAACAGTGAAATGTAGCCACTGCCATGTGGTGAAGCCCAGCAGTACAATTTCCACCAGCAATCCTCAACCAAGAAAAGCCAGGAGGGGAAGGAGGGATGCAGCCAACTGGAGAATCAGTGCAGACTGAGAGGCTGCATTTGGCACTCACTTCACACATACACGGAGGGGAACATCAGAGAGAGTAGGGCCCAGTGAAGCCAGTGCCAGACTCGGGGAACAGCTTGATTTTTATCTCAGCACAGACTCAATCTTGCAGTGCGATGCTGGGTCACTCTCTTCATTCCCCTACACTGCAGTTTCTCCATCAGTACATAAGAAGAAAAAGCAAACTCTAATGTCACCACATTTCATCGACTGTAAATACGATGGGCATAGAAGGAAGTGATTCTAAATGTTTCCCCAGGAGAGAGTCATGATAGGCCAGTGAGCTGTTTCAGGGATCTGAAGGAGACGTTGCTGACCCATCATGTATGGAGACATGCATTTTGATTTATTTTTTGTTGTCGTAAAGATGGATTGGAATCCCTGGGTGGTGCACGTGGTTAACAGCTTCACTACCAGCTGCAAGGTTGGCAATTTGAACTCACACAGAGTCGCCTCAGAAGACAGGTCTGGTGATCTGCTTCCATAAGGTCACAGCCTTGAAAACCCTATGGGGCAGTTCTACTCTGCACACATGGGGTCACCATGAGTTGGAATTGACTGGAAGGCAATTGACAACACCACCACCAACAAAGATGGATTTGTGCTTAGAATGCTACTTTCTAAAACAATCTTCTTGGGAAACTCATGGGATAAATGATGGTCCTTACAACCAAAAACAGGAAGAAAAGAAAAGAAAAAGTAAAAATAACAGCCTGTATTTGTATCAAAGTCAAGGCCCTGGCCTTATTACTACTATGGTCTTATCAAAAAGTTCTACTGAGCATGTGCCTGGAGCCTCGAACAGTGATAAGTCTCCTTATTGGCCCACGTTGGAACGTAGCATTGAAAACCATTTCTTTTCATTTGCCTGGAGGCTGTTCTATATGACTGACAAGAGATAGCAGAAGACTCAAGACAGAGGCAGTGCTTTCTGTGGCACAGATGACAAAGTATGACACAGTGTAGGAGAGGGATTTTCAAGAGTAATTTCTCCGAGGGATCTTGGAAGAGCAGCGATGCAGCAGCAAAATCTTTCCTGATTATTAGTCTCACGAGGTGAGGAATTCTCATAGCAGGCACTGTGTCAAGTATACGAGGCTCTTCCTGGGGAACTGCAGGAAGCAATGTGTTAGGGTCCTTCAGTTAAATGTGTGGGAGCTATGTGCCAGAAATAGAAAATATAAAATTAAACAAATAAAGATTAGACAAAATAAAATGGAATTTTGCTATGGCATCATTTGTACCTACCCACTAGCTGTGGCCTAGTGATATTTGCACTATATTAGTAAACATGTACATGCCCAACTCTAGGGGAGAGACAATGTTGTGGCGGGACATTTAAGTGGAGGGATGTCTCTTCATTCAAATAGTCTGAAAAGACCTCAGGGAGAGGCAGAGACTAAGTCAGAGCTGAAGTTTTAAATGCAATTTAAGTACATGGGAAGGAAGAAGGAAGGGGGGATTTTTGAACAAACAAAGTAGAGGAAGCGAAGGTGCAGATACATGCTGAGAAAAGGCGGATTAAAGGTAAGGAGCTACCTGTCCAGAGTGGAGGTTGCACACTGGATAATGAAATTGCATTGGTAAGATAATAAAATATATAGTTTCTGACAAGGGTAGGCCCTCATTCCAGTTTCTCTCTCTTGGATATCTAGCATACTGTTCTACACCGTACCGTAGTGACACCCTTGTAAAACATGGCTGGAAATAAGATATATTTCCTGTATTTTGCAAGGAAAAAAATTTAGGCACAAAGAAAAGCGTTCACATCCAGATACTGGGCTAAGATATAACTCAAGATCAGAATCCAGGTCACCCAATTGTAAGTATGCATTTTCGCAATCAGTTCTTGCTATGTCTGTATGAGATATGTGCCACATTTCAAACATCCATAGTGGGGAATTTTGTGGCTTGATACAGGCTTGACAGTTCATTTTATCATATTGTGAAAGCAAGTTAGTAATTAGTTGGAGTACCTTCAGACATTATATTTTGCTATGTGCATGCATAATATATAATATATAACATAAAATAACAAATATATTGTCATACATGAAATCAATATATTGTATACATATAAATATATATTGTATATCAATATAATATATGTTTAGATAGATAATTTATTTAACGGAGTGAGCAGGCAGAAGGGAAAGTCTTCTTGTCCATTAAAAAAGTCTAGTTACAAGGATCATTTTTGGTGAAGGAAAGGATAACAAACAATACAGGGGAAGTCAGCACAACAGGATCAAAGCAAAAGCTAAGAAGTTTCCTGGACACATCCAAACACTTAGAGGGACAGAGTAGCTGGGGCTGGGGCCTCGGGAGCATAGTTTCGGAGGACACCTAGGTCAATCGGCATAACAAAATTTATTAAGAAAATGTTCTACATTTCACTTTGGTGAGTGGCATCTGGGGTCTTAAAAGCTTACGAGCGGCCATCCAAGATAGATGAATTGGTCCCATCCCACCTGGAGCAAAGGAGAATGAAGAAAACCAAAGACACAAGGAAAATATTAGCCCAAAGGACTAAAGGACCACGTGAACTCCACTAGCCTGAGACCAGAAGAACTAGATGCTGCCTGGCTACCACCAATGACCACCCTGACAGGGAACACAACAGAAAGTCCTGGACAGAGCAGGAGAAAAATGTACAACAGAACTCAAACTCACATAAAAAGACCAGACTTAACGGTCTAACAGAGACTGGAGGAATCCCCGTACCATGGCCCCTGGAAGCACTGTTAACCCAGAACTGAAACCATTCCTGAAGCCCCCTCTTCAGACAAAGATTAGACAGGACTATAAAACAAAAAATAATACACGTGAGGAATGTGCTTCTTAGTTCAAGTAGATATACGAGACCAAATGGGCAGCTCCTATTCAAAAGCAGGATAAGAAGGCAAGAAGGGACAGGAACTGGTCGAACGGACACAGGGAACCCAGGGTGGAAAGGAGGAGTGTGATGTCATATTGTGGGGATTGCAACTAATGTTAATATCACCAAACAGTAAGTGTATAAATTTTTGTATGAGAAATTAACTTGAGCTGTAAACTTCCACCTAATGCACAATAAAAAAAAAAATCTAGTTACCTGCCTACTGTTCTGATCAGGGCCGCGATGCATGGATCCTGATAGAACGGGATAAAAACGTGGAACAGAACTCAAATTCTTAAAAAGTCCAGACTTGCTGGATTGGTTGAGACTAGAGGCTTCCCTGAGACTACCACTCTGAGATAATCATAAACCTTGAAGCGAAACTACCCTGAGGTCATCTTTTGGCTAAATAACAGAGTGGCTCATAAAATAATGTTACCAGTGAGTACTGAGTACCTTTAAAATATCATGTATATGAGACTAAAGAATCAACAATTACTCTAAAGCAAAGATGAAAGGGTAAGGCTACAGGGAAACCAGATTACTGGAAATGAAGCATCCAGAATGGCATTAATGAGAATGCCGACACATTGTGAAAATGTAACTAATACCACAGAATAATTTGTGTCGTAATTGTTAAATGGGAACCTAATTTGCTGTGCAACCTTTCACTGAAAACACAAGTAAATATTACTTTAAAAAAAGCCTAGTTACCCAAAGACTGTCAGGAATACAGCCTACCTATTTTGGAATGCAAGGTACTAAGCAAATGTACAGCACTGAAACCTCTCCAAGAATTGTGTTTCGTTTCTTTGTTTCTAATGGATTAACTATTTTTATTTTCCTCCAAGGTTGAATTTAAATGATTTTGTCAAATTCTTTTTGAAGAAAAATTTTCTGTCTTTTATTTGTAATACAAGTGCTTATCTCCTTAAAAAAAAATCATTACTTGTTTGATCTGCATATAAAAATGGATCTTATAGGTCATTTTTAATACTGCCATAAATAAAAATGGGCATTTTTTTCTATTTTGAAAGTTCTCAATAATAGGCAAAGTAAATATATATGTGTGTATATATATATATATATATATATATACATATACATATATATATATATATATATGTATTTCTTCCGTGGATCAGAGGGAGACACTGAATTAAGCTGCAGAAACCATTTGTCCATTTGTCCAAGGCCAAAGGGATCAGCTACAAAGACATTTAGTCTTTTTGTTTTCAGAGTCCACTTAGATTCCACCATTTTCAATGAAGGTAAGAATTCTACAGCTCAATTATTAATTTGTCAAAGCATTAAATAAGATAGGTTTCACATCCTCTTAAGCCTGCCTGACTCTCCATGTTCACCCATGACAAGTGTGCTTAACAAGTCCCCTGTGTCTCATTTCAACCACGCAGAACTGTTTTTCATCAACAACAACTGTGCTTGAACGAACTTTAATTTACTGTTCTGGGTGTATATTGTTCCTCTCTCCCTGCTTAGAAAAAAGAAGAGATAAAACAAGAATGTATATTTTAAATAAAGGCAGGGTGGTTGTTTAAAGGTGAAAGCGATTAATGAGTTAATGTGAAAAGATGCCGACTTAACAATCCAATATGGCACATTCACCTTTAGAAATACTTCAGTTCTACAACTCAGCAGGGACAAATTTCTTTCTGTAGTAATGCATGGAGGATTTAAGGCCAGTTGGTTTATATTTATAGCAGCTGCAGATAAACAATAAAAGCAGTTGAGTGGAGCAGGTGGAATAGACATCTTTGCTGCAAGAGGGGTCCTTAGTCTTGAAGCAACATGAAGCATTTTCAGGTTATTGCAGAAACGTTCATACCTGGAGTATAAAGTTTGGATGTCTTACAATTCTGGTTTCCAACTTTACCCTTCCAGGGAAGAGGGGTTGTACGGTGATTCTTTCCTCCTCAATCCTGCACAGCCATCATCCTATTCAATGGCAATGGTGTCCTATTGACTCCAGTCATCACTAAACTAAGTACTTGCATTTATTATTGCTCTTGTGATTAGATATTTCTTCCCTAAGCAAATAGTGGAGTCCCTGTGTAGGGAAAATGGTTCATGGGTTCAGATGCTAACCGAAAGGTTGGAGGTTCGGGTTCACCCAGAGGCACCTTGTGAAAAAACCCTGGTGATCAACTTCAGAAAAGTGTGGCCAACAACAATTATAATATTCAAAGATGGTAAAAGATTATATATAATACATAGAAATATATATGAATTATATATTATACTCATATAGAAAGAGAGCCCTGGTTGCACAGTGGTTAGGCACCCGGCTGCTAACTGAAAAGTTGGTGGTTCAAACTCACCCAGCTATTTGCTCCAGGGGAGAAAGTCCTGGAGATCTGCTCCCCTAAAGATTACAGCCAACAAAACCCTCTGAGGCAGTTCTCTGTCACATGGGGTTTCTATAAGTTGTATATATGTATAGCATATGTATACGTATATGTATGTATGTGTGTGTATGTATATGCGTGTGTGTATATACATACATATGTGGTGTACCTTAGAAGTGATGAAATACAGTAATTGACATACTTTTTGTCTTTCTTTTTTTTTTAATTATCTGTGCCCCTGATAGGGATAAAACTGGATACTTGTGTATCTCAGCCCCCAAGGAAATTCTGCCTGTGTTCCCATAACGAGTCCCCTGATGACACTTTCTGAAATGAAGACATGATAGAAATTTAAGAGAATTGCCTCAACACAAATTATTATGCCACCTTCTAACCAAACTACTACTGCAACTGTTACTACTACTACTGCTCACACACACACACACACACACACACACACACACACAACTGAAGTCTTGCCTTAAGGCCCTCTGTTTCTCTGTGGCTCACTAACGTGAGCAGGTAAAGAGGAATGAGACAGTCATGCCAAGTGAGGCCAAACATTCAAAGGGGCCATGTGAACGGGCCCTGCCAAGCGACAGAAGCACCTTTGTTCCATTGTCCCATGTTACTAGAGTCTTGCTTCACTTAACATGTCGATGTCCAAAAGAGAACAGGACACATTTGGCTTCTTGAACCAATGAAGCTATTGAAAAAAGCAGAGAAATGAAAATAGAAACAGTCTTTCTGGGTTCTTCTTGCAAGAAAAGGGATGGAGGAGTGCCGAGGTATTTATTCTTTGCATTTGGAGGGAGTTGAGGTGCATTTCTCTCACTAGAAGAGAGACCTGGCCTCACCTCACACACAGCAAACTTGTCCCCACACTGCCCATGAGTATTTTCCATTCTGCTCCAGTGTGGCACCTTCTTCAGATAGCTCTCTTCTCTCGGGCAATGAGCATGTCATTACAGGAATAAAACTTCTGCAATGGCTGATGAATTAGGTCTAAGCCTCAGCCTAGTATGTCAAACCCTCCTTCTCCTTGCTTCATCTGTACTTTCAGTTTTTAAGTAATCCAAGTCTCCTAACTTGAGTCAAAAGAGGCACTTTCTGCTTCCTGTACCTGCACTGCCCCCTTCCTACCCTAACTTTGTTCATGCAGCTGCCTCCTCTTCCAATTCCTTACAGTCCTGTTTTCCATACTCACTTCTTTGCAAAGCCTTAAGGTGTCAGCCATTTATATCCTCCCAATCTGAAGCAGCTAATTCCTGTATCTCAATCTCTTACCTATTTCTACTTTGTATAAGAGTATTGATCTCTGGTAGTGCAGTGGTTAAGCTCTCAGCCGCTAACTGAAAGTCTTAGGTTCAAAACCACCAAGCACTCTGTGGGAGAAAGATGTGACAGTTTGGTTCCATAAAGATTACAGCCTTGGAAACCCTATGGGGCAGGTTTACTCTGTCCTATAGGATCACTATGAGTCATAATCAACTTGACGGCATACAACAATAACATAAGAGTAGTAGCAAGTGTTTATATACCTTGGCTTTTTTGATCCTTAAATTTAATCATTGAGTCTGATTCCACTTTGTTTTTCACATCACCTAAGGGCTAGAATAGAGTGGAGATTCAATAAACACTTGTTGAATGCTATTGAAATAAATATATGAATGTATTTCCTATATTATTTGAGGATTGGATAAATAAAATGCACCATATTAATATGATGAAATACAACATAATAGATAAAAGGAATAAATAGACCTTAAACACATAACTTGAGTTAAAGAAGTATCAGAATATAACAATATAATATCCTTTACATATATGTGAGAAAGATAAAATTATAAATCAATTGCATCTTTTTCATATATATATATATATACACACACACACACACACATATATGGAAACCCTGGTGGCGTAATGGTTAAGAGCTATAGCTGCTAATGAAAAGGTCGGCAGTTTGAATCCACCAGGCACTCCTTGGAAACCCTATGAGGCACTTCTGTTCTGTCCTATAGGGTATCTGTGAGTTGGAATTGACTTTTGGTTTTAATGGGTATATATATACACATCAGGGTGATAGGAATATAGTTATTTGTTGTATTATTCTTTGTACTTCTTGCATTTTTTTAATTTTAAAGGAAAAAACATATTTCTCATGTCTCGAATGTATGATGGGAGATGTCTTTTTTTTCATTAACATGAAACACAGGAAAATCATTGTTATGTCATTTTGCTGGTCAGAGGTACTTTAAGTCTCGCATTATTGAATGTATGTATGTACTTGTTGTTCGTCTTTGCTACTAGACTGTAAACTGTTTGGTATTTGGTTTGCCACTGTATCCTCAGCTCCTAGATCAACATCTGCCACATCCTAGGCTCTCAAATAAATACTCGTTGAATAAAGGAAAAGTTATGCAAGCCATCCTGTTTATCTATCAACCTTTTAAATTAAATTAATCAAGTATTCGGGAATAAGTAAACCCTTAGTCAATGTTCCTTCACCTATCTTAAATAATAGATTACTACCGTGCCCTTGAAATTATAAGTGGATTTATACAAAAATACAAAGGTGCATTTTTCTATATAGAGAGGTTGTGCAGTAGAAAGGGTGGTGAGTAGTGGGGATGGAGAAGAGCTTGGGAGGGTACTGGTGGTGGCTGGGACAAGGGCAGAGGATAAAGTTCTTCCTGAGAGTCCTGCTGCCTTACCTACTTCTTTTCCAAGAGTACAGGAGAAGCTGCTTTCCTTGTTATGGGTGACAGTTTCTCCAGGGCAAGAAAAGGCCTGTTCTGGGATTACTGTCAAGAAGCCAGGAAAGAGAAGGAGAGACGTGGGGAGAGGGGGCACTGCTAAAGTCTAGGGACAGATAGAAAATTGAGAGAAGCAAGTAAGCTCGTGTTGATTACAATCATTTTTATTAGTAGTATAACACTTAATTCTGAAGCCCTAACCACTACTGTTTATTAAGTATTTTCTAAGAGCCATGGACTGTGCTGGGTTCTTTACATATGGTAACTTTTTTTTGGTTTAATCCTTGTGTCAATTTATACCCCAATATCAAACATGTACATGAAGTTCAGGGAGCTCTTTTATTCAAGATTATACAGATAGTGACATTAGCCATGGTCTGTTTACTCCAGAGTTCCAGTTCTTAACTACTGTATGATTGTTACATTTAACTCTATTTTCTTTCCTCCCCTTGGTCATCAGGAACGTTTTGATGATGGCTCACTCTATCAACTTTTACTGGATTCTTACTGCCAAATTTATAGGGCTAAAGAGAGGGTTGATGGGGATCTTATCGATCAATATTCTACTGCTGTGATGCACAACCAGATATTGATTTACATTTAACTGTCCACCTCAAACCAGCTACTGTTTTCCAGAAGGTTACATAGAAGACACATTTCTAGGAGGCCAGTGACCTTTCCTAAGCGCCAAGAAGAGTTTGGGTCACTGCAAATTGTAGCTTTAAAACCCAGCCAACTGGTAATCACAAGCCTTCCTTTGCTTGTTTTATTAAGAATCTACTGCCTCTCTCAAACATGCCTTGTTATTTTCTATGCTATGTTCCAAATTTCAAGCTTGCTAGCAACAATCAGTACAGATATAAGACGTAACTTTTCAAGGAGATGAAGTATACTTACTAAATTATTTATATGTTTCAGTGGGAAAAGTTTAATTTTGGCAACCTCAAGCAACTTTGCATTGAGAGAAGCTAGTTGCACCCCCCACCCCCCACCCCACTCAGAATCATTCATTTCTTTTCCATAATATCTTGGAAAAGAAAAACAAAAAGGAACTGAAAAGAGAAGGCATGGCATGAAGAGAAGAGAAAAAGGAAATGAAAAGAAAGAAATAACAAGCTCTCCATCATTTCCTCCATAGTCTGCAAGGCTTTTTACCATGAGTACCCTTTGTAGGACAAAGTGACAGCTTTCCCTCTCTATTACAGAAAGATGTCAGAAAAAGAAGACTTGGTTGTTTCTCTAAGCTGAAATAAATAGACGCCAAATCCATCGGTTTGTCCTCTTTCTAGTTTTTCATGATAAAAGTCCTACTCAGTGTACAAAATACTTAGTGAAGATATAGAATCAGAGAGCTTTAGAACAGAAATAACATTTCAAGAGCATCTACCTAAATGCCTGCTCCTTTTCAGGATACCGCAGCCTAGATAGGTTACCAAAAGGGCATGCCAAATGTCTCCTAGACCCCAAGTTGTTTCTTTTATTCTGTAATCTTGAATTTAATCTTCACAGATTTTTTTTTTCTCATAAAATGTCCTTGTTAATGACCTCAAAGTTGTTAATTTCCAAGTTTACCCTCAGTCGTTTCTCATTTCCTTTCCTCCAACTCTAGTAAAAACCACACATAGACATCAGAGATTGGGCACAGGATCCAGGCTTAAGTCTAGGCATGTAAAGAGACACTTGGGGCAACCAGATTTTGGCACAGCCACTAATGGTCCTACGACCCAATGTCCTCCTTCTCAGGTTCCTATACCATCTATAAATATCTAGAATTGCAAATGTCTTTGGCATTAAATTCCCACAGAAGGATGTTATCCACATGGTTTCTAGAATTGCCTCTGTAATTAGCTGTGTGACTCTGGGCAACTCATTTAACCTAACTGAGTCACAGTCTTCTTATCTGATAAATGTCAGAAATGAAGTCTTATCTTATAGCTTCTTTGATGAGAAGGGCAATCCAAGGATGTGCGGGTAAATGTTTGACAGCTGGCTTTCTGGATCGGGGGTCAGGTAAGCCCTCTCTGCAGTGTCTGCCAATTTCAGTGGTGTAAATACTCCTACCGTGTTCATTTTCAGACTACCAAAGTAACATCACCGAAAACTAAGTTGGGAAGAAATGTGTATAACTGAGTCCTGTGAGTTGATAGACGTGGACTCCAGCACACCACTAACTCCAACTCTATGTGAGTAACACCACGGATGTTCTTGTTTTCAAACTTTCACTCACACATTCTACTTAAACTGGAATGTCTTTTCTCTCTGCACATCTCATTCCTACTCATACTCAAAGGCTTAGCTCTAATGACACCTTCCTCCTTCATAAATATTTCTAGGAACTTTAAAATCAGAATCAGTTCTCTCTTTAGTTCTTTCTCTGTAACACATATCATATTCTTTCTTGTGTTCATTAGTTGTTTACAAATCTGTTGAAGCCCTGTTGCCCCTTCCCTAGCACAGACCACCTTCTCCACGTTCTCCACAAGTGCATAGCAAAATCTCTGAGCATAGCAGAGGTTTGATCGGTACTTATTGAATAAATTAATCACTAAAACTACTTTGAAAAACATTACAGAGTTCTATCAAGTAGTACCTTTCCCATTAAACTGAAAACTCCTTGAAGACAGAACAGTGCTTGATTCACACTTATATTCTTAGAACTTCATTTGTGCCTGATGAACATTTGGACCTAGAGTGAACTGAACCAGAATAACTGTGTTTCCAATGTGGCTGGTACAAGTGTAACACTGTTGACGACAGGATGGAAGTGGGTGGGGACCGCCTGGCATCAGGTTCCAGAACTACCTAAAGGGTTCCAGTGCAGTCCCCTTCTCCTGCTTCAAGGCTGCCTGAGAAACCTGGACTCACCACCGAATGTCAGATTAGGAATACCAGTGAGCCCTAGTCATCACTAGATGGCAAGACAGGACTGACAACAACACAGCTGAGAGGTACAGCCAGTCTTCCAGCAGGGAAGCTAAACCCGTGGGGATCAGGGACAACCCCCTTCCTCAGCCCTGAAGAGGTGATTAAGCTGCAAGGTGGACAGGGAGGAGGAATGCCCAGTACACACATGAATTGTGGCCTAGATGCAAAAGGCTGAAATGGTGCAGCTGAAGACAACAAGTCTGAAAGATTTAGGACCAAGACCACGACTTTTCCAAGAGGCAGAGATGTAAAGATGAAAACAGCATCCAGCTTTATCACAGATGGCAAACCCTCTACTGTTCTACGTGTGCAGGATAGACGGTTAATATTAGGAGTTGCTCTTTTGATTATAGATGGAATAACATCATGTTTAAAAAAACTGAACACATTAAATGCAGAAATTAAGCTGATACTAACTTCATGAAAACTTTGAAAGGCACATCAGAATGATTACAAAACTCGTTTATGATTATGCTACAGGGATAAGGCAATGCATGCCCAGTTACTATGTACTCAATTAGGAGACTGAGGCTAGGAGGCTAATAACTAACCCAAGGCCAGATAAACAAGTGCATGGCCAAGGTCTCAACCCCAGGGCCATCTGAATCCAAACCACTGCTCCTTTGCACTGTGCCATCATGTAATCTAAAGCAACAGCATGGCTCCAAAGAAATTTTTTTTTTCTCACGTAGCTCATAAACCAAGGGTGAAAGCAATTCCAAGCCCTAACTGCCTAACCTCCAAAGAAAGGTAAATGCTTTGAGGCATAAAACTCATTTGGAAATAGAACCTCTTGATTAATTAAGACTAAAAAGAAAGGAAGATCTGTTACAGCCAAACCTCATATATTTTAAAATAGGGTTACTATTCCAGTTAAGAATTCAAAATGGTGAATTGAAGTAAGTGTTCCTTATTATATCTCATTCCTTGTCAATAATTCACTGAACACACTGATATGTCTACACTGTAGATCTAGTATAGGCCACCGGGTAGGTGTGCACTTAAGACAGAAGTCAAGAATTAAACACACCAGTGAGCTTTGGTTTTTATCCTTTCTGACCCCCATGATGCACTTGGAATTTCCTTTTACTTTCTTTGAAATGGGATGAGGTAAAAATGTTATCTTTTGAGGACAATCTTTTAACTCCCTGACTTTCCATTTGTTTTGTTTGTGTGTGGTTGTTGTTGTACTTTTCAAATCCAGTAATGATATTCAGTTATTTCATGCCCTTTTTTTGAGAAATAAATAGCTTTAAAGTACCCTTCTGGACATATATAAATATTGGAGAAGCAAACATTTGTCATGAAAATAGAAGACGTAGTTAGCAGTTTATGTGAATGGAAGAATACGATTTAATGGCTCTAGAACATTCCGCATCCTTTTTAGTCTGAGAGTATGGTGATTTCTCTCATAGTAAATCTAGTGATTTGAGTTTTCCATCTTATTGGCTGAAATAATCTCCTAGGGTCGAATAGCACTCTGTTTTTCATCACACTGTTGCCTACTTGAATCTAAGTAAATATCTGATCAGTTACGGTTTCATCTGTGTACACCAGAAAGCAAAACTCAAATCTAAGGGAGACTCAGTGTAAGGACAAAATCAATGGGTGAATCATCTTCTTACAAAAATAAATGACCAAACAAGCAACAACAGGACACCATCCCCTTTGTTTTCGTAACAGAAGATAAAGTATTCAAAGACAGGCTGCCACCTTTCGCCTTTGCAAATGTTATTTATGGGGTCAATGCTAATGAGTCTGGTTTTCAGAGGAGTTTTTCAAGTGACTCTCTCAGCCAGATTTGACCAGTATTTACACTAATCTTTAATGGACATGGCCACTCAACCAGTTCACTGCCTCTAGCTGTGCAGACAAGCCCTGGGACTTGAGATTGATGCAGCTCAACGGAGTCCAGTGATGCTGTCTGCTTGGTTGCAAGAGCAGGCATTTTTCCTTAGCTCAGCCCCAACTGACACATGCAACCATCCTAGAACAGCCCCCAGCAAACGGCTCCCTGGGAAACACACGTCATACAATACAATTGTGAGCTATATCCTCATACATCCTCCTCATCCTCCTTCCATGCTCTCCTCACTCCTCTGATAAGACCAAACAAAGATACACTTTTAGCAAATCCAAGTCTGTTATTTTCTTCACTAGAACTATTTTCTGCATCACTCCCCCACCCCCATCCCCGACCCTTCTTCACATTTTAGCACACAAAGGCCAAAAGATAGAAGATACTGTGTCCTTGTCAGGACAAATAAGATGGAAAAGTTGGCCATTCCTAGAGAAGTAAGGGATAGACAATACATCTTGGCGGGAAGGACTCCTTCACCTCTTCATCCCCAAGTTTCTGGAACTCATCACCTCATCTATCTTTCCACCTCCCTCTTGGTGGGAGGGAGGATAGGGAAACAATTACGAAATGCTTTGATCCATCCAGTTTCAAGTTTGCTAGGAAAAAAGAAAATGGAATTGAGTCTGCGGCCATGGCCTGGCCTTTCTATTCCTGTTTACTTGTATCTCTGAATTGTCAATCAGCTACCAAGTAGTGGCTTTATGACGTTCCTGGGTAGGGGTATTGGAGTCAGGCTTGGTGGACCACCCTTAGCTGGTTGTTAGGCTTTTAGGCATTATACATTCAGGCAGAAAGGGAAAATTTCAGGAGAACAAACATCAGGTAGGCTAGTTTTAATGCATGTTGCTACAGATGATGAATTGCCCCGTAATCTAATATTCCATAATTTCTTCTAAACTCCTCTTTGAGAATGAAAGTACAATGAAAATGTAAGTGTGATGTTTTCTGACTTAAAAACTATTAAAATTTCCATGAGAAGGCAACCTATTAAAAGTCCTCCTAAGGCACCTGTTATAACTGGCTCAACAGCTTGAAACTTCGGCTGGTAGAAAATCATGTCTGAGCCTTTTCAGCTCAGGCATCCCTTCTCAAATTACACCCTAGCAGTGAGCGTATGTCAAATGGGCTGGAGACATTGATTTCTCCCCTTTTTATGAAGCATTCCATACATTTATAAAACATTCCTCTTTTATCTCGACATTGAAGTTTCCTTTAGATGTGTATAAAATAATTTGAGAGGTTTGAGTGAGTAGCCATTTTCAATTACTGATTGAGTAATCTGATGTCTTTTTTCCTCTAAGAACCCACAAGGAAATAATTTATGTGAAAGAAAGCTCTCCCTCAATAATTTTATTAACGTTCAGAATTTTTTTATATCAAAGTAAAAATAAACAGGATCGAAATGAGCAAGAAATACTTACTTTGTGCCGTATTTGTACTCAATGTATTGCTTAAGACAGCAATGGTCTTTTCCTGTAGGGAGTTAAGTCTAGTTGAGAATTAGCACATGAAACACGACAGCAACCAGGTCAAGGGCTCCTTGATTTCTCATAGTCGGAAGAGAACATGAGTGAGGAGGAAGGATCTATGCAGAAATAGTGAAGAAAAATTTGTACCATCTGTTTACACAGCTGCGAATGGAGTAGAATAAAGATTCGATTCGTATGGTCTTACAGAAATGTGGGCAACGAAATTGTATCAAGAAAATTACGTTTATCAATGTAATAAGTCCCTGTTTAAACAAAAAGAAATTATTCCTCTTCTAATTTAAGTCATACGGTCATTTTATAATATGTCATAGATAAGATACGTTTTATTTTTCTGTCGATTCAAATATCACGCTTTGGGTTTACATTTCTAGAGGCTGAACTGAGTATTTCTTTCGGTCAGTTCTTGCCTAGCACAGTGCTGTGTGAGAGGGCTGTTCGTTTTTCTAATAGCAGTGACAACAAATCACCCTACATCAAAGAGCTATTGAGAAGCCACAGAAAGCAATACTTGCAGAGATTTTTTGAGCTTATTGCAGAGAGGTGTTATCTGAATCAAAACCTGTGAAAAGAAGAACAGCTATAACATTTCCTGACAGTGAGAAACTATTGTGTGGTAAAATAGTCTCTAAAGGGAAGAGTGCTGGAGACATTATTTGTCAAATTCAGAGGAATAAGACAAATCAAGGAGCTAGAAACCACTGGAAATAATGCGATCTCCAGTAGGACAGGGAAAATCATTTATTACCAATTTCCATGGCCTCATGTTACAAGAATAGTAAAAGTAATGTCAATGGACGTTTAATAGACCTAAGTCCTACACTTCACTGGAGAATTGAATTACTGAAGTTCTTCTGGTCAAGATAGATGATTTTACTATGGTGTATCTTTTTCCCATTCTACAGGTACAGCGATGAAAAGAGTTAAGCGAGGTTCAAAGGCACAATGCCCTCTACGCTGCAGCGGAGGATAGCAATAGTAGGGGACAAAAAGTGAGAAAGCATAATTTAGCAGATCAGGATATCAAAGAAATATGACACAGAGAGGGGAAATAAATGTTCCAGGTCTCTACCACTAAATTATTCTGTGAAATAAAACTAATCCTCACTATAATTTAATCTGTAATAATGACTGTCATTACAATCCTGAAAATGAACATTCAGTGTTCAAAGAACCATCAGAGTCATTCAGGGTTTTTTTCATGTTTGCTGGGTTCTTTTATAAGCAATTTTTCCCATACACATGCTAATATTTTTTTCTGAAATTCAATGATAATAAATTATTCCCATTTCCCCATCATATGATGTATATTCTCTATGAATATTAATAGTTTAATACTTTTTGAAACCAGAGTCATTAATATGATAATACTTTGGTAATGAATTTACAAAAATTCCATACAAATACTACATGTGCTAATACAATGAAATACTGTGGAAATAATATGCATAATGCATTAGGCTTTGTTACAGATGCCTGCCAAAAATAGTGTTTGGCAAACAGTAGCATGCTTCAAAAGTGCCTGACCGATTAAAATGTATTGCTGCTGATAGAGCCGGGGCAAACACTGAACAATCTAGACTATTCATGCCCTGGCAGACACACCAGTTCACTGACTGCTCAGATTATCTCTGAAAGCTTCTGGACATCACTAAAATGAAGGAAGACACTTAATGAGATGTTTAACGCCTAGGAGAGTGACTCCTCCAGACAAAGCAATCCCCCATATACCATATACGCAGCTTTATTTCTGTGGATGGTGCACCTGGGAGAAGGTCACATCTCCATTCACCTGTCATGGGCAGGCCTGCTTGCCGTGCTAGCCTCAGATCAGTCTATCTTTTCACACACAATTCCTTTTGACAATTAAGGCTGTGCTAGCATTGAAACACTCTCTTCTCTCCGACCCACTCCTGGCTTGATATTACCTAACCGGTTACCATGGAGTCGATTCCGATTCGTGGCGACCCCATGTGTGCAGAGCAAAACTGCACTCCATAGCCTTTTCAAGGCTGTAACCTTCGGGAAGCAGATTGCCAGGCCTTTCTTCCAAGGTGCCTCTGGGTAGGTTCGAACCACCAGTCTTTCAGTTAGTAGTCAAACGTTTAACCATTTGAGCCACCCAAGGAAGCCTTGATATTACTGAAAAACCAAAACCAAACCCGTTGCCATGGAGTCAATTCCAACTCACAGCAACCCTATAGGACAGAGTAAAACTGTCCCACAGGGTTTCAAGAAGAAGTTGATGGATTCAAACTGCCCACCTTTTGGTTAACAGCCAAGCTGTTAAGCACTGTGCCACCAGGGCTCCTGATATTACCTAGCACCTGATTATTTAGGCATCATTTACTTATTATTTGTTGTTGTGCCTTCCAATAGATCTGGGTTTCCTATCACTGTGAGATGCAGTATAGTGGGAGGAGAGTTAGGAGCTATTCTGTTTGCTTGAATCATGTTGTAAAAGAGCTGAGCTCTTGGGTGGAGTTTCTAAAGGCAGATTTCATCTTCTCTAGAAACTACAATTTGAGAGTGAAATCACAGAATACTGTTGCAAATAAATCAAGATACATTCGGTTTCTCAAAGATCACATGTTCATAAGTTTTCTTAGAATCTTTAGCACTTGCGAAGTCTGTGAATTAATTTTAATTTAGCCCCATCATTTTACAGATGGGCAAATTAAAGTGCATAAAGGGGAATTGACTTGACTGAGGTCACACAGATAATTAGTGGCAGAGTCAAGAGGACCACTCCTTATTCCCTACCCAGGTTCTCCCACCAGTGGAAATGATGTTTCTACAGAAGGAAAAGAAAAGAAGGACCTATGTACCTCAAGTGCCAGCCTGCTTCTGACTGCCACAGCCAGCCCTCCTGCCCATCACTGCGGGAACTGGTTATTCCTTCCAAGAACTGGAAAAGAGAATCTTCTAGGCTGAGCATAAACAGAAAGAATGAATCCTACTGATGACACCCAAGTGGATAAGCCCTTAAATATATGTGTAGATAGATAAATAGGTTGTAACACAAAATTTGGGATAAAATGAAAATTTAAGTTGCGAAGACAATAGTATACTCATTCATTTATTTTTAATCATTCATTCATACTTGCAGAGAGATGACTATTTGAAAAATTAAAATTATTTGAAAAATAAAATTATTTGAAAAATTAAAATTGTCCTTCAGGAAGATTACAGTTAGAAATTTTTTACAAAGGCACACTTTTAGAAACAGTCCCTAAAAATAAAATTCATCTCAGTTAAAGTTTCACAATGAAAAGGACAACAAACGCCATTGCATTTAGCAGGAATGCGGGAAGAAATACAATCCGTCAGGCACTCTTGTAAGTATAAACATCGTAGTAAAGAAGATTGGGCAATCTATAAAAAAAATAGCAAAAGAAAAAAATAAGTATCTTAGCCGAAGACTAGAAGAAATGGGAGTAGGAAACCACAGACATGCTCACAGTCTGAATGCAGAAATTTAAACCATGAGAAAAAAGGATGATCTATCAATTAAGAAGGATAACAGAGGAAAGAGCAGTCAGTAATGAAAGCACTAATGAGTACAATTTTAGTTTACTTTAAATTCACTGAAAACTATCTGTGTAACAGGAATTTCAGCTTTAAAGCAATGATGTGAAGGTGCTCACTAAATAGCAAAACAGGAATCTCAATAGCAGTCTCTGGACTGACACTCATCCCAGTAAGGACCTTTTCTCTGGCTCCTTATTTCCCCATGCAAGTCAATATGCAATAAAAAAATCCAAAGGGCTACGCACTGGTATACTTTTAGATTCATTTACCTATCCATTCAACGTGCTTTCTTATTGCTTACTATATGCCAAGCATTGTGCTAACTAATGAGGAACGAGCAAAACAGGAAGCATCCCATATTATCTTGTAGCTTACACCGCAGTTGGGAAATCTGGAATAAATTAAAACAATATCATCCTAATGAATGTACACTTACAAACTGAGTCATGCACGTTTTCCAAGAGGGGAATACATTTCTGTGAAACGGTGTTATAAGAACCAGCCTAGACTGGGAATTTGGGAACAACTTCTCTGAAGGAACGTACCCAAGCTGACACGTTGGGAGATGAATGGGAAATAATCTCGAAGGAGGAGGTTGTTGTGGGAGAAGCTTCCAGGGAAAATTGTATGTGTAAAGGCCTTGGACTGGAGGGAATGACTTCCTGGAGCTAGAGACGAGTGATCAGGGCCAGAGCACAGGCTGTTCCCTGTCTTAATGCCATTGTCACAAGCCGGCTTTGCAAGGAGGGATGATTGAATACAGTTTAAGAAGCATCTAAAATACACTTGACCTTGCTGAGTCCTTCATTTGGCCAATCAATATAGTCAGACGTTTCCCCAATTGAGGTGAGAAGATCAGCAAATTTCTAAGCATAAACTAATTTGCATCGAGTTGAAAAGCAAGTCACCCAATGTACCTCTCTTTCAGACCAATGGTGACAAAATTAGTAAAATCCAGCCTGAGACTGGAAGCCCAAGCCCAGACCAGGCTGGCATACTAAATCCCCGGGAAGTCTTCATATTCTCAGGAAATCAGCCAGACAACAAACTGTGAAATTAGGCAAAGGGCTGGGCCCACTATAAAGTTACCTGTTGACGTCGAGTCGATTCTAACACATAGCGACCCTGTAGGACAGAGTAGAACTGCCCCATAGGGTTTCCAAGGAGTGACTGGCAGATTTAAAATGACGACCGTTTGGTTAGCAGCCGAGCTTTTAACCACTGTGCCACCAGGGCTCCACTATTAGGTTCACATATTTTTTTTTCCCCCCAGTTAAGATTCCTTAAAAAGAGGAAGAGAACAATCCCTAACTAGAGTATAAATTAGCTCGAACCTGAGAAAAAGTCACTGGCTGTGCAAGGTGTTGCCTCTTTCTGGAATATACCCATTTTGGAGAACTTTTGTTCAAATAGTCAATTTTATTTCCATTTATTCATGCATCCTCCCCTAAGCAGTTTTTCTTTCTTTCTTTCTTTCGAACTCACCAGACACTCTGCAGGAGAAACATGTGGCAGTCTGCATCCGTAAAGATTACAGCCTTGGAAATCCTATGGGCCAGTTCTACTTTGTCCTATAGGGTCGCTATGGTTGGAATTGACTCAATGGCAACAGGGGATCCTGTTAAACTTCATATTGACACTATTGTTATCCCCATTTACAAATGAGGAACTGGAAGCTCAGCAAAATAAATTCACTTGCTTAGGTTTTCACAGTCATAGCTCAGAATCTAAGTGGAAAAATTAGATATTGTTCACAAAACTCACATCTATGTTATTCAGGTTGCAAGGAATCTGATCACTAGAATCCAGAGTCCTTCCCTAGCTCAGTGTATATACTTCTTTCAAGATTAACAACTGGATGATCCAAACACTCACTATATGTCTCTGTTCAGTTATAACTGTTTCGAAGTGTTTCTTTAATAGGTATGTTGTTTTTATCTTTGTGCAAGTTTCATGTAGTTATTCTCTCTTACTTGTTAATTATATATATTCTATGTATGATTTCCGCTCACATAATTTGTGAGTCCCCAGTATCTGAGTCCAGGGTTATAACAGACCAAAATTTGGTAATATGAGCCAATGAAAAAACCCTATGGATCACAACAGGTCAGGCCAGTCATTGGGATGGAGCATTTTGTTCTACTCGGCATGGGGTTGCCATGAGATGGGGGCCGACTTGAGGGCAGCTAACAACAACAGACTTTTCCATTGGATTTAGTGATAGTTTTCACATATTAAAAAAAAGACGAAGAAGAAGAAAATAAAAGAAAGAAAAAAAAAATCCAGAAATTTCAACAGCAGTGTCAGAAATGTATCTGTTTGACAAAACCAAAACAGGGGAAAGGTAGAGGGTAGTTTTTGTTTTTGTTTTTGTTTTTTTCTTTCCTTTTTAAAAAAAACACTGTAAACTAATAGGAAGGACACCAATCTAAGGAAAAAGTAAGAAGAGAATATTGAAGAAAACCTATGATGGACTGATTGGTAGATTATTGATCTCCTGAGAGAATTCTTATAAAGTCAGATTAATTCAAACGTCTTCCAGTTCTTGAAAAGGCAGAATTTTAAAACTGGGCAGACAAACTTTTATCCAAATCTCCCCTACCTCACAGCAGTATCACCATAGATCCACCAATTTAAATGTATTTGTTCAATGACCCACCTAAAAAAGAATGGCTTCAAAGAGTGGAATGAATCTTTACCCAGTATTTGGGTGGTCAAATACCGCTCTTGGGTTGCCAGTGACACCCCATGAACTCATGGCATCCAGTTCTCACGGATGCTCACCTCAGGTTAATGTCAGCAGCACCTGAAGCTTCAGCCTTTTATTTAATACAACACTTTAACCCCATTCAGAGCACAATGTTATGGAGGGAAACTGAGTCTGAGACAAAGAAGTTATAGCTCAGACCACCTCTTTTACCAAGAAAAAACACTAACCTGTTTCCATCAAAGATGAGTTATCTGCCTCTTCATTTTTCTACCTGCAAAACTCCTGAGCCAGTTCATCCCCCGTAGGTCTCTATTCTCCAAGGACTCTAAAGCTTCATTTCAGTAAATCAGAGGGGCAGGGTAGTAATTACTTGGGATAAAGGCACATTCGCCAGCTGTAACTGATCTAAAGTCTACAATTACTACCGAAGTATTTGGTGCTAAATGACTATATGACGTGGCTACCCACACAAATGCAGACAAGTTTATAACAGGCATATATTTGTAGCTAGCTACCTGGTTTATTGAAAAACAAATACTATATATCAAAATATAGCCAGTAAGGCAATACCATGTTTAAAAGAACACTTCGTTTAGACAGCAGGAGGCACTGGATGATAGGCCCCTTGAACACAACTTGTTTGTATAATACTTCCTTAATAATGAAAATTCAGATAAGAAAAAAGTTTCCAAGTGTGTTACATTTTTATAAGCACGAAGTACAGATGTTGGAAGACTCTGCTCTTTGACAAGGGGAAAAAAAAAAAGTCTCCAAGGTCACCTTAATTGAAATGCTTTAATTTAGGAAGAATTCACATCTTTTGAAAGATGTGAGCCATTTCCACAGTTGTTGCAATCTCAAACTTAAAAAATGAGAACTGGAAAGGTTAAAGGCAAATACTTTTCGTTAGAAGGTTATGTAAGCACATCAAATACCTTACAAGCAGAGCCTTCACGTTATACAGAACACCAAGGATTTCTGAAAGGAAATGAGAGGGCCAGAGGGAATCAGTGAATGGAAAAAACATCAGGGAGGCTGCCAAAATGCAGAGAAAAGCTGGGAAGGACTGTCCCAGGACACCGGAGAGTCTTTGGTCAAAGTGAAACCTGAGAGAGTGAGTGGATCACGTCGAAAAGTAACACCACCTGAATTATCAGGTACACCTTCCAGAGTCTGGCTCAAAGACTAGAAGAGTAAAAACGTGTATGAAGACCACTCTCTGTCCACTTCACCAAAGTAAGAGAAGTCTCATTTGCTTTTCCTCTCTGCTCCTCAAGAAGCAGGTAGTAGAGTGGGGTGTCTTCATCACAGAAAGAAAGAAGGTGTTCTCTGCAGGGCTAAAATGGGGAAACTCAACTGAACAGCGCTAACTTTATACAACAAAATAATTTCATTTGCCTTCCCTCTTTGTATTCAATGCTTTATAATCACGCTATACTCATTTTACATTTAAGACATTTGAGGTCCAAGGAGAATTAGTAAATCCTCCCTTTCGTTGTCAGCATCTTGAAAAGAGTGTCGTTATCTCAAGTGTCTCCTAGCATTGTACTGGCTGGTTGATTCATCTCCAAAATTAATTGACCACTCACCTCATCCCAGGCACTGTTCTAGGTATTCAGAATAAAGCAATGACCAAAACAGACCAAGTCTTTACCCTCATGGACCTTAACTCTGTATAGAGGAGACAGCCAAAAGTCAAATAAAAATATACAGTAATGGCAAATTGTGAAAAGACTACATAGGACACAAGGATGGTATGATAATGAGTAAATAAGGCACTGCTTTAGATTACTATAGCCAAGGGAAGAACTCTCCAAGGAAGTAAGATTTGAAACAGGAACTTAAAGACAAGAAAGCATACTATGAAAAGCTCTCCCAACAAAGACCCTGAGATATAAAACAGCTTCATGTATCTGAAGAGCAGAAAAGAAGAGGATGTGAGGGGGATGGACTGAGAAATTAAAGCTAGTGCTTTTTTGGAGAAGTGGGATGTGGGCATTATCAAATGCAGTGAAGATGGACTGAAATGTTTAAGAAGGGAGTCATCTGATTCAGATTTGAGAAGGATCACTCAGTCGTTGAATAGAGAGCAGATTGTGATTGGCCAGGAAGGTGAGAATAGAAGCAAAGAGATCAATTAAGAGAGCTGCTGCTGTATTCCAAAAGAAAGATTATTATCTTGGACCAGTGAAACAGGCATGAAAATAGAGAAAGTGGCTAGATTTGAGATATATTTTGGAAACAGAGTTGGGAGGATTTGTTTGGGAATAGGATGTGGGAAAGACAGAAGTCAAGGACGAGGCAAAGTTTTTGGCTTTCCCACTGTGTGACACGCAGCAGAAGAGAAAACTGTAAAGGGAAATCAAGAATTCTGTTCTGGAGAGACAGTGAGATGCTTAGTAGGCATCCAAGTGGGAATGTCAAGTTGGCAATTGGACAGCTTCAGGACTGCAAGGAAAAAGGGCTGGAGAGAACCATGTTGCTCATCAGCTTCTAGATGACATTTAATACCATGGCACCGGTTAAGACTGCCTGGAAGAAAGAGTGTGAATACAGAACAAAGAAAAGAGCCTAGTAAGTGTTTACTGCAAGCCCTGCTAACAGTAAACATGTAAGAGTTAGGCTGGGGAAAGGAACTGGCAAAGAAGACAGAAGAAGAGCAGCCAAAAAGGTAAGAGACAGAGGAAGCAAGGAAGAAAGGAGAACACTATCATCTGTCTTAAAATCTGCTGGGATAAAGTAAGATGGGGACTGAGAGCTGGCTTTGGGACTTAGCATGTGGAGGCCATTGATGACCCTGAGAAGAGCAGCTCTGAAGGAGTGGTGGTGGCAAAAACCTGATCTGAGGGGCTGAGAGGGAATGAGAAATGGGGTCATGGAGACTGAAGACAGCGCTTTGAAATTCTTGGCAGTAAACAGGAGCAGGTATTGGGGAAATGCCAGTGATGGGGTGTAGAGTCAACAGGTTGTTTGCTTGTTTCTTTGACTGTTTAAGATAGAAGACACCAAAGCATATTATATTGGTGAAGTAGAAAGGGAGAAATTAATTAAATAGGAGAGTAGGGAGAATTATAGAAGTGAAGTCATACAAGAAGGCAAGAAAGTCTAGGATTATAACATCAAGGAGAGGATTAACCTTGACAATAAGAGAGCATACATCCCATTTGAACGAAGAAAAGGCAGAGAATTTGAAAAGAACACTCCAAGGATACTCCATAGTTCTCGAATGAACGAATGAATTCAGTATGAATTCAAATTCAATGAAGGAATGAATAAATTCAAATTCAATGAATAGGAATGAATATATCTAACATCATAGTTTTTTCCCACAATCTAAATAATTAAAAACATCTCGGAGGTGGGGCAAGATGGCGCTCTAGGCAGAAGCACCACGCCGTCCCTCCACAGCAAAGATCCGAAAAACTAAGCCTAACAGAGAAACAACAATCCTGAAACCCTAGAACACCAAATGAAGAGATAAAGAACTCAGCCAAACACCAAACGGAGTGAGAATACTAAAAGAGAACGGAGAGCGAGGAGAGACTCATGCAGAGATTCCTTACCAGCTAACGCAGCGTGGATCCACCATCTTGGATTCCTATCGGAGACCAGCGAATGAAGAAGCCTCGCAGAGTGTCCAGTGGGAGACAGAACGACCAGTAAACTGCGGTGTGTGCTTTCCCATCCCCCACCCCTCTCCGCCTAGGCTGGGCCTCCCCTGCTTTCCGTGGCCAGGGTCCCTGGGCTGGGGGGCGCCGGTGCTTGGCTTCCGCGCGCCCGGGCTGGCGGCTTTCTGAGAGCTGTTTGCTGGCTGCTGGCGAAGCTTTATCTGCCGCCTCCCCCTCTTTTTGCCTGGGTGCCTGGTTCCGAGCGCCATCTTTGCTCTCTCCTGCGGGGCTGTGGGGCTGCATTCGGGCGTGTGGCTGCTTCCAGGTCTGGGCTGCTGTGCTGGTGAGATCCCGGGGCCTTTGTTCGTTGGCCCCTCTGCTTCCCGTGGCCACGGTCTCTTAACCTTGAGACTGCCGGCTGCTTGGAATTGGCGCCCCTGAGTGGGGGCTCTCTGGGTCCCATTTGTTGGCACTGACTGCTGGTGTTGCTTTTTTTTTTTTTTTTAATTTTATTTTTCTTCCTTTTTGATTAGTTTTGTCATCTTTTCCCTCTTTTTCCCTTTTGTCTTTCTTCATTGTTTAATTTCTCATCTCTCTATCTCTTCCTTCTCTTTCTGATCCCTGAATACCAGGCGATGTATGCCTCTGTACCTTCTGGCCAGGCTGTGCTGTGAAAACTGAGACCGACTCCCCCAGACCTCATAGCTGCATCGGTGGGATCCCTGGGAACTTGGCAGTTCTTTAACTTTTCTGATTTTTATTTGTTCATTCTTTCCTTTTCTTTCTCTTCCCCCTTGTGGTTTCCTCCATCCCATAGTCTCTCATCTGTACATTCCAACGACAAGCTCCCCTAGCATTCTTTTATGTTTGTATGCTTTTTGCTCCTGCTCCTCTCTCCTCTCTCCCATATCCAGCTTAGCTTAACACATAACCATCTTCCCGCTGCACCTTAACTACCTGCACTGTGCACTTGACATCACACCGCCAAGCTGTGCAGGCACGCCCTATTGGAACCTGCCCAGCACTGACTACTGACCATCCTGGTGGCTGCGGTGAGTGCCACAAACAACCCGTCCCAGTGGCTCCTCTTCAGCTAGATCTGCCCAGCGGTACCACAAGGACGAAACAAACAAAAAAAAAAATCTACAATCAATAAACGAGAGAAATATCTACTGAATGCCCTGAAAACAGCAAACAATATCAAAACATTTACAAAAACAAGACAAGATGGCTCCAATAGGCGTCCAAATTAAAACACCAGATAACACTCCTGTGGAAGAAAATGCACTAGAAGTACCTGATAGGGAACTCAAATCACTAATACTCGGAATTTTCCAAGAACTGAGGCAAAAAGCTGACAAACATGAGGAAAAAATAGACAAATTTATGGAAAATACAGACAAAAAATTGGAAGAATTCAGGAAGTTGATGCAGGAACAAAATGCCAAAATAAATTCACAACTCAAAATTATACAAAAACAACAATTAGAAATCCAAAAGATAAACAACAAGATTTCAGAAATGGAGGGTGTCATAGAAGGGCTGAGAAGTAGATTTGAAACCATGGAAGACAGGATCAGTGGAACTGAAGACAAACACTTGGATACAACTCTGTTTCAGGAAAACTCAGAAAAAAGAACAAAGAAAAATGAAGAGACCCTGAGAGTTATGTGGGACACAATTAAAAGCAAAAACTTACAAGTGATTGGCATACCAGAACAGGGGGAGAAAACAGAAAACACAGAGAGGATCATTGATGAACTCCTGACAGAAAACTTTCCCAATATCATGAAAAATGAAAAGCTGGCCATCCAAGAAGCTCAACGAACCCCATATAGAAGAGACCCCGAAAGAAAATCACCAAGACATATCATATTCACACTCGCTAAAACTAAAGACAAACAAAGAATCCTGAGAGCAGCTCGTGAAAAACAAGAAGTCACATACAGAGGAGAAACAATAAGACTAAGCTCAGATTATTCGGCAGAAACCATGCAGGCAAGAAGGCAATGGGATGACATATATAAAATCTTGAAAGAAAAAGATTGTCAGCCAAGAATAATATATCCTGCAAAACTCTCATTCAAATTTGATGGTGAAATTAGGTCATTTCCAGATAAACAGAAACTAAAGGAATATGCAAAAATCAAACCAAACTTACAAGAATTATTAAAGGGAGTTCTTCGATCTGAGGACAAACAGCTTCAGCCCTCAGGCAGGACCTAGGACCTAGGACGCAGGTTCATATGAACCAGATACCATTCTAGGAACTGAACTAAAGAGGACTTTCCAAAAACAAAAGAAACAAAACAGGGAATCAGAACAATCAATCAACAGATGACAACAACATCAAAACAATGAAAGAGGGAACAAACGGCATAGGTATAGAATGTTCTAAAGGAGAGGAAGGCAAGGCGATAACAAGTAAGGGTAGACTGCTTCAAAATTATAAAGATAAGGGTAAAATTCATGGTAACCACAAGGAAAGTTAACAAACCAACTCATAAAAATAAAGATGAAAAACATAAAGTCTCAACAAAAACAAAACCTACAAAAACAAAAGAAATGAACACAAAATACACAAACAAAAGTAACTCAGCACAAGAGAGTAAGAAGAACAAAGAAAACTTCAGCACCACAAAAAAAAAAAAGCACTACAAAATGACAGCAACAAACTTCCATCTATCAATAATTACACTGAACGTAAATGGACTCAATGCACCCATAAAGAGATGGAGAGTGGCATAATGGATAAGAAAACAGGATCCATCAATTTGCTGTCTACAAGAGACACACCTTAGAAACAAAGATGTGAATTTATTAAAAATCAAAGGTTGGAAAAAAATATATCAAGCTAACAACTATCAAAAAAGAGCAGGAGTGGCAATTCTAATCTCAGATAAAATAGACTTTAAAACAAAATCTACCATAAAAGACAAAGAAAGACACTATATAATGATTAAGGGGATGATCCATCATGAAGACATAACCATAATAAATATCTATGCACCCAATGACAGGGCTCCAAAATACATTAAAAAAAAAAAACTCTAACAGCACTGAAAAGAGAAATTGACAGTTCCACAATAATAGTAGGAGACTTCAACGCACCACTCTCAGTAAAGGACAGAACAACTAAAAAGAAACTCAGCAAAGATACAGAAGACCTAAAGGGCACAATCAGCCAACTGGACTTCATAGACATATATAGAACAATCCATCCAACCGCTGCAAAGTACACATTCTTTTCCAATGCACATGGAACGTTCTCCAGAATAGACCACATCTTAGGCCACAGAGCAATCCTCAACAACATCCAAAATGCTGAGATAATTCACAGTATCTTCTCTGACCACAGTGCCATCAAGGTAGAAATTAACACTAGAAAGAGCAAGGAAAAAAATCAAACACATTGAAACTGAATAATAATCTGCTTACACATCAATGGGTAATAGAAGAAATCAGAGATGGAATTAAAAAATTCCTAGAATCAAATGAAAATGAAAACACATCATACCAAAACCTTTGGGACACAGCAAAGGCAGTCCTCAGAGGAAAATTTACAGCAATAGATGCATATATCAAAAAAGAAGACAGCGACAAAATCAAAACATTAACTACAGAACTCAAACAAATAGAAAGAGAACAACAAAAAAAGCATACAACCACCGGAAGAAAGGAAATAGTAAAGACCAGAGCAGAAAAAAATGAAATAGAGAACAGAAAAACAATAGAAAGAATCAACAAAACCAAAAGTTGGTTCTTTGAAAGAATCAACAAAATAGACAAACCACTGGCCAGACTGACAAAAGAAAAACAGCAGAGGGCACAAATAACCAAATAAGAAATGAAATGGGGGACATTACAACAGACCCAACCGAAATAAAAAGGATTATAACAGAATATTAATAAAATATTATTCCAACAAATTTGAAAACCTAGAGGAAATGGATAAATTTCTAGAAACATACGGCCTACCCAAACTACAACAAAGTGATATTGAAAATCTGAACAGACCCATAACAGGAGAAGAGATTGAAAAGGTAATAAAAAAACTCCCAACCAAAAAAAGTCCTGGCCCAGATGGCTTCACTGGAGAATTCTACAAAACATTTACAGAAGAGCTTGTACCAGTTCTACTCAAGCTATTTCAGAGCATAGAAGAGGAAGCAACACTTCCAAATTCATTCTATGAAGCCAGCATAATGCTGATACCAAAATCAGGCAAAGGCATCACAAAAAAAGAAAATTACAGACCAATATCTCTCATGAATATAGATGCAAAAATTCTGAACAAAATTCTAGCCAATAGAATTCAGTATCATATCAAAAAAATAATACACCATGACCAAGTAGGATTCATACCAGGTATGCAAGGATGGTTTAACATTAGAAAATCAATCAACGTAATCCACCACATAAATAAAAGGAAAGAAAAAAATCACATGATCATCTCAATTGACACAGAAAAGGCATTTGACAAAGTCCAACACCCATTCCTGATAAAATCTCTCAATAAAATAGGTATAGAAGGGAAATTTCTCAACATAATAAAGGGCATCTATGCAAAACCAACAGCCAACATCATTCTTAATGGAGAGAGGCTGAAAACATTCCCCTTGAAAACAGGAACAAGACAAGGATGCCCTTTATCACCACTCCTATTTAACATTGTGCTGGAAGTTCTAGCTAGAGCAATAAGGCAAGAGAAAGAAATAAAGGGCATCCAAATTGGTAATGAAGAAGTTAAACTCTCCCTGTTTGCAGATGATATGATACTATACATAGAAAACCCTAAAGACTCCATGAGAAATCTACTGGAACTAATAGAAAGATTCAGCAGAGCAGCAGGATACAAGATAAACATTCAAAAATCAGTTGGATTGCTATACACCGGTAAAGAGAACGATGAAAAGGATATCAGGAAATCAATACCATTTTCAATAGCCCCTAAAAAGATAAAATACTTAGGAATAAATCTGACCAGGAACGTAAAAGACCTATACAAAGAAAACTACAAAACACTGCTGCATGAAACCCAAAGGGATCTACATAAATGGAAAAACATACCATGCTCATGGATAGGCAGACTCAACATTGTGAAAATGGCAATTCAACCTAAAGCAATTTACAAATACAATGCAATCCCAATACAAATACCAACAACATTCTTCAAAGAGATGGAAAAACTAATTATTAACTTTATATGGAAAGGGAAGAAACCCCGAATAAGTAAAGCACTACTGAAGAAGAAGAATAAAGTTGGAGGACTCACACTGCCTGACTTCAGAACCTACTATACAGCTACAGTACTCAAAACAGCCTGGTACTGGTACAACAACAGAGACATTGACGAATGGAACAGAATTGAGAACCCAGATGTAAACCCATCCACCTACAGTCACCTGATTCTCGACAAGGGCCCAAAGTCCATCAAATGGGGAAAAGACAGTCTTTTTAACAAATGGTGCTGGCAAAACTGGATATCCATTTGTAGAAAAATGAAACAGGACCCATACCACACACCATATACAAAAACTACATCAAAATGAATCAAAGACCTGAATATAAAACCTCAAACTATAAAATTCATAGAAGAAAAAACAGGACCAACACTTCAGGCCTTAATACATGGCATTAACAGGATACAAACCATAAACTTCAACACAAAAAGCCCAACAGATAAACTGGATAACTGGGATCTTCTAAAAATCAAACATCTATGCTCTTCAAAAGACTTCACCAAAAGAGTAAAAAGAGAACCTACAGACTGGGAAAAAATTTTTGGACAGTACAAGTCAGACAAAGGTCTAATCTCCATAATCTACAAGAAAATCCAACACCTCTACAACAAAAAGACAAACAATCCTATCGAAAAATGGGCCAAGGAAATGAACAGACACTTCACCAAGGAAGACATTCAAATGGCCAACAGACACATGAGGAAATGCTCGCGATCACTAGCCATTAGAGAAATGCAAATTAAAACCACAATGAGATACCATCTCACCCCGGCATTACTGGCACGAATCAAAAATACTGGAAACAACAAATGTTGGAGGGGCTGCGGGGAGATGGGAACTCTTATACACTGCTGGTGGGAATGCAAAATGATACAACCATTTTGGAAAATGATATGGCTTTTCCTCAGAAAGCTAGAAATAGACATACCATTTGATCCAGCAATCCCACTCCTAGGAATATATCCTAGAGAAATAAGAGTCATCACTCGAATAGACATATGCACACCTAAGTTCATGGCAGCATTGTTCACAATAGCAAAACGATGGAAACAACCTCGATGTCCATCAACAGATGAACGGATACACAAACTATGGTACATACACACAATGGAGTACTATGCAACGAGAAAGAACAACAATGAATCTGTGAACCGTCTCATAACATGGATGAAACTGGAGGACATTATGCTGAGTGAAATAAGTCAATCACAAAAGGACAAATACTGTATGAGACCTCTATTGTAAAAACCCATGAAAAAATTCACATGCAAAATGTAACAATCCTTGTTGGTTATCAGGGATGGGAGGGGAGGGGGGGGAAATACCAAATAGGCAATAGATAAGTGGTACCTTGGGTGAGAGGTGAGATAGTACACAGTACAGGGGAAACTAACACAACCTGCACAAGGAAAGGTCATGAAGGCCCTATAGACACATCCAAACCCCCCGAGGGACTGAGTTGTTGGATGGAGGGCTCTGGGGACCATGGTCTCGGGGAACATCTAGCTCATTTGGCATGACACTACTTATAAAGATAATGCTCTACATTCTACCTTGGTGAGTAGTGTCTGGGGTCTTAAAAGCCTATGAGCGGCCATCTAAGATACTCCACTGGTCTCATCCCTTCGGGAGCAAGGGAGAATGAAGAGAACAGGATACAACGAAAAGATTAGTCCAAAGGACTAATGGCCCACAGCTACCAAGGCCTCCACCTGACTGAGTCCAGTACAGCTAGATGGTGCCCGGCTACCACCACTGACTGCTCTGACCAGGATCACAACAGAGGGTTCTGGACAGAGCTGGAGAAGGATGTAGAGCATAATTTTAACTCCCCCCCCCCCCCAAAAAAAATGACCAGATTTACTGGCCTAAAGAATACTGGAGAAACCTCAAGAGTGTGGCCCCCAGACACCCTTTCAGCTCAGAGGTGAAGTTACCTTCGAGGTTCGATGTTAAGCCTGGGAGTGGACAGCCCAGTAAAACTAAATGGGACTAACGAGGTACAGGAGTCCGGTGACAAAGGCCGGAAGGCAGAGGGGGAGTAGGAAACTGATGATAAGGAACACAAATTGAGTAAGGACACTGTCGATGTATTGTGAGATTGTTGACCACTGTTATAGGGCAACATTTGTAGTAACTATTAAATGGGAGGCTGTTTTGTCCTGTAAGCCTTCATCTTGGGCGAGAATGGCAGCACAATTGGAAGAGCATAGTCAATATCACTTAAATGTGTAAGTAAAAAGTTTTGAAATGGTGTTAAAAAAAAAAACAAAAAAACAAATGAGACTAATGAGGTACAGTAGTCAAGTGACAAGGACCAGAAGACAGAAGGGGACAAGGAAGTCCCCTGGTGATAGGGAACACAAGGTGGAGTAAGGATATTCTTGATGTGTTGTGAGATTGTTAACCATTGTCATAGGGCAACATGTGTAGTAACTGTTAAATGAGAAACTATTTTGTTCTGTAAGCCTTCATCTTAAGTGAGAATAACAGCACAGTTGGAAGAGCGTAGTCAATGTCACTGAACTGTGTATGTAGAAATATTTGAAACGGTGTATCTTTGGCTATCTGTATTTTCATCAAAAAAAAAAAAGGTTGAGAATTTAGAGGCTTAATATGTTGTGGGTTTGTTAACCAATGTCATAAAACAACATGTGTACTACTGTTTCATGAGAAACTATTTGTTCTGTAAGCCTTCACCTGAAGTACAATTAAAAAAAAAAAAAAAAAAAAAAAGAACATCTCTTGAGTTTCATATCATTGAAAAAGAGTCCTTACCTCATAGTTCTCCCTTCTCTGAGGTCGCTTAATATGAACTCACTGTATAAGCCAATTTGCACCTCACCTGCCTCTCTTTGCCTAGTTATGCTTTTAAGTCTATGGGGTCTTGCCGCCTCAAGGAGACTGTGAAGGCTGCCTATTCTCCTGTGCCTCTTATCATAGTCCTCAGTGCATAGCAGAAGTTCAACAGAGAAATGTTTATTCATTAATTGGGGCCAGTTTTCCAAGATCCTGTCCTATAATACCATTAATAATAGTAATGTACCTTCTAGCTCTAATATTCTATGATTCTCAGGCAACTGATCAGTAAACATGTACTCTGATCACCAAACCAATAGATGTGATTGTAGTACCACTGAAGCCCCTAGCTCTGACCCTTGAATCTACTCACAAGAATGTTTGCCAAAAAAAAAAGTGGGAGTGTGGGGTGGGACAGCTCAGAGAATATAAAATGACAAAGTCCACTTCAGTTTCAGTGAGAAAAATAAACTCCCAAGCGATACTAAGATATTTTCCTGCAACTGAAATTCTACTACCTTTATTATAAAACCGTTGAAACTTTAGCCCTTCTCAGTACCACCACAGAAAGGTATTGAGTCTTTCCATTCTAGACTTAACTATGGAACAAAAAGAGTCACTATTTCACTCATACTCTCACTGAACATGAATGCAAAACCAAAATAGAAAAACTAATTTATATTTGGATATTTACATTTGAATTAAGGTATATATGGAATTTTAATTACAGAATGCAAGCCTGTGATTAATTTAATTTTTGCTTCAATTTATGAAGATGCACTTGGTTAATGGAGTGTCTTGGAACAAAATGTTTAATTGAGGGCTTGCATCTGTGTGATTTACCGTCTGAGTATATGCTAAGTTTCTTTCATTACAGAAGAAATGATTATTTGCCCTTGAAGTTGAATCTATTGCATGGATGGGGGAGGTGATGTCAATACTTTTTTATAACCTACTATTTCTGGGGAAAGCAGCAGATTCAGAAGAATCCTTGTTTTGCTTTCTTGTCATAAACCTCTTTCCCTGTGTATTCAATACACACATGTGCATTGCTGATTAGTGCTCACATCCTTGGTGACATTATGATAAACCTTAAAGCAATCCTCCCTTAGAGAGAGAGAGAGCACATTGCCTTTTTCTGGTAGAAAATCTCTTAAGATGAAGGCTGGATGCAAAGGAAAGGAAGATGAGGCAAACACTGAAAGGCGAAGCCCTAAAGACAGAGAAAATAGAACATAAGGGGAAACAATACTACCCAAAGAAGTATCCTTGAATAACCTTGTTTAGAAAAGTGTGGAAAATAAGCCAATCTACGTAATCCCGTTATGAACTGTTAGCTTAAGGCTTTAGTCACAAGGAAACTGTGTAATGAGATTAAACCACGTAAGAAAACCTGGTTGTCTGCTGCTTGTTGGAAGCACAAAACAAAGAAAGTAATAAATGGACAATTATAATCCTGTACCTCTCTCCCCTCCCCCTTCAGAAACAAAACAATTAGGAAGGAAGATTGCCTGATAATACAAATGCCAAACTCCAGCATCAGCTGCACATCTTTGAAGAGAATGCATCTGCTTTCATTATTCACCTCCTAATGTTCTTTTTTTTATTATGATGAAAGAGTGATGTAATTTTAAAGGGAAAGACAAGTTCTGCTGATTATTCCATCTTAGTCTGAAGTTCCCTCTCTTAAGCACCTAAGAAGTGTGGCTAAAATCTCCTACCACTCTCTGCTATTTCTTCCTCACCCCCAACTCCAATCTCACCCTGCAACATATTCAGCTTCATTTTTATGCACAACTATTCAATTCTGTCTTTGCAGCCATAGGCAATAAGTAAATACATGAGTGTGGCTGTGCTCTAATAAAACTTTATTTATAAAAACTTTTGTTATTTAGACTGTGGGTGGTAGTTTTCATACCTATGAGTTAGAAAATGAGAGAAGTGAAAACAGTGTTTAGAATAATTTAGATGAAAATGGGCTGCCTGTTTTGTGCTTGATTCTATTTTCTTTGCATTTCTTTTATGAATTTATAATCTGTATGTCACTAACGACACTGTATAGATGGAAATGAGAGGAATCATGAACAAATTTTCCTTTTCTTATCACTGTTTATCATCACCCAGTACCAGAGGTGTGGCAGTGGAGGGGGTGAGTGTAATAAAGGGCAGTGATGGAAAGAAAGGGATGGCTTCTAGTTTTCAAAAAAAGGACCACTGGGCCAGTGCCAGCCATGTATCTGCTAATTAGAGAACAGTTGTCCTGCAAGTGTGGTCCCTGGATCAGCAGTATCACCTGGAATCTTATTAAGAATGCAGATTTTCAGGTCCCACCCCATGCCAACTGAACCAAAAAATTGGGAGGAGGGGCCCAGAAATCTATGTTCTAACCGGCCCACCAGATGATCCTGAGGTATGTTCAGGTTGGAGAACCACTCACTATACTAGAGCATCTCCTGTTCCATTCAGCTACTGAGTGTTGTTGTTAGCTGTTGTGATCCATAGGTTTCTCATTAGCTGATTTTCAGAAGTAGATAGCCAGGCCTTTCTTCCTAGTTCATCTTAGTCTGAAATCTCCACTGAAACCTGTTCAGCATCACAGCAACCTGCAGTCTTCCACTGACAGATGTGTAATGGCTGGGCTTGAGGGGCACTGGCTGGAAATGGAACCTGGGTCTCCACATGGAAGGCAAGATTCTACCACTGAACTATGAATGCCCCCCGACCATGTTCAAGTAGAATAACTCTGTTATCAGAATCCAGAGAATTTCTGGTCTTTTGTAGGAGAAGAGAGGGAATAACTCAAAACAGACATAGAAAGTAATCTGAAAAGCTTTATTTTGAATCTCTGATTATAGAATATTTGTAAAAGGTAACCTATAGATTTGAAGATGACTTTTGCATCCTACATCTGCCTACTCTCTGACCTCTTTCTTTTTGCTGCCTCACCTACTTTTAATGTCTCTTCTGTGAGTATGCTCATGGAATGCAAATGCATTTTTTATTATCAGCCAAGAATAACAGAATTTGGAAGGTAAATTCATACTACATTATGGACATTTCTTTCTAAGTCAAAAATTAGTAAGTTGGGAATTGTGTACTGTTCTGAACTGAGCAGTTTTTTGCCTTCATGGCAATGCAAGGAATCCTGGATCCATCACATGAGTGCATGAGTGCCTCTTCAAAAGAAAGGTGTGAGAACACTGCGGATATCGTAATTATCAGCTGCAAGACAGCCCTGGCCAGAAGCAAGGAGACCTGTAAACATCCAAGTTCACACTTGGAATTGTGTCCAGATGGGAATAAATTGCCGAGAGAATTTAGGGACTCAATAAACAGAAGTTTGTGTGGGGTAGACAGCAAGTTGCTTTCTCCCTCCAGGCTGATCAAATGGACAGTATGATTTCCTTCATGCAAAAACGTGTTCTCCTTTCCAGTTATTCAGCTGCTTTGCTGCTTACCAATCAAGTGACCCTAAAGCACATAAAGCTCATCAGAGTGAGGTTATATGCTTTGGGTGGGAAGAAATGAGGGGCAGAGAGCAAGACTATGAAGGGAGGGGAGAAAGACAGAACTCCCCTACCTCATTTTTATCTAATGAGCCCTCCAGAGACCAAAACTCCCCCGCAACCTTCCTCCTTGTGCAGCCTCCAGAAACAGCGTTCTAATCCCCTTTTCAAACTTGAGTTCATGGCCAGTAAAGTTATTTCAGCTGTGGGTGTTCAGCAGCTCACAGTGTGGTGTGACGGTATCCATTTCTACAGGACAATCCATTTAGAGAAAAATCGATTAATTCAGCTTGCTGGATTTTCAGCGTTTGGACCCCAGCAGCGTCTAAGCACATTAACCAAAGTTAAACGGGAACAGCAGCAGTAGTAAATGCCGACACTGTAAGTGAGAAAGTAACAGTCACAAGCCATCCCCTATAAATTTCACAACAAGCCCAAAGGCAGGCACGGCAGTACTCCAGAGTGGTGCTCTCTCCACCCCTTCACCCAGCCTCCATCTGACCAACACTTGTGTGCAAAGGGCCAGGGAACAGGGGCAATAGATGTGCAGAAAGTCTTTCTTGTTAGAAAATTTTACTTTGAAATTTAAAATAAATTACTGAAATTCAGTAGGTACCCAGAGGTTAGTATAAAATTCAGGCTTCCTTATAGTAGAGTGGTTAAGAGCTTGGCTGCTAACCAAAAAAGTTGGCAGTTCAAATCCACCAGCCATTCCTTGGAAACCCTATGGGGCAGTTCTACTCTGTCATATAGGGTCACTATTGAGCTGGAATTGGCTTGACGGCAACAGGTTTACAGTTTTTGACTAGAACCATTTCTACATAGTCCTTTGTAATAGTACAGAAAACAGTTGCTCATTCTTCTCATACATACTAAGATCACATGACATAGCTATTTGTTTTTTCCAAAATCATCTACAGAATACATTGCAAATAAGGGCTGGTTAAAAATTTAAAATGGTCCCAATTTAATTAAGATTTACTATTACTGAAGAGTAATTAACAATGTACAAACAAAGGGGGGAAAACCCTAAAATTAAAGTGAGAATAAAAACAAAACCACCTCGGGAGCAAACATTTTGAGAAGGAAATTCTCTTTGCCAAAGAAGGTTGCTGGGTATCTTCTATTACCTGCTGCCACTGAGTCGATTCTGACTCATAGCGACCTTACAGGACAGAGAAGAACTGTCCCATAGGGTTTCTGAGGCTGTAAATCTTTACCGAAGTAGACTGCCGCATCTTTTTCCCACAGAGTAGCTGGTACGTTCCAACTGCTGACCTTGCAGTTAGTATCCGAGTGCTTAACTACTGCACCACCAGGGCTCTGGTTATTTTCTATACATAACCTTAAAAAGGCTTATGGCTTAAATAGGCTTATGGCTAAGCAGCAATTTTATTACTGAGCCCCTTAAAGACGGGTGAATTTAAACATAGTCAAGGCATCATCATCATTGGGTAGTTCCTGAGCCAGCGTCTCAGAGCCCCTAATTGTATGTTATTCTCTGCAGCAATGCCAAGGATTCAAATATGCCAAATTCTCCAATCAGTGCACTCTCTTCTCCCCTCACCAACCATCAGAAAGCCAGAGATGGAAGCTTTGTTCTTCTCTATCCGACCTCTTCAGTTCACAGGTAAGAAGAGTAAACGCTCAAGAGGTAAAGAATTTGCCCAAAGTCATGAAACTAAGTCCAACAAAATGCGGAAATAAATTTAGTCTATGAATACAAGGCTTTGCCAAAAGAGTACCTGACCAGAAAATGGGAAACAGGACTTGACTTGCCTCAGGTGTTTCACTGATGGGTCAATTTGTTAACTGATGCATATTTCAGTTTCTTTATGCATATCATAAGAGGGCCTCCGTGGTCCTTCCAGTTGCTTCTATAATTCTAATGGGAAGTATCCATTTAATCAAAATGTTTAAGTTTCTGGCACCTTTTTTTCTAGCACAGTAGGTGGGAGTTTTAATAATAAAAGTCATATGGCAGAGTGGCTAAGAGCTATGGCTGTTAACCAAAAGGTCGACAGTTCAAATCCACCAGGTGCTCCTTGGAAACTCTATGGGGCAGTTCTACTCTGTCCTATACGATCGCTATGAGTCAGAATAGACTCAACAGCAACCAGTATAGGGTCACTATAAGTCAGAATCAACTCCATGGCAATGGGTTTTGTTTCTTTTTATTTTGGGTTAGGAATTATCTTGGAGTCTCTGGGTGGTGTGAATGGTTAATGCGATCAGATGCTAACCAAGAGGTGCCTTGGAAGAAAAGTCTGGTGATCTACTTCCAAAAAATCAGCCATTGAAATCCCTGTGGGGCACAGGTCTACTTTGATACACATGGGTTTGCTGAGTTAGATTCAACTCTATGACGACTGGTTAAGTTAGGTTAGGTTAGGTATTATGTTAGGACTAGGACCTATGCTAGTTCTCACTTACAGATTAAAGGCATCAGAGGGAAAGTGTGACAGTAGATCTGGGTTATGTATGGAGAAAATTGATCCATTTCTAGCTTTCATGCCTCAGATTTCTTACCCTTAGTGAGGGTAAGAATTTATAGAAGAGTAGATCAGTGAAATCTGAATACACCACAAATATTGCTTTATGAAAGGCCTTTGACAATGTCTCTTTTTATACACTAATATTGGTGAAATGAAATTACTGTTAACTGAGTTTACAAAACATTGAACAACTGCATCCAAACGATACTGGTTAATGGTTCACCCAGACTCAAGGGGAAAAGTTTCAAACTCCACGAACTTCCAACATCACCACTACCAAAAAATCAACCCAGAAGCAGTTGTCTAGGAGGGGCACAGAACTCTGCCCTGGAGTTCTCATGTTTAAAATTTCTATAAAGAATACAGTCAAATTACTGGGATCACAACAGAGGGTCCCGGACAGAGCTGGAGAAAAATGTAGAACAAAATTCTAACTCACAAAAAAAGACCAGACTTACTGGCCTGACAGAGACTGAAAAACCCCAAGAATATGGCTACCAGACGCCGTTTTAGCTCAGTGATGAAGTCAGTCCCGAGGTTCACCGTTCAGCCAAAGATTAGACAGCCCCATAAAACAAAATGAGACTAATAGAGCACAAAAAAAAAAAAAAAAAAAAAACAAGAATACAGTCAAATTAGTAGACAATAAAAAAATCAATCAATCTAGGGTAGACATGTTACAAATTCATCCCAAACAAATTGTCAAAAGGAACCATACAAAACAAAATTGCTGAGGCTATCTCTCAATAGATTGAAACAATGGACAAAAAAACAAAAAGATGAAGTGTAGCAGAGCTAAATGTAAAGCCTTACTTTTAGACCTAAAAAAAAAAAAAAAAATCAATTGGACAAAAATAACCAAGACAACCCTGTCTTGAAAGCAGTTGAAGTAAAAACTAACTAGGAGATTTGTTGACCAAAAGCTCTGTCTCAGTTAAAAGTCTGAGGAGGCTTCTGAAAGAAGCTAAATCAATAGCTGGTATTAATAAAACACAACAGAGAGAACAAAAGATATTCAAACATAGATGGAGAAAGATGCCATTTCTGAGTGTTGAACTCACATAGAACTGCAACCGGCAGAGCAAGACTGTTCCAAGGAAAACAACCAAGATAGTGAGGAAACAAAAATATCATTTTCTCCCTCGGAGTTGCTGGTAAGTTCGAACCACCGACCTCTGGGTTAGCAGCCAAGGATTTAACCACTGCCACCAAGGCTCCTATTTGAGAAATAGGTGAAGGAAATAGTAGTGCTTTGTTTTCAGAGATTATGACAAGAATTAAACGTCTTTTGTAATATTTGATGAGGAGCTTGGGGAGGGGGGTGATTCTTAAGTTTACTCAGTACACATCCAAAAGAGAGCTTGAGACCAATGAGTTAAGTTAGAGAGAGGCGTTTTTTGGTTAAATATAACAAAGATTTGCTGAAGATGAGAGTGTCCAAACAGTGAAGAAGTTGTATAAAAACAAGTAATTTATTCTGCATCACCTCATGCATATCCATGAAGGCTGTGACAATAATAAAACAATAATAATAACAGCAATAATAAAAGTTTTTCTAATTTGCCACAAGGTGAGGGGGTTGGACTATGTGGTTTGTAAAGCTGCTTCTTCTGCAGAGTGTCTGTGGTTCTATGAGCAATTTTTCTGTTCTTAAGAAGGATAGCCATGATGGGGAATTTTCCTTCTAATAGGAATCATCTCAGTGATGATCTTCGCTTACAAATTTATAATAATAGTGGGCCTAGTATTTTAATGACTAAGATATCTCCAGTGTAAAGTATTTGCACAGCCTTAATTTTAACATAGCTATTGAAATCATATCCCTATAATTCCTTGTCCAATATCCTGCATGGATTTACTGTCATAAAATTAAATTTCTCATATTAGCTGTTTTGTCATACCTTTGAGCCAGACGTCAGGCTATACAGAAACTGATCAAATGAATGAGAAGTTACTTGAACTGGCAGTCAGCATTTCAAAGCTGAATCCATTAAATCCTACAATCACAAATAGCCTCAAATAGTAAGCAAAATAAGCTTCTATTCATGCTTCACTGACAAACTATAACACTGCTTATGTTTATCACTTGTTTTTTTTTATGTTTTAGAAAAAAAAATCAACTCATATTTCTCCACTTTTTTTTTTTAATAAGAGTATGTTTAGAGGAGGCAGGGCCAAGATGGCAGAGTAGTCAGACGGCTTCCTATGTCCCTCTTACAACAAAGACCTGAAAAAACAAGTGATTTGATTGTATATGAATATCTAGGAGCCCTGAACAAGGCAAAGTTGAGGAATCGGACTGAGTAAAGTGGGGAGAGAGAGAGATGGTTTGCAAGCAGCAAGGAGTTGCTTGACCTGACCTGTCGGGAGCCGCAGCTCTTCAGCCCCGATCTGCTCGGGTTGCACAGAGAGGCAGGCGTACACTCGCTCACTTGGGAAGCAGTCTCTGCATCAAGAGAGATCCAGCAGCAGAGGTTCTGCTCAGACACTCCAAACCAGTGAAAAGCAGCCCCCAAGTGGCTAAAGATAAGTACATGCATGTGGCCTTTCGTGGGGATTTAAAAAAAAAAAACCATTTGGGAAATACCTCTCTCCCATTTACCTCCTCTCTCCCTGCTCTGCACCTGGTCTTGCTGGCTTCAGCGATCTCTGAGTTCCCTGGGCCAGAAGTAGATCCCATAAGGCGCCCTGACCCATTCTCCTGGCCTTGGAGAGGGAACAAATTAACAAACGGAAAAAATAAGCTACCAGCTCCCCTAAGCCAGGAACTCAGGGTTGGCACAGCTCCTTTGCCTAGGCACAGGCATAAGGGGTCTGCAGATTTTGAGTGCCTTCCACACCTGTATAGACTTGTGTGGATGCATCTCAATGGCTTAAGCCCTCACTACCACAGTACAACAGGGTAAACACCTGAAGTCTAACTTCAACTGTTTCAGCTGTGAAGTGGCAGATTTGTGACTCTTGACACTGCTCTGCCCTTTAAGCAGGTGCCTTACCTGTCTGTATCAGGGGCTTGAGGACTGGTGGCTCCACCCATGCCACCTAGCCACCTGCTACAGGGGTCCAAGAATAAGTGGTGCCCCCAAGTCCTAACGGCCAACAGAGTAGGGCGCTCACAGTCTGGCTGCAAAACTCATCTACCTACTCGCTCTAGGGAGGGACACACTTTCCTTTCAGACACTAAGGGGCAGCCGTCAGACCCCTGCCTTGCTCAGTTCTTGACCCCCTACTACAGCCAGATACCTGTGCCTACACCAATTACCCATGCCTCTCTAAGACTATAGGTGAGAGCCTGCACCACCCACTTGGTGACTGACTGCCTGGACATCTGAGCTAAATCCATACAGGAAAATTTAATGGGCACTTGGGCACACATACTTAGTTACAGACCTAACTACCTGGTGACAGGATGTTAGAGCTTCAAAGGTGCCAATAATCAAACTGGCATACACGAGCAGCCTATTTGGGCATATCAAAACAAAACAAAACAAGAAGCTAGAACACACTAAACAAATATAAAATAAAATTATAATAACTTATTGATGGCTCAGAGACAATAGTCAATATCAAATCATATAAAGAGGCAGTCCATGAAGGCTTCAGCAAGCTCCCAAAATAAAGAATCAATAAATTTTCTGGAGGAAGGGAATTTCTTGGAATTACCAGAGGCAGAATACAAAAGATTAATATACAGAACTCTTCAAGAAATTAGAAAGGAAATTCAACAAAACACACAGAATTCCAAAGAACACACAGATAAAGCAGTAGCGGAACTTAAAAGAAAAGTTATTCAAGAGCATAATGACAAATTTAATAGGCTGCAAGAATCCATAGAGAGACAGCAATCAGAAATCAAGATTAACAATAAAATTTCAGAATTAGACAACTCAATAGAAAGTCATAGGAGAAGAATTGAGGCAGTAGGAGTCAGAATTAGTGACACTAAAGATAAAGCAATTGACACCAACTTATTTGAGGAAAAGTCAGATAAAAGGATTAAAAAAAATGAAGAAACCCTAAGAATTATGTGGGACTCTATCAAGAGAAAAAATCCTATGAGTAATTGGAATAACACAACAGGGTGTTTAACAGAAAACATAGAGAGAATTGTTGAAGATTTGTTGACAGAAAACTTCCCTGATATCACGAAAGATGAGGAGATATCTATCCAAGATTCTCATTGAACCCCACATAAGGTAGATCCCAAAAGTAACTCACCAAGACATATTATAGTCAAACTTGCCAAAACCAAAGATAAAGAAAGAATTTTAAGACTGGCTATGGATAAAAGAAAAGTCATCTACAAAGGACAGTCAATTAGAATAAACTCTGACTACTCAGCAGAAACCATCCCGGCAAGAAGGCAATGAGATGACATATATAAAGCCTCGAAGGAAAAAAAAATGCCAGCCAAGAATTATATATCCAGCAAAACTGTCTCTCAAATATGATGGTGAAATTAGGGCATTTCCAGATAAGCAGAAGTTTAGCTAATTTGCAAAAACCAAACCAAAATTCCAAGAAATACTAAAGGGAGTCCTGGTTAGAAAATCAATAACATCAGATAACAATGCAAGACTAGAACACAGGACAGAGCAACCAGATATCGACTCGATAGGGAAGTCACAATAATACATCAAAGCTAAAACACTGAAAATAGGTAAACAGAGATATCAATATGTAAAAAATTACAACATTAAAATAAAAAAGAGGGACAAAAGAAGTAGACATAGATTTGTCATATGGAGGGGAAGTCCAGGCTATATGAAGAAATAAAAGAGAGGTGTGGTCAACACAGCGGACTAGTTAGACACTTCCTAGATCCCTCTTACAACAAAGACCTGGAAAACAAGTGATTTGATTCTATGTGAACATCTGGCAGCCCTGAACAAGGCAAGGTTAAGAAATCCATCTGAGTCATACCGGAGAGGAAGACCGTTTGGAAGAAGTGAGGAGAGCTAGAGCCACGGTGGCGACACAGCAGAGACACAGCCACGCTGGGCCGTGGTGAAGCAGGCAAACAGCTGTGCTGTGCGTGTGCTTGAGAAGCAGTTTCCACATCGAGAGAGAACCAGCAGCAGAGATTCTGCTTGGACACTCCAAACCAGTGAAGAGCAGCTCCCAAGAGGCTAGGATAAGTGCATGCGTGCACCCTTTAGTGGTGAGTTAAAAAAAAAAAAAAAGCCCTTTTGGGAGTTAAAAAAAAAAAAGCCCTTTTGGGAAAAACCTCTCTCCCTTTTGTCTCCTACCTCTGTGCTCTCCACCGGATTTGGGAAAAACCTGTCTTCCTTTTACAGCCTCCCTCCCCTCTCTGCACAGGGAGTCCACTGGGCCAGAAATAGATCCCAAAAGGCACCCTGACCCATTCTTCTGGCCTTGGAGAGGGAACAAATAAGCTGCTGGCTCCCCTAGGCCAGAAACACAGGGTCGATACAACTCCTTTGCTGGCCATAGATATCAGGGGTTTGCAGACTCTGCGTGCCATACACACCTGTATAGGCTTGTGGGGACCCATCTCAACAGCGTTAGCCCTCACTACCACAGTACAACAGGGCAAACATCTGACATTTAACTTCAACTGCTTCAGCTGTGAATGGGCAGATTTGTGATCCTTGAAACAGCCCTGCCCCTCAAATAGGCACTTTTATCAATCTGCAGCAGGGTCTTGAGGAGTGATGATAATTCCTAAAGTGCCTAGTCACCTGCTTCAGGAGTTCAAGAAAAAGTGGTGCCCTCGAGTCTTTACAGCCAACATAGTGGGGCGCTCTTAGCCCGGCTGTAAAACTCACCTACCTATTCACCCTAGAGAATAGGGACACTCTTTTCTTTCAGACTCTCAGAGGCAGCCGTCGGCCCCCTGCCTGGCTCAGCGCGTGATCCCCTACCACAGCCAGAGTCCAGTGCCTATACCAATCACCCATGCCTCTCTAGGACTGGGGGGTGAGAGCCTGCATCACACACTTGGTGATCGACTGCCTGCACACCCAAGCTGATCCCATATAGGAAATTTTAACAATCTCTGGCATGCACATACTTAGTTACAGAACTAACTACCTGGTGACAGGACATTAGAGATCAAAAGGTGTCAAAAATCAAACCAGTGCACACAAACAGCCTATCTGGGCATATCAAAACAAAACAAAATAAGAAGCTAGGTCTCACTAAGCAAACACAAACTAAAATTATAATAAATTATTGATGGCTCAGAGACAACAGTCAATATCAAGTCACATAAAGAGGCAGTCCATGATGGCTTCAGCAAGCTCCCAAAATAAAGAATCAATAAATTCTGAGGAGGAGGAGAACTTCTTGGAATTACCACAGACAGAATACAAAAGATTAATATACAGAACTCTTCTAGAAATAAGAAAGGAAATTCAACAGAACGCAGAAACAGCCAGGCAACATAAAGACACAGTAGTAGCAGAACATAAAAAAGTTATTCAAGAACATAATGTCAAATTTAATAGGCTGCAAAAATCCATAGAGAGACACAATCAGAAATCCAGAAGATTAACAGTAAAATTTCAGAATAAGACAACTCAATACAAAGTCATAGGAGCAGAACTGAGACAGTAAAAGTAAGAATTAGTGACACTGAACATAAAGCTCTTGACGCTAACTTATCCGAGGAAAAATCAGATAAAAGAATTAAAAAGAATGAAGAAACTCTAAGAGTCATGTGGAACTCTATCAAGATAAATAACCTACGAGTGATTGGAGTACCAAAACAGGGAGGGATAACAGAAAATACAGAGAAAATTGTTGAAGATTTGTTGATAGAAAACTTCTCTGATATCATGAAAGATGAGAAGATATCTATCCAAGAAGCTCATCAAACCCCACATAAGGTAGATCCCAAAAGAAAGTCACCAAGACATATTATAGTCAAACTTACCAAAACCAAAGATAAAGAGAGAATTTTAAGACTGGCTAGGGATAAAAGAAAAGTCATTTACAAAGGAAAGTCAATTAGAATAAGCTCAGACTACTCAGCAGAAACCATGCAGGCTAGAAGGCAATGGGATGACATATTTAAAGCCTTGAAGGAAAATAACTGTCAGCCAAGAGTTATATATCTAGCAAAACTGTCTCTCAAATATGATGGCAAAATCAGGGCATTTCCAGATAAACAGAAGTTCAGGAAATTTGCAAAAACCAAGCCAAAATTACAAGAAATACTAAAGGGAGTCCTACGGTTAGATAATCAATAACACCAGCTAACAACGCAAGACTAGAACACAGGACAGAGCAAGCAGATATTGACTCAGATACGGAAATCGAAATTACATCAAAGCTAAAACATTGAAAATAGGGAAACAGATATCAACATGTTAAGAAAAAAGAGGATAATATTAAAACAAAAAAAGAGGGACTTAAAAAATGGAGACATTGATTTTCTACATGGAGGGGAAGTAAAGGCGATATAAAGTAATAAAAGACTAGTATAAACTTAGAAAATTAGGGGTAAATATTAAGGTAACTACAAAGGAATCTAACAATCCTACAAATCAAAATAAAAAAGTAGAAAAACATAAAGACCCAGCAAACACAAAATCTACAACAAAGAAAAAGATGAAAAAAATACATAAAGAAAAACGACTTAGCACAGAAAATTGAAGAGAACAAAGAAACTGTAAACAACACACAAAAAGAGATATCAGGATGACAGCACTAAACTCATACCTATCAATAATTACACTGAATGTAAACAGACTTAATGCACCAGTACAGAGACGGAGAGTGGCAGATTGGATAAAAAAGCATGATCCATCTATATGCTGCCTACAAGAGACACCCCTTAGACTTAAAGACACAAACAGGCTAAAACTCAAAGGATGAAAAAAATATATCCAGCAAACAACACTCAAAAAAGAGCAGGAGTGGCAAAACTGATCTCTGACAAAATAGACTTTAAAGTAAAATCCACCACAAAAGATAAGGAAGGGCACTATATAATGATTAAAGGGTCAATACGCCAGGAGGACATAACTATAATAAATATTTACGCACCCAACAACAGGGCTCCAAAATACATAAAACAAACTCTAACAGCTCTGAAGAGAGACATAGAAAGCTCCACAACAGTAGTAGGAGACTTCAACACACCACTTTCGGTGAAGGACAGAACATCCAGAAAGAAGCTCAAAAAAGACACAGAAGAGCTAAACGCTACAATCAACCAACTTGATCTCATAGACATATACCAAACTCTACACCCAACAGCAGCCAAGTATACTTTCTTTTCCAACACACATGGAACATTCTCCAGAACAGACCACATATTAGGCCATAAAGCAAGCCTTAACAAAATCCAAAACCTCAAAATACTACAAAGCATCTTTTCTGACCATAAAGCCGTAAAAGTGGAAATCAACAACACAAAGAGCAAGGAAAAAAAAAATCAAACACATGGAAACCGAACAACACCTTGCTCAAATACTACTGGGTGTTAGAAGAAATTAAGGATGGAATAAAGAAATTCATAGAATCAAACGAGAATAAAAACACATCCTACCAGAACCTTTGGGACACAGCAAAAGCAATGCTCAGAGGTCAGTTTATAGCAATAACTGCACACATCCAAAAATGAGAAAGGCTCTTAATCAAAGCACTAACCCTACAACTGGAACAAGTAGAAAGAGAGCAGCAAAAGAAGCCCACAGGTGCCAGAAGGAAGGAAATAATAAGAATTAGAGCAGAATTAAATGAAATAGAGAACAGAAAAACAATTGAAAGAGTTAAAAAGTCCAAAAGGTGGTTCTTTGAAAAGATCAACAAAATTGATAAACCACTGGCCAAACTGACAAAAGAAAAACTGGAGAGGAAGCAGATAACCTGTATAAGAAATGAGATGGGTGATATCACAGCAGACCCAACTGAAATTAAAAGAATCATAACAGAATACTATGAAAAATTGTACTCTGACAAATTTGAAAACCTAGAGGAAATGGACAAAATTCTAGAAACTCATTACCTACCTAAACTAACACAAACAGAGGTAGAACAACTAAATAAACCCATAACAAAAGAAGAGATTGAAAAGGTAATAAAAAAACTGCCAACAAAAAAAAAAGCCCTGGCCCAGATGGCTTCACTGGAGAATTCTACCAAACTTTCAAAGAAGTGTTAACACCACTTCTACTAAAGGTATTTCAGAGTATAGAAAAGGATGCAATACTCCCAAACTCATTCTATGAAGCCAGCATAACCTTGATACCAAAACCAGGTAAAGACAAAACAAAAAAATAAAATTACAGACCAATATGCCTAACGAACATTGATGCAAAAATCTTCAACAAAATTCTAGCCAATAGAATTCAGCAACATATCAAAAAACTAATTCACCATGATCAAGTGAGATTTATTCCGGGTATGCAGGGATGGTTGCTTCAACATTAGAAAAAAAAAATTAATGTAATCCATCACATAAATAAAACAAAAGACAAGTACCACATGATCTTATCAATCAACGCAGAAAAGGCATTTGACAAAGTCCAACACCCATTCTTGATAAAAACTCTCAACAAAATAGGAATAGAAGGGAATTTCCTCAATGCAATTAAGGGCATTTATACAAAGTCAACTGCCAACATCATCCTAAATGGAGAGACTTTGAAAACATTCCCCTTGAGAATGGGTACCAGACAAGGATGCCCTCTATCACCACTCTTATTCAATATTGTGCTGCAGGTCCTAGCCAGAGCAGTCAGGCTAGAAAAAGAAATAAAGAGCATCCAAACTGGTAGGGAAGAAGTCAAAGTATCTCTAAGTGCAGATGATATGATCTTATACACAGAAAACCCCAAAGAATCCACAAGAAAACTACTGGAACTAACAGAAGATTTCAGCAAAGTTTCAGGATACAAGATAAGCACGCAAAAAATCAGTTGGATTTCTTCACACCAACAAAGAGAACCTCAAAGAGGAAATCACCAAATCAATACCATTTACAGTAGCCCCCAAGAAGATAAAATACTTAGGAACAAATCTAAGGAGAGACATAAAAGATCTATACAATGAAAACTACGAGACACTACTGTAAGAAACCAAAAGAGACTTGCATAAGTGGAAAAACATACCTTGCTCATAGATAAGTAAACTCAACATAATGAAAATGTCAATTCTACCCAAAGTGATCTACTGATACAATGCAATCCCAATCCAAATTCCAGCAGCATTTTTTAATGAGATGGAGAAACAAATCACCAGCTTCATATGGAAAGGGAAGAGGCCCAGAATAAGTAAAGCATTATTTAAGAAGAACAAAGTGGGAGACAGCACACTACCTGATTTTAGAACCTATTATACCACCAGGGTAGTCAAAACAGCCTGGTACTGGTACAGTAACAGATACATAGACCAATGGAACAGAATTGAGAATCCAGAAGTAAATTCATCTACCTCTGAGCAGCTGATATTTCACAAAGGCCCAAAGTCCTTTAATTGGGGAAAAGACAATCTCTTTAACAAATGGTGCTGGCATAACTGGATATCCATCTGCAAAAAACTGAAACAAGACCCATACCTCACACCATGAACAAAAGCTAACTCAAAATGGATCAAAGACTTAAATATAAAATCAAAAACGATAAAGATCATAGAAGAAAAAATAGGGACAATGCTAGGAGCCCTAATACATGGCATAAACATAATAAAAACCGTAAGTAACAATGCACAAGCACAAGAAGAGAGACCAGATTAATGGGAGCTCCTAAAAATCAAACACTTAAGCTCATCAAAAGACTTCACCAAAAGAGTCAAAAGACAACCTACAGACTGGGAGAAAATCTTTGGCTACAACAAGTCTGATCAGTGTCTAATCTCTAAAATCTACAAGCTACTGTAAAACAACACAACAAAAAGACAAATAACCCAATTAAAAAATGGGCAAAGGATATGAACAGGTACTAAAGAAGATATTCAGGAGGCTAACAGACACATGAAGAAATGCTCACGATCATTAGCCATCAGAGAAATGCAGATCAAAACTAAAATGAGATATCATCTCACCCAGCAAGGTTAGCACTAATCCAAAAACCACAAAATAGTAAATGCTGGAGAAGTTGTGGAGAGATTGGAACACTTATACACTTTTGGTGAGAATGTAAAATGGTACAACCACTTTGGAAATCGATTTGGCGCATCCTTAAAAAGCTAGAAATAGAAATACCATATGATCCAGCTATCCAGCTCCTTGGAATATATCCTAGAGAAATAAGAGCTGTCACATGAATAGAAATATACATACCCATGTTCATTGCAGCACTGTTCACAATAGCAAAAAAGATGGAAACAACCTACATGCCCATCAATGGATGAATGGATAAACAAATTATAGTATATCCACACAATGGAATACTACACAATGATAAAGAACAACGATGAAACTGTGAAACATCTTATAACATGGAGGAAGCTGGAACTCATTATGCTGAATGAATTTAGTCAGTCACAGAAGGACAAATACTGTATAAGACCACTATTATAAGAACTCAGGAAAAGGTTTAAACACAGAAGAAAACATTCTTTGATGGTTACGAGGGTGGGGAGGGAGGGTGAGTGGTATTTACTAACTACATAGTAGATAAGAATTATCTTAGGTGAAGGGAAGAACAGCACACACTACAGGGGAAGTCAGCACAACTGGACTAAACCAAAGCTAAGAAGTTTCCTGAATACAATCAAACACTTTGAGGGACAGAGTAGCAGAGGTAGGGGTCTGGGGACCATGCTTTCAGGGGACATCTAGGTCAATTGGCATAACAAAGCTTATGAAGAAAATGTTCTGCGTCCTACTTTGGTGAGTGGCGTCTGGGGTCTTAAAAGCTTGCAAGTGGCCATCTAAGGTGCATCAATTGGTCCCAACCACCTGGAGTAAAGGAGAATGAAGAACACCAAAGACACAAGGAAAGTAGTAGCCCAAGAGACAGAAAGGGCCACATAAACCAGAGACTTCATCAGCCTGAGACCAGAAGAATTAGACGGTGCCTGGCTACCACCAATGACTGCCCTGACAGGGAACACATCAGAGAGCGCCTGATGGAGGAGGAGAAAGGTGGGGTGCAGAACTCAAATTCTAGTAAGAAGACCAGACTTAATGGTCCGACAGAGACTGGAGGAACCCCAGAAAGCATGGCCGCTGGATTCTCTATCAGCCCAGAAATAAATCAATTTCCAAGCCCAACTCTTCAGACAGGTATTAGACTGGACTGTGGGACCTAAAGTGATACTCGTGAGGAGTGTGTCTCTTAGCTCAAGTGGATACAAGAGACTAAACAGGCAGCTTCTGTCCGGAGGTGAGATGGGAAGGCAGAGAGGGTTAGGAGCTGGTTGAATGGACGTGGGGAATCAGGTGGAAAGGAGGAGTGTGCTGTCGCAGTATGGGGAGAGCAATTAGGGTCACATAACAATGTATGTATAAATTTTTGTATGGGAGACTAACTTTTGAAATGTAAACTTCATTTAAACTACAACAATAAAAAAAATTATTTAAAAAAAGAGTATGCTTAGAAGCAAAGACAATAAAAACAAACAATCCTGCCCAGGCCACTCCCGACTCCACCCCACCCTAGGCAGACTCAGTTAGGACTAGTGTATAAAAAGAAAATGTCTCCAAGGTACAGTCATAGGAGAAAGTGAACCAGGGTTCACTCTGGGAGCCATAAACTCAAAGAGAGTTGAGAGTCAATAAATTACACTGATTGGCTCCCTTGAAGAGTCAAGCTTCCTCACCTCAAATGAATTCTCAGTGTGGTTATCTTTATCTTCATGTTTAACTCTGGTTGACTAAGTCCCTGTCCCATTCCTCATGGCCATTATTCTAAATATGTATTATCTTATTTAAACAGTCTCCTATTTCCACTTTATAGAGATCATGTTACCTCCTTAATTTATGACAAAAGTAGGGCTATCCAGAAGGAGTGCCCTCAACTTTGCTATTCTCCTTTTTTTTTTTTGGTCCCTCATAAGGTCTTATACCCACTCTCTTATCTGTTTCTCCAAACCACGCTACAATCCCCTTCCAGACTCACCTTTCTAAGACATAACTCTGACCATGATATTCACCTAGACTGATTCTGCTAAGGCCAACCCACTGCCTATTGAAAAAATCATTAGCCCAGCTGGTATTTAAAGCCCTTAATTCAACCCCTGATCAATTTACCTTACTAGGCTTCACCTTTTCAAATCACCTTTATGCATCTTTTTCTGCAGCAACCTCCCTACCTTTAAAATTAAGTCCAAAGTTCTTTTCTTTTGTTTTCTCCTATTCTATGCCCACTCTCCAATTTCTATCTAGAGTGCTTTTTCACCATCTTTAACTTCCCAAATTTTTTTCCACCCTTTCAAGGGCAAATAACACTTCTTTCCCAGTTGCCTCAGCATTTATCAGTCTGTATTTTGTATTACATAGGTATACGGTCTATATCCCCTAGTAGATTATAAACTCCTTGAGTGACGTACCATTTCTGAATGCCCCATAGCGTCTGATTTTAATAGATGCTAAATACCTGTTCATTGATACTTGGGGAGGCTATCATTTCTTTTTCCCTCCCCAATGCAAATATAATTGGTGTATCAAATGAGCCAAGGCCAAATCCCACAGAGGAAAATACTTTTTTTTTTTCCCTGATGTTGCCTTCTAACATACTCTGTCACATCTCCCTCCCTCTCCCCTTGATGATATCTCTGGTATTCATGGCTTTTGGGTCACTTTCAATTACAAGAACAATCTCATTTAGGTAGGTGACCATGTTTAATTTTTCAAGTATTAAAATTCAAAAGGCCAGTCAAAATAAAACAGGGATCTCATACCTGGACAGTACTCCTCAAGGTCGTGAAAAACAAGGAAAGACTGAGAAACTGCATAGACTAGGGGAGACTGGGAGATATGACAACTAAATGCAGCATCATCCTCTATTTTGAATACTGAAACAGAAAGAGGAAAAACTGGTGAAATCTAAATAAAGTTTGGAGTTAGTTAATAGTAACGCATGGATGTCAGTTTCTTAGTTTTGACAAATAATCTCCGGTAAACATAAGGTGCTAACAGTGGGGGAAATGGGATGAAGGGTAACGGAAACTCTGTTTTACCTCTGCAGCTTTTCTGTACACCTAAAACTATTCAAAAGAAAAAAAAAATGTTTGTATCTGTCTATCTACCTATTTATTTCTTTATCTATACAGGCACACACACACACACACACACATAAAAGAAAAACAGGAATCTTATGTCTAGCTCTAAGCTTCTTCCATCCCAACCCCAGTACTGTTATGACCATTTTTGCTATCTTTCAGAGCTGTTTTACAGGTTCTTAGCAGGGGTCTTTTTAAGAACTTAAGGAAACTTGCCCCTCAATTTTGGGTTTTAACCAAAATTTCTTGATAATTAGAAAAGCCCCTTTTACCATCCTGTTGCATATAAAAAGTGAATGGGCATGTATTGAAGCTGGGATCAACAGTGAAGAGGACTTTCTGACAGCAAGTTTAACATAATATGGTCCGGGGGGATACAAAAAGATCAAGACAGTGACACTGGGTCTTTAAAGAGTGGGTAGATATCAATTTGCATGATATAATATCAGTTCTGCCTAAGCAAGGAAACAGACTTAACAGCTTCTCAAGGTGCCTCATTATTTCCATGTATTATCTGTGAATGTCATTTTCAAAAGAGGGCATTACCACCACTTTGAATCTTGAAAACAGAATTACAAGTATGTTCAAATGGCAGAGAAGCTTAGGACTGAATGGAGCCCTCAAAGGGTGTGACCTGAGGGCAGGACAGAAAGAGATAGCTAAATCTGTCAGTAACCTTCATAAACCCATCCATATCAAAGGACATTCACATAGAATTGCAGCGTTCCTACTCTGCTCCATTCTGAAGCGCCTTTCCAAAGCTTCAGAGCCTGCCCACATCACAGACAAATGGTGCTTTTACTGGGAATTAATATTTTTCCATATAGTTAGTATTTCAATGATTCTCAGCTATCGACTTTTAAGAGAGATGTGATCACATACGACATTTCCATGACATTTTCTACTGAAGGGGGAAAAAAGGATATTTTTCTTTCATTTTAATTCAATGCTGAGTTCGAGATGGAGCGAAGAAAGGGAGCAAGAGCTTTTTTCCCACAAACCATTTTGTCGTAGTTGCCACTACAGATGACATGCCCCAATGTTCGTTTTTATGTTAGTATTTTCTCAAATGTCTCATATTCCCCTGATACCATCAGCCAAGGATACATTATAGAGACACTTATGTCATTGTGATGTTGAAATTTGAGATTTTTCAGATATAACATGCTTTATATTCAAGGCTTTTATTCACCATGGGACTTTCTTTCTGGTCTTGTTTTCGTTATTGACAGGGAAAATGTTTGCTAATTTTCCTTTTTCTTCCTCTTTTTTTCTCCTGACATATTTAAAGAAAGAAGAAAAAGCAAGGCACAGCTTTAGTTTCTGTATGCATTGCAGAGCTGAGGTATTATCCTCCAAGTAAATATCAAAATGCATATCATAGACAAATGGCTAGTGTAGTCGTCAACATTGTTGGAAGCAACTTGTCACTATTTTTAGGTGCAACTCAAAACACTGGTTTACTAAAAGTCGCTTTCTTTACTCAGAGAAAAACAGGATGCTGATGGAGGTTATCCAGTCTCCTTCCTTGGAGATCATTGGAGACCAACATCCATCTGTTTTGGAAGAAGTATCTGTAGTTCAGATTAGGTTACCTTCAAAAGAGCTCTGTAATCTCAGTAACTCATACTTGATCACAGTTTGTCCTCCTGACAAATTGAGATTCATTATTTTTTATTTAGTAATAAAAATTAAATTATATTTTTAAAACATGTAGGGAATTTACTTCACAAATTGGAACTTGAGGCAACAGAGATAGGAGCAAGGTTTCTAAGACTTTATATTTCGATTTCAAAAGGCTGGCAGAGAAGCAAGGGAAACCAATTTGGAAAGTGTTGATACGGGATAATCTATTCTGGAACAATCAGGAATCCATCTGCTCTGAGCCTAACCTTCTGGCACAAACACCAACACATTTCCCAACATTTCAGTTTTAATTAGGATGATGATTCCATGTGCTCTGGAAGCAACATGACAATGAAGGGACTCTCTAAGGTTTGGATCTAAAGCCGCCAGCATAGGAGCCAATGTGTGTCCTTGTTATATTTCAGCTGATATTCAGTCTCTGCTCCACCTGAATGTGACCTCATAGTTCAGTGATTTAACTACGGGAACTCATGCTTCCACTGGGGGATAGAGAAGAAAGAATGAGGGACTCAAGTGATAGAAGTTGAAAATAAGCAAACCGGCTCTTAGGCCGCTTAGTTCCTAGTTTGGTGTCTGCTAGATGCCAGCTCTATGAGGATAATATAGAAGTATCATCACATGTCTTTTTAAAAATTGAAATAGTCTCCTAACCATTAGAACAAAACAAACAAAAACCTTATATACAACAAAGTATCATTATGATCTTCTCATCAGATACGTTACATGAAAATAATAAAAAAAACTATACAAAGCATTTTTATTACTGATATTTCCTAGAGAAGGCTTGCCTATAGATACAGAGGCAACAATTAGTCCATCCAGTCAAGAATTCTAGAAGCAGAACAGGAAGAGACACAGCTTCTTATCACTTACCATACTTGGTAGATATGGACCCATTTGTTTCATACTCTTTGTATATGCAGCAATTGCAACAGAATGAATGACAAACATTGAGGAATTCCATGGGAAACACCCCAAAATGATACACTATGTTATGTACAGGATCATTCTTTGTTTCTCATCAATAAGTGTTTAGACACTGGCTGGTCAACCACTCAGCCAGGATGCTATGCAAGAAATTACATAGGGCAAAATGCTTAAGGTGCCAACACACACTTAGGTAGTGCATTTTTTAAGGGAAAGGAAATTTCCCAAGATTAAACTGATTTAAGGATGTGCAGTGCATTCAATGCAGAAATAACACAATTGCCAAGGGTCTATACCAAGAAGACATATGGGTCATTCAAGAAGTAAAATAAGACCATTGTGTCTGGTCTCAAGAGAGCAAGGAAGAACATGAGATAAGAAGACACTGGTGAAGGAGGCAGATGGGCCCAAGTCATGTAGGGCATGATTGGCCAAACTGAGTAATTTAGACTTTATTCCAAAAGCCATGAACTTTAGTGAAGATTTTAAGCAAAGAGTTACATGGATAGATTTATACTAAAAAAAAAATTACTCTGCCCATGATGGGACAATGAATTGTCGAGAGGGCAAGAGTGGATGTGGGTGATGACACTGAATGAAGATGAGAATTATATTTAGGAAGTAAAATGACTGGAAAACCCAAAACCAAACCTGTAGCCATGGGGTCAATTCCGATTCATAGCGGCCCTATAGGACAGAGTAGAACTGCCCCCATAGAGTTTCCAATGCCTCAGATCTTTATGGAAGCAGACTGCCACTTCTTTCTCCTGAGGAGCAGCTGGTGGGTTCAAACCATTAACCTTTTGGTTAACAGCCGAGTGCTTAACCTACTGCGCCACCAGGACTCCTCAAAATGACTGGAAGTAGTGATTAATTGGGTATGTTGGTGGGAGAAAATGAGGAACATGGAAGAGGCAAGAAAGAGGCTTCTGGATTGAACAGCTAAGTGCATGTGGTGCTGTCTGACAGCTAAAGACACTAGAGAATAGAGATGTGGAACAATGATGAGTGCAAATTTCACCAGCTTAATTTTGAGGTGTCTGAAGAAAAATTGAATAAATATTTGGATATATGGGTTTGGAGCTTAGAGTAAAAGTCTGTGTAACCGTTTACACTTGAAAAACATCAGTGCACAGAAGTATGATTGGAAGTCCCAAGCAAGAATGAAATTTCAGAGGGAAAAATATATATATACATATATGTATATACATGGTGATAAAAAAAAATCCCAAAGCCACCTACTCCATTTTTTTCCTCATTATCTTCAGTTTTCTCTCTAAATCACATATATGATAATTTATATTATTCATATTTCCATACTAAACTCATTGCCATCAAGTCAATTCCAACTCATGGCAAACCTAAAGGACAGAGTAAAACTGTCCCATAGCGTTTCCTAGGCAGTAATCTTTACAGGAGCAGATCACCAGGTCTGTCTCCTGCAGAACCACTGACGGTGCAATGGTTAAGTGCTTGGTTTCTAACTGAAAGGTTGGTAGTTTAAAGCTACCCAGCCACTTCACTAGAAAGACCTAGCAATCTGCTTCTATAAAAACTACAGCCTAGAAAACCCTGTGGAGCAGTTCTACTCTGTCACATGGGGTCACTATGTGTTGAAAATATACTTGATATCACCTAACAACTACCAAACCCCTAAACATATATAGGATTGTCAACACAGTAAAATTTCCCTGTGATAAATCCCATTCCATTTCTTTGACTTTTCTCCCTCTGATCTGTAGAGTTCCTATTTCTGAAATTTCCCTGCATGATGAATAGTATTTCCTGCATTTGTACATCTGCGAAAGAGGTGAAGCATATTAAATGCATGAATCAAATATTCTTTCTTGTCAAAAAACAGAAAAATACACCGTTGTATTTATTTACATTTGCAAGTAATATGTCTCAATCTGTGCATGCCTGGATTCACATTTTATTAAATATGTTGCTTTGAATCTCAGTCTGGGATGTGTGCTTCAAACACTCACTGGAGTCTGTGTGCCTTGTGAGACCCTTAGGAATACATAGTCAGTGAAAAGAGAAACAATTGCCTAGGAGTAGAATTTGATGTAATAAAATTGTGTGAGTTGTAGATGCATCGCAGGGCAGATGGCAATGTAAACTTGGGTTTTTACATAGCCAGCTCTGCAAATTTTAGAAATTGCTTCCTCCTCAGGCAAACTCTTAATTTCTGCTTACTTATGATGGTTCATAAGTGCAGTTTATGAATAAAAGTGACTGCTTTATAAAGTGACAGCAACTACATCTTTCTTCCCTATTATAAAGTTCAAGTTCCTCGTGTTGGCATTGATGCCCTCCAACGACAGATTCCTAACTTCTTCCCGTACCTGACTCTTATTTACCCACTGTTGTTATTTTGCCATCAAGTCAATTCTGACTCATAGCAACTGCCTCATAGGGTTTCCAAGACTGTAATCCTTATGGGAGCAGACTGTTAGATCTTTTCTCTCTTGGAGCCACTGGTTGGTTCAACCACACCTTTTGGCTAGGAGATGAGTGCTTAACCATTGTGCAACCAGGGCTCCTTTTATTAACCCAGCACCAAATTTAGTAACACTAAATTGCTTATAGGCTAACTTCCATCCATCTATCCTATACCTCCATGACTTTACTTAAAGAATTCCTTCTGCCTAGAGGTCTCCCACTTAGGCATAGTCTTCTGCAGGAGACCACTTAGTCCCTGTAGGAAAGGCCAAGACCTCAGTGATCTCACACCCCAAATTCACCTTCTTCTCTTTCGGAATCACTTGTTTATATACCTAGGTTCCACCCTGATTAAAGGCACTCAAACCACGGTCTGTGTTGTACCTATTGCTGAATTACACATCAAAATACTCATTAATATTTGTAGGATGGAGCGCCTGCTGATTGTAGCTGACTTTTGAAGTCATGACTCCTGATTTAGTGAAGAGAATGGTAAGCGGTATTACACAGATCCAAGTTTAGAGGCATGGGAGGGAAAAAGGAAGAGAAAAAAGTAGATAGCCATGAGATACAGTATTAGAAAAGTCACTTTTCTACAAAGAGGTTCCCTAGAAAATATAGGAGAAAATATCCTTGAAAATAGGACCTGAGGGCTCCAAATAGGCTCCTCAATGGAGCATGTTACACTCATTCCTATATTTATACCACAACACATAGTGCTTGCTTTGTTCCAAAATATCATCAGTCTTTCCCACTGCTCATCCAATTTCAAGGCCGGACTCAAGTTATGCTGGAAACCCTCCCCATTTCTCTGATACCTAGAAATCTAATCTCTTTTTTCAGCTTATTTGTTTTCAAGGCTTTTTGCATCATTTTTACACATCATTTCACATTGAATCCAGCTATTTTAGAGTATAAATACTCTCGGCGGCAATATTATAAACTTCTGAGATGGCTTCTTTTTTCATACTGTCTTTGTATTCTCTATGATGCTAAGCAAAATGCAGGGCCATGTAAGTGATTTCACTAAAGACAAACAAACAAAAACCTAAGTAAGGTGACAAGATGTGAACAAATGCCTTCAGAGTAGACTCTGAAGAGGTCATCTCCTGGCCCAGAGGATTTGTCTGGTTCAGATTTGAGGTATAGATCACTGGTTGAGCAGGTAATAAGGATTTTATCACCAAAAGGTAAAGCTGTATACTTACTTTGAAACTGCTCATTACCTCCCTGCTTTGCCCAATGAGAGCTTGGAAAGCCAGTCTTTAAAGGGTACCCAGCTGTTATAGGGACTGCGAGTGTTCACTGTACTTATCTCCCTTGGACTATCCTAGGCACAAGGAAAGATATCCTCATCTTCTTTCAGTTAAGGGCCAAATAACAAGTTCTGACCAATGGGCTCTGATTGGGATTGATATAAACCACTTCTGGTCTGAGGTAGATCAGAGCTGTCATTTCTTTCCCTGCCAGAGTGACCATGGAATTCTGTGTTGAGATGGTAGCATCACAGCATCCTGGAGCTTCTGTTAGCCTGAATCCCTGAGTGATGATGTAGAGCAGAGCGCCTGCTGGTTCATATTGGACATATACTCTTGATGTGTTAAACTACTGCAACTTTAGTATTCATTTTTTACTGGAGTACAACCTGGACCATCCTGAAAAGGATAGTAAAAATCATGTTTTGCATTTCAACACATACGAAAAATTTATAGATTCATGCAAAGTCCTATGACCTCCTTCATTATCTCAATTCCCAGAAGCAGAAAAAGAAGTCACAAGCAAAAGTTTTTATCAGGAAATCATCACCTCTCCGATAGCTTGGCCATAACTTTCCTTTTCAAATGTTTCCACTGGATTCAGTTAATGTACTATACTTATTTAATATGTTGTTCCTCACACCCTACTCTCGTAATCTGTTCCCCAAATTCCATGAAAGTGGTAAAACTAAATATTTTCCCTTAATAATCTATATAAAATACTAAATATATCAAGTCTCTACCTGGACGCCAGCCTCCTTCAGGGACTAACTCAAGTCTTAACTCTTCTATGAATCCCTCCTTAACTGAATCCTAGTTCACAGTGATCTTTAATTCCTGTAAAATATTTCGGCTTTCATTAAATATTTCCTCATGCTTCTTTGCATCTTATAACGAGCTTTTCCTCAACTAGACTGTCAAGCCATTGAGAAAAAATGACTTTATATCAGTATCTATCTATCACATAGTAGTAAATAACAGCTATTGTTTTTGAGTGTTTACCTTATGCCAGGCACTGCACTAGGTCCTTTAAATACATCATTTCTGTTATTCTCACATAATGCTATAGAGAAAGTATTATGTTTTATTTCTTTAGGGACTAGATAAGTGGGTCTTAGAATTTAATCAACTTGTTCAATGTCATACGGATAGTAAATGGTAGAGCTATGTGGTAGTAATTGCTATGTGTTCACCAAAACATTTCTTCTCCCTCCTGGGTACACAACTAGACTAAATTTTCTAGTCTCTGTTGAAAATAACCAAAACAAAAACAAAACCCCCCTGCCATTGAGTTGATTTTGACTCATAGCAACCCTGTAGGATGGAGTAGAACTAACCCATTGGGTTTCCAAGATTGTATATCTTTACAGAAGCAGACTGTCATATCTTTCTCCTGAAAGCGGCTAGTGGGTTCTAACAGCCAGTCTTTTGGTTAGCAGCTGGGTACTTTAATGACGGTGCCACCAGGATTCCTCTACTGAAGATAGACATGGCAGATTCACTGAGTTCTAGCAAATTTATTATGGGTGCCACTTTCAGGTCTGGCTCATCAAAACCATCCACATGATAGTCTTCTTTTATTTTCCTCTGTCATTCAGCTGGATAGTGACACCTAGGGTGACCTTGAAATTTCTATACTGAAGTGGTAATGGCTCTCTGAGGTTATATACATACATACATATATATATATGTAAATTTATATATATATATATAAATATATATAATATTTAGTCTATACTAAGTAATACAAGCTAGGATTACAACTTTGTTCTGTATGACACTAAATGTCTCTCTACTATATATGTCCATATATTTAAATGATGCTTCTTAAAAACACATTGATTTACTGATGAAAACAAGTGTTTTATCTTCTTAGAAGTTATCTACAAACTTAAATACCTTAGCCAACTGCATAGCTTCCAAGCTACCAAGGTTGAAAAATGTTTTCCCATTCCACCCCTGGAAGAACTCCACATGATAAAAATGTGCCACAATATGGTTAAGCTGTCAACTACCCTTTAATTATGCCTTTTAGTATCAATTTTTATAAAAGAGATTTTATTGTTACTCAATTCTTTAAGGTCAGATAATTTATGCAACACTTGGAAATGTTAGGCAGATTTCAAATGGTAATATAAAAGAAATGACATTCATGTTTGATATCCAATTTGAATACATCCGGACTAGAGAAACAAGTAAATCCCAACTGATAAATAACAGATAAATTTTAAAAATGCAATCTATACATTAGCGACTTATCAAAGGATGTCATGTTTAAGCCACTAAAGGTAGGCATGTATGTTCCTGTCACAGACATTACTACATGTCACATATATCTTGTTCTCCTCATATAATGGGGTTTCATTAGCTCTTTGAATTTAGGAGTAGCCTTGACTTGATTTCGCTATGAGTCAATTTAGAAGTGTATTTTCAGACTGCCAGAGAACATTGTGAGAACTTTAAACAGATTTGACCACTTAGGGATTTTTAATATTGCCTTTGAAAATCACGTGACACAAAGAGTTTTTAGAAGACATTCATGATAAACAATAATGGTATGCTTTCTGGAATCTTTTAATGAGTTTAGGTGATATATTGCATTTTGTAGTATTAAAAGGTAAGTGATCTGAATAACAAGAAGTATAACATTTTGTTCAGTTTCTTTAATTGATAGTACCACTATGTATCCAGCCCCAACAACAACCCATATCAGGTTGCTAAGATTATTGATTAGATTTCAGAAAGAGGCAAATGTGGATTGAGTGCTGGATGAAAATGTATTTCCATTATCCTTAACCAGTGACGTCCTTGCTCAGGTAAATTTTACAACCCGATTTACCAAATCAAATCAAGCCATAAAGGTAGCAAAGTAAAAGAGCTATAGTAAGGATAACAGTACCAATACAATCAGACTAGATGAAGTCCATTCACTATTTAGACTCTAAATCAGAACACTGATACATCATTGAATGCTATTGGCCAAGTATAATTGTAAGTTTATCACACTCTGTGTTCTTTATTCTCTTTCGGGTAGGAATTCTGATTAGACTATATTTTCTGGAGTTCTGCATTTCTTCTAAAGTGCCACATCTTTTTATGCTGCTTACTGCTCCAATAATATCAGAACAAATGGTAAGTTAATCTTAGCAACTGTAGAAGCAGTCGTGAAAGCCTAACAAATCGAATGCAATAGCTTATTAGTTGTAATTGCTGTCTCTTTCCTAGTTTAGTTGTACCACTTTAAAATACATGTCATGTAACAGTAGGAGAATAATTTCCACTGCATCTTGCAAACCTGTCACTTAGCCAATTTTTCTCCCAGAATATTAGAAATATTATATTAGGGATGGTGCTCATTGCTCAACCTAGAGCTTAACTGTTTACAATGTGCTTTCACATGCATTTTCATGCTTATGTCTCAAACAAACCTCATAAAATAAGTTTTATTATTTTTCCCATTTTACAGATATGAAATTGAGTCTCAGAGACGTTATGTGGCAAGCGAGTGACCATGATATAGCTATTAAATGAGAGATTTATGACCTAAATTACAATTTTTTAAAAATTCCAGAATCTCAGCTCCTTATAATAAAGCCTTACTGCCTAAAAGCAGAAAAAGGTGTCTGTTAAATAGATGCTAAGAGATATTTCTGCCACCCATCTGTCAGTTTGTCGTACTGTGGTGGCTTACGTGTTGCTGTTATGCTGGAAGCTATGCCACTGGTATTTCAAATACCAGCAGGGTCACCCATGGCAGACAAGTTTCAGTGGAGCTTCCGGACTAAGACAGACTAGGAAGAAGGACCTAGCAATCTACCTCTAAAAAACTGGCCAGTGAAAACCTTATAAACAGCAGTGGAATATCATTTTATATAGTGCCAGAAGATGAGCCCCTTAGATTGGAAGGCACTCAAAATATGACAGGAAGAGCTGCCTCCTCAAGTTAGAGTCAACCTTGATGACATGGATGAAGTAAAGCTTTTGGGACCTTCATTTGCTGATGTGACATGACTTAAAATGGGAAGAAACAGCTGGAGATATCCATTAATAATTGGAATGTGGAATGTATGAATGAAGTTTGAATCTAAGATAATTGGAAGTCGTCAAAAAATGAAATGGAATGCTTGAAGATCTATATCCTAGGCATTAGTGACCTGAAATGGACTAGTATTGGCCATTTTGAATCAGACAATCATACAGTCTACTATGTCAGGAATGACAAATTGAAGAAGCATGGTGTCACATTCATTGTCAAAAAGAACATTTCAAGATTTATCTTGAAGTACAACCCTGTCAATGAGAGGATAATGTACATAAACATAAGAGGAAGACCAGTAAATACAAATTTTATTCAAATTTACTCACCAACCATTAATGCCAAAGATGAGGAAATAGAAAATTTTTACCAACTTGTGCAGTCTGAAGTTGATCAATCATGCAATCAAGATGTATTGATAATTACTGGTGATTAGAATGCAAAAGCTGAAAACAAAGAGGAAGTATCAGTAGTTGGGAAATATAGCCTTGGAGACAGAAATAACGCCAGATATTGCAGGATAGAATTTTGCAAGACTAAGGACCTGTTCATTGGAAATACCTTTTCTCAACAACATAAATGGTGACTGTACACGTAGACTTCACAGGATGGAATACACAGGAATCAAATCTTCTACGTTTGTGGAAAAAGATAATGGAGAAGCTCAATATCATAGGTCAGATCAAGGCCAGGGGCCAACTGTAGAACAGATCACTGATTGCTCATATGCAAATTCAAGTTGAAGTTGAAATTAAAACAAGTCCATGAGAGCCAAAGTATGATCATGAATATAATCTAACATAACCCATTGGCATAGAGTTATTTCTGACTCATAGCAACCCTACAGAACAGAATAGAACTACCCCATAGGGTTTCTGAGGAGTGGCTGGTGGATTTGAACTGCTGACATTTTGGTTAGCAGCTATAGCTTGCCATAGCTATTAACCAATGTGCCACCAGGGCTCCATCTTGAGTATATCCCACTTGAATTTGGAGACCATCTCAAGAATAAATTTTAGACATTGAACAATGATGACGGAAGACCAGAAAAGTTGTGGGATGACATCAAGGACATCATACATGAAGAAAGTAAAAGCTCATTAAAAAGGCAGAAAAGAAAGAAAAGACAAAAATGGATGTCAGAAGAGACTCTGAAACTTACTCTTGAACATAGAGGAGCTAAAGAAAATGGAAGAAATGATGAAGTAGAAGAGCTGAACAGAAGATTTCAAAGGACAGCTCAAGAAGACAAAGTAAAGTATTATAATGAAATGTGCAAAGACCTGGAGTTAGAAAACCAAAAGGGAAGAACACTCTTGGCATTTCTCAAGCTGAAGGAACTGACTAAGAAATTCAAGCCTTGAGTTGAAATACTGGAGGATTCTATGGGCAAAATACTGACCAATGCATGAAGCATCAAAAGAAGATGGAAGATGGAAGGAGTACCTAGAATACTGTACCAAAAGAATTGGTTGATGTTTGACTATTACAGGAGGTAGCATATGATTAAGAACCAGTGATATTGAAGGAAGAAGTCCAAGCTGCACTGAAGGCATTGGTGAAAAACAAGGCTTCAGGAATTGACAGAATACCAATAGAGAAGTTTCAACAAATGGATGCAATGCTGGAAGTTCTTACTCGTTTATGCCAAGAAATTTGGAAGACAGCTACCTAGCCAACTAACTGGAAGATATCCAAATGCTTGCCTATTACAAAGAAAGGTGATTCAACAGAATGTGGAAATTATTGAACAATATCATTAATATCACATGCAAGTAAAATTTTGCTGAAGATAATTCAAAAACGGTTTCAGCAGTACATAGAGAACTCCCAGAAATTCAAGCCAAATTCAGAAGAGGACATGGAAAGGGGGATATCATTGTTGACATCAAATGGATCTTGGCCAAAAGCAGAGAATACCAGAAAGATGTTTACCTGTGTTTTATTGACTATGGAGAGGCATTCAACTGTATGCTTCATAACAAATTATGGATAACATTGCAAAGAATGGGAATTCCAGAACACTTTATTGTTCTCCCACAGAAACGGTACATAAACCAAGAAGCAGTTGTTGGACTAGAACAGGGGGATACTGTATGGTTTAAAATAAGGAAAAGTGTGCATCAGGATTGTATCCTTTCACCATACTTATTCAGTCTGTAGGCTGAGCAAATAATTTGAGAAGCTAGACAATATGAAGAAGAACTTGGCATCAGGATTGGAAGAAGACTCATTAACAATCTCCAATGTACAGATGACACAACCTTGCTTGCTGAAAGTGAAGAGGACTTGAAGCACTTACTGACGAAGATCAAAGAGTAAAGCCTTCAGTATGGATTACCCCTCAATATAAAGACAACAAAAATCCTCACAACTGGAGTAATAAGCAACATAATGATAAATGGAGAAATGATTGAAGTTGTCAAGGATTTCATTTTACTTGGATTCACAAATCATCGACCATGGAAACAGCAGTCATGAAATCAACCAACATATCACATTGGGCAAATCTGTTGCAAAAGACCTCTTTAAAGTGTCAAAAAGAAAAGATGTCACCTCGAGGACTAAGGTGTGACTGACCCAAGCCATGGTATTTTCAATTGCCTCACATGCATTCAAAAGCTAGACAATGAATAAGGAAGACCAAAGAAGAACTGATACCTTTGAATTGTGGTGTTGGTGAAGAATAGTGAAATTTATCATGCACTGCCAGAAGAATGAACAAATCAGTCTTGGGAGAATTACAATCAGATTCTCCCTAGAAGAAAGGATCTCAAGACTTCATCTCACATACTTTGGACATGTTATCAGGAAGGACCAGTCCCTGGAAAAGGACACTATGCTTGGTAGAGTGGAGGGTCAGTGAAAAAGAGGAGGCCCCTCAATGAGGTGGATTGACACAGTGGCTGCAACAATCGGCTGAAACATAGCAATGACTGTGAAAATGGCGCCAGACCAGGCAGTGTTCAGTTCTGCTGTACGTAGGGTTGCTATGAGTTGGAACTAACTTGACAACAGCTAATGAAAACATAAATAAGTGAAGAGATCGAGAGACTGTTACCCGTAGATGTATCACAAGAAGAATGTAAGTGCTGAGTAACCCAAATAGGAGCCAACAGTTATAAAACATACACCATTCCATAAAGCTCTAGTCTGTACAGGTTGTAACCTTTCTAAAGTGCCTGAATATGGATCAAAAAGCTGGTATTAAGTCTGTTGTCTTTATGAGAAGCATCCAAAAGTAGAACCAAAGGGTAAAACATTTCTTGGCTGAGATTTCTTATGGCTGTTCTTAGAGGAACTCAGATTCTTTGGTCCGGCTTCTATCGCTTTGTTCCTGTGATCTCCCTTGCTCTTCTAACTTTCACATTTCTATAGGAGTCAGTGGTTGCAGAGATCTACGCTATAAACTCTGTCTTTCACAAATGTGTGGATTGAAAAATCATCTCATACATATTGGGATAAAAATCAATAAAATATGATTGTAAGTAGTGACCATACACATACAATAAGAAAACACTGTTAGCTAAAGATGTGAGGATAAAGTAAGACTTTTATTTGTGGAAGTTTGATTCCCCAAGGGAGGGGTTATTCTGGGGTATTAGAAGAAAGTGAGCATGTTTAGAAATGAGGGTGTGATTTTTAAACAAGGAAGGAGCATATTTCTTAGAGCAACAGTCATGATAAATGTGTCCATAATGAGCAACTTCAGTTTAGGGAAAGGACATTTAATGTCTGGAATGGAGAAAATAGGTTGGTTTGGCAATTTTAATTTAGATTCCAAAGAAGCTGTTATAATGAGAATAAGAGGGTTACCAATTAAACTCAAGGCAAAGTTGTGGCACCCATAGAGTAAATGACTGTTCTCCTCCAGGGATCATCAGAAATTTCAGGAATTAGTTCAGTTGTGAACTAGGGTTATTCCCAAGGAGTTCAGATAAGGGAGGTATTGGCCTTCTTTGTGTATTAAATAAAGAAGGTTTGGGGAAAAATGAACAATCCTTTAAGCAAAGTCTTGTTAGTCTATAACATGTGAACTGTGTGCCTGTAAATTTTTGTTCTTTAATTTGCTCTTCCTTCCAGGAGGTGGATCATGCTTGTTGCGATGCAAGAGACACCGGCAGAATGGTGCTACATGAGATTTGGAAAAGGGAAAGAGTGAATCTCATAGCTAAAGTCTAGAATGGAAAAGCGAATAGGAAGTCATCTCTCCCTTAATTTGTGAGGTGGTCCCAACTAAAAGTTATCCAAACAAGCAGAGGCCCTAGAATCCTGCCTGGTGCCATTCAGGGAGAGGAAGAATCAAAGCTAAGGTTAGATCTGTAGAGTAACAGGAAAGGAGAGATGAGCTTCTACTACCTCTTTTCCAACAGGCAGGGTAAGGCCAGTACCCGGGGCGGGGGGGGGGGGGTCACTAAGATATTCCTAAATATGATGGGTAAGTGTGTTACCACCTAAAGCATACAGATAGCACGAGATTTGACTTGATACCTAGTAGAGCACCATCTTTTTTAGAGATTTTCTAGAGCCATGATTTAGTATAATCTTTCCTTTGAACAGGACAAGTCCTTGGCAAAATAATAAAACAAAGAATGCCTTTGGGGCCTCCTCCCAGCCAAGTGCCTACTCCGTATTTGTACAGGACCACATATTTGAGGTCTAGCCTGGCCTGCCCTCTTGCATTGAAGTATGCTGCCTTGCAGATCTTCTCTGACTTTCCAAGGTCTTCCATGTACCCTGGGATGTACAGTCCATTGAGGCAGGGATCATATCCCATGGCTGCTCTTCACAGATTGGAGAAATGGATCCATGCCTTACCCCCGACAGGTCAGTGGTTTCAATAGGAGGGGCTTGATTTTGATCCGCAGTGGACATTCAGCAATGTCTGGATATACGTTGAGTTGTCAAAATTGGGCAGGCGGGGGGGGGGGCGGTTTCTATTGTCATCTAGTTAGTAGAGGCCAAGGATGCTGCTAAATATCCCACACTGCACAGGATTCCCTCCTCCACATACAGGGGAAAGGATTATCTAGGCCTAACGGAGTCCCTGTGTGGCACAAACAGTTAAGCACTAGACTACTAGCAGACAGGTTGGTGGTTCAAGCCCATCCAGAGGTGCCTTAGAAGAAAGGCCTGGCAATCTGCTTCAGAAAGGTCACAGCCTCGAAAACCCTACGGAGCAGTTCTACTCTGCACACATGGGGTTGCCATGAGTCAGAATCAATTCCATGGCAACTAACAACAACAAATGTCAATTGTGCTGAGGTTGAGAAACTCTGATATAGGTGATTAAAAATTTCTGTTAAGACTAAGGCATTGATCTCAGGTTATACATGTACATATTATTATTATTATTTTAATTAATAAAGTAATATTTAATCATGGTTTTAAGAAAAAATAAAGTAAAGCAAAAGCCCTAAAAGACAAAGACCTTAACAGTTAGCAGATAACAGGTAAAACTGCTAACCGTTAAGGTTAACTTTCTCATTCTGAGTGACTTTTAAAGAGTAAGCTAGACGTGAGTCAGTTCTTGATCTAGAGCATCTAGTTTAACAGTTTCTGCTCACTTAACATCCAGCATTAACAGTTTTGGCTCATTTCCATTTTAAGAGGGAATTTCTTGCTAAAAGGCTTGACCCAAAGTCTTGACTCTAATAACCGGTGTTTCAAGCCCAAGTGGGAGTCTGCTGCCGAGGGAGCTTCAGATAGGGCAGTATGCAGATCACACCACATGAACAATTCATTTGTCAATTTTGCATTGTTCTGCTCTGGGCCTTTTAGAAAACTGGACAGACATTGGCTTCTAAAGAAAAACCCAGTAAGTTGGAAAACAGATTTCAAAGAAGAAGCTTAGGCCAACTTAATGAGTTCAAGAATGTTCTGGATAAGACGTTAGAGGGAATGAAGAATATTTTTCACAGGACAATTTAAATATGCACACTTTAATCACAGACCCAGCTATGAGCCTATAATTGAATAAGCCTGTTTTATCAGTCACTAGTACCTGAGGAAGGATCCCTGGTGGTGCAACAATTAAGCACTCGGCTGCTAACCAAAAGGTTGGTGGTTTGAACTTACCCGGTGGCTCTGTGAGAGAAAGACCTGGCGATCAGCTTCAGTAAAGATTACAGCCAAGAAAGCCCTATGGAGCAGTTCTACTCTGTCACATGGGGTCACTATGGGTCAAAATTGACTCAATGACACCTAACAACAACAAGAACAGTACCTGAGGATTCTATCGAGGTGACTAAAGATATGAAAGAAACTTCCCTTTATCCTGGATAAATAGAGTCTTAATAGTGGAAATAAAATTTGCCCTTTAAGATATCATTAAGGAATTCATTGGTCAAACATGCCAAGACCCTGCCCTTTTGCCATTTCTATGTCCTTATTTCTTTTTCTCATTCTGTCAAGGAACCCAAATATAGGGTTTGAATTCTACATGCCACCTTGTTCCTCTGATGGTTCTGCTCAAGTCACTGACAAAGTCAGCATTTCTACAATTTAGCTGGGAGAAATGGGTTATTAGAGTGAGCAGATTCCACTAGACACCTAACTAGCAGCCTTGGACCTCCATCACACGGTTGTGAACAGCTTGCCCAGGTAATTGACATTTCTGTCCTCTTTTAGCTCACTCTGACCAAAGGCCTTGAAGAAAAGAATAGAAAGTGGCCAAATAATTATATCAAATCTCACCCTAAAACTTCTCTAAGAAGCTCCTTACCTTCTTCTTGAGCAAGTTTCTTCTACAATGCCTTTGAGAACCATTGATCTGGCTATTAGCAATTAGTGTTTCAATTCCAGATGTGAACTGAAAAGAGTTGTTCGAAAACTTGGAAGATCAATTTTTGTCTTCTCTCAAACACTTTCCCTTCACCACTACAGATTAAAATAGTGGCAAAAGTGAAAATAGAAAAATTAAAAAAACAAAAACATGTTTGTTTCTAAACTCAGCAAAAACATGAAGATGTATTTCCATTTCTTTATTCTCAAGTAACATATGACTGTGACCAAGTCTTCCAGTGACTTATAACTTCCAAGGAGAAGCTTAAGTATTTGAAAAGATTAATTTGGAAATTTGCACTGAAGACTTTAAAGATGTGTACACACTTTGACGAAGCAATTCCATTTTCATGAACTTAAGAAGCAAGTAGTCTTTGCATACAGAAATACATGGACAACTACTTCAGTCTTACGTTTAAAGGTGAAAATTTAGAAATAGAGGTTGTTTAATTTGTATAATGGAATTTTATGCAGCCAATAAAAATTATGTTGTGAAAATTATGTTACTATTTTAAGTGAAAAAAAAAGCAGTTTGTAAAGCGACACTATTTTTTATTTCATTTATAGTTAAACTTCTGGAAGGCTATACATCAAAAGGTTAGCCTGTATTATGTATGCATGATAGTTAAATAGGTAATTTTATTATTTTTTAATTTAAATATATTTTGTTTTTTTCCTATAATGAACATACATTAAATTTTAAAAAATTACAAAAATCTCAAAATCCAAAATATTTTGCATAGATGCATTAACCTTTGCAGATCATAGAAGATTGGTTCTAACTGGGTTTTGTTTCTTGATAGAACCTATGCTTTCAAATATACAAAGTTTGAAGCAATGGTAGAAGTTTTGGTAAACAAAAAAGTTTTTTTTTTTTTTGTGGGTTGGGTAAAACTTCAATGTTTTTGATAATACAACTGCAGAATATTTTTAATGCCAGCTGAATTGGGTTCACTTGATTTTTAAAGGAATATCCTATTTGAACAGTTATCTACTTGTAATCAACGGTGTATAATCCATTATTCTAATAGCTTAATGGTCTTTTAACTAGGTGGGGGGTAAAGCAACTCTTAGATTACAAACTCCTCTTTGGTCACCCAGAGATGGTAAAGACTTATCTGTGTATCTTGCTTTGTAGAGCTTAATTAGGTACAAGCATTTATCAAATACTCTGTGCTTAGCACAGAAATCAGTGCTAATGGGGACACGGGGAATCAAGGCACGGGTGAGGCTACATGGGTTGTTTGTGGCCATGTGCATTCTGATCAGTCACTGGTTAAACATTCTATGTATCACAGCTGCGAGATTGATCTCTATACTTTCAGCACGTGCTCCCTACTTATAGAGACAAAACTCATATTTATGAAACTAGTACATCCATGCCAGTGCCAGTGAGGCCCCAGAAGTGTAAAATTATGATCAGCTTGTTAAAGAAATATCAAATATCATTCCCTCACATCGACTGACAACGCCTTGATAACAGCAAAATGTTTATATACTTTCTTAGCCCTCTATAGTGTCTAGCTCTTGGTTAAGCACAAATTTAGTACTCAAAAACATTTGCTGATTATACAAGGAATTGTGAATATTCGCATTGCATAGCATTGGGTTTGGTATGGAGGTCCTGAGATATCCTTCTGTATGATAACATCATAAAGTTAACACAGCATGAATCAGAAAAATTGAACCAAGTTTACTTTTTATCCAAAGTTTTTGTGTGTTTGTGTGTATATATATGTATGTATATATTCAAAGTGATATATACATATATAAAGATATGTGCACATGTGTATATGTATCTATATTTTTATCTTGATTTTAATGCAAGACAGTGGGTATTTTTGTATAAAGAATAAGCAGAATCTGGAACAGAATTTCACATTTCACTTTCCTTTCATAAAGCATGCTCCTTCAATTGTTGTCAGAGTACAATGCTATTTTATTATAAAAAAATATCAGAGAAAAAGCTTGGAGTTTTACAAAATGTGTACCTGCAAGTCTGAAATTTAATCAGTAGATTATAAGCAGAGAATTCACAAGGAATTTCTTTTTTCCCCTTGCAAATTATTTTCAAATAATTTTTACAAACTTTGCTCAATATCTCAGAACTTACCTATATTGGTTCTACCAGCGGTAGAATTATACTAAAGCAACTTGCTTCAATTCCACATATAAGTCCATAATAAGCTTTCTATTTTCCTTAAGATAGCTCTTAATTAGTCAATAATTGCTTGGAGGCTCCAACTGATTGGCACTATAAACAGGAGAAGGCTTACATTGTCCTTTTATTTCTGAGCTGTACTTAAGATTAAGTAAAATGTTAGCAGCATGTTATTAGGCAGAACGGAGCAGAAGATTGTACAAAACCCACTGAAGAGGCATGACTAAACACTGGGCTGGCTCGTTCCTCTCTGTGTTGCAGACTGACAAGAAATAAATGGGGACTATGCATGTCAGCTTGAGAACACAACCAGATACTGCACATGGATTGTCATGCTGGAAACTATCCAAAGGCTTCAGGGAAATGCAACAAATGGCCCTAAAAGCTTAGAAGAGTTTCTCTCATAGGCATATTTATGTTATTTGTGTCATAGAACATTCTACATCTACTGTGTAATGGTATGAATAAGTTTCTATGATCATTTTATTTCTGGAATCTCTTTTATCACTCATCAATATTGAATGAAATGCATTTGCAGCCAGCATTTTCTCTGAAGTATCATTCTCCATATATTTGCAAGAAATCTTCTCTTGACTAGTTGTCTCATTGACCGCCAGGTCTGAATAGCCCTTCTGCACGTTGTTAAAAAGTATTTGAAGTTCAGAACAGATGTGGGTTCTTCAGTCACAAATACTCGGATAATCTAGTGTCAGTCAGCATCCAGAGTTTTTTCCAAAGTATTTTAAAACTACATCATTGTAACAAAAACTAAAGGAGACATGTTACATTCCTTCCATAGACATCACTTTTCAAAGTCAATCCAGTGCCAAATTGTGTTTCGATCTGGTTAAATTACCGTAAACATAAGCCAAGTATTGTATCACCTGATGTTACTTAATCAATAAGTAACTCAGAAACCTAAGTCTCTAATTAGTAAAAGCTATAAAGGAGATTATATTTGAGTATCTTTTATATGAAACTCTTTAATGACTTCTCACCACTGTTAAGATAATGACCAAGCTTTGGAAAAGGCAAAAGCCCTTGTGGTCGGTCTTTGGACCACAGCGGTCTCCTTTTGGGACCCTAGTGGCACAGTGGTTAAGAGCTTGGCTGCTAACCAAAAGGTCTGCAGTTTGAATCTACCAGCTGCTCCTTGGAAACCCTATGGGGCAGTTCTACTCTGTCCTATAGGGTCCCTAGGAGTCAAATCGACTTGACAGCAACTGGTTTGGTCACATTTTAACTGTGCCCTCTGCCCCAGGGCCTTTATATATGCACATTCTTCCTGTCTGCTCCTTTTGTGTATGAAATACTCTTTATTCCCCAAGAGCTATCCTTGAGGTGTCAAACACCCCCAAAGAAAAAATCCTTTCTGACTCCCAGAGAAGTTCAGTCAGCCTTTATGTGTACCTTTCCTTCCAGTAATTAACAGTTTGTAAGTATGCATTCATTAATCCAATTATTTGTTTAATACTTGTCTTCCCCACTAGACTATAAGATACATGAAAGCGAACATCAATTTTCTAGTAACTGACTTCTTATTGAAATGAAAATATCAAGAAGTAGAACTGGAATAGATGATGGTGAACAGAAACTGAGAAACAATTGCCAATGAGAAAGGACTATATCGAGGTGGAGAGCTACCTGTATAACTTGTCTTAAACACAACAGGAAGAGTCCTCTTAGCCAAAAGTGTTCCATCAGTCTTTCACAGATGCTTTAATTTTCAAGTAAAAACTTATCATCTGAGATAACATTAGGTTTCTTTGAAAATGCAAGAATCCCAATAGCAAAATTCTAGTTTCAAAAGTCCCTTGTGTGAGTTCTAAGGTAAAGGGAGAAAGAGATAAAGTTCTAAAGTTTCACAGTAACAGTGATCATTCATTAGTTTCGCATAAATGACTACCAAATTCATCAACAGCTGTAGCTGAGACATCATAAGGGTCAACATGTTACAATGAGGTAGTCCTGACATGCTCTGAATTAAAAATTAACCTATACATACTCACTAAAGCTGTATTCCTGCTATAAAATAAAAAGGCTAAAAATGTTATATCTGGAATTTTGGCTTATTGCCTCTCTCCACTAAGAAAAGAAATACAAAATAATACTAGGAATTTTTAGTTTAAATAGAATTAAATAGTATCACTGGAGCCCTGGTGGTGCAGTGGTTAAGAGCTCATCTACTAACCAAAATGTTGGCAGTTTGAATCCACAAGCTGCTCCTTGGAAACTCTACCGGGGTAGTTTTTCTCTGTCCTATGGGGTCGCTATGAGTCAGAATTGACTGCATGTCAATGGGTTGTTTGTTTTTTTTTAATAGCATTACTAACTGAGAATATAAACAAAAATAGGAAGGGAATGACTGAATCTGTTAATAATTTTCCATCACTGCTGATATTGGATTATTCAGATTCAATTCAATAAGAATTTATTGATCATCTATCATGTATCTGACTCTGTGTGAGGAGTGATCATGTTGGTATTCTAATTTGGTCACCTTAAAACTGCTAGATGCTCATAAAAGAATATAGTACTTAGGAAATTATTTGATTAGACCTTGCTTTAATTTCTATTATCAACCTTAATTATTGGGTGCAGGGAACATGGAAGAGTTGCCCTCAACTTAGGCATATATGTCCATCAGATAATTCCAATGGATTGGTATTCATTTGCCTAGCATGTTACATTAGGGACCATGTTTAGTCAACATTTCTCTTACTGCCATCAACTTAAGGATCATCTTTAAACTAAAAAATGAGTAGCCTTTCTAACAGAAAGACAACAGAAACAAAATCATAATCTGTATAATTGTTAATTATTTTTACTGCTGAGTATAGAAGCCTCCTTCGGCTATTTCAACTCTGTCCTAAATCCATCTTATATATATGACTTCTCTTTTTCTAAAATAATAATAATAATAATGATGTAACAGATGACAATTAATATCGGAAAGTGAGGAAAAGATTTATTCTCATCCTTTCTGTGCAGGCCGTGCAAAAATCCTGGGAGTTAGGGTATGGCTACAAATATGACTAAGAGTGTTGTAATTCCTTCACAGTCTTGATTCCTAATTCAACTACCTGCCCAAAGCAAATACTCGTCGCCTGGCAGGCTTGGGTGCCATGTGGATTTCCAAGAAGCCTGTGGTTAAGGCAGGTTTCTGAAGCTGAGCTTTAATGCATTCTTTAACATTAGAGACGGAAGTGAACACCTTTCCTGTGGGCATGTGCTTTGTAAAGGGATCCATCTTAGTGAGTGATACTTAAGCTATTTAAGACATTCTCTGGAAAAAGGCGTCTACATATTCTCCAACAGAATTCTGAATGTTTAGTATCTATTGTTTGCTGGTGCTAAGAACAATTAAGAATGTTTATAAAATAATGTGACTAGAGCCATAGGCCTAGGGTTGGTGCCAGAGCACTGTGTGATTGAGTGAGGCAGACTCTTGCCTAGCATAGCGGCTTAGCCACGCACTTTCAAATTAAGCTGACCTCAGTTTGGATTCCCACTCTGCATTTATTAGCTGTATAAGGCTGCTTAAGTCATTTAACCTCTCTGAATCTCAATATTTGATTGTGCAAAATGGAGTCAATATTATCTACTTCATGGGATTAAGTGAGATAATTTATGCAAAGTATTTAGCAAAAAACTTAATACATACTAGAGGACTCAATAAATGGCCATCTTACATTAAACATAGACTACAGTAGGCATTGTAACAGATATTTACTCATTTATTCATTCATTGATAGTTGTTGACTTAAAGATAACAGGCATATTCATTCAAACCATTCAATGCAAAAAGAAAAAGAAAAACAAACAAAAAAATAATAATAATGTGAGCAGTGCTTTGTTTGGGGAGAGGGGAGTTACTTTGATTAATTAGAGGAAGATAACAGTGGCCAGAGATAGCAAACTTTTTTGCACTTCAGAGATAGTAATATTTTAAGGTGTGGAGAAGGGACAAGTCCACATTTATTTTTTCATCAAATCATTATCATAAATAAGTGAAATGAGGCCTCCACACAGGGTATTAGATGAACAGAATTTCCCTGAAGCTTTGAGAGCTCTGGGAGTTAAGAAGCTAATTAACGGTGAAGCCCTTGACTTCGACTGAGTGAGTAGTATTGGAGGGAGGGATATAGTTAGCAGTCCTTCATACAGGACGGGGCCTTGGGGACAGTTCTGAGTTATCTGTCTTTTTCTGCTAGGAATAGCTGCAGAATGCAAGAAAGGGGATTGGTTTGGTGTGATGGAGTGAGTTCAAGTGGGTTAGACTTTAAAAACAACTGGCCAGAAAGCCCAAAAACAGTATAATGTAAAAACAGAATTACAGATTGAATTCCATCTCCTAAAAAACATGTGTTGTAAATCCTAACCAATATAGTTGTTATAATCTCATTTGGAAATGGGTTTTCTTTGAATGAGGTGCCATTAGGGTAAGGTGTGTCGTAAATCAATCTCTTTTGAGATATAAAAGAGCAAGATTAAGCTCGGTGGCAGAGATGGGGGATGATAGGTGCCAAGCCATATGAAGATCACCAAGAAGCAGAAGACACAAGGACCTTCCTCCAGAACTGACAGAGAGAGTAGTCCTTCCCCTAGAGTTGGCACCCGAATTCTGATGTCTAGCCTCCTAAATTGTGAGAAAATAAATTTCTGTTTGCTAAAGCTACCCACTTGTGATATTTCTGTTATAGCAGCACTAGATAACTAAGACAAACAGCAAGCCAATTACGGAAGAATGATCAGGTATTAACCAAAATATTAGTAGGTTTAAAAAAGTCTATTGCGTGTCTACAAGAAATCAAGCCTACCAGCATCAACATGCTGGATTAAACCAAGGGATTGCCTCAGACAAATATAAAAAGGGATGTGCTGTATAGAAGGGTAACAGCTGCACTCACAGGTTAGGGGAAAACCAGGTTTCCTTAAGCTTATCTTTAAAAACCTTCAGCGAACATTTCTAAACTTCTCTTTTTAGTTTTGCCAGCAAGAAATGTCGCCCCCCCCCTCCAGAGGGTTGTGGGGACCATGGTCTCAGGGAACATCTAGCTCGAGTGGCATAACACAGTTTATAAAGACAGTGTTCTACATTCTACCTTGGTGAGTAGTGTCTGGGGTCTTAAAAGCCTGTGAGCAGCCATCTAAGATACTCCACTGGTCTCAACCCTTCGGGAGCAAGGGAGAATGAAGCGAACAGCATACAAGGAAAAGATTAGTCCAAAGGACTAATGGCCCACAGCTACCAAGGCCTCCACTAGACTGAGTCCAGTAGAGCTAGATGGTGCCCGGCTACCACCACTGACTGCTCTGACCAGGATCACAACAGATGGTTCTGGACAAAGCTGGAGAAGGATATAGAACAAAATTCTAACTCACAAAAAAAAGACCAGATTTACTGGCCTAAAGAAGACTGGAGAAACCCCGAGAGTATGGCCCCCAGACACCCTTTTAGGTCAGTGGTGAAGTCACTTCCGAGGTTCACCATTCAGCTGGGGATTGGACAGCCCCATAAAACAAAACAGGACTAATGAGGCACAGCAGTCCAAGGACAAGGGCTAGAAGGCAGAAGGGACAGGAAAGATGATGATAGGGAACCCAAGGTTGAGTAAGGACAGTGTTGATGTGTTGTGAGGTTGTTAACCATTGTCATCGGGCAACACGTGTACTAAATGTTTAATGAGAAACTATTTTGTTCTGTAAACGTTCATCTAACGTGAGAATAGCAGCACAATTGGAAGAACGCAGTCGATGTCACTGAACTGTGCATGCAGAAATTTTTGAAATGGTGTATCTTTGGCTATGTATATTTCCACCAAAAAAAAAAAAAAAGAAAAAGAAAAACGTCGAGAAGGGAGCGGGTTGACATGTCGTGGGGTTGTTAACCAATGTCATAAAACAATATGCTCATGAGAAACTATTTGTTCTGTAAACCTTCACCTGAAGTACAATTAAAAAAAAAAAAAGAAATGCCACCCCCCTCCCCTCCCAGAGTAGAAAACAATGATAATATCTTACATTTAAGGAGTTCTTATGCCAATTTCTGGTTAAGAGCTTGGCTGCAGTTCAAATCCTCCTTGGAAACCCTATGGGAGGCAGTTCTACTCTGTCTCATAGGGTCTCTGTAAGTCAGAATCGACTAGAAGGCAATGGTTATGCCAAGTTCTAAGCGTTTAACATAAATTAACATATATTAACCAATTGTCTCCTCCTCTTCATACAAAACACTAATATTATTGTCCTCCATATTAGAAACACAAAGCTGAGATCAAATAACTAGCTCAGAGTTAAACTGCTAGTAAAGAGAGTAACTGAGATTTGAACCAACACTGTCTATCTCTAGTTCTAGTCCAAACCACTACACTACACTGCCTGTTACAATGAGACTCCTAATAGTCCCTGCAAACTGACATCTGTATGGCTTTGCTTCAGTCAGCTTGGTAATGCCCCTCTCTTCTGATCTGATTAATATCTTCATATATAATGCTGGACATAATGCTCTCACTTGTACCTAGACATTTCTCCAGTGTGCAGTCTTCCCAAGATGGGCTGGTGCACTGACAAGCCTCTAATCTGAATCAGCACCCTCCTGAACAGCAATGAGACCAAAGCGCTGGCCTGGAAGCCACATTCCTTATCCGTTCTTGGTATTCGACTGACCTTACACTTCTTTCACATTACAGAATTCATCACGGGAGGAAAGTCAGCCCTCATAGTACCGCCCATATTTTGGCTGGCCGAATGAAGCTGGATCTCTTTGTCTAGCTTATTGTAACCTTCAGATTTCCCAAGTTATTACTGTTCAGCTATGAGAAAATGCTACTTTAAGAAACACAATTTTGAGACATTCATTATAAGCTTCTAAGCAGTAACGATAGAATGTAGGCAGCCTTTGATAAAAAACATGCTTTCAAAAAGGATAATGCGAGAAGAAGGGAAGAAAAAGAAAAGGAAGAAAGACAAAGCAATTGAGGTTATGGAAGTGGGACATTGCTATGAGAGGTGAGTTATATGTAAAGGTACCTTGTCAAGTTAAAAATACTTTTTCAAACCGCTTCCTCACATAAGTCATATATTATACTGTTAAACCTGTGAAGGTCTATAACAACTAAAATTAATGCTAATTCTTATTCAGTTTACTTTTAACTTTTCATTCAACTTTGTGACATAACTATGATTCTAGATTATCGCTCAAAATATAAAGTGCAATAGTCATATTAAATCAAACTGATAATAGTAATAAACATTGCCAAGGAAAGCTCATTATTCAGCTAGCGTTTAGTAACAGGTCGTAATGCAATTTCTCCTTTTAAAATGAGAACTATATATTTTTTTGTTTTAACTGTCGTAAATCTGTATAAATCTTTGCACTTTATAAGTAAATAATAATCATAAAGATAAAATCATACTCTTTGGTAAAATGTCCTGTAGTTCATTTCCAGAATTTTATGACAAGCCCTCAAAAAATGCTTCATGAGAAGGAGACAGATTTCTTTCTGGAATTTTGGTCCAAGCACTTTTGAGAGGTTCAGAAGAAAGGAGCTGAAATGAACCGCTTCTCCTCTCTAGTGTTGGTTTATTGCAAATTGATCGACATATATTTACCAAGTGCCTATTCTATATTAGCTAATACAGGCTGTGGGCCAGCAGGAGAGAACAAAAGAGATAAAAATGTCATGTCCTCATGGAGCTTAACAAAATACTAAGTTTCATTAGAATTTTTGTCATTTCACAAAAGAGGATGCTTTAGGACCATTTTTAGGCTATTAGAGAGAGCCAATGGCAAAAGCACCCCAAGTGAATTCTCTGTCTCTCAGATCCTTGGTGACTATTACTATAATAGCTAGTGTTTGGACATGTTTACATCGGGACTTGACTATGATTCCTATAAGGCTTACTGGAAACATTCTACATATACCTCATGGGTCACACCATGACAGAACTTTTATTAAACCATAAATGACATAAGAAAGACAGGTTGTCATTCTCTTCTTTCTCCTCCTTTCCCAGGGCCACCCCCAAACTCTCCTCCTCTTCATTGACTTCCTGACCAGTCTCAATTTCACAGCTGGTAGTTAGCTATAAAAGAGAGTGCCCTCATTTGGGGAACTCTACACGAAAGCTTGCCCTGTTTTGATATATGAAAGCCGTCAAAGAAAGTAATGGTCCTGTCCCGAGTCATCTTTTATCTAGCTCCCACAAAGTGATAGAGAATTAGGTAGTAAAAATGCAAAGAAAGCCAGCACTAGTCCAAACTCAAGCCCTTTTCTCTGATTTGAAGCTTTAGAGCTGATGACCAGCACTTCAGTGGCACGTCACTTCAAACACTGGTGCATTAGCTTATTGGTTTGCAGCTATAAATCAAGTCACTGCATATTTCAACAAGAGCTCCCCTGGCTAAATAACCAGCATAGCTGTGAGTAAGGAGATTACATGTTCTAAATGCATTAAGTTTCACAGTCGGTCTACTTTGAGCACCAGCAGGATAACCTCTGAGTGCTAGACTGAAATTCAGCACTCCCTGTTAAAGGGGGAGACCTCAGAGGGACCATTTTCTAATAACATGTGAATGGTACTAGCGGGTTGATATTAAAAACATCCTTCATTAACCAGGTACCTTTGGAAAACCCTGTGCAAATTTGTACTTGGGGAAATTGGGCTGAGGAATTTCAATTAAGCTTAAAATATTTAGAGTTCAAGCAATGATAACTTTACTGTGTGTCCTATCATACGTGTGTATTTACCATGAATTAACATAGCTTTTTAGACATTGCCTTGTCTCGCAGAGTATTTATGTTGCATTATCCCGATGGACTATAGAAGGGAATCATAAAAATCTGCAGGTGGCAGAAGATAACGCGGTTGAAGTTTCTTGGTTTGTGTATTGTTCTCTGGTGCATATTAAGTGTCCTAACAGCCACCAGGAGCCCTGGTGGTGCAGTGGTTAACGTGCTCAGCTGCGAACCAAAAGGTCAGTGGTTCAAACCCACCAGCCGCTCCACAGGAGAAAGATGTAGCAGTCTGTTTCTGTAACGATTACAGCCTTGGAAACCCTGTAGGGCAGTACTACCCTGTTCTATAGGGTTGCTATGAGTCCAAATCGACTGGACTGCAGTAGATTTTTGGTTTAATAGCCGCCAGTAGTTAATTCACCTTCCTAAGGTTAGTAAGGGGTTTCTGGCCACAGAAGTACATTGTCTGGGCAAGGGCCTGGCACTCTACTGATCAGAAAGTCGTCAGAGCAAGTTCCGAAGATAGGCTATGAGCCTAGTGATTGCTAAGAAATATTTTGCAAGCTCTAACTAAGGATCAGGCTCCTGGGTGGCACAAATGGTCTGTGCTGGACTGCTAATCTAAAGATTGGCAATTTGAACCTACCCAGCGGTACCACAGAAGGCCTGGCTATCTGCTTCCTTAAGATTACAGCCAAGAAAATCCAATGGAGCAGTTCTACTCTGTAATGTATGAGGTTGCCATGAGGTGGAATCAACTTGATTGCAATGGCAATGGGTTAACTCAGGATCACCAGCCTGTCAATCCAGAAAGCCATCAGCATGGCTCTCACATGTTCATGTGGTTCACTGAAAACTTAGGGGTGAAGGCAAAAAGAAGGGATATAAAATAGTTCAGCAACACAGACATAAGAAAGAAGGAAAGTATAAACACACACACACCCATAAACTGCAAAATGAAAGCTATATTATTATTTCTTGAGAAAGTAGAAGAAAAAAATACTGTTCTAGTCTTTGCTCTGTTGCTTACTGTGCTACTTGGGGCAAGCCATATTTGAAACAAGAGTTAGGCAGTGAATTCTAAGACCGTTCCAGCTATGACAGTCTATCACTCTTGAGTCACATACTGTAAAAGAGCCTTCTTGATAATCCTTTGTGTATTTTTATCCTAATAAGAAAAATTTCCCAAGCAAAAATAATGACACAAACAATGGGAAATCAACCTAAAACACTCATGGGAACAAATGGGAGCATTTCATTTCCGTTTACAAAATAATGATTACTATCACTTTACCAAAAAAAATCTGTTTAGTTATGGTGTAAGGCTATGAGGGAAGACTAGAAGGAAGTGTTGTGATGCTGTGATTTAATTAATAAACTTGGCCTTAAATACCTGAATTTATTTTTATCCATTACAAGATAATTTGCACATTTATAAGTAGCTACCTAAATTACCTAAAGTTTAATTGCTTAACCATGTGATTCCTCTTCTGATTTTGTTTTACTTTGTTTTACAACATACTTTAAAAGAAGATAGTTCAGTAAGGCAAGTGCCATAGACCTCTCAATAATAGCGATCTCATTGAAAGGAACAACAACAACAACAAAAAAAAAAAAAAACCTATTGCCATCAAATTGCTTCCAACTCATAGCAACACTATAGGGCAGAGTAGAACTACCCAATAGGGTTTCCAAGTAGCAGCTGGTGGATTTGAACTGCTGACCTTTTGGTTAGCAGCCAAGTTTTTAAAAGTAGAAAAATACTTCAGTGGGACACTGAAAACAATCAAAAACAGGGACAGATATCATGGATACTAAGAGTTCCAAATGACGAGACTTTCATAAACATATACATATTCAACAACAAAACTAAAAAAAAAGAAAAAAACCAAAAAACAAAAACTAAATCAGTATCTATCAGGGGATCTAAACTCATTGAAACGCATTGCCGTCAAGTCATTTCCGACTTATAGCGACCATATAGGACACAGTAGAACTGCCCCATAGGGTTTCCAAGGAGTGCCTGGGCGATTCGAACTGCCGACCTTTGGGTTAGCAGCCAAACTCTTAACCACTGTGCCACCAGGGTTTCCATCTGAGAATCTGGGAACCTTAAATTCATAAGATTTATAATCATCTCCTTAAGTGGTCTCGTGCAGGATATTTTTGACTCTCTGTGCTCAGTTCTATATATTGGCAAAAAACAAAAACAATTTTGTTCTAATGGACTAAGGCTGAATCTCTAGCTCTAAGACTAATGAGCCAGAGGAATACAGTGCTTGCCATCATTTCTTCCATAACAGTGTTCAAAAAACATAAAACAGTGTAGTGTATTGCCTTCATCAGAGCTGTATGACTAAGGTAAATTTGGATGAATGTAAGGGCAATAGCATATCACATTGTGTCCCACTTAAATACTGCCATCCATGTGTAAATAATCAGGTTGGAAGGAATTGCAAAATTGCTTCAGAAGATGGAGATACAGCCTGAGGGATATATGTGAAGAATCATCCTCGTTGCCTTGGTGATAGTCAGATGTGTAATGAGTTGATGGCATGTAAATCATTCTAAAGTCATTTTTAGCACTGGTAGGTGAAATCACCTCTTCTCCTTACCTGTCATTATGCTTCTTTACATTCACTCAGTCGCTGCCCAACTACTGGATTCTAATATGAAGGCTGGCATCTACTGAAGGTTCCCTTCCCTGCACTCCAGTTTGATGGCCCCTGAAGTCGAAAGACTAGTAATCTCTGCCAATAATATGCCTATTTCCAACACAAAGTGGGAGATTCTCTAAAACCTGGGTCCAAGGGCAATCTTCCTGCCTTACCTTTTCCCTTTCCTTAGAGACTGCTCTAAGCTCGACATTGCGAGCTTTACACTGCCTTACCTAAAGGATTTGGAGGGGGGGTGGTAAGAAGATGAGAAAAAGAACCGGCAAGACTTTATCTGAAAAAGAAAAAAAAAGATTTGAGGGGAATAAAGGTTTTCAATTATGTGACAGTTAAAAATAACTATTGAACCACCAACTTAAGAATTCAACTTTGGAATACTGCTTGAAGTTTTCCTTTAGCAAATGTTAGCACAGAAACTCTTGAATGGTATTTTATTTTATTTTTTTTAAATAATGCTGTTAACTCCATGGAAAAATAACTATAATACTTGAAAAGGCACTTCAAAAAGGGGAAATCCTAGTTATTGGTAAGCATATGAAATGGTGTTCAATCTCTTTAGTGATGAGTAAAATGCAAATTAAAAACCACCTGGAAGTACCATTACCCTTCCACTAGATTGGCAAAAATTTAAAAAATCTGACAATGCAAGTTATTGCAAATATGTGCAGCAGTCGGAACTGTCATTCACTGCCACTGAAAATTAGAACAGGAAACGTTAAGAGTGCACATACTCTACACATCAGCAATGTGTCTCCTAAGTATATAACCCAAAGAAGTTCTTGTTCAAGTCACATAGTTTGTAATAGCTCTAAACTCGGAAAACCCAAGTGTTGAATGGGCCAATAGCTTGTAATATAACCTTAAAATTGAACACTACACAGCAAGAAAAATGAACTATAACTATCCATAAAATGTGGACGTATCTCAGAAGTACAACACGGAATGAAAGACACACAAGGAAAAATACCTAAACCATGGTTACAAAAATGGACAAAGCCACACTATTTTGTTTATGGATCAACCAGAGATAGTGAACTTGAAATGGGAGGAAATAGACACTAGGTTTCAGAGAGCTGGCTAAGCTCAAGTTCCTGACCTGGGTGATATTTGCATAGGGACTCGCTTTATAATTCTGCATATATATTCTAGCTCACAATGGAGAAGGCACATGTCTCCGTTCATACTCTACCTGTCGCCATCAAGTCAATTCTGACTCATAGTGATGCTATAGGACAGAGTAGAACTGCCCCATAGGGTTTCCAAGGAGTGGCTGGTGGATTCAAACTGCTGCCCTTTTGGTTAGCAGCCGAGCTCTTAATCACTGCGTCCCTTGTTAATGACAGTTGGGCTGGGGGACTTTCCAGGCCAGAAGACAGCTGCCATTTGTCCAGAGTCATCTCAGCACGTGGCTCCATTCATACTCTAGCCCCTTGTTAATGACAATAAGGCTGGAGAAATTTCCAGACCAGAAGACAGCTGCCACTTGTATAGAATCATTCCCAATTTGACACTTTATTATTAGATTGTGAGGATCCATGCATTTTCCATTTCTTCTCTGCAGGAACATTCACACTGCAAATGAATTCCAAGTCATAATTATACCCCCCTTCTTAATATCAGTAATGACTTTTAATAAGTGAAAACTGATTTTCTACATTATCTTTTTTTCCCCCACAGAGCCTATCTCCCATAAAGATGACGGAATGATGTTTTTGAACCTTAAAAAACGAAAATCAAACCCTTTGCTGTTGAGTCACATCCAACTCACAGAGATCTTATAGGGTAGAGTAGAACTGCCCCATTGGGTTTCCAAGGCTGTAATTTTTACAGGAGCAGACTGCCACATCTTTCTCTTGAGGATTGGCTGGTGGGTTTGAACCACTGACTTTTGGGATCACAGCCGAGTGCTTAACCACTGTGCCACCAGGGCTCCTTTTTTGAATCTTAGACCCCAAAAATTTTGAAGAAACACAAAAGAGCATGTTGTTAAACCTGTAAATAGTGGACACTGTAACAACTCCTCCTTCCTGATAAGGAAATTCAGGGGAAATCTTACTTAGCTTACCCATATGAATGGCAATCGTGAATTCTTATTTCAATTATTTATTTTTAAACATATATTTGTTGGAGCTCTGGTGGTGCAGCGGTTAAAAGTTCGGCTGCTAACCGAAAGGTCGGCATTTTAAATCCACCAGCTGCCCCTTGGAAACTCTATAGGGCAGTTCTCCTCTGTCCTATAGGGTTGCTATGAGTTGGAATCAAGTAGACAGCAACTGGTTTTGTTTTTATTTGTTGCTATAAACATATTCTTTCTGCCATTGTTACTACTACCTTACAACATTTCTTCAATGGCATGACTTACCTAAGACCAAGAGTGTACTGAACCAGGTAGATAAGAAAGATACAGCTTTGTTCTTTTATTCTTAAAATAAATCCCAAACAATACACCACAATCAAAATTCTATTTCACAGAGTACTTGTTATGATCACATTGGGTAATACATGTGAAGTGCTATGGAAACCATAAATTGCTTTACTTTTTTTTTTTTTAGGCACTTACTATTATTGTCAACCTTTTGGTTAGCAGCCAAATTCTTAACCACTATACCACCAGGGTTTCCCTATCATTGTCATTATCCTATAATTCACAATACAAGTACAGGGTAGAAAAAAAGCAACTAAGAACTAATGCAAATGGCCAAAAGAAAGGAGGAAGTCGTACTTCCAAATCTTAGGAAGGAGTAAGAAAACTTTTGTGCAGCTAATACATGAGTACCTTAGGAATTGGGAACAAAATAGAACATTTTACTTCTAGATCCATTGTAACCACATAGTTTCACTAAGTAAAGGCAATCACTCTACCATCTGTCCCTTTTGAAGTTAATACAATCCACTTTTCCCCTTAGAAACTTCCCTCTGGGTCACTTGGGTTTGCCTCTTCATTACATGCATAATTCGAGTAGGTGTGTTTTACTAAATTAGTAATTCAAAATCCCCAAAACTTTCATCTAAGTTTCTCTATAGAATGTGGATAGATAGAAATTGGTTTTGGTAAAAAAGAATTGATTCAGAAAGATAGGACTCTGGAAAGCCCTAAGCCATCCACCTTAACTACAGTAACAGCAATAAGAAAACTCATAACACCTCACGTGAATGGGCTGATAACGAAGTTCCAGGTACTGTAATAAATTATGACCCTTAATCCTTGTAAGAGTCCCATGAGGTGGATACTGTTCTTATTCCCATTGCAGGGATGAAAAATCTGAGTATCAGAAAGCTTAAGTTAGTTTCTCCAGCTTACACACATAGTGTGTCTGTGAGTTTACATTTCTAAATCCACATTAAAATGTGCTTTATTTTTACGGACACCTATTCAAATATGAAAAGTTGTTGGACATTACCCTCATGATCAGCTTTAATTCTCTTTGTTACTAGCTGATGCACTACGCAACAAAAAATTTAACATACTATGTTGACAGAAAGGGATGAACCGAGTGACTTCAAAACAGTGAACCATGACAAAAAGAAGCAACAAAGTTGTTTAGGAGAATTCATTTCTTACTTTCATGGTTTAAAAATGTAAAAGTTTTATCATTCCAAATGACATTAAATCTATGATTGCATTGACTCTGGGGGTTGAATTTATTCAAGTGCAATTACTTTTTGTACTTAAATCCATCGAGTTTTATAATTCGCTTCACAAATTCTGAACTCTTCTACATTTGGTTCTAAAAAACTATTCCATAGCTCTACCTAACAGCTTTATGAAGAAGGTTATAATATCATGCTTAAGGAAAAAATGTGTTGCTGGAAAGAACTATTGCTAATATTCATGGTGCCTTAGAATTCTCACAGCTGTTAGGAATTCTCTCATATCAAATGTTCTGTCCCAAATGCCAAAGTATGCACTTTTATTTTATACAAGCCCACATTCACAAATAATGGCTTTCACACTTCCACACTTCGTGTATATATGGTTGGCAAAATAGTGATGGGTAAAGAAAGGTCCGACATTTCAGAGAATGAAAAACTGGGAAGCATGCAATCAATGTATTTCTTTATAATATGATGAAGTGATTTAAAAAGTGATAAACAACATTGTAGACATTCACTTTACAGAATGAACAAATGGATGAATGACTGATATGGCAGAAAGACTGCAAGAGAAAATGAGTAGGAGCCCATCGTAGAGATGCATATTGGACACAAGAATAAACTCTGATCATGCAAGTTATTGAATACCAGCACAGGCTACTTAGAAATCAGGAGCAGAAGGAGGATAGAGAGGAAATGAAGAAATTTACGAGAAGCAGTGTGGTGGTGGGGTAGCCACCTGCCTTGGTTTGCCTGGGACTGAAGTGTTTCCCCAAATTTGGGGTTTTTAGTGCTAAAACTGGGAAAATTTTGGTAAACAATGGTAAGGTGCCCTAGGCGGGAATGATCTGGGGTTGGGAAACTGGATACCTAGATCCTGACCCCAGCCTTATCTGGTACAAATGACCTAATTGGGCAACTTTATTTCTTCATCCATTAAAAAGGGAGAGCGATGGGCAAGATAATCTTTACTGTTCTTTTCAAATTTATCGAATTCTCTGGTATTAGATGTAAAGAGTCATTGGACCAGGCCAACAAATTGAATAGGAGGAGAAAACAGATGATCCAGCCAGAAGAGTAATTCAGCCTTTGGAAAAGAAGAGAAAGAAAAAAAAAAAAAATGAAAACAAGACAAACTAATTCTAAGAAAATTAAAATCTCAGCTTCTGTTCTTAAAACACTTACTCAATTTGGCTAGTGGTTAATGAAGTTGCATTTTAATTTGGTTGTGGAAATACAATTAAAATGAATATATTAAGTAAATGCTTCTTATTTTTAAATTCATGGTCAGTTTTACTTTAGAAGAAATAACTCCTTTTTCTGAGGATGATTTAGTTCAGGCAACTTAAAGGCTGCAGACGAACAAAGACACCAACTATCCCTCTAGCCCTCAAATGTCATTATACATAGCCTCATGGGATGGAGAACTATGTAGCCCCATACACTGATTATTTCATTGCTAAGAGAATATGACATTATTTGAAATTTTTCCCAATATGCAGCATAGGAGTATATGTCAACTTTCTCATTACAACATGATTGTGGAAAAGTGTTTCCACTGCACCACGTACAGTTTCTATTCAGTTTTGCCTTTCCAGGATCACAGTGCTTAATAGGTTTTCTGGCCTTAGTGACTAAACACTTTTAAGAGGCATTTAATGCAAACCATTTGTTTACCTGTGGCTTCATTATTAATGAAAAAGCCAGGCAATGCACAATTCAAATCAGGCAGACGTTAAGTGGATCAGTCACCTGCATTATTAAAATGTACCCTGGAGGATAGGGATTATTCTCCACATTCAATTATTCCTAATGTAGAGAGTCCCGCACCCCATACCACTGCCAACAAGAAAGCTTGATCATCCTGTTGACCTTTCTAAATGCACAGAAGTGTCTTGGTCTGCCCAGGCACAGAGTCTCTGCCGTGGAACTCAGAGGGGGCTCAGAGGTAGCACCACTGAGCAGGGCCTGGACCCCCCCTCCCTTAGTGTGTCTTTAAAGCAAAATCCCATGGGTAATGACACAGCCCCAAGCCGTTGACTGCAAGTCCTTTGACTATAGGAGGTCTGGAAGCTCTGACACTGGATGTCCCTGGAGTCCGTGTCTACATTGCCAGGAGGCAGAATTTTGTCAGGGAACGTGCTTTGGATGTCATCAGCTCAGACCTCAGAAGTTAGGTAAACACAGGCCCAAGCTGCCTCAAAATCTTGATTAGGCAGAGCTGAAAAAGCAGAATGGTGAAAAATGAGACAGGACAATGAAAAACTTAAGACTAGCAATTCTTCCTTTTTCTCTTTCTCTCCAAGTTCCCATGGTGTATCTGTTGATGTGGGTGATGCTTATATCTTGCTGTCCACTTGTGCTTTGATATAATGTCTCTGTTTATTGCCAGTTAGCCTAATACGTTTATTTTAGACTGGAAAAGCCTAGAAAGACCAAATTATTTCTATGGGGTTTTCTTCACAGGACTCAGTCTGATATGTAATGTTGAAACAATTACTTTTCTTCATGCTGCTAAAAATATCAAGATCTTTCAAAATACATTTTATTATCTTTAAACATAGTGTATTCTATATAGTATGTATGCACTATGTGGGTTTTTATCTTGCCATTAGATTGCCCACTGCACAAATGAATGAATGCACGCCACTAAATCCTTCAGACATCACAGCCCTATGGAATCTGTGCATGCTGCCACAGATGTGGTAACCATGCAAGAACCTGATTATGCTTCCAACGAGAGAAAGCTCAGAACTGAACTTCCCAGGAGCTTCTAGCCTGAGACGCTTTACCAGACTTGAAGCAGAGTCCTCGCATGTTTCTGACCTCATATCAATAACCTCAATACTCTCCACTACCTCAACACCCTCAACCCACTTTGTACCTATAGTCACAAATTTATGGTAGTGATGGGTAGGGGACTACTGACAGGAAAGGGAAGCTGACAGAGGTAGGTGGCGTGTTCCCTGGGAACTAGTTCCAAGCTTATGGAAGGCTGAAAAGTTGCAGTGGAATTCCAGTGTGCAAGTAAAGTTTAGAGGCTTTCATTCGATCTTCTTAAGCAGGTCTGGAAAAGAATACTGAGAAACGTGTAAGAGAGAGGAAAAACATAGACCCTTACCTTCCTGTATGAGTTGTTGTTGTTCTGGTTGTTAGCTGCTGTCAAGTTGGCCCCAGACTTATGGTGAGAAATGAAATGCTCTCTGGTTCTGTGTCACCCCCACGACTGGTTGCAAATCGGACCATTGTGATCCATAAATTTTCATTGGCTGATTTTCAGAAGTAGATGACCAGGTCTTTCTCCCTAGTTCATCTTAGTTGGAAGCTACACTGAAATCTGTTCAGCATTATAGAAACATGCAGGCCCCCACTGACAGATGGGTGGTGGCTGCCAGGAGATGCATTGGCCAGGAATCAAACCTGGGTATCCCACATGGAAGGTGAGAATTCTACTTCTGAACCATCACCTTTATGAAGTAGGGCACCATTAAGAGTTGAGCCATGGCCTTTTCTCTGGAAATTGCCTGCAATATATAAGGTGACTCCCCACCTGCAGCAGCCACTCTCTGACACTTCCAAGCACTCACTATGCCTTCTCTTTTTCTCTATCAGATTCTTCCTGTAGAACATTCTGAATTTTACAGAGACTCCACACACTGGAGTTTGGAAAGCTGAGTCATATTCATGGTAGAGCTCTGGTTTATCTTCTTCAGATAGCCAAGTAAAACCAGAAAAACCAAACTCAGTGCAGTTGAGTCAATTCTGACTCATAGCAACCCTATAGGACAGAGTAGAACGACTCCATAGGGTTTCAAAGGAGCAGCTGGTGGATTTGAACTGCTGACCTTTTGGTTAGCAGATTTAGCACTATGCCACCAGCGTTTCAGATAGCCAAGTATCCTCCTAATAAATTTTTTTTTTTTCACTCTAGCTAGGTTTTTTTTTTTTGTAACTTTCAACTAACTAATCACGACTTATAAAAACAAGTAAGGCCAGGAGTCAACAAAGGTAAAAAAAAATTGAATTGGTTACAAAATTGTTTGTTTACATAGATTTCCTTATTCTACAGATCAAATTATAATCCCTAAAACATACTAAAATTGCTCAACATAACACAGTTGAGCAGTAAACCTTTAATCAGTCTTATTTCCTAATAACAATTTTATAATGGCACTAAACCACTTGAGGCCCACCTTACCCAACTGCACGCTAAAGAAAGAAACAGGGCTGAAAAGGTATTTGGCAAAATAACTATGATTGTTTTTAAAAACTAAAGCTCTTGTATATCAAATCTTAAACAGATATCACTTTTATGTCCCATATTAAATCAGACTTTAGGGGCCTATCTCAGTGAATTTTGTATGGTGAGGATAAACCACACTTTGGGTTCAAACTTTAACTCTGTCCTAATCATCATAATGTGAGATGAAAACATGTTCTACAGATGTGGAAATCATACTGACAGGTTTGTTTTAACTTGTAGTTCTCCGTAAAAGTTGTTATCATTGCATCATTGCTAATGGACCCGGGAATCATTTTACTAATAGGAATCAATATATTTAAAGTACATTTTTTTTCCCTTAACTACCAAGAGATAGTCTATTTGGAACTTAACATTAAAGTTTTATGCAAAAACCAACAAACCACAGAAACGTTTAAAATCAAATTGACATTTGAAACTATATATCCCCTTTGCTTTTGGGATCTAAATATTTTGATAAAAAATGGGAGAAGAATCTGCTTCCATCTAAATCAGTGGGGGTTTCAATTTAAGTGCCATTTAATATTTGTTTTCAAGTCATCAAGGAAGCCACAGCAGATAATCCAGCAGACAGAATGTGTATAATTATTGCTGTTTCTAAATATCTGCCTCGCCATTAGAGGTTTGCTAGCTCTGTAGAGCCTGCAGTTTGAATTATTTAAGTTAAATATGATTCATAAATAATGTTAAATTAATAATGGTCAATGTATAACAGTTAAATTTATTGAAAATCTACTGTAACTGTCTTAATTGATAAAGAGATAAATGTATGTGTGGGGGGAACAGTGTATGTTTAATACACATATGTCTAGTGTGTATACACACTACACACACATGCTTGAGGAAGTCAGACACCTTAAATAAGAGATTAAACTAGTTCACTGGTACTAGGATCGTAGTATTTTTTCTTCTAGTCCAGTGCACTCTTTCTATTTTATTTCTCTTTTTCTTTGTGGTCAGTTACAACTTTAAGATTATAGACATTAAAATTGTTCTCTATAACTTAAGCTATTCCAAGAATGTTCATATGATAGAAATTACATTTAATCACTGTGTATTAGGAAATAACACCAACAGATAACTCATGCCACCTCTATCGTTTTCATAGACAGCATTTCTTTCATGAGCTATCCAACCATAGCATAAATAGTTAATGTAAATCTGATGGAGCTCTACCAACCCTACCCCATCCCACTCCTATCATATCTTGATCACATTCTTGCTCATACTGTACCCCTTTAAGTACAGTGCCGTGTTTTTAGCAGCCACTAAATAAACATCATTTCTTTCCACAATGTGTCAATCAGACAGATACACATACCTGATGAACAACCGGAAGTTCCACACTGCCAGTGAAGTTTGATGCAAGCACCCAAGAATATTATTTGATACTTCACTTAAACAGCTTTTGTAGAGGCGTATAGACTAAATTATTTTATAGTACTGTTTTTCCCTTATTAAATATCTAATTCATTTTTCCTTAAATAATTATACATAATAATAATAGCTAATATTTATAGCATTTTATACGTGTTTGGCCCTTTGATAAGCCCTTTACTTCACTGTAACTCTCTGAGGTTTGTAATTAGCACTATGCTCATTTTACTGTTGAGAAAATGGAGGGTTAGATAAGTTGAATAAGTTGTACAAGTTCACACATCTGGCAAGTGACAGTATAAGGATTTGAACCCAGGTAGGTCTTATTCCAGACCCTGGCTCACATGCCTTACATACCTCTTTTATCCAGCTCAGAACTTCACACACAGTACAGATAGATAGATAAGTACTGGCTAGCTGTGTAGCTGGCAGTAAAAGTCCAGTAAATCCTGTTGTGATATAGCTTGTTATTACGCAGACTTATAAATGATTCAAATCATGTTCTTCAAAATGTAACAACTCCATCATAAAAGCCTGACTTAGCACAGTCAGCACATATGGCAAATATTAGTCCTGTATCTCAACACTAGGATTATACGTATTTAAAAAAGAAAAACCCACAGTATTTCTAATGCCCACAACAATCCCAGAATAAGTGTAATTTCTTTCAACTCTAATTAAATTGGAGGTTTAAACATTGAATTGAAAAGTTTAAACTTAGGCATTTTTTGGATACGATTCTAGAATAAAAGCTCCATAAGTACAGAAACTAAATCTTGAATGTTCACTGCTGGATCCTAGCACCTTGTCTATTTTTTGTAGTTATATATATATCTAAGATATGTGTTTCCGTATGTGTGTATGTAAGCTCACACATATAGTGATACACAGTTATAGTGATACATAGCGTATACATGAAGCCCACATAATTATAAACATTCCCGAATTCAACTAAGTTGGGAGAAAAATATGAAATTTATTGAAAATCTAAAAGAATAGAGTATTACTGGAAGAAGTAATAATAGTAGACACTTAAAAAATACTTACTATGAGCCAAATTCTATTCTAAGAACTTTATACACAACAAGCTCCTTTAATCATTGCAATAACTTTGTGAGGAACTGCCATTTGTCACCTCTATTTACTTATTTAGCTGTGTGTTGGTTAGGAGCCCTGGTCGCGCAGTGGTTAAGAGCTATAGCTGCTAACCAAAAGGTCGGCGGTTTGAATCTACCAGCAACTCCTTGGAAAACCTATGGGGCAGTTCTACCCTGTCCTATTTAGGGTCGCTATGAGTTGGAATCAACTCAACGACAACAGGTTTTGTGTTTGTTTGGGTTGTTGTTTCTTATATCAATAGTTTGTTCCTTTTAATTGTTAAATAGTATTGTATCTTATGGATGTACCGTAATTTTATTTATCCATTCACTTGTTGAAGGACACCTGGGATATTTCCATTTTGTTGTGATTCTGATTAGAACCGTTACAAACATTTGCGTACAGGTTTTTGTGTGAGCATAGATTTTCATTTCTCTAAGACAAATATCTAAGAGTGGAATTTTTTTTAAATTTTTTGTTTTGAAATATAGGCTTGCAAGAAGTTGCAGAAATAGTACAGAGATGTCTTGTGTAACCACCACCCTATGTCCCTCCAGTGCTAATAACTTATAAAATTATAGTACATTATCAAAACCAAGAAACTGACATTTGCACAATACAATTCATTAGACTACAGTCCTTACTGGGATTTTGCAAGTTTTTGCATATATCCTCACGTGTGTATATGTGTATGCGTGTAGTTCTGTGACATTTTATCTTATGTATAGATTCATACAATCGCCACTACAGTGAAAATGCGGAACTGTTGCATCACTTCAAAGAAACTCCCTCATCTCAGTTGTAAAGATGAGCAACACAGACCAGTTGCATAGGGTCTAAGCTGGTAAATGATAGAGCCAGGATGTGAGTCCTGGCCGCCTGGCTCCCGAGTCCATTCATTTGCCACCACATAATGCTACCCCTCCAGTCTGATAGCTTTCATTGGCAACACTTATAATAATGGCTAAGGAATATTACATGGTAGAATTGTTTTATTAATATATGAACTTATATTTATTTACCCAAAAATATTTCAATGACTATATTCAATTATTTTTTAAAAAGTAATTTTTGTGGTAAACAGATACTTCTGAAGTTTTTAAGGGTGATTAAAACTTTCTCTGCTCTTTCAAGTAATATTACATACCCAATGAAACTGCCATTTTGAGTTAAAACACAGTTGTGCATAAGCCATTTCATAGAGTCCAATATAATAATAACAATCGGACTTCTGTCTGATTGTTAGCTGCTGTTGAGTTGGCCCCCAACTCATGGTGATCCCATGACAAAGGAACTGGACTGTTGTGATCTATAAGGTTTTCACTGGCAGAAATTTCAAAAGTAGATCACCAGGCCTTTCTTCCTAGTCCATCTTAGTCTAGAAGCTCTGCTGAAACCTGTTCAGCATCACAGCAACATACAGGCTTCCACTGACAGATGGATGGTGACTGTACGTGAGGTACATTGGCCAGGAATTGAACCTGGGTCTCCTGCAGGGAAGGCAAGAATTCTTCCACTGAACTACTACTGCCTTCACTTAGATCTTACCGTCCTAGGGATTTTATAAAAACTTAGTAGTGTTCTTAAGCTCACATCACTATAGAAGGCAGATCCTGAATTCAACTGCATGAAAAGCCCATGTCCTTTCCTATTATGCTATTACATGGGGCTAAATAGTCTAAGACTTCTATTATAACATTTGATTATAAATTCATTCCTTTTATGGTATATAGTATAACTGACAAATATATTCAAGCCAGGTTGTACCCAAATTCCTACAGCTTCTGATTGGCAAGCCCAAATAAATAGCTGTGCTCTCTGCTGCCACGCCAGTGGACCCTGGGCTTGTCTTTTTGCCTCTTCAGTCTTACAGATGTTTTTGTTTCCCATTCCAGGCTTCATAATAAGCTGCTGTGGCAACAATATTACTTTTGACCACCCTCAAATGGAACAGAGACTGTTTTACAACAAAGTTTTGACTGTTGTGATAAAATATAAATGCAATTCTGAGAGATGTTTAAAAATGCATAGAATCTAGCTAAGTTCAGTTTAGAAGAGAAATCTGAAGTCCCTCCATCCAGTTGGATATCTTGTTTAACCAAGTCTAGCTTATTCTTCACGCAAGACCTCCTTCTTGGTTGGCCCCCTAAGAACTTTGCGTTTTCTTTTAAATTCTAATGCATTTCCCTTCTGCAAACAGTGTGAGAACTCAACACCTTACCTTCTACTGAAGTTAATATCATTCTCCAATCATATCCTCTAGCTACTCTTCTTAATATAAAGGTCCCCTAAAGCTATTTGTGGAGCCCTAGTGGCACGGTGGTTAAGTGATACAGCTGCTAACCAAAGGGTTGGCAGTTTGAATCCACCAGCTGCTCCTTGGAAACTCTATGGGGCAGTTCTACCCTGTCCTATAGGGTCACTGTGGGTTGGAATTGATTCAACAGCAATGGGTTAAAGGTATTTGCGCTGTGGTACAGAGAGATTCTTATATTGTTTAGGCCACCAAGAGATCCTCCACCTAGGTTCCAGTGACCTAAATAGCCTTTGTGGATTCCATGACATTCCTGAAATTGTAAGTAATTTATGAATGTTAATTTTTCTTCAGTTGGAGTGTATAGCTGTCATAAAATGTTGAAAGAGGTCCTTTATCCAATAATAAAAAGATTGTACTAAAAATGTCCAATACTCTAGAATCAGGGATCACTGAAAGATGAATAAGAATCATCTCAATAGGGAAGAGTTTTTCCTCCTTTTGTTGAAGTTACCCATTCTTAAAATTACTGTTTGAAGAAACAGACTTTAAACTCACATGTAATTTATCAAAATGTGTTCCAAAAGTTAGAGGACAAAATAATGAGTTTAGGCATAAATTACTTCTTACTACCACGATTAAAAACACAAGGAAAAAGGTTGATTATAAATGCATACTTAGGGATTTAGAATCTCTAAACAAGAAGATCATTTGTTCATGAACTTGAAGGAGAGCCAAGGACAGTCATGCCAATAATGTATCTCAAAATTATTTCATCACCATGGGAAGTACATAGAACAATAAATATATATCAAATCACATCATGGAAATTAAAGTAAGTTAAGCCACTATTCTCTTATAAATCTCTTCTGTACTTTTCGTGATTTTTCTTTTTTTTCCTAGTACATTTGCAGCCTTGAATTTTCAGGTAAAGCAAAAAGTCCAAGTAGAAAACTTAAAATGGTATAGAACCTATAGTACAGATAAAAATATTTAATTCCAAGCAGCTCACAAAAGACAGAGAAGAGTGCAATCATTTGAAATAGATGAAAACTGATGTGAAGTACAATGACTTTCTTCGTTTTTACTATTAGTAATGAGTTGCACTGGACCATTGATCTATTCTCCTACATGGGTTCCCAAAGCTTTGATTATATATGTATCACTAAGACAAGCAGGGTTCTCTGTGATTTTGCTGTAGAGCCCTACTAAGTGGCATTCCAGGGTTTGGCCAATTGACAGAGAGTAGATCCCAATTAGATGTGCTAAATGGAACCTACCAAATGAAACACTGGAAACAGGAATTACTAATACAATTTTTCAAGGAAACTATTTTAAAGTTAGAATTGAGTATAGGTACAGGAAAATCTAACCCAATAATTTTTAAAGCAATCTGGAGAGTCTGTTCACGTCCCGTTTAATGACAAGTGGTCCTTGCAATTGTATCCAGATGCAGAAAGGCCTAGTCACCATATTTAAGGCATATTCACTAGGAAACAATTGACATTAAATTCAGTGTTCCTGAACGATTCCAGAACTCTAGGTCAAAAGGCCAGCTTTCCCTTCCCATTACTTACATGTGCCTGTTTCAGAAGGAATGTTTTAAACATGCTGCTGGTAAAATAAGACACAGCAGGGATTATACGAATATCTCAAGGCACTCCTCCTTCAGATTTGAATGAAATGCTTGAGCAGGAATTTTGCAAAGTGTCTCCAGTGTCAATTAATTTTTAAAGACAGTTACATGTTTTCATACTTATGGATTCTGACAATATGAAGAGTTGAAGAAGGTGTAAATTCTTCTGATGCCTACACTCACGTAAGGAGGAGCAATTGAATGCGTTGACAGCGGTGATGGCTGTAATTAAAGTGAAATTAATATTTATTGTAAAGTCAAAGTTGACATTAAAAACCTATATTTATATGCAGTTCTGATCTTCCAAATAGACCCAATCTTAGACAACTGATACTTAACTTCATCAGTGCTTTCCCTTTTTTTCTTTCCTCATCACGGACAGATGCCTTTCATTTTCCGAGGATGTGATGAAGATTGCTACTCAGTTGCTATCGAGTTAATTCCGACTCATGGAGACCCCATCCATGTGTGTCTGAGTGTACCTGTGCTGCATAGGGTTTTCAGTGATGATTTTTTGGCAGTAGATTGCCAGCCTTTTCTTCTGAGGTGACTCTGAGTGGACGCAAACCTCCAACTGTTCTGTTAGCAGTTGACTGTGTTAACCGTTTGCACCACCCAGGGACTCTGATGAAGACTGCAGCCTATTCTTAAGTGAGAGACTTTGAATTTCTTTTTTACAAACTGAGGTTTGAGCTGGTCAACAGATGTCAGAATTTTGTCTTAAAGTTTCATGTAAATCCCTAATGGATTCATAAGCAGCTGCTGATTTAAGAACTCCATGTTCCTGCCTTTGTTTCAAGAAAATGATTAAAACTTTCCTTTCCTTGATTTTTAATGCTTAGACAGAAAAGACTCTTGCACCATTTTTGCTTACACTTGACAAGAAGTATCTCTTTCCTTTTCTCCTAATCAATCCAAAATATAAATCATGTCGTGTGGTAGTAATGTTCGAAGAGGCAAAATTGAAAATTGTAATTTTGTTGACAGGACGGTGAAAAACTGAAAGTTAACATGATGATTACCTGGCCGTCCTTCATTCCTTTCAGACTTGACAAGGTCATTTTTATATGGTGTTTTCCATTCATGTAAATGAAAAAGGCTATGTGATTAAATAAATAAATAAAGTGAGAATGGCAATTTTAATAGAAGTAATCTAGTACTTTATTGTGACAGTAAGGAACCTGGGCACAGGAAGTGACTTATCTAAATGTTAGTCGTCAGCAAAGCTGGCTTATTTAGACCTGATGGTGATGTCACCTTTATATCTATGTAAAATTCATGTCTGTTGCCTCAGTAACAGAACATGTCAGATGAATATGCCAACCAAATGATGATTATTATTTACTTCTATTCAGATGAACCTTTCCAAAGTGTCTCTCCTCCTTCAGGGTCAGATTAAAATCCTTAATCGCCCGTAAGTTTGATTTTGCCGTACTCAGCATCCCTCCCCTCTACAATCTTAATAGGCCTGTGGTCAGTACTACACACAGTTTTGTACTTATTTTTGTGTTGGTTTTATTTCTCTAGCTAAATGTCTCTTGAGAGTCTCAGATTTAATGTTTATGTCTCTGCACAGTATTTAAATATAGGGCTAGGCATGTTAGTCGCTTAATAAATTATTCTCAATTAATGATTGCAAAATAATAAAAACAGAATGCATTCATAGCCTACTAAAGGAAAACCAGCAGTGAAAACATTTATCCCCTGACTAAGAGATAGCATCTGAAATTAGGTGCAGAAAAATGAATTTAAGGGAAGTTAAACAGATAACCACTAGTGTTTGCATAGCACTTTTCAATTTAAAAAGCACTGATCGGACACATTTTCTCATTTAGTATAAAACCCACCAACTAATGAAGATTACCATAAGATTTCATCATAGCTCTCATGATGTATTTCTTCTTTTGAACTGAATGCCCTGGAGTGATTGTTGGAATTCTCACAATGGCTACAGGCTCAGAACATAAAATATTCTATTTACTTCTGGTTTCCACATTGGCAATTCAAGGCACACCCATTATATAAAAAAAGATTCTATAATTAAAGATTTTTTTTCCCTAAAATGTGAATAGATATTTCAGTCTAAAACTTATTTAGGCATTCACACTTGCTAATTAGTTCTAATTAAATCTCTGGATAATATCTATAAGTTTACAAATTTTCATTTTATGAACAATTAAGAAATTAATAAAAACTTTGAATAAAGACTGCTCAGCATATTCTTTTTATATATATCATATGCTTTCATAACATCAAACATCTGGATAAAGCTGAATGTTCAATTTTCTTTCCACATGTTTCCAAATATCCAGATGTTTAGCATCATGCATAGATTAAATTATAGAGAAAAATGACACAGAAATCTATTAAACAAAATAAATGAATCATTCTTCCAGGTAAGCCTTAGAACTAAAAAAAGAAAAGAAAACTAATTTTAATTTTTTAAGAAAATAAGCAAATATTTCTGATCACAATCAGTAACTGCCCTATCACATATCCTGTAACTCAGTTTCATATTCAAACCAAAGACACATGCACAAAACTCTCCAGGGTAGGTGATGACGAATTTTAAGCAGAACTGATATATAATAACAGTTTATTTTTAAAAAGATGATAGCATCAAGCAAAGGTGTGTAAGTTTATAAGTGGAATAATTACTACCCAGGAAGGATTAAGGTCAAACAGTATTTATGAAGTGTATGTAAAATTTTGCTGAAGATAATTCAGAACACTTGCAGCAGTACATTGACAGGGAACTGCCAGAAACTCATACCGGATTCAGAGGAGGACATAGACGGGGAGATGCCATTACTGATGTCAAAAGGATCTTGGCTGAAAGCAGAAAATACCATAAATATGTTTACCTGTGTTTTATCGACTATGCAGAGGCATTCAACTACGTGGATCATAACAAATTATGGGTAACATTGCAAAGAATGGGAATTCCACCACACTTAATTGTGCTCATATGAAACCTGTACAGAGACCAAGAGACAATGATTTGAACAAAACAAGGGGATACTGCATGGTTTAAAATCAGGAAAGGTGTGCATCAGTGTTGTATCCTTTCACCATACTTATTCAGTCTGCATGTTGAGCAAATAATCTGAGAAGCTGGGCTATGTGATGAAGAATGCAGCATCAGGATTGGAGGAAGACTCATTAACAACCTGCAATATGCAGATGACACAACCTTGCTTGCTGAAAGTGAAGAGGTCTTGAGGAACTTACTGATAAAGATCAAAGACTACGGCCTTCAGTATGAATTATACCTCAACATGAAGAAAACAAAAATCCTCACAACTGGACCAATAAGCAACATCATGATAAATGGAGAAAAGATTGAAGTTGTCAAGGATTTCATTTTACTTGGATTCATCCACAATCAACACTCATGGATGCAGCAGTCAAGCAATCAAATGATGTACTGCATCGTGCAAATGTGCTGCAAAGGGTCTCTTTAAAGTGTTTAAAAGCAAAGATGTCACCTTGAGGGCTAGGGTGTGCTTGACTCAAGTCATGGTATTTTCAATTGCCTCACATGCGTGTGAGAGCTAGACAATGAATAAGGAAGACAGAAGAAGAATTGATACATTTGAATTATGATGTTAGTGAAGAATACTGGGTATACCATAGACTGCCAGAAGAGCAAACAAGTCTGTCTTGGAAGAAGTACAGCCAGAGTACTCCTTGGAAGAGAGGATGGCAAGACTTTGTTTCATATACTTTGGACGTGTTATCAGGAGGGACCATTCCCTGGAAGAGGACATCATGCTTGGTAAAGTGGAGAGTCAGTCAAAAAGAGGAAGACCCTCAATGAGATGGATTGACACAGTGGCTACAAAAATGGGCTCAAGCATAATAAGGATTGTAAGGATGGAACAGGACTGGGTGGTGTTTCATTCTGTTGTACATAAGGTCACTATGAGTCAGAACCAACTCAAAGGCACCTAACAACAACAAAAGCATATTTTTATGAATATCGTTCTTCTTCTTTTTTTTTTCAGTAGTAGAAGGATGCACAGTGAGACAATTTGTGAGAGGCTCACTAGGTCATACATAAAGAGGCTTGTTTAGGAAGCACTTGTTTACTAAAGAGACCATAGCAGTAGCTAAACCAATATCCCTACAATCGCCATATTTAGCTTAAGGAAAGGGTGGGCAAACTATTGCTCCCACGCAAATCTGGCTCACTGCATCTTTTTTTAAGGGGCCATGAACTAAGAATGGTTTTTACATTTTTAAATGATTTTTTTTAAATTAAAAGATTAATATTTTATGATGCATGAAAATAGTGTGAAATTCAAATTTCATCGTTTATAAATAACAATGGAACATAGCCACATCCATTCCTTTATGTATTTCAATGGCAGCTTTCCCACTACAGGGCCAGTTGTGTGGCTGCAACAGACAACATATGCCCAAAAAGCCAGAAATATTTACTATCTGGCCTTTTACAAAAAAACGTTTGCTGACCCCTGGCTTAACTCAGTAATAACCACTGAGTTGGGAAGTATTTTCTTTATTATTCAAATGACTCTGCTGTTATGGATTGAGCTGTGTCCCCCAAAAAATATGTGTCAACTTGGCTAAGCCATAATTCCCGGTATTGTGTGATTGTGCACTCTTTTGTCCCGCAATGTGATTTTCCTATGTGTTGTAAATCCTACCTCTATGATGTTAATGTGGTAGGATTAGGGGTAGTTATGTTAATGAGGCAGGACTCAATCTACAAGATTATGTTGTGTCTTAAATCAATCTCTTTTGAGATATAAAAAAGAGAAGAAGCAGAGAGACATGGAGACCTCCCACCATCAAAAAAGTAGTGCCAGGAGCAAAGTGTGTCCTTTGGACCCAGGGTCCCTACACTGAGAAGTTCCTAGATCAGAGGAAGATTGATGACAAGGTCCTTCCCCCAGAGACAGCAGAGAGAGAGAGCCCTCCTCTGGAGCTAGCACCCTGAATTAGGACTTCTAGCCTACTAAACTGTGAGAGAATAAATTTCTCTTTGTTAAAGCCATCCACTTGTAGTATTTGTGTTACAGTAGCACTAGATAATTAAGACACCTGCTAACATCAAAAAGGAAGGTGCGTATACACGTAATAATGAACTACTAATTTAAAATACAGGAAATTCTCAAGCCACTCCTACATAATCCCCCAAAGATACTGTTTACAGTTTGCTTTCATATGAAATATTAACTCCTAGAAAATAATACATTAAAAAGTTTAAAAGTCAACTCCTCCTACCCCCATTTGATTAGTGACCCTTGATAGTGCAGTGGTTAAGAGCTCGGCTGCTAACCAAAAGTTCGGCAGTTGGAATCCACCAGCCGGAATCCACCAGCCACTCCTCGGAAACCCTATGTGGCAGTTCTACTCTGTCCTACAGGGTGGCTATGAGTCAGAATCAATTCGATGGCAATAGGTTTTTTTTTTTTTTTTTTTGGTTAACCACCATCTGATTAGCTTCATAAATATACAAACTCTATCTTTTTCTCTTTCTCTTCTCTGCAATATGGGAACATATCTGAGATTTATGTGTAAAGCTTTGGCAGCCTTTTTAAATTTACATGGATCAGGAAATAAATTTGGGGTTCTCTTTTTTCTAAGAATACATTACTTGTGACCTGGATAAGTGAGAGGATCAGGCAGGAACCAGATATTTCTGTTAGACTTATGTTGGCTGCATATGATTTACATTATTGCATGTGGCAGCATCTTGGTTTTTATTTCTGATCACTTAACTTGATTTCAATTCATTTGTGTATTTTGTCAGCGTTACATGCTAGGCTTTATGGCTGTCTAATTCTTTATGACATGAAAAAGAAGAGAGGGAAAGTATTTTTTATAAGGGTCTTTGTATCTCAAATAGATTTATGGTGATAGAATGATGTCTTTAAAACAATCTCTCAATAATGAAGTGAATTTACCTTTGGGTTAGAAAAAGGGAAGCAGTGTGTTTGGGGCGGTGGAAAGACTAGCAGCCAAGAGATGAGACCATTATTTCTAGTTCTGCATTTATGTATTACCTGACCTTGAGCAAACCACATCACCTCTCTGCTCCTCAGTTTCTTCATCTATCAAATGGGAGATTTGATTGGTTGAGGGTTCCTCCAGCTCTAAAACCTTGTAGTTCTAACTATTGCCTTCAACAATTAATTTATGATAACACAATGAGCCTCATCATCACTGGAAAATGTCTTTTTCATCTCAAAAGCTGGCCATAAATTATATACTCATTGTTTTTCATTTAAAATTCTGATAGATACAATTAATCCAGAGTCAGGAGACCTGGATTCTTTTCCCCACTACCACTGACTAGGTACCTGCCCTTAGATAACAGAAGACACTCTGCCAAATGGGTGTGATGACACCTGCTCTACGGACCTTACCAGATCCTAGCAGTTTAATATTACAACATGATATGAAATGGACAAAACAGAAGAAATTAGTAATCTGTAAATATAAAATCTGGAGAGGAAGATATTTATCTCACTAGTAATTACATAAATGCTAATTAATCTATTATACACCTTTAAGTAAGAAGCAATATGTCTATCTATATAAAATTATACAATATATATACAAACACCACTATATATACAAATATATAGAAACTGATACAGTATTGGACAGCAGTCTCAAGAATCAGAAATTGCTGATTTTCACACTCCTGGCTCCCTGGCTGACTTGTGTCATTCACCTTTTGAATAACTCATTTTACCGAAGGTCAGAAATAAGATAATGTAAGTATACGTTACTTTACACAACAGATTTTTTCTAGAAGGCTTGGGTAATCTAAGAAACATTGTAAATGAATGTAAGGGCTCACTATTTAAAGAAATCCTGCACTACATCCCTTTGTAAACTAAAGAATCTTTCGTGATGTGAGTAACCATCCGCTAACCTGTTTTTTAAACTGCCTTCATACATTGGATTTTCTTGAAACAAAGTTTATACCTGTTCTTTTTCAAGATATGGGAAAAACAATTGATAAATATTTAGAACATTTAATTCATTATCAATCTCTAGAGGAAAGATGCTCAACCAAAATAACAATAAATTTTAACGTTTGAATGGTTCTTAATTTAGCAGTAATAATTATCCTTACCGTGCCAAACATTTTGCCCTGCTACGATGTAGTGCCAGTATTCCTATTTTAACAAATAGGTTGTAGTTGTTTGAAATCCAGAATGCCATTATCCAGAGGAAATAGTATTCTATGTGGGCTTTAGGTTTCCAGGCCTTCTCACCAAAGGCTGTTGAAACCATCCATAAAGGAGCTGATATAGTACAAACTACCACAACATTTCCAATAGTCTGTAACTATTGGAAACAATAGTTATGGCAATGATTTCGTGGAAAATTGCTTTGTGTAACAACTTGGGAGCTAGTTGTTGAATATATCTCCTCTTGGCTACCACCCAGCACCAAGAATGGGATCCTCCATCCAAGGCAGAGGTTCCTGTAAAGGATGTCTACATTTGGGATCTAGGGAATATATCTGTGTCCTTCTTCTTCCTGCATTTAGGACCAGCTTCTAACGTTCCTGGAAAATATTTCAGTGAAACTATTTAGTTCACAATAAACTAGATATTCTTCACTAAAAGGAAATACACCGATGGATAGAATGACTCACTGAGCTATAGATACTTTAATATCATAGAAAACATTCAAAAAATGATACATAATAACTGTGGGTAATGGAATGACTCCAGAGATATCAACAAGAATTATTAGTGAAAAATTACATTGCATCAATTTGAAGAGGAATAAATGATTTCTAAAAATACTAGAAGTAATACAGACTAAAGACAGTCTTTAAGTAATGGCTTGTTCTTTCCCATTAAGGTTAAATGAATCAAAACCAGAAGCTGCCCTTTAGTTTGATATAATTAAATTATAACAGATTTTTTTAATCAAAATTTTCTTAGGAGTCAAATTACCAAACTAAAATTTCCACTAAAAAGTCACCTTGAGTCCTTCTGCTTCCTATGAGTATCACTAACAGCCTGTGTCAAAAATAATGCCCCAGCCTTCACGATACTCCTCTTGTTACTATGGAAATCCAGATCTCAAACGAAGAGAAGTGAGTAGGCCATCGAGTTCATTCTTTTTTCATCATATGGGACTTTCTTGGTATGTGACCTCCCCCTCACCAAAAAAAGTTCATCACTTTTTTATTTATTTCTATACTCACTCGATTAGGAAACATTTACTGTTCAACATGCATGCTATTAATTCTTCCAGATCATTAGTAACTGGCAAACTGAATTAAATCTCAGCCTTTGCTTGTAATTCCCTGTAGCACATGGAAAGGTATTTACTGCATTTTAAATACTGTAAGTCCTTCCTCAGGCTTGTATCAGTCCAAGCCTTCTTAATGTTAACTATACTAACTTCTGGTCTATGTCCAAAATAGTTACTTAGTTCTTATAATTTTTTTTTATAAACCCACATTAATTATCACAGATTCAAAGATTTTTCAGAGATAGAAGAAACTTTAAAGGCTATGTAGTCCAACTCTCTCTTTACAACTGATTTCTTCTATGTAGTCCTCACAAGGTACGTCTAGATCATACTTGGATGCCTATATCATTGGCTAACTCACTATTTTGCATCTTACGTGTTTTACACTCATCTGACTTAGAAGTATTTTACTTATGCCAAGCCTAAATTCTATATTTTATCTTTCTTTCATTCATACTAAGTCTAACCTCAGATCCTGCTCAAATTAATTTATTTCCTTTTCTTCATAAATACTCTTCATAGGTTTACAGATAGAAACTATGTCCTGAGTCTCCTCCTTTTCAGGTCTTATCCACATTTCTCAAATGAGATAACTAAGGTTTTTTGTTTTTTGTTTTTTTGTTTTTTTTACCATCCATCCAGTGATCCTGTGAGTGTGGTCCAATTTGCCTATAAAGACCTCTTAGACTTCAGTACTAAAGACGAGCACAATACTCTCAGTGTGCGCTGCTGAAAGAAGAGAAGGAGACCATCCTCTCTATCCTTCTGGGTGTGCTTCACCTTTATTTACATAACCTAAATCCCAGAAGCTCTGTGTTAGTGCTGACCCACACTGAGCTTAGCATCTACTAAAACCCCCAATCATTTATTTTTCACGCCTGCGTCTGCCACTACAGGTCTTTTCACATTCTCTCACCGATCTTTTATAAACTCAATTTCAGGACTTCATATTATTCTTTTTAAAATGCAAATTTCATCTTGTCAGATTTAAACGATTGTTTCAGCTAGTCAATCAACATCAGTTGGGAGCTAGATAATGTTACCCCCAAATCTTCATAGCCCCTTCCAGCTTCATGTCATCTACAAATTTCATAAGCTTCCATCTAGGTTGCTTAAAATGTTAATCAAGAGAGGATACGAAACCTGTGGCATGTCACTAGACCCTCTCCTCTCAAAATAGGAATGTCTTATTAATCCAAATATTTTGGGCATTCCTTTACTTATTAGCCCACCTAGTCTTCCTTCCTTCTAGTTCATATCTGCCATATTTCCTTCAATCTGAGACCATTTCTATTTTGTGATCTAACAATACCAGATTAATCCTGATAATAGTAATAGCTAACATTTATTGAGCACTTTGACCTAGTCTCCTTTGACCTAGTCTCTATAATTTATAAGTAAAATAACTTTATCAGATAGAACAGCCAATACGCTGTGGATGGGGATTTGAAACTAGAATTATTTACTCCAAACCCCATTGTCTTTACTGCTCTGATATAAGGTAACACTAGACTTGTAACACAACACTGCATAACACCTCTGTGACTTTGCAAATACTGTTTTCTCCAAAATGCCTGTCTCAGCCTGACCATATAGGAATCTCCTATTCGTCCTTAATCCTCCATTGTTCTCTTTAGACCACCTGTGAGATTCTACAATCACCATCCTTACGCTGTCTGTCACTGTTGTCCACTAACTTGGTTTCCCTTCCTGAGTGTGCACTCACACCAAGAAGGCTCCTTGCCCATTCTTCTTTGTTTTCTTAGAAATTAACACAGTGCTTGGCCCTTACAGGGACATAATAAACATTGATTGAACAATAGTAATCCATATTTGACAGTGATTTCTAGATTTCATGGCCTTTCTCTTTTTATCACCTGGAAGAGCTGACACGAACTCATTTAGGACAGCTTAAAAATGTACACTCTCTTCACTTCCTGCTCTGCCTATGCCTTTACACATATTTGTTCTACCAAGGTCAAGTTGAAGATCTTTTGTTGCTGGCAGAGGAAATACACATAGGATAGGAGTTGAGGCATTCTGTTTTCTCTCTGCCATCCTTTGGTATCACACCTCAGCTGCCGCAGCAGGCTCATCCCTGCCTTGATTCTTTTTTGTTTGTTTGTTTGTTTTAACCAGAGGGACCTGAGAACTTTTCAAAACCTCAACTGAAATTTGCTTAACTCATTTAACCCTATACTATCCGATTATGTCCACTGTTTTGCATTGAACTAAGTGTGCCTAATTCTTTTCAGAAACATATTTCCTCTTCTATCTTTAAAAACAATAATGTTTTTACCTTCAGTTTATGGAGCTGCACATAATCTTCCTCTAGTGAAACTCTTAAAAACAAATATTAGGTTGTCTTAAATTTTTGGTGTATATACTATGTTCCTTGTAAGCATTATATTGCTAGTGAAAATTATGAGAATTTACTTTTGCTTAGTGTCATGGATTGAATTGTATCCCCCAAAAATATCTGTCAAGTTGGCTGGGTCATGATTCCCAGTATTGTATGATTGTGTAACCTGATGTGAGTTCCTCATGTGTTGTAAACTCTGTCACTATGATGAGGTTGTATGTGAACTCCTTATGTGTTGTAAATTCTATCACTGTGATGAGGTTATACTGATGAGGTTTACAAGATTGGATAGGCTCTTAATCCGACCTCTTTTGAGATATAAAAGAGAGAAGGGAGCACAGACACATGGGGACCTCATACCACCAAGAAAGCAGTGCCGGGAGCAGACGATGTCCTTTAGATTTGAGGTTCCTGCACAGAGAAGCTCCCAGACCAAGGGAAGACTGATGCAGCACAAGGACCTTTCTCCAGAGCCAACAGAGAAGACAAAGCCCCTGAAGCTGATGCCTTGAATTTGGACTTGTAGCCCACTGAACTGTGAGAGAATAAACTTCTCTCTGTTAACGCCATCCACTTGTGGTATTTCTGTTAGAGCAGCACTAGATGACTAAGACAGTAATCACATCAATATTACAATCCTATGGTTGATCTTCACTGAGATTTTTTTCTTCTTCTTCATTTTCTGTATCCTCTTTTAAATGTATTACTACTAATTATCAAGTTGAAGTTCATTGCCACTATTAATATTTCAGAAGTATCATGCCACCTTGCCACCTTTTCTTCTCTTTTGAGCTCTCCTACATAGATCGTACCCAACAGAGCTGACATTTCAATTAACAGAACACGCCTGCCAAGTCCCTGTTATGTCTGCTCTGCCATGACCTCCATCATTGGCACACAGTTCTAGTACTTTGGCCACTCACCATATTCTCCTTGTTGGACAATTTCTTTACATTCTTTTCTTTGACCTTGCTTTATGCTGTACACAGCAGGATTATTTCTAAATTTGAAAAGCAGAACCATTTTATTCACAAAGACAAATGTAAATACATCCACCTTCTGCATATAAGTCTCCCGTCCCAACTTATCCTTTATCATTCGATTTTTAAAAAACAAGCTTTTTAAATTTTAGAATAGTTTTAGAGTTACAGAAAAGTTTTGAAGATAGTACAGAGAGTTGCCATATATCTCACACCCAGTCTCACCGATTAGGAATATCTTACATTACTATGGTACATTTGTCACAGTTAATGAACCGATAGTGATACATTAACTAAAATCCACACGTTATTGAGATTTCCTTAGTTTTTCTTTAATATCCCTTTTTGTTCCAAGATCGCATCCGGGATGCCACATCACATTTAGTTTTCATGTCTCTTTAGGCTCCTCTAGGCTGTGATAGTTTATCAGACTTTTCTTGTCTTTGATGATCTTGACAGTTTTGAAGAGTACTGGTCAGATATTTTGTAGAATGTCCCTCAATTAGGACGCTTCTCATGTTTCTGATCATTTAGACTGAGGTTATGGGTTTTGGGGAGGAGCAAAGAGATAAAATGCCATCGTTTCAAAAGTACATGCTACTATCAACATGACTTATCACTGCTGATGCTGACCATGATCACCTGGCTGAGATGGTTTTTAACATTTTCTCTACTATAAAGTGATTTTTTCCATACTTTCCTCTTTTGAAGTAAGTCATTATGAATAGCCCTTACTTAAGGGGTGAAAAGTTTATGGCCCATATCATTGAAAGGGGAGTAAATACATAAATGATTTGGGATTCTTCTGCATGTGGTATGTTTCTCTTTTCCAATTTGTTTATTAAGTACTTCATTTATATCAATATAGGTTCATGGACATTCATCAAATTTAAAAAGCCACTTTAAGGTTGGTGAGACAGTTGATTCCCATGTAGTAGGATCAGGCCAAGACATTTTATTCAGTGTTCATATTTACATTTCCAGGCAGTGTTTGTTTATTTCTGTGGATGGTATAATGAGAAGTGATGCTCATAACAATTATTCTAGAGCTTTAAGAAATTTGAATGGTCATAGTCCATGGTAATTCATTTTAAATGGAGAAAACATAGCATAAGAGGCGAGAGTGTGGACCAGCCTTCCTGGGTTTAAATTCTGGCTTTGCCTTTTTGTGGTATATGACCTTGGGCAGGTTATTTAAACTTTCTGTATCTTAGTTTTTCATCTATAAAATGAGGATTACAATAGTACCTAATGCATGGGGTTGTTATAAATGTTAAATGAGATAATATATGCAAAAGGATAAGAGCAGTGCTTGGCATAGACAGAAGTATCAATAAATGTCAGCCATCAAAGCCATGGTTTATATTTTAAATATTAGCTAACATCATAACATGATAGGAAATGCAACTCAGTATGAAGGTTTGATAAAATAGAAGATGCTGTTACCCAAAGGTGAAGTTAGCTGTTTAAATGAAAGTCCTCAAGGAAGTAAAGTGAACCAAAATGACATGGTTGTTTACCTTACTACTATAAAAGCTCTCTAGTAAGAGAGATTGGAATGAGACAACAAGGATAAGCAGAAAAATAAGCTTTCACTCTGTGGAGGACAAGTTATGAAGACTTCTTTTGCTGGGCCTTCAGGAAAGAGAAACAAAGACATAGGTGCAGAATGAATAAGGATGTTTATGAGCAAAATTGTACTGTGCTTAAGAGAGAAGTATCCAAGCAGCGTGGCAGAGGAGACCATAAGATAGAAACAACTGATTTTGACAGAGGACTAGCTGAAAGTAGGGAGAAAAGATTATTTGAATGGAATATATCAAAGCCAGAATTTCCTCTGTCTCTGGTGTGCACAGTGACAACTCTAGTTGTCACACCAGGGTGAGATATTACATGCTGGAGTCAATAGCATATAACATGGCTTGAATTCATGTCTATCTATACATTCTCTCCAAAGTCCAATGTGGAACATCAAATATTCGGCCAGTTTCCATCACTGAAAGTTCAAGTTTCTCAGGGCCATGAAAGAGCATTTGGACACATATATTCGAAAGTTCCATGTACTGTGCTTAATATCTTCACTTCCTATAATAACATTTCAGAATCCCAATAGTGATTTCCTCTGAAAGAAGAAGGAAAATATGCCAAAGAAGAAAACAATGCAGGGATATCCAGTTCCAAACAAAGTTAACTTGGTGAGGGTTGTTTCCCAAATTTTCTAGAAGCTCAGTGTCTAAACATACATGTTCTGGTATCCCTTAGGAAAAAAAGTAATATAAATCAGGAGATTTTATTGGCTACATGATGATCATATAATTTATGTCTTATCCACAAATGTAAAACATCTACAGAGTTTAGTTTCCCAAATGTTCCATCTCAGTGAAAAGTCTTTGCTGAAATGCTATGCGAGGCTGAATCCCAGGACCTTTCAAGGTTGGCAGGACCAGGCTGGGGATCCTGAGAGATTTCAGTGATGCATGCACATGGCATGACTTGCATCCCTCTAGCCCAATTTCGGAATTGAAAAGCATTTTGCAAAGCTTATCTACTCTCTCTTTGCTGAATTTAGCTGAATGACTAGCTTAACAATTTCCCACTTTCCATAAGCATATAACCTCAGCCTAGAACTGATGTGGGTACTTGCCTCCCACTTAAAATGCTAATGTTCACTAATTAGGGTAACCAACCATCCTGTTTTATACAGCACTGTCCTGGTTTTAGCACTGAGAGGCCCCTCTCCTAGAAAACCCCTCAGTCTTGTGCCACCTAGGACAGTTGATCACTCTGCCACTGATTTATTTGATGGAACCACATATTAATTATTTACATCCAAGTTGGTGGGTCAATTTGCTTCTCAAAGTTTTTTTGAGTATTAGACTATATTACGGATAAGTTAGAAAGTATTGTTTACATAATCTTGAAGCAGCAACTCTTAAGTTTAAAAAAGGCAACAAACTGGAAATTTATCACTTTAAAAAAGTAGTATACAAAGTAAAGGGCTATGTTAGAAAATAAGATGTTACAATTAGAATAAGTAGGAGGCTTAATATTCTGAACCTAGTGTCCTTTTTCAGTCTATTTCAGTTCCGTCTCTCAAAAACCTCTCTCCATAATCTAGCCTACTGCTTATATCAGTAAATACAGTTTTATTGGACCATAGCCATGCCCACTAATTTACAGATTGCATATGGCTACTTTTGCAATACACTGCAGGGTTGACTAGTTGTCTCATAAATGGTATAAGTGAAAGGCCTATATAGTATTTATTACCTGGCCCTTTACAAAAAACAAAGTTTGCTGACTCCTGTTCTAATCAAACTAATTCGTGGTTTCCCCACAAATTCCTTCAACATTCTTGCCTACATGTCTTTGCTCATGTTGTTCCTTCATTTTAAAATGCCTTTCACTTTATTTTCGTAAGTCTAACCTCTATTTTCCATATGAAGCCTTCTCTAATTCTTCCATCTAGGAATATTTTTTCCTCCACTGGACTTCCAAAATTCCATGTATGTTATGTAATGGTATATACAGTTATTTATGTAACTGGCTTTCTTTACCTTGACTATAAACATTTTGAGGGCAGACTTGATCTTTGTTCTACGAAAGTACCTAGGATATCTTCACTAATAGGTGCTCAGTAAATAGTTATTATAAATAGGTATGTACCAATGAATGAGAAGTAAAATAATTCGGCTAAAACTAATATTTGTCCAACCGCAATCTCCAAGCATCTTCTTTTCCTGTACTTTCCAATTTGCAATAACTCCATGAGTAAGGCAGGACTGTAACATCTTCACTTGAGAGACCAAGAATAAAAAGTCCCAACACAACTTAATGCTACATGGTCAAGAACCAGTGCCAGCACTAATGTAGCTAGCCAATCTGGACATGAGAGGGCTGAGAAAATTAGTTTGTGCCTGCAACTGAATGTCTTGGATAAGAACTCAAAATTATAAATGCTTCAGCATAAATGCAATGGCAATTATTATTTCATGGAGATTCTGAGTTTATCTAATTATTTTAATGATGAAGAATTCCAGGTTCAGAGTAAATAAATGATTCACACAAGGCAACCTGATTGATATCTCAAACCAAATCGAGATTAGCCCCAGATCCAGTATTTTTTTCACTTCACTGACCTGGGAGGTCCAAACAAGCTATGAGGATATCTCTATTAGCTGCCCAAATTCTCACAGATGGTATTTCCTGTGTGTGTGTATGTGCGTGCACATGTGTATGCATGCATTGAGGAAGACTCCCCCAACACCAATACAAACCCCATGAGGAACCCTTTGATTTTGCTTCTTTGGAAATTCTTCAGTGGACCTAATCTAATAGTTTCACATACAGACTTGCTAAATAAGCAACATTTGCACGTGGCCTAAGAACACTGACAAATAACAGGCATGGGGTAATATTTATTTAATTTCTTTCTTCCTGACTGTATCTACTATAGTATTAAACCAGAAAAGCTTTGTTCCAAGTGGCCATTGAATGAGCAGTGATGTTTAAGCAAACCACAAATAGTTGCTATATCTATTCCCGAATTCAATACACACCGTGGACTCACTTGTAGGAGGCATTATGGCAGTCTACTAGTGAGATATGAAGTTTGGAAATACTCTACACCAAATTTAAAGATGTTATTAATCTTCCTTTCGAGCCATCTAAAGGAGAAAATCAGAAAAATTCCCTTCTCCAAAGATGACCCTTGTATAATAACTCATGATAATTTCTTGAGACCATTTTATATTTACCCAGGTACAAGGGAACTATATTTTCAATGCTTATTAAACAGTGCCAAATGGACCAACCTCCCTAATGATGCTGAGTGTTTTATCTGGTTTATCCCATTGCAAAAGTACTACAGAGTCACCCACGAGGGAACTGAGGTGGCTGAAGATTGTCGGCATCATCTGCACTGTCATTGGCTCATTGACATGTCCTTTTGCCTCTGGGTAGCACTGCAGGAACAGTGCCAGGGCAGTAAAATGCCTGGCTCCCTTCAGCGCTGTTCTCACTTCTACCGATACAGAAAGGAATCCTTAAACTACCAATGGCAATCTCAGGAATCTACCTTAGGTCTCCACTTCCCTACAAGCCTCAGGAGCTGCTTCGAAGTCTGACTCAATATCTCACAGAGCGTGATAAACTAAATCCCCAAATGCCACTCTTCTCCAAGGTATAAAAATGACAGAATGAAAGAGGCCCTTGCTTCCCCAATCTAACTGAGCATCTTATCTTCCCTGCAGATTGGATGTGCTGTCAGTTTCTTAGACTGTTTTTTTTTTTTTTTCTTTTCTTCTTCAGTTATCACACACCTCTGCACTGCTAAGTGTTCTTAAAACAGTTCTCAATTGTTCTGTCTCCAACCTTCGTCGCAGTGGCAGTTGAAAAGGCATAATACAACATAGTATCACTTTCAATAACCTAACCTTCCTTAGGTTTAATGGGTGAATATAATGGTTACAACTCTGGCAGAAAAGGAAACCATTACCTGTTGTCAAGCTCTTAACTTTTCCAGAAAACGTTCAGTCAGTCTGAGGAGAAACAGTTCTTTTTAAAAGAGAAGGGTAAAATATATATTTCAGATGGTACTGTGGAGTTATTTCACAGGGGATTTAAACCTCTCAAGTTTTCTTTCTGCTCACTTGTTCTGAAAACTTGACGTGCTTAGAAGAGCAGAGGAGAGCGCAACTTGGGGGAGCGAACTCAAGACCCAGCATGCTGAGTCAATTGTTCTTGATATAAAATGTGACCTGTGTGATTGTCGGCATTTATCATAATAGGAAGCAGGTAACAGGGTGGGAGCATCTTGTGGCACCACATGAAAAAACTGGAAGGAAATGCCCATGGCGATGACATTAAAAATAGACCATAATGACCTGTTTATTCCTTGGCTGGTGTCAAAACATTCAGTGCTTCAGTTTAGTTATCACAGGTGCTCTTCTCCCTGCATGACAAGGTGAGAACTTTGGGGAGAGCCAGTGACAGCAGGAGAAATATCCTCAAACCATTAAGAGAAAATAATGATTTGGCAAAATAAAAAAGGAAAAAAGAGAGCATTCAATTCACATCCATGATGGCTATTTTAGTCAGGGAAGATGTCAGCACATCTATGCCTCTCCTACTGCCCTGTTCCCTGTGAAGCAAAGGAGACAAATTAAAGTATTCAAAAGAAATAGGGTCAATTACAACCATGGACAAGTTGATTAATATCAAGTCCATGGACTCACAGTGGTTCAAGAATGGACAATGAAGAGAAATCCACGGACTACCATCCTTTCTGAATTTTTGTCATTTTTTTTTCCCCCTAAGAGGAGGTTCATAGTGTTCATTAAATTCTGAGAGATAACTGTGACCTATAAATTTTAGGGATCCCTGTCAAAGACCGTAGTTTAGTTGCTGCCAAAACTGGCTCCTAAGCAGGGTTGCAGATGTCCAGCTGTGCAGTTGTCACCTTCCTGAAGGCTCCCAGTCCCAGTAGCAAAGATGGGCTGAATGTCAGCTCTGTCTATGCAAAAGTCTTTGCAACAGTATGGCTTAAGGGTTGTTGCTGTTAGTTGGCTTCTAGTCAATTCCAACACCCCATGCAAAGCTGTGCAAAAGTCCGCTTTTAGAAGCGGACTGCCAGGCCTGTCTCCCAAGGCACCCCTGGGTGGGTTTGAACAGTCAACATTTCAGCTAGAAGTAGAGCACTTAATCATTTGCATCTCCCAGGGACACCATGGCTTAAGGGTAAGGAGCATCTTGTTGTATTTTGTCTTGAAGGGCTCTTTTTTGTTAATTATACAAAAGTGCTTGATGGCCTAAAAGTGATCTGTGATAGTATGTCTTCCTCTCTCCTCCACAGCCCCCAGAGCTAAGCAAGCACCCTGTCAGCCTAGACCTGTGCTCTGACCCCAAAATGTCTTCATCTGAAAAATAGTATCCCTTCTTCTCCCTCACTATTCAAATAAAAATATTCCACTGACTTACAGCAATTAAGGCTGGTTATCATGCTTGGTTATTCTAAAATTGCACTGTCCAATATAACATAAATCCATCACAGAGGGCTATTGAGAACGTGAAATAGAGACATGCTAGAAGTATAAAATACACCCTGGATTTTGAAGACCTAGTAGAAAAAAAAAGTAATACAAAGAAGAATCCCATTAATAATTGTTATGTTGATTTCATGTTGAAATGATAACATTTTCAAAGTTTTAAAAATCTTGAGGTAGCATCCAAGGTAAGCGCTGGATAATTCTATAGTAAAAGTTATACATTTCATTCTATTTGTTTTCTTCGGGAGCTACTTAACCGTAGAAATGTAGGTCTTGGTATATCCTCATTTGAAGTATAGTAGTGATATTACAATAAATGTAAAGATGTAGTTCTATTAACGACAAAAATAGCTTTTTCAGGTGCAAAAGACACAGTAAGACTCTTAAACTACTTGTCCCAACTCTAGGTGCCAGGTTCAGAGCTGCCCAGAAGATCTGGATACGAGACAAAGCCATAGGGTCATATGTAAAAACAGTGAAGAAGGACCAGGTTACCTGATTTTCAGAGCAACCTACATCTAACAATATGATCAAGGGTGAAATGCCGAGTCCTGGCTACTTAGCAAGGTCAAGGGAAGTACTAATAGAGCAAAACTCAAGGACAAATCTTATAAAATCTTGAGTTTAGAAAGGATCCTTGTGCATATCTGTTTAATTCCCTGATTCTCCAGTTCCACAAATAAACACTCAAAGAAATAAACTCACCATTTCCGAAGATTAGAACATAGAAGACCTGGGAGTGGAATTCACATTTATTTCTTCTTAGTCCTATGAAAGCTATCTCCATCCTTTGTAGAAAATAAATGTTAAATTTTTTAATCCTCCCAAAGGTTTGAGTTTTTTGTTGTTGTTTTGTTTTGCTTTTTGGGGTAGTAAAGAGAATCAACAACAGTGTTGAGGATAATTAGAAGAAGTGACTAAAATTCTCTTCATAATTCTGAACTCACTTGCCCTTGCTTGTTAGAGCAGAAGAAAAAGACCATATGGTCTTTGAACAAGGATTGTTGATGAGGGTGGTGGCCAAGAATGGTGGGAAGAACATTGCTCTAGCAGTATTAAGCTTTAGCTCCCCGTCTTGGATCCTTCCCTTATGTACCATGTTAGTTACATGGTTAAGTCTCCTAAAGGCATTGAGCCACCATATTTCTATCTGTAAAGGAGATAACGGTATCTGTTCTACTTGCCTCTGGGTGGCATGAAGAAAAAATGAGACAGAGCCTTTGGAAAGATGTTTAAGACAATAAAACACCGTTCAAGAGTGGATTGCTGCTTCTAACATTTTTCTGCTGTCCAATCATTTTCCGGGAGAAAACACTACCAATTCCAAGTTTTTTGAGGACTTTCTAGACCTTTACTTGATGATTTTCACCATAGACTTTTCTCCTTAACATGTTTTCTCCGGAGTGGATTTCACCTTGCCTGGCAGGTCTCAGCCATAAGGCAGGCAGCCAGCAGCATATAAGATACAAGTACAAAAAGGACATTTTTTAGGACACACAAAAAACCACCTTGGTGCCAAGCTCATGACAAATAATCAATGTTAAAAAAAAAAAAAAAAAAAGGACTGAAGTTTGCCTTATAACAACAACAGCAAAAATTCTGACTAAAATCTCAGCAGAGGCATTCTGATTGATGACAGAAATACGACACTAATTTCATTTCCTCTAAATAGTGGTATTGCAACTTTAATAAAAATTGAATCAAATGGTGAATATTAACCCACAGAGCAGAGTTCATATGTAAATGAATAGGTTATAGTGATTAGGAGATAATTTTAGACATAAACAAGATTAGAATTTGAATTGGATGTTGCCCGTATTTTTGTACCAGTGTTTTTCTCCATTTTGTGCCTGTCAGCATCACCCTTACCTCACGCTCCCAACACACACAGACATTCATACACTGACAAAGAGAGAATAGAGGATAGCCAACAATGTAATATAACCAAGAATATTTTTGGTGAAATAATAGATGGAAGATAAATACAGGACTGTTGAAGTTCAAAGAGCTACATGGATTCTAAGGTCAACAGCATAAAAGCCTCATAACCATCCCTATATTCCCCAAATCATTCCTGAGTTCTACTTTGGGAAGACCATGGCTAGTTTTTTGAAAGCTTTGAAACTCATCTTTTAATTTGCCTGCCCTTATCTCATTCTTCTTACAGTTTTGTGTGTGTGTATGTGTGTGTGTTGTTTTAGGTGAAAGTTTACAGAGCAGATTAGTTTCTCATTAAACAGTGAACACATAAATTGTTTTGTGACATTGGTTGCCAACCCTGCAATTTATCAACACCTCCCCTTCTCCGCCCTGGGATCTGTGTTTCTATTCGTCCAATTTTCCCGTCCCTTCACGCTTTCTCATCTTTGCTTTTGGGCTGGTATGCCCTTTAGTCTTGGATACATGATTGAACTACAAAGCACACTCCTCACGTGTGTTATTGTTGGCCCTATAGTCCTGTCTAATCCTTGGTTGAAGGGTAAACCTCAGTAGTGACTTCAGTACCAAGTTAGAAGGGTGTCCAGGGGCCATACTCTAAGGGTTTCTCCAGCCTCTGTCAGACCAGCAAGTTTGGTCTTTTGTTTTTTTGGTAAATTTTGTTCTATATTTTTGTCCCGCTCTGTCTGGGTCCCTATATTGTGATCCCTGCCAGAGTAGTCAATGGTGGTAGCTGGGCACCATCTAGTTGTTCTGGGCTCAGTCTGGTGAAGGTTGTGGTAGTTGTGGTACACTAGTACTTTGGACTAATCTTTCCCTTGTGTTTTTGGTCTTCTTCATTCTCCTTTGCTTCAGCCAGGATTTGACACGAGAAAAGCAAGAGCCTTCTTTCCCCGTCACTATCTATCTTTTGAATAACAATTGTGTACTTATTACAATCATGGGAGACTGTGATGATTAAAGTTGTGTGTCAGCTTGGCGAGGACATGATTCTTAGTAGTTTGGCAGTTACATAGTGATGTAGTTTGGCAATTATGTAATGATGCAGCTTGGCAGTTATGTAATGATGTAGTTTGGCAGTTACAAACTGAGGTAGTCATCCTCCATGATGCGATCTGATGTGATCAGCCAATCAGTTGTAAGGGGAGTTTCCTCAGGGGTGTGGCCTGCATCCAATATATATATGGACATTGTGGCAAAGATGACTCGCTTGCACTAGTCCCACATCCACTCATCATCATCTGTCCTCTGGTTATTGGGATTTGAGCCAGCGGCCTGCCATATTGCCTGTCAATTTTAGATTCATCATCCTCCTCATCCTGTGAGCCAGTAGCCTGCCATCTTACCTGCTGATTTGGATTTGTCAGCCTCCCCAGTCCATGAGCCAATAACCTGCAGTCTGACCTGCCAATCTTGGGTTCATCAGCCCCTGCAGCTACGTGAGTCAGAAGCCTCCAGCCTGATGCCAGACCCACGGACTTGGGACTTGCCAGCTTCTACAACCGTGTAAGCCTTTTCCTTGAGATAAATCTCTCTCTCTCTCTCTCTCTATCTCTACATATATATATATATATATATATATATATATATATATATATATATATATATATATATATATATACATATATATATATATATATATATATATACATATATATATATATATATATATATATATATACATATATATATATATACATACATATATATATATACACACACACACATATAGTTGTGCCTTGGTATCCACAGGAGATTGGTTCTGGGATCCCCCACAGATACCAAAATCCACAGATGCTCAAAGTCCCTTATATAAAATGGTGTAATATTTGCATGTAACCTACATACATTTTCCTATACACTTTAAATCATCTCTAGATTACTTATAATATGTAATGCAATGTAAATGTTATGTAAATAGTTGTTTCATCACAATTGAAGACTTACTCTGGATGGTAACCTTTCTATTCTATGAGTTTCTTGAGCTTTTCAGGGAATTCTGATGCTGCCGTGGCATCAGCTATTGCTGATTCTCCCATGATCTTTAAGTTCTTGAGGCTGTAGTGCTTTACATAGCCAGCCAGTCATCCCTTACTAACCTTAAACTCCTTCTGCCCACTCTCCTCAGCCCCTAATAGTTAGCCTTTGAGGGATTGCTTTCAGGAAACTTTTTCACAGAAACAAAGGGTGCACACAACACAAGTAGTGAATGAACAAGACGTGAGGTAAACAATGCTCAAACAAATGCTGGAGAGAGACTGAGGATCTGTGAAACAATGGGCGGCTACAGCAGGGTATGCCTACACAACACTTCATTCATGTGGATTTGGCACACAGCAAATTCAAGTTTGCTTTTTGGAACTTTCTTTTTTTTCCTGAATATTTTTGATTTGTGGTTGGTGGAATCCAAGGATGTGGAACCCACAGATATGGAGGGCCAACAGTACATGCTTCACTAGTTTTGCTTCTCTAGAGAACCCAGCCTAAGATAGAGACATTAGCATAGAAACCAATGCAATGCAACTAGTGTTTCCTGAATACCATGATAATTTCATTGTGGAAATGAGACTAACATATCTAGAACAAAGGATGAAATCAGAATAATATGTTAAACCTAATAAATCAATTCAGCTTGTAGAATTTACAGGGCTGGCAGGGTTCTAGGAGGACTATTTCCAAAGCTTTATTTTATGTATGAGGAAACTGGGAGCCAGAGAATGTATGACATTGATTCGTACCAAAGAGAAAGTGGCAGCATCCTTGTCTTACAACCTCCCAGCCCCACCGACTTGTCTCTGCTTCCTATGAACCTGTGCTTGAGACAGGCCTATCAAAGAGGCAGGAGGACAATGAGACCCATACTCTTTACTCTAAAAGGTGAAGTCTTCTCTAAAATCTTTAAGTCATCAAAAAAATCTCCAACTTCAGGGCTAGTCTTCTGACTTTTCTCCATCTTTCTTTTTCCCCTTTCTGTTTACATCACTCCCCAAATCAGAAGCACTTGTGACTTGCCTGGCCCTCTCTTCTGCCAGATACTCACAGGCTCTCTCTTCAAGTGTTTGCTCAGCTACCTGCTCAGGTTATGTGGAGGTTCTTCTGTGCACATCTCGTGCATTCGGACACTCATGCACACATCCACTTCAATCCTGGTTCCTTCCGATATACAAAAAGCATTACCATATTTCCGATGAAAAAAACGACTTTAATATATCTCAGATACTATCCAAAGGATAAAATAAGTTGTTTACATCTAATAACAGGCATTTAAGGTTTAGAGACCTAGAGAAGACATATTATTGTCCACATTGTTGCTGTTGCTGTGTGCCCGTCAGTGATTCCGACTCATAGTGGCCCTGTGTGATGGAGTAGTACCACCCTAAAGGGTTTCCAAGGCTGTAATCTTCAAGGAGGAGCACTGGTTGCATAGTGGTTAAGCACTCAGCTACTGACAAAAAGGTAGGGAGTTTGAACTTACCAGCCGCTCAGTGGGAGAAAGATGTGGCAACCTTGGAAACTCTATGGGACAGTTCTGCTCTGTCCTACTGGGTTGCTATGAGTCAGAATCAACTCCATGGCAGTGAGTTTGGTTTGGTTTTGGTTTAATCTTTAAGGAAGCAGATTGTCACACCTTTCTCCCAGGGAGCAGTTGCTGGATTCAAACCTCCAACTTTTCAGTTAACAGTCGAGTGCTTAACTACTGCACCACCAAACCCAGAATTCACCGCTGTCAAATTGATTCTGACTCATAGCAACCTCGTAGGGTTTCCAAGGCTGTAAATCTCCATGGAAGCAGCTGCCACATTTTTCTTGCTGGTGGTTTCGAACCGCAAACCTTTTGATTAGCAGCTGATTGCTTTAACCACTGCACCACCAGGGCTCCTTTATTAGATCAAACCTAATCATTGTGGCCCAACATTCAAAGCTCCCCATTTACAGGTAGGTATTCCTTCCAGGGAACCTTATCTTACCTTTTACTGCTTTTCAACTTGAATCTGTCTTTCCCAATCAGGATTGCCTTTTCCCTGGGCTTCTCATACAGTGACATTCTCACTTATCCACACAGGTACACATATACAGGCAGTCCCTCGGTCACAAAGGCCAGCTTACATACAACCCGTAATTAAGAACCAACCCCCATAAAGCCTATTATATTAGAAATTTGAGGTACATACAATGGTTCATAATAACAAATGGGTGCTAATTATTTACATGCATCAAAACATTATTATTATTACTGTATTATTATGTCAAAGATATTTTAGTGTATCTGAAAGTGTTTAGTTTTTTTAATGCATAGAAAAGTACACTATATACTATATGCTAAGACAAACACTTGACTAACTAACCTTAGATACAAACCGTACCTAACTGTTCTGACTTACGTACAAATTCAACTTAAAGACAGATTTAGCAACAAAACTCATTCTTAATCCATAGACTGCCTGTACTTTGTCGCCTTTCTGGAGCAATTTCTCTCTTCCACTCTGCTAATACAAATTCTACATTTCTTTCACCTCTTGATGCATGGTTAAGAAATCAAGGATTGTATTTCCTACTTTTATTTTATCCTCCACAGTTTTTATCATGTGCATTTATTGTAGGTGAATATGCTGTCTATTTAAAATTAATTCAGCCATCAATATAATTGAATTCAATTGAACAATGCCCTACACTAGGCACTGAAAAAAGATGAAGTTAAATATGATAGCAATATCCTTGCCCTGGAGGAGATAACAATGTGTTAAGGAAGGTAACCTTCCATAAATATTTAACCCCTACAACATTCTTCTTAAGATAAAATATTTTCTTTCAATATTCTATAAATCTTTTATTACAAAAATATTAAAATAATTGTGTGGTTTGGGATGCAGCAAAGTTATTTCCCTCTAGTAACAGAATGAAGCAGTCCCTGGGCCATGCAAACAATTAACAAGCAACCAAAATGTTGGAGGTTCAAGTCCACCAAGAGCTGACTCAGAAGAAAGGCCTGGAGATCTCAAAAATCAGCCACAGAAACCCTAGGGAGCACAGGTCTACTCTGCTACACATGGGGTCGTCATGAGTCAGAATCAACTCAGCAGCAACTAGTTTTAAGCCAAAGAAAGTCAAATATATCTAACTGTTGTGAATAACTCTCCCTTCAGACATAGAACAGTGACCGTATTTAAGACCAAATACCTTGAAGCCATTTTAAAGAAATGCTTGCATAGTACTGTCAAGCAAAAAGAAGGATATCATTTTAATATCCAGAGAGACATTAACTTCCTAGTGTGTACCTTTAAAGAAAATAAACAAAAAGTTAGGGTCGTTATGAGTAGGAATTGACTTGACGGCAGGGGTTTTTTTGTTTCGGTAATACAGGAATCATTCCACTATATCAAGATAATTCCATTGACTACCATGTGGTACACCCAGAAAAAAATTAATACAGCCTTTGGAATTCCAAATTCCAAATCCCCAGGACTTCCCACTGACTTTTACCTGGAAATACCAGAACTTTGAATGGAGCTTATTTTTTGTGGGTTTACTTTTGCACTTCCTTTTGGGACTTTACAGAGAATATTTCATTTTGGAATTCTGAGCACTCTTCCAGGGATTCATTAATCCTTAAAATCTCTCTCTATGGTTCCAAGTTTATTATGAGTTTAAATTAAGCCCCACACATTCTTGGATTAAAAAAAAAAAAAAAAACTCATATATTGAATCAGAGACAAGGCTTGGAGAAATCCCAACACCAGTTCACGTTCTAACATCTAAACCTAAATTGCTGATTAACATATAATTGCCAGAAACAGATTCCTTTCCATCAAGGAAAAAAAAACAAGAAGCTACTTTTAATTTTTCATGCATGTCTGTCAGCCCCAGGCCAGTCACTAATCTCAGGGTTGGGGCCATGTCAACCACCATACATCATTCATTCATTAATTCATTCATTCCATATGCTTTTTAAAAAGGCTGCTCTGTGTCTGGTACTTTGTAAGGCTCTGTGGAAAATACAAATGCAGAACAGGTAACCTCTGCTATTAAGGCATTTACGATCAAGGTGAAAAGAAAATAAATGTTTATAAAAAAAAACTGCAAGAGGGAGAATTATTTCAAGACACGTAAGACACAGATGTAAGGAAAGCGTTTCTCTGGAGAGGCGTCCATGTAGCAAAGTTTGCCCCATGAGCTGGGTCCTTTGAAAGAGTTAGTGGAGATGCAATGAGGAAGACCCACTTGATGCGCTGAAGCTGTTTCTAGTCTGGGGTAAGAGGGAATAGAAGGACACAGACAAAATCAACCAAATACAACAAATAATAAATCAAACCAAACCTGCGGCCATTGAGTCTATTCCAACTCATAGTAACCTGGTAGGACAGAGTATAACTGCCCCCATAGGGTTTCCAAGGCTGTAAATCTTTGCAGAAGCAGATTGCCACAACTTTCTCCTGTGAAGGGCTGGTGGATTTGAACCACCAACCTCTCAGTTGGCAGCCAAGCACTTAACCACTACGCCACCAGGGTTCCTTCAGCAACTAACAGAGAGACAAAATGCAGCCAGAATAGAAAAGAAGACATTTATTTTCAACAGGAAAGATTTCATGGATGTTGATGAATGTGATTATACGTATATGTGTATGTGTGTAAATTCACACACATATAAGTTTGTATATTTCTCGTACTCAGAAAAGTTATAAAAATGTGTAGGAGAAAAGAGGGTATCATAGTAGATAGGATTTTGAAAAGTCTAACAGGTAAATGAAAAATAGTTGAAGTTGACTTAATAGTATGAGCAAGTCAAAAAGGCAGAAGAAAGTTACTGGATTGTAGTGATGTATGTAGCGTGATGGTGTTGGAAGTAAGCATGAAAGAGGAGAGAATGGAAAGAAGACTCGGTAAGTAGATTGAGATACAATTATGGGGAGCTTGTGTCATGTTGGGCTTGGAGAAAGCACTGCCAAATTCAAGGATTGTTTCAGTGCTGAAGTGGAATGTTTGGCTCTGTTTTAGGAAGATATTCCCGAGAATGATTAAAGGTGTAAGGACAATGTCATGAACCAGAATCAGCATAAGACTAGTTCCTATGAGACAGGGGTCAAATATACCTCCACCTTCACACTTGTCCATTAGTTCACTTTCTATTTCTCTGCTGGGCTGATAACCCACTGTGAAGGTCACAAAGAACTCACAAGGAACTCACAGACTATGCTCACAGTTACTTGCTTTATTACGGTAACGACGCGGAAGTAACAGGATACAATCTGAGATGCAACTCAGGGTAAATGTTAGGAAACAGGATCCAGCTCAAAGAGAGGTATATGGGTAAGGTCTAGGGGGTGGACGAAGACAGCGTGTCTCTCCGTTCATTGATCAGGGCAGCTTCAGATAACCTCCCTGCTGGAACACGTCTTCCTCAGGGTAACTGTCAGGCAGCAGCTCTCCTCTCCATCAGGACTGCTGTGCTCTCAGGTTCCAGGGTTTTTATAAGCCAGCCCATGTACTCATTGTCTATTACAAGGTGGCTTCCTAGTCAATATGGGTAAAGATTAGCTACTAGTGGAGCTCCCCAGCAAATCCATGAAAAGGTCAGACTTGGTGTGACGCCCAAATCAGGTAAAGATCAGACTGGGTGGAGCCCCCTAGCCTAATCCGTGCAAAGGTTGGTTACCAGGGAGGGACTCAGGAACCAGGACCAAAAGGCCAAGTTGGAAGGTGACTCCACACGTGCAGAAGGATAGACTGAAACCATCGTAAGAAGCTCAGTCAGAAGGTCACTGCTAGGGCCTGAAGAAAAGCATAAAATTTGAATTGTTGGAAAGAAAGGATAAGGGTAAACCTGTGGGTATGGTTAGAAGACAGAAAACAAAATTATGCAGTGATAAGGGCTACTTGATCCCAGAGCCAAAAGAGAACTTTTAGATCTAAGGAGGGAGGGCACAAAACATGGAGAAAACATGGGCTGGCATTGACTGGGATCAAGGACAACTAGCATGAGATATAATCACAGTTTCTCAAGGGTGAAATAAATACTTTGCATGAACAGAGAAAATCATATGTTACTTGTCTCTAGGTATCTACATCTTTATTCTTTTTGTGCTATCTCCTTTATTTTTCTTTCCAGGCCTGTGATATTTGGGGGGAAGAGATAGGAGGTCCAAAAAATGTATGCATGCCATGGACTGTAGCTGACTCCTCTAAACTGTAATTTTAAGTCTCCAAGTTAGAAATCCAGGGAGATATTTATATCCAGGAAGAAGATTTCAGCTAACTGTGTTTGCCTTCAGGCAGCAGCCTCAACAATAGCTGTGTTTACTTTACAATATTGAATGGAAAACATCATTTTGAAAAAGCTAATTTCCAAAAACCCACCTCACAATAGCCTAATTTTAGAACCTATGAAAGCTAATAATTTCAAAATTCTACCCAACAGTTTCTTGTTTATGTTTTGCAACCCAAGTCTAAATATATCATAAGGAAGACTTTAAACCTTACTTCATCAATGCATTTAGTTCTTACTGAAGTGATTTATTTATTTTCTGGTACAAAAGCACAGCAACTTATTGTTTCCAGGTTGTGTTTGTCCTCTAGACTCTGGAGATGTTTTTCCTATGATTAGATAAGAAGCTGGGGAGAAATTCAGATGGGAGAAAATCAGAGCTCACGATTAAATTCTCAGTATAAAAAGAATCAAATCCAATAGCCCTACACTCTAACAGTGCAGGCTCACTGCCCTCTCTAATTGACATCTTCAGTCTCCTTAAGGATGATTAAAATTAGGAAGGCACTGCAGGGGGTATAAACCTTATATGAAAAAAAAAAATAATCAAACCTGGCTTGCTGGGAGGGCCTGATCATCTGCAAAACAGAACCTTCAAGAAGTGATCATTTTTAAAGCTCCAAAACTCTCTGTAAAAATGTCTAGGTGGCTTCTTGGCTATTAAGCTTCTTTTATAAAACATTGAAACAATCCTTCAAATAGAAGCAAAATCGGTGAGAAAAGAAAAAAAAAAAAATCATCCTATTTTCTAAGAGAAAGGAAATGTCCTTTGGGATGGATGGAAATCGGGGTGTTGCCAAACTCATTTTGAAGGAGATTTAGGTATGTGATTAAATAGAAGACAGAGACTTTTTCCTTGCCTGTCTTATCTTTGGGAGTCCCGTCAGAGATCTGGAATGGAGGCCACTTCTTCCCAAAGAACGTTCAGGTTTTAATATGATTGATACCTTGACCATTCATTGAAAACCCTTATAATGACAAAGCAGTGTCTTGCCTCAAATTTAATAAAAACACCTCTAAACATGTAAGAGGAGATCCTTCAGTGAAGCGCACATCTCTAGAAAGTCCCCTTTTTGAAGGAAGTTAAAAATTTGCACTGAGTTAAATACCTAATTTAGGAATAACAGCTGGGGGTCCATCTGCACCCAGCTTCCTATTTCTATCTTTTTTTTCTATCTTTGTGGTCAAAGAGCTCACTGAAATACAAAGTTGGTCAAAGCTTGGCATATGGATGTTTTACAGACTACCTCCAACAGGCTTTTGTGGCTCCATTTCCTACCTTCTCCCATTTACAATATTTCGCCCACAACAACACCCATTGCCCGTTCCCCTCCATTCCAACAACAGAGACCTCTACCTTTTCTTGAAAACACCATCTTCTTTTGTCCTTTTACCCTACTGCCATGCCTGCCTTCTCTGGTGTTTAGAATGACCTTTCCCCACTTTTTCTTACATTCCCAATTCAAAAGTCACCTGCTCTTGGAGGATTCTTGACTCCCCCTAGGCCCCTATTTCCTCCTCTGTGTTCCCACAGCTCTTTGTACAGGCTTTCTTACAGTACTAAACAGCTTGTACTGTGTATTCAGGCAACTGTTTGTGTCCTGTTTCAGATATTTTGCTCCTTCAGGGCAGTAACCCATGTTTCCCCCAGTGCATAGTAGGTGCTCAACAAATGTGTGCTGAATGACTGAGTTTGGAAAACCATCATACACTAGTTTTCCTAGAATATATTTCTTTCATGTAAAATAGAACTGCATTTGTATATCTGATACTGTTTCCACTTGAACAACTGCTTTGGTGTTTTGTAAAAGCTTTTACTTTCCAATAAACCTCCCAGGCAGTTTTCCCAAATTAATTCCAGTTTTATAGGGACTGTACCTTTTATTGGATGGTATATTTTACTGGACATGATTTCAACATCTAGTTATAGAATTTCTGGCAGCGAGTTTCATAAAATGTCTCATCTTGATGAATGAGAGCTGTATTGCAATGATATACCCAGTATAGCCTTCTATGTACACAAAATCAGGTACAGTGAGTAATGGGAACTCAGGCAATGACTGGAACAATTGTTCTTTTCTTCTCTTACATTTAATCTCGCTTCACTATTGCCACCCTTCTCCAAAATGATGAAAGCCCAAGTAGGAATGTTCCACATTTCATGCTTGCTCCAAACCAGGAGCAGGTTCAGAACAATGGCAAAGCACCTGATACACCCAGAAATTGGATCTTGCAATATTAAGCTTAGAGTGAAGCTTCTGCAGTGGAAGGTGATGTATGATTACTGTCACTGGTTCTTTGATTGATTATTGATTGTAATCATCTGTTCTCTTCCATGATGGAACTGGCTATAACTCGTCCATGCAGCGACTGATAATGCCATGTCCCTCCTTTTCAAAGGCAACTTATGCATATTGCTGCTAGAGATAAATTACTCACTGACAGTGGGGGATGGGGAAAGTGGTAAAGGAGCAACTGAAGTTTATTAGTCACTTCATGATGTATCGTGCTCAATATCTGTATTCCAGCTAAACATAATGAGGTTGGACAAAACTTACAATGGAAATCCAACGTGTCAGGTAGCCTAGCAATTGGATTCTTCGCCAGCAAAGTTAAATAATGTGATGCATTTGACAAGCTGAGTAGAAATTATGTTTTCAAAACAATGCATAATAGTTCACTTATGGAAAACACATTAAAGATCACTAATGAAATAGCTTAAGTTTAAAATATTTCCATGGACCGCTTTAATTAGGATCCAGTGCAAATAATATGTTCAAGATAATATTTTACTCTCAGTATGCAGTGTAATATTTAATCATTGCTTTTGCTAAACTTGTGACCTTGGCTAAATTAATTAGCCTTTCTGAATCATAGTATCCACTACAGACCCAACACATATTAGTCTCTAAGTATCTATGCTGTGAATTAATGGATCTTAATTTATTTATAAGATGACTTAGAAAGTAATTCAGGTCTGGTAAACTCAAATTCCTCATGAGGCCAAGCAGATATCCTAAGTGTGTGAATTAATCTAATAGGAGACAAGGAAGTATATGGTGAGATCTGTAGTGAATTAGAGGTATTAAAATTTTGTTTTCAAAATTGATTTAGCCAAGTTAAACAAGTCTTCCTGATAGATTTATTATTTTTTCCAAAACGTGATCTAATACATGAGTTTCTAGCTTGCTCATCATGACTTGGATCATAGGGTTATTATGAAACTTTCCAAAAATAACCAAACTCAGTGCGGTCGAGTCAATTCTGACCCATAGTGATCCTATAGGACAAAGTAGAAATGTCCCATAGGGTTTTCAAGGAGTGGCTGGTGGATTTGAACTGCCGACCTTTTGGTTAGCAGCCTGACCTCTTAACCACTGTGCCACCAGGGCTCCATTAAAATTTTAGTGACAAAATATATATAAAGCATCCAGTACAGTATCTAGTGCTTTTAGAAACAGAAACTATAATTTTAAATTGTATTTTAATATTTTAAAAAAATTCAGAAAGCATTTTCTTCTTACTATTGAACAGTCTTCCATCAATTAATGAATGGATAAGCAAAATGTGTTATATCCATACACTGGAATATTACCATCCATAAGACAGAATGAAGTACTAATCCACTATATAACATGGTTTAATCTTGAAAATGTGGTGCTAAGTGAAAGAATCCAGTCATTAAAGGCCACATATTATATAATTCCATTTATATGAATATCCAGAATAAGCAAATCCAAAGAGATGGAAAATAGATTAGCGGTTGCCAGGAGCTTAGGGAGGAACAGAGGAATAGGATGTGTCTTCTAAGAGGTATGGGGTTTCTCTTCTGGATAATGAAAATGTTCTGGAATTAGATGGTGGTAATAGTTGCACAATTTTGTGAATATACTAAAAACCATTGAATAGTACATTTTAAAATGGTGAATTTTTTGTTGTGTGAATTATATCTCAGCAGCTCAGGATAGTTTTTCTACATGTTTCGGAAAGTGGCCCTTAGGAATAAGCAAAATGATAGGACAGAGTTTATAGACAACTTGCTTTTGTCTCCTATCATACCTTGGGAGAGAGAGAAACTCATTGCCTTAAACTTCATTGAATTACTCTTTCAAAAAAGGACTACCACATATTCCCTCCAATCAATGGTGATGCACATTTCTCAGCCTTTGTCTCCCCATTGAATAGCACCTGAAAGAAAGATCAGCTCTCAGAATATGCCTAAAAATGCCACTGCCTGGTGCAAAAAGATCACCTGGATCCAAATTAGTGTTCATATTATTCCATATTTTGAACATTTGCTATACATAACAATTTGCAGCAATGAATTAAGTTCTAGAACTTATCTTGGTGAAACTTAAATGTGATCTATCCAGCTTTCACAATTAAAAAAAAATTTTTTTTACATTTAAAGAATTCTCAAGAGAATTAATAGACATAGCTTTGACATAAAGTCTTCTCAATAGTCCCAACTCATAATACGTATACCTAGCATCTCTTTTTGACCTTTTATTATAAGTGCCAGCGTAAGTATTATTCTCCTAGAATAGAAGACACTAGAGGATAGGTATCACTTTTGAGTTTAGGTTAAGCTTTGCATACTTTCCCCAAATACATGCATAAATACAAAGGCTACTAGGATATATCCATAGGTTTTATGATGGCTGTGAGAGTAAATTACGTCACTGTCATAAAAATTGCAGTGCAATATTTTATCTTTTGCATTGCGCAAGGTAAGGCAGTAGAGGTGGTTATGGAAATGAGACTGGCCCCTTGAAAGTCATAGTTGTGTAAGATGGATGGTGGGTTGGTTTGGGGATTTTAAGTTCTTTCTTTCCTTTTCAAGATCAAGAATAAAACGTAGATTGTACTTGACTAATCCAGAACACTTTAGGAGGTATTAGTACAGACACTCAGCCTCAGAGAAATGATGACAATAGGTTATCGGGAAGTAAGAGAGACTAAAGGAGGAGGTAGCAGTGCTGTCAACGGAGGTGGTTGAAATATTCTAAGATGGTAGCATCGAGTAATTTTCACAAGCCAAGAAGAGCCAAAGGAAAACTCATTAAATTGCTGGGACCAGACAAGCTACGGATCAGAGAGAAAGAAACATATTTCAATTGTCTCCTTTTAGAAGGGAAGATAGCATGAAATATTAAACACCTCTCCAGGGAAATAAGTTTGATATTTTTAAATGCCAAATCCAAATCATATTGTAATGAATATATTGCCTTACTTTTTAAGTGTATTTAAACTGGTTTAACTTTTGACTATCATATTTCTTTTATTTAAATCTGGTGCTGAATGACTGGTTTGGAAAATGCTGTGGAAACATAACTTCAGTATTTTCCATCTGCTTCTCAGGGATTTCTAGAGGCTCCTGTTTATCATGGAGCCAAGTGGATAAGGCATCCTTGGAGAGCCCAGGCCTACGTAGGTTTTCATAGTTTATGTATCTCAGAACAAGTTTGTAGGGATTGATAATACGCTAGGTAATTGCTTGCCTCATCAGTTCAAAGGCAGCCCTAGAGAATAGGAATTTCCTAAGAAATAGCCCAAAGAACAGGATGCTGTTTATAAGCAATAACTACTTGGTAGAGATGTGCAAATGTTTAGACGGACACCCCAAAGTTACTGGAATTGATAGAAACTTGGCAGTATATAGCAGATGTTTAGAGGCAAGTTGTCCTTATTTGTTTATAATCTCTCTGTGAAATTTCAGTGTTTCTTCCTCTGGGATCACCTATCTAGGTCTTTTTATCTTTAACTGTTGTCTGCCTGTTTTGGGATCACTAACCTCAATTAAAAGGAGCCCAGATGGTACAGTGGTTAAGTTCTCACCTGCTAACTAAAAGGTCAACGGTTGGAATCCACCAGCTGCTCAGTGGGAGAAAGATATGGCAATCTGCTTTCATAAAGATTTCAGCCTTGGAAACCCTATGGGGCAGTTCTACTCTGTCCTAAAGGGTTGCTATGAGTCAAAATCAACTTGATGGCACACAACAACAACCCCAGTTAAAATAACTTAAACCAATACATTTTTAAATGTCAACTTATCCCACTAATTTAGGTAATCTAAATATATCTATAGGAGTCCATAGGTGGTACAAATGGTTACTGCACTCAGCTGTTAACAGAAAGGTTGGAGGTTCAAGTCCACCCAGAGGTACCTTGGAAGAAAGGCCTGGTGATCTACTTCTGAAAAATCATCCATTGAAAATCCTATGGCACACCCTTCTACTGTAACACAGATGAGGTTGCCATGAATCAAATCTATCCAACAACAATTGGTTTAAACACAGTGGTTAAGTGTTCGGCTGCTAACCAATAGTTCAGCAGTTCAAATCCACCAGCTGCTCCTTGGAAACCCTATGCAGCAGTTCTATTCTGTTCTATAGGGTGGTTATGAGTCAGAATAGACTCCACAGCAATGGGTTTGGTTTGATGCCGCTCCACAAAGGGAGCCATTCAAAGCACACAGGGGAGGTACCCGCCTATTCTAGCTCATTTCTCAGTACGTCACATCCACCTTGACTCTTTCATGTACTGGACCTTCCTAGGACCTAGCACAATGCCCTAAATATGTTTTCAAACATTCAGTTAGTGTTTTTAGACAAAGATAGTGAAGATGCATCTCTACTACTCTTTGGTAATTTCATTCCTTTTCTCCAGGAAAATTATGTTTTTAATTCTAGTCAAAGGCTTATTCGTTTGTGCCACCCAGAGACTCCTTGAAGTAGGGTAGAGTAGAAAGACCACTGAATCAGTCCTACAGGGTACCTTCTAGGGGCCATTTACCAACTATGTTTTACATATATTATCTCTTCTCTGTTTTTATAACAGTTGTGCAACATTCCTCATTTTGCATCTAAAAAAAAAAAAAAAAAAAACTGAGACTTACTTAGAAAGATTTAGTAACTACTCCAAAATCACACAACTAAAAAAAAAAAAAAAAACAAACCCATTGCCGTTGAGTCGATTCCAACTCATAGCGACCGCATAGGACAGAGTAGAACTGCCCCATATGGTTTCCAAGGAGAGGCTGGTGGATTCAACCTCCGACCTTTCGGTTAGCAGCCTGAGCTCTTAACTACTGCGCCACCAGGGCTCCAAATCATACAACTAGAAAGTGGTAAAACTAGGATTTAAACCTAGAGACAGGCTCACTCAAAAGCTCATGCTTGTTTCACTCCACCTCATTGTTATCCTTGCTTGATGGACTTGGATAAATAAATCATTGAACTGCCCTTTGTCTCGTGTCACTCCACATCTAAAAAGTATTGTGCCTGTGTGTGTGAAATGCATATCATCCTTCAAAGGGAGATGATAATTCTTACACTGTCTACTTAAAAAGTTGGTACAAGACTGAAAAGTAATAACACATATAAAAAATTTTAAAAACTAGAAATTGCTCTAAAACATAGCCTATTGTTACTTGAATTGCACTGAAATACATTTAGTAGCTTTTTAGTTGAGGTCAAAATTTTGAGAGTTTTTGATTTGATCGTAGCTTTCTATTAGAGATGTTTCTGTTACAGAACATTGCTAAAAATGTCCATTTGATTGGAGAGGAGAATGACCTGTGGTACTTTTCCAGAAAGGTAAATGAGTTAAGAGGTAGATGTATTCTTTTCCCTGAATCAGAGCATAAAAAAGAAGTCTGTCTGGAGCAGATACTATCATTTCTGTATCCACAAGGTGACTTTGGTAGATAAGAAGGAAGTTAGAGGTAGACGTCTCTTCTTCTAGGCAGGACTTATAAGATAATGAATAAATTTTCTATCGGCAAATCCTTGGCATGAGTGAGTACTACAGATCAGAGTCTGAGGAACAGGTGATACCAATGGATTTTGAAGAAAATGAGGGACTAGAGGAAATAACAATATGTTGCTGTTATAGACAGTTGTTATAAATGCTAGTGGTAACAAGGACCATAATCCCTTTCTCTCTCACGTAAATGACCAGTCCAATCCTGGTTAGTAACTAATTTTTTGTATATATTTAATGCTTGCTATTGAATAACAATAAAATTTAGGAAAATATTCCTTTTCTTCTCTTGGAAAACCGGGCACAAACATGAACACTGGAGTATTGGGCCACGTCTAATTGTCGTGGTCACCTGAGAAAACCCATTGTACTGAAAGGCTGAGCCCAAGAATGCCCACAGCCTCTTAGGTACACAGTAGAATTAGGTGGACGTAGTTGCTCATACATATCAACTTGGCAACAACTGATTGATAAGTATTGGGCATATGGCCCAAGGGTAGCAAATCTACATGCTGAGCAGCAGCCTAACTAGTGAAAGCTCGGCTTAACTGGGATATTGGTGAAGAACTACACCGAAGATATCTTCTCTCTCAGAAAATCTGTGCAGAAACAAAGAAAAAATTGAGGTGGCGTAGTGGTTAAGAGCTCAGCTGCTAACCAAAAGGTTGGCAGTTCAAATCCACCAGCCACTCCTTGGAAACCCTACTCTGTCCTAAAGGGTCGCTGTGAGTCAGAATTGACTGGGCAGCACCTAACAACAAGTAGAATCCATGAGGTACAAGTAGAATCCATGAGGTACTAAAAACAATGAGTAAGCGGAAACTACAAGTAAGCAAAGCCAACAGATAAAAGTTAATTATTCTATGCTCTGAGAAGCAGAGGTATGGAGAATTGGGGATCAGTGAACTCCTGCTGTTTAGGGGCAATGCAATAAGTGGCTTACTAGGGCTGATAGATCTTGTAAGATTATCTAGTTCCTGACTAAAGCTCCAGCCTCTGTGAGCCTGGCAGTACCTCTGTACCTGTTCTTCTTTGACACCCGGTGGTATAGATTTTTCTAGATTCCTATATAAAGCCCAGATAAATCCACACGCACACAAATAAAACATTGCCATGGGGTTGATTTCAACCATAGCGACCCTATAGGACATAGTAGAACTGCCTCATCAGGCCTCCAAGGCTGAAATCTTTATGAAGGCAGACTGCCACATCTTTCTCACACAAAGTGGCTGTGGGTTCGAACTGTCTACCTTTAGGTTAGCAGATGAGGGTTTAACCACTCATTGTCAAAATTCCTGACTTTCTCATTTTCCCCTTTATATAATAAAACTCCCATTTCATAGGTTAGCTGAGTGAATCTCAATTCCTAGCAATGAAAAGCATTCAATGCACGGTATTTGAAATATATCTTAAAGCATAAAGATTGGCCTTATTTTTGAAGAAGAATGTTGTGACTTGTGCAGTGTGTTTATTGAGAAACTAATGAGATGGAAGGGAGATGAGAGAAGATAAATTTTTTGCCCATGCAAGAGCCCAGCCAAACCCAGGATCAGTTTACAACACCAGCATTTTGGTCTGAGAGTTTTAAACTACTTCTGTCTTCTGCCATAAGTTTCATAGCAAGATTCTACATCATATTTGCCTGTTAGTAAGGAGAAACTCCAAGAATTTAGAGCTTAGAAATTCAGTGTTTCATTTTGGCCTTTGCAAAGGCAAGCAAATCTGCCTTGCTGACCCTTTCTATTAAAGGTACAATGGGCCGCCTAGACAATCATTCTGTGGAAATAAGGCAAAGCCCTTGAGGATCAGACTAGTTGCCCTTTCTCCCCAGAATTGGCAGAGCCTGGACGCTCTTGACCTAATGCTTTACTGCATGCCAAGTAGGAATAGCAATTTCATTTTCATGAAGATACTTCTACCAGTCACGGACAGACCAAAATTAACCTTAGTAAAACCTGAACTTGTGATTGAAATCGAACGGCTGTGTGTTTATCCTTAAGTAAAACAGTCACGACTCATGCTAGATTTTGTGCAGACTGAGATATATATAAGATGGTCAGCTCTTTCTAACATGCACATATTAATGGCTCAAATTGTTACATATGTAAACATTAATAAGCTCATTTAGCAACCACTGAACTCTGCATTTTTCTAACATATGTGCTTTCATCTTTGCCCCGGAGATAAACAATTGGGGGAAAAAAAAATTATCATTTAAGTGCAATTAGGCTTAATAATTACTCAAACTTGTCATCCATAAATCATGACCAATAAAACAGTTCCAACAAATTGCTCATCGGTGGAATCACTAGGTATGCATTTATTATAACAAGAGAACTACCATGTCATGTATGAGTACATAAAATCCCTTTGAAGAAAGACCGCATTTGTTTCTTTCCCATCACATTCCTCAGTGGACTGGATACAGCATGTGGATGTTGTTACTATAGGGTCAAAAAGAGAAAGAATAGCTCTAAACCTAGTATTATATTCTTAGGACAGGATAACACCTCTCAGTGGCTGCTTCCTTCATTCAAAGAAAGAGCAGAATCATCCGCAACATGGCCCTTTGTTAATTCTGATAGATAAAACCTAGTAAAAGCCATAGATTACTCATCTATCAGAATGATGTTAACCACGTCCACTAGTGGTATATAAAGAGTTTCATTCTAGAAAGAGCTTTCTGTTGCTCACTGGATAAGAAGGTATTGATGTGTGACTTCATATATTTAAACACCATCACCTGAAGATAGTATTCTGAAAATTTCTGGTGATGCTTGTAACCTGATGAGTGGAAAATATTGAGACCAACACGCAGGGACATTTTACTATATCCCTACTTTCCACGTCAGCTATGGATACGTGTGTGAGTGTATGTCTTTGTGTATGTGTATATGTGTGAGACTGAGTGCATGGACAGACACAAATCTATCAACTATCCTGGAAATATACTAAAAGCCCATGCTCTTTTGTGGTATTCAGATATTATAGTCACTGAAATAATAATGTTGGCTTATGTTTGAGCAGTTTTCAAAGTACATTAAAGGAACATTATTTCTTTAAGCTCTTTGAATAGTGCTGTCAGGTACATACATAGGAAAGTTATTCTAAACCTACAGAGAGGAAACTGAGGCTTGCCCAAGATGACACAAGATAGAAAAATCTGATTCAAAATCCAGGTTTTCTTAATCGTAGTTTGCTAATGTCACTGAATCTGAAACAGCCATGGCAGCAACAGTCAAGAAAGCAAATGGCCTATTGCATTGGGAAAATTTGCTGCAAAAGACCTCTTTAAAGTGTTAAAAAGCAAAGACATCACTTTGTGTTCTAAGGTGTGCCTGACCCAAGCCATGGTATTTTCAATCTCCTTATATGTATGCAAAAGCTGTACAGTGAATAAGGAAGACTGAAGAATTGATGCATTTTAATTATGGCGTTGGCGAAGAATATTGAATATACTATGGTCTTCCAGAAGAACAAACAAATCTATCTTGGAAGAAGTACAGCCAGAATATTCCTTAGAATTAAGGATGGAGAAACTTCTTCTCATTTACTTTGGACATGGTATCAGGAGGGACTAGTCCCTGGAGAAGGACATTACGCTTAGTAAACTAGAGGGTCAGCAAAAAAAAGGAAGACCTTCAACAAGATGTATTGACATAGTGGCTGCAATTATGGGCTCAAACATAGCAATGATTGTTAGGATGGCTCAGGACCAGGCAGTACTTTGTTCTACCGTATATATACATCGCTATGAGTTGGAAACTATGGGAAGCAATTCCACAGCACCTAACAACAACAACAAGGAGCCTCTTTAAACACTGGATGTTCTGAATTGCAATTTACCAACTACCAGGTCTTCTACCCTAGCAACCTTGAGTGCCTGAAGACCACGTGGCTGATGCTTCATCCACCAGGGGGTGCTGTCATGATTTTTGTTGGAAACACCAGCCAGCTAAATTCACCATATGTATTACTTCCATTGTAAGGTCTTTGGCCACCTCTCTTCTCTCATTAGTTCATCTCCATCCTGTTCTGTGCTTCCCCGTCTCTATCCTTCATTCTTCCTCTCCCCGTAAAGTTTCCGCTGGTCCCTCTAGAAATGTTGTTCCATGCTAAATAAACTTTCCTGCATCATCAAACACTTTTCTAAAGACACCTTTATATCTTTGCTTTAACTCACACCTGGTTCTCCCCCCAGGGACACTTTTCTCTGAAACCTTTAGAAAAGAAAAATGAATGTATCATGAACTCTGTCTTCAGGTAGAGAGCATTTTAATTGGGGCCATTCTAACATAAACAAAATAAGGATTATATAATGTGAAGATATTATTTGTTTGTGCAATGTGCATTTGGACTTCATGATGGTAGGTTGAAAGAAAATTACTATTTTCATTTAACAGATGAGAAAACTGAAGCTCAAAGAGATAGCATAACTCAAGTGAGGTACAATAGCAGTTAATGGCAGAACTCATCTCTTATGGCTTCCATCTCTTTGTTAGGTCTCCTCAATTACATTGTTTCTCTGTCTTTATCATTATTTCTCAGTATGAGAGTTAAGGAACTTGACTATAGTAAGAATTATCACATGATTCTATTCTCCATTTGTTTGGCATATATTTATCAATTTCTATTCAATTTCTAATCAACTACTTTTCAGAAGTCCAGTTATAGTGTATTAGACAACAGACCAGGGACCAGCAAATATTTTCCACAAAGGGCCAAACAGTAAATTTCTTAAGATTTGTGGGCCATATAGTCTCTGTTACAACTATGCAACTCTGTCATTGCAGTGCAAAAGCACTCACAGACACGATAAAGGAATGGGCATGTCTGTGTTCCGATAAAACTTTATTTACAAGAACAGATTTTGTCCATGGGCCATAGATTTCTGACTCCTACAATAGACTGTTATTGATAGGTGGGAAGGCAAGGGTCTGGAAGACAGGTATGAAAGGGGCTAACCTTTCTACTATTGAGGAATTCAGCCCAGTTAGGATGAACATATACATTACCAAACAATGCAAAGCAACCTACTAACAGATGCAGAATGATATCATATAGACTAAACATCCACATGGGTTAAGGGAACAGATAGAAAACTCTGGCTTTAAATCAGTAGAACAGGGACACCTTGATTATGTCAGAATGGAATAAAATACACATTTATACGTTGATTGCTTTCTAAATTCCAGATAAAGTTTAGGGCACTTTTAAAGACAAGTTCACTTTATCCTTATATTGTTGTTGTTAGCTGCCATCAAGTTGACTTTGACTCATGGCACTCTTATGTACAACCAAATGAAATGCTGCCCAGTCCTGGGTCATCCTCACAATCACCAACATATTTGAGTTCATTGCTATCTTTATAGAAAATCAGTAAAAAAGCATTAACCTCTGGTACATGTAGTGATCATCTAAATTTTCCAGCTCTGGGGTTCACTGGGAAGCTGCTCTCCTACTTACAGCACCCGCTGCTGCAAGGTGTAGGCCTGTATAACTGTTTGAAATGGGTGGGTGCTACACCTTTATTACATGATATTATATGAGGTGGTGCTGAATCAAGGTTTTTGGTATGAAGAGTATGGATTTTGATTTTGAAAAGTTTTTTGATACATATAAGTACCACTGGACTCTGGGGGGTTAGAATTTGTGATACATATAGGTACCTCTTTTCTCTGAGGGTAGAATTGTTGGGATAAGGCAAGAAAAAAACTATAGTACCTTCCAAGTAATTCAAACATACTCAATGATTCAGTATGCATTCCACTAATGAAAACACATGTCATCAACAAAAATTCAAAGCAAAAATAGACGATTAAAAGGATAATCTTTAAAGATGAGAAACAAAGTTCCAGCAAAATGGCACTCTAGGCAGAAGCACCACGCCGTCCCTCCACAGCAAAGATCTGAAAAACTAAGCAGAACAGAGAATACAACAATTCTGAAACCCTAAAACATGAAATGAAGAGATAAAGAACTCAGCCAAGCACCAAATGGAGTGAGAAAACTGACAGAGAACGGAGAGCGAGGAGAGATTCATGCAGAGGTCCCCTACCAGCTAACGCAGCGCGGATCTGCCATCTTGGACTCCTATCGGAGACCAGCAAACAGGGGGTATGAGAAAGCAGCCTCACTGAGCATCCAGTGGGAGACAAAACAACCAGTAATTGGCAATACACGCTTTCCCACTCCCCACCCTTCTTCACCCCGACTAGGCCTCTTCTTCCTGCGGCCACAGTCTCTTGACCGGGAAACACCGGCTGCTTGGATTCCACACACCCGAACAGGTGGCTCTCTGAGTGCCATTTGTTGGCTGCTGGTGTTGTTTTTTTTCTGCTTCTTTTTATTTCTTCTTTGCATCTCCCCACCTCCCCCTCCTTTCGCTCAAGTACCTGGCTCCATGCACCATCTTTCCTTCTTCCTGAGGGGCTGCAGAGCTCCGGTAATTTGTGATATATGCTTTCCCACTCTCTACCCTTCTTCACCTACACTGGGCCCCCTCTGTTTCCCACGGACACAGTCTCTTGTCCAGAAATACCAGCCCGCACTAGCTGGCTCTCTGAGTGCCATTTGTTGGCTGCTAGTGTTGCTTTTTTTTTTTTTTTTCTGCTTCTTTTGATTTCTTTCTTGCCTCTCGCCACCTCCCCCTCCCTTCGCTCAAGTACCTGGCTCCATGCACCATCTTTCCTTCTTCCTGAGGCGCTGCGGAGCTCCGTTCGAGTGTGGAGCTGCTTCCTGGTTTGAGCTGCAGCTCTGGTGGGATCCCGGGGCTTTTGTTCGTTTGTTTGTTTAGAACTGTTTGTTTATTTTCTTTTCCTTTTCTTGAGTTGGAAGCCCTTTCTGGCCAGGCTGAGCTGCATGGCAGGGAGACTCCCTTTCAGCTTCCACAGACGTGCAGAGGGATCCCTGAGAGCATTTCTTTTTATGGTTTTTTTTTTTTTTTCTGTTTCTTTGGGGGCCTTTCTTGTTTTATTTTTTTAAAATATGTTTTGTTTTCTTTTTCCTCTTTTTCCGTTTTTGTCTTTCTTAATTGGTCAGTTTCTTGTCTCTCTATATTTTCCTTCTCTTTTTGTTCCCTGAATACCTGGCGTTGTATACCTCTACGCCTTCTAGCCAGGCTCTACTGCAACACCTGAGAGCGACATCCCCAGACCTCATAGTTGCACGAGTGGGATCCCTGAGAACTTTGCAGTTCTTTCACCTTTCTGATTCTTATTTATTCATTCTTTTCTTTTCTTCCCCTTCCCCTTTCTGTTTTTCTCCATTTCATAGTCTCTCATCTCTCCACTCCAACGGCAAGCTCCCATAGCATTCTTTTTTGTTTGTTTGTATGAGTTTCAGTCCTGTTCCTCTCTCCTGTCTCCCATATCCATCTTAGCTCCACACATAACAATCTCCCCACTGCATCCTGCCTACCTGCACCGTGCACACCACCAAGCAGCACAGGCACGGCCTACTGGAACCTGCCCTGCATTGATTACCAACCCACGCCGGTGGCTGTAGTAAGTGCCACAAACAACCCATCCCAGTAACTCCTCTTCAGCTAGACCTGCCCTGCCGTACCATATCTGAGTGACTGACCCTACCTGTTGAAGAAGGAGGTGAAAAGTATTGTGCCCACAGACGAGCAAACAAGAAAGAACACACAGTCTGCCTGCTCAGACATACTCAAATTTTTTTTTAAAAAAGGGATGAAACAAACAAATCTACAATCAATAAATGAGAAAAATAACTACTGAATGCCCCGAAGACAACAGACAATAACAAAACATTTACCAAAACAAGACAGGATGGTTCCAGTAGGCTTCCAAAATACAACACCAGATGACTCTTCTCTGAAAGAAAATGCACTAGAACTACCTGATAGGGAATTCAAATCTCTAATAATCATAATTCTTCAAAAACTGAGGCAAAAAGCTGACAAACATGAGGAAAAAATAGACAAACTCGTGGAAAATACGGACAAAAAATTGGAAGCATTCAGGAAAACAATGCAGGAACAAAATGCCAAAATAAATTCACAACTTGAAATTATACAAAGACAACAATTAGAAATCCAAAAGATAAACAACAAGATTTCAGAAATGGATGATGTCATAGAAGGGCTGAGAAGCAGATTTGAAACGGTAGAAGACAGGATCAGTGGAATGGAAGACAAACACTTGGATACAACTCTGTTTCAGGAAAACTCAGAAAAAAGGACAAAGAAAAATGAAGAGACCCTGAGAGGTATGTGGGACACAATCACAAGCAAAAATCTGCAAGTGATTGGAATTCCAGAACAGGGAAGAAAACAGAAAACACAGAGAGGATCATTGAAGAACTGCTGACAGAAAACTTCACCAATATCATGAAAGATGAAAAGCAGGCCATCCGAGAAACTCAATGAACCTCATATAGAAGAGACCTCAAAAGAAAATCACCAAGGCATATCATATTCACACTCGCCAAAACCAAAGACAAACAAAGAATCCTGAGAGCAGCTCAAAAAAAACAAGAAGTCACATACAGAGGAGAAACAATAAGACTAAGCTCACATTATTCAGCAGAAACTATACAGGCAAGAAGGCAATGGGATGACATATATAAAATCTTGAAAGAAAAAAAATTGCCAGCCAAGAATAATATATCCTGCAAAACTCTCATTCAAATTTGATGGTGAAATTAGGTCATTTCCAGATAAACAGAAATTAAGGGAATATGTAAAAGTCAAAGCAAACTTACAAAAATTATTAAAGCGAGTTCTTTGATCTGAGGACAAACAGCTTCAGCTCACAGGCAGAACCTAGGACGCAGGATCGTACGAGCCAGATACCAATCTCGGAAATGAACTCTTGAGGACTATCCAAAACCAAAAGAAATACAACAGGGAATCAGATCAGTTAATCAGGAAATGACAACATCAAAACAATAAAAGAGGGAATAAATGGCATAGGTATAGAACCTTCTAATGGAGAGGAAGTCAAGGCAATACCAACTAACGGTAGACTGCTTCAAACTTAGAAAGATACGGGTAAAATTTATGGTAACCACAAAGAAAGTTAACAAACATACTCATTAAAAAAAAAAAAAAAAACAGGAAAAACATAAAGTCTCAGCAAAAGCAAAACCTACAAAAACAAAAGAAATGAAAAAAAGTCCACAAACAAAAGTAACTCAGCACAAGAGAGTAAAAAGAACAAAGAAAACTTCAGCACCACAAAAAAAAGCACTACAAACCGACAGCAACAAACCCACATCTATCAATAATCACACTGAATGTAAATGGACTCAATGTACCCATAAAGAGATGGAGAGTGACAGAATGAATAAGAAAACAGGATCCATCAATCTGCTGTATAGAGAGGACACACCTTAGAAACAAAGATGTGAATTTATTAAAAGTCAAAGGTTGGAAAAAAAGATATCAAGCTAACAACCACCAAAAAAGAGCAGGAGTGGCAATTCTAATCTCAGATAAAATAGCCTTTAAACAAAATCTACCATAGAAGACAAAGAAGGACACTATATAATGATTAAGGGTATGATCCATCATGAAGACATAACCACCATAAACATCTACGCACCCAATGATAGGGCTTCAAAATACATAAAATAAAACCTCTAACAACACTGAAAAGAGAAATCGACAGTTCCACAATAATAGTAGGAGACTTCAACACACCACTCTCAATAAAGGACAGAACAACTAAGAAGAAACTCAGCAAAGATACAGAAGACCAAAAGAGCACAATCAGCCAACTTGACCTTATAGACATATATAGAACACTCCATCCAACCGCTGCAAAGTACACATTCTTTTCCAATGCACATGGAACATTCTCCAGAATAGACCACATCTTAGGCCACAGAGCAATCCTCAAGAAGAACCAAAATGTTGAGATAATTCAAAGTATCTTCTCTGACCACAATGCCATCAAGGTGGAAATTAACACTAGAAAGAGCAAGGAAAAAAAATCAACTACATGAAACTGAATAATACCCTGCTTACACATCAGTGGGTAATAGAAGAAATCAGAGATGGAATCAAAAAATTCCTAGAATCAAATGAGAATGAAAACACACCATACCAAAACTTTTGGGACACAGCAAAGGCAGTCTTCAGAGGACAATTTATAGCAATAGACGCACATATCAAAAAAGAAGAAAGGGACAAAATCAAAACATTAACTACAGAACTCAATCAAATAGAAAGAGAACAGCAAAAAAAGCCCACAACCACTGGAAAAAAGGAAATAGTAAAGATCAGAGCAGAAATAAAAGAAATAGAGAACAGAAAAACAATAGAAAGAATCAACAAAACCAAAAGTTGGTTCTTTGAAAGAATCAACAAAATCGACAAACCACTGGCCAGACTGACAAAAGAAACACAGGAGAGGACACAAATAACCCAAATAAGAAATGAAATGGGGGACATTACAAGAGACCCAACTGAAATAAAAAGGATTATAACAGAATATTATGAAAAACTATACTCCAACAAATTTGAAAACCTACAGGAAATGGATAAATTTCTAGAAACACACAGCTACACCAAATACAACAAAGTGATGCTGAAAATCTGAACAGACCCATAACAAGTGAAGAGATTGAAAAGGTAATAAAAAAAAAAAACTCCCAACCAAAAAAATCCCTGGCCCAGATGGCTTCACTGGAGAATTCTAGAAAACATTTACAGAAGAGCTTGTACCAGTACTACTCAAGCTATTTCAGAGTATAGAAGAGGAAGCAACACTTCCAAATTCATTCTATGAAGCCAGCATAACACTGATACCAAAACGAGGAAAAGATACCACAAAAAAAGAAAATTACACACCAATATCTCTCATGAATATAGATGCAAAAATTCTGAACAAAATTCTAGCCAATAGAATTCAGCATCATATCAAAAAATAATACACCACGACCAAGTAGGATTCATGCCAAGTATGCAAGGATGGTTCAACATTAGAAAATCAATCAACATAATCCACCACATAAACAAAAGGAAAGAAAAGAATCACATGATCATCTCAATTGACACGGAAGAGGCATTTGACAAAGTCCAACACCCATTCCTGATAAAAACTCTCAATCAAATAGGTACAGAAGGGAAATTCCTCAACATAATAAAGGGCATCTATGCAAAACCAATGGCCATCATCATTCTTAATGGAGAGAGGCTGAAAACATTCCCCTTGAAAACAGGAACAAGACAAGGATGCCCTTTATCACCACTCCTATTATCATTGTGCTGGAAGTTCTAGCTAGAGCAATAAGGCAAGAAAAAGAAATAAAGGGCATCCAAACTGGTAATGAAGAAGTTAAACTGTCCCTTTTTGCAGATGATATGATACTATACACAGAAAACCCTAAATATGCCACAAATCTACTGGAACTAATAGAAAGATTCAGCAGAGTAGCAGGATACAAGATAAACATTCAAAAATCAGTTGGATTCCTATACACCAATAAGTAGAATGATGAAAAGGAAATCAGGAAAACAATACCATTTTCAATAGCCCCTAAAGAGATAAAATACTTAGGAGTATATCTGACCAGGGATGTAAAAGACCTATACAAAGAAAACTACAAAACACTACTGCAAGAAACCCAAAGGGATCTACATAAATGGAAAAACATACCATGCTCATGGATAGGCAGACTCAACATTGTGAAAATAACAATTCTACCCAAAGCAATTTACAAATACAACGCAATCCCGATCCAAATACGAACAACATTCTGTAAAGAGATGGAAAAACTAATCATTAACTTTATATGGAAAGGGAAGAAGCCCCAAACAAGTAAAGCACTACTGAAGAAGAAAAAGAAAGCTGGAGGACTCACACTACCTGACTTCAGAACCTACTATATAGCTACAGTAGTCAAAACAGCCTGGTACTGGTACAACCAATGGAACAGCATTGAGAACCCAGATGTGAATCCATCCACCTACGGTCACCTTATCTTCGACAAGGGCCCAAAGTCCATCAAATGGGGAAAAGACAGTCTTTTTAACAAATGGTGCTGGCAAAACTGGATGTCCATCTGCAAAAAAGTGAAACAGGACCCATACATCACACAGTATACAAAAACTACTTCAAAATGGATCAAAGACCTGAATATAAAGCCTAAAACTATAAAGTTCATAGAAGAAAAACTAGGACCAACACTAGAGGCCTTAATACATGGCATTAACAGGATACAAACCATAACCATCAATGCAAAAAACCCAATAGATAAGCTAGATAACTGGGATCTTCTAAAAATCAAACACCTATGCTCTTCAAAAGACTTCACCAAAAGAATAAAAGAGAATGTATAAACTGGGAAAACATTTTTGGACAGTACAAGTCAGACAAAGGTCTAATGTCCATAATCTACAAGAAAATCCAACACCTCTACAACAAAAAGACAAATAATCCTATTAAAAAATGGGCAAAGGAAATGAACAGACACTTCACCAAAGAAGACACTCAAATGGCCGCCAGACACATGAGGAAATGCTTGCGATTACTAGCCATTAGAGAAATGCAAATTAAAACCACAATGAGATACCATCTCACCCCGGCATTACTGGCACGAATCAAAAACACTGGAAATAACATATGTTGGAGGGGCTGCAGGGAGATGGGAACTCTTATGCACTGCTGGTTGGAATGCAAAATGATACAGCCATTTTGGAAAATGATATGGAACTTCCTCAGAAAGCTAGAAATAGACACACCATTCGATCCAGCAATCCCACTCCTAGGAATATATCCTAGAGAAATAAGAGTCGTCACTCGAATAGACATATGCACACCTATGTTCATGGCAGCATTGTTCACAATAGCAAAATGATGGAAACAACCTAGATTCCCATCAACAGATGAATGGATAAACAAACTATGGTACATACACACAATGGAGTACTATGCAACGAGAAAGAACAACAATGAATCTGTGAAGCATCTTATAACACGGATGAAACTGGAGGACATTATGCTGAGTGAAATAAGTCAATCACACAAGGACAAATATTGTATGAGACCTCCATTGTAAAAACCCATGAAAAAGTTCACACACAAAATGTAACAATCTTTGCTGGTTACCAGGGATGGGAGGGGCGGGGGAATATTAAATAGACAATAGATAACTGGTATCTTGGGTGAAGGGTGAGACAGTACACAATACGGGGGAAACTAGCACAACTTGTACAAGGAAAGGTCATGGAAGCCCCATAGATACTTCCAAACTCCCTGAGGGACTGAATTGCTGGGTGGAGGGCTGTGGGGACCATGGTCTCGGGGAACATCTAGTTCAATCAGCATGACACGGCTTATAAAGACAATGCTCTACATTCTACCTTGGTGAGTAGTGTCTGGGGTCTTAAAAGCCTGTGAGCCACCATCTAAGATACTCCACTGGTCTCATCCCTTCGGGAGCAAGGAAGAATGAAGAGAACAGGATACAAGGAAAAGATTAGTCCAAAGGATTAATTGTCCACAGCTACCAAGGCCTCCACTGGACTGAGTCCAGTACAGCTAGATGGTGCCCAGCTACCACCACTGACTGCTCTGACCAGGATCACAACGGAGGGTTCTGGACAGAGCTGCAGAAGGATGTAGAGCATAATTCTAACTCACAAAAAAAAAGACCAGATTCACTGGCCTAAAGGAGACTGGAGAAACCCCGAGAATATGGCCCCCAGACACCCTTTTAGCTCAGTAGTGAAGTTACCTCTGAGGTTCATTGTTCAGCCTGGGAGTGGACAGCCCCGGAAAACCAAATGAGACTAACAAGGTACAGGAGTCCAGTGACAAGGGCCAGAAAGCAGAAGGGGACAAGGAAGCTGGTGATAGGGAACCCAAGGTTGAGTAAGGATATGGTTGATGTGTTGTGAGATTGTTAACCATTGTCACAGGGCAACATTTGTAATAACTGTTAAATGAGAAACTGTTTTGTTCTGTAAGCCTTCATCTTAAGTGAGAATAACAGCACAATTGGAAGAGTGTAGTCAATGTCACTGAACTGTGCATGTAGAAATTTTTGAAATGGTGTATCTTTGGCTATGTGTATTTTCACCAAAAAAGAAAAGGTTGAGAAGTTAGAGGGTTGATATGTTGTGGGGTTGTTAACCAATGTCATAAAACAACATGTGTACTTCTGTTTCATGAGAAACTCTTTGTTCTGTAAGCCTTCAACTGAAGTACAATAAATTAAAAAAAAAAAAAAAAAAGATGAGAAACAAAGACCCAGAGACACTAAACAACTTGGCCAAAATCACACAACTAACTATTGAGAGAACCAGAATTTAATATCAACTCTCTTTGCTATGCAAACCTATGTTCCTTCTATGGCCTATATATCGTGACCACAGGAGTAATTTCCCTTGGCCTTCCATCAGAAGGTGCTATCTGGTATATAACAGCCAATTTAGAAGAATGTGCTGTGTTCTTCCCCTCCTGCCCACCCCCGCCAAGGGGCATTGACAAAGATGTTAGTATAGAATTATAGCTGGCTTAATCAAAGCTCATGAGCACTATCTGGTTCCACTGCTCATCACCAGAGGAATGGAGCAAGCGTGTAATTGATTCAGTCTTAGTCACTTTATTTTCTTCAACCATATTTGGGAATGCAATTATCAGATGTGGTAATTGATATCACTCTACAAATTAGTATCAGTGATTGATACAATACTCACTGTATGTAGAAAGCTAAGCCTCCACTCACGTAACAACGAATTTCCAAACAGTTGGGCACAAAATTGTTTGAGACAAATCACATTTTAACTGTAATAGGACAGACTGACAATGGCATCTATGATGATTTCCTTAAAGCAGAAAATCTTTCTGTCACGGGAATAATCACCATCTAATTATTTTATTCATTTTTTTCCTACATCAGAGTTTCTCAAAACAATGTTTATTTACGTTTAAAGTACTCGAGAGAGAGAGAAACATATCACTGAAACTCCTTAGCAGGATTATTTTTACTTCTTCACCTTTGGTCTTAACATGAAAGAATAGGCATAAATAAATAAGGTATCATGTTTTCAGAAAAAGCTAGTCAAAATAATAAATTTGATTGTAAGTATCATGACCCAAAAATAAGCTACTCTGTAATTATTTGGATATTACAGAACTTTGTTGTAACAATGCGCAGTATTTCCCTCTGAAGACAAGACACCAACACTAGGAAATCTAACAAGGCTGTAAAGACTATTAATTGAGAAGAGCAAGAGACATTTATCTTGTTAGTTTCAGATTCATTTGTTGTTCCTTTGGCAAATATGTAGACATAAGAGAACTGCAGAAGTTGCTCTTTTTTTCATTGGGTTCAAATGACACATTGTCATCTAAATGATAATCCCAATTCCTTGATGTTATTAATAAACAAACTTTTAAAAATATAATTGTAAGTTATTGATCCCATGCCAAAAATCTGTCACTAGTGTATAAATTAGCGTGAACATATGTTAATGCATAATTCACCATTTGCAACAGGGCTTTGTTGAAAAATTGATGAAAATTCATGAAAGAACCTTTCTAGATTAAGTTGCCCAATGAACAAGTAACCAGAGGCACTCACAGTGTTGAGTTAATGCAGCTTTTTGAAATCAGCTTTCATGGGTTTTGTAGGATATTTATAAAACATACTTACACCTTTAAATAAATGATTTTTTAAATCACTTTGAATCACAGATGTCTACATTTAAGAAGTAAATGGGAAGGGACTGAAAGGTCATCCAATCCAACGTTTCTTAGTGTGTGGTCCGTGGGCTTATCACAAATGTTCTTTATCCTGGCCCATTTCTAGGCTTCCAGATCAAAATTTCTGGTGGGAGACCTAAAAACCTACATTATCCTCCAAGCACCTCAGCTGCTTCTTATGCATTAAAAGGTTGAGATCCACCCATGCAGGGTCCACAAATTGAGAAACTGAGTCCCAGATCACTAGAATTCCCTTAAAATTAAGTGACAGATCTGGGACTAAAACCCATGTTTCCTTACTCTCATTCCAATGTTCTTCCTCTACATTTCAGAGAACAGCAAGTAAATAAGAACAGTAAATGGACTGTATGTGGGAACAAATGATTTTACGTGGTAGCAATGTCTAACAAATATGCTTACTATGGGCCAGGCTCTGTTCTCAGTACTTACATATATTAACTTATATAATCTTCACATCAAACCTCTGTGGTAAGTACAATTATTATCTTCAATTTATAAGTGAAAAAACTGAGGCACAGAGAGGTTTTGACCTCTATTAATTATTAATCTATTCTTGTGGTACCAGAATTATCACTTTCATTGATGGAGATCACACAATGAAATACCATACCTAATTTCATTTTGACTGTTCAAACACAGAAAGGAGGTATTAATTCTCTTTTGAGATGGGATATTATAAACTATCTCTGATCAAAAATGGACTTTCAGAAGACTGATCCTCTGGATAAACAAATTCCTCTTTGGAATATATGAATATACTTAATTAATGATTATACTTTAATTTAAATGTGAAGCTGTCTTAGGCTGGGTTCTTCAGAAAAGTAAAACTAGTGAAGCGTATATATGTGTATGTGTGTATATGTATATATATATGTATATATATATATATGTATGTATATATAGAGAGAGAGGTACAGAAAGAGATTTATCTCAAGGAAATGGCTCACACGGTTGTAGAGGCTGGCACGTCCCAAGTCCGTGGGTCAGGCGTCAGGCTTCTTCTGATGCATGTAGCTGCAGGGGCTTATGAACCCCAGATCGGCAGGCCTCTGACTCACAGACTGAGGAGGCTGACAAATTCAAGATCGTCAGGTAAGATGGCAGGCTGCTGGCTCACAGGCTGCGGAGGCTGACGAATCCCAAGATTGGCAGGCAATACGGTAGGTCACTGGCTCAAATCCCAAGAACCAGAGGTCAGATGATTAGGAGCTGGATGCAGAATCCAGAGCAAGCAAGTGAACTTTGCCAGAACATCCATATATATATATACTGGATGCAGGCTGCATCCCCAAGGAAACTCCCCTTACAACTGATTGGCTGATCACATCAGATCACATCATGGAGGATGATTAAATCATTACATAACTGCCAAACTACATCATTACATGACTGCCAAACCACTGAGAATCATGGCCCAGCCAAGCTGACACACAATCTTAACCATCACAGTAACATTCATACTAAAATGTGAACTTTTTTTCAATTAGATGCCTGTCTTTTGAAGGGTGAGTGAAATTACATGCAATGATAAAGTGGTAATCAAAATGGGCTTGGAGTTGGGTTGTTAGAGGTAGCAAATAGAACTTATGTTGCCCAGTTAAATTTGAATTTCACATAAACAATGAACATATTTTTAGTGTAAATTATGTCCTAAATATTGTAATATTCCCAATAAAAATACAGGCCATCCAGTAAAATCTGACCTTCAGATAAATAACAAATTTTAGTATAAGTATGTCCCAAATATTACAATATTGTGATATTTAGACTAAAATTATTTGGTATTTATCTGAAATCCAAATTTAACTCGTATCTTGTAGTCTATCTGGAAACTATAGCTTGGAGAGAAAAAGAAGGAGGGCTCATTTAGGAGAATATGGTCAGGACTGGGTGGATTGCCTCTTCAGGGAATTAGGTGTAACTCTTGGGTAGTACAAACACAATGTAGCTGGGATGTAAGAGAGCACAAGAGGAGGGACCTCTTGGCTGTTTTTGTCCAATGTTTATCTAATGTTGAATATATCTAACATTGCCATGGCATAGACCTAAACAAAATATCTGTGAAGATTTGTAAATAAAATAAAAATTGTGTTGCAGAAATTGTAGGACCATGTAAATGTACATACTGCTATGGACTAATCTGGACGTAATTATCCCTGGATCACAAAATTATCCCTGAGGAACTCAATAGTATACCTTAATCTTGAATGTTTAGTCATTTCATTTTCTCTCTCTTAGTTTCCCAACTAAGTCATCAGCTTTTAAATGTCTGGGAATTTCTGCTTTATCTCTCTTTACAGAATAAGCCTGCAGAGAACATTTATTGAGAAGATTGAGGACTGAGATTTTTTTTTAGGCTTGATGGATAGATTTTGCCTAAATTATTCATTTATTCATTAATTCTTCCAACAAATATTTATTGAGTGCCACCTTAACTCTGCAATTTGCTTTGCCTGGAGAAGCAGTATTAGGATGAGAGATTGGAGCTCAGCTACCAACCAATATCAAGTTTTATGTCCCCTTTAGTCACCACAGAAAAGAGAACTGTGCTTTATTAACAAACAAGCCATGGGGAAAACCACTTACTTTTTTTAGTCTAGTTTTAAAATCATAGTAACTTCCTCAAAACAGGGTAACCCAGAATCCTGTATACCTTCCCCAAACTGAGTATCTCACACAGTAGTACTAGTGGGAGGAGTCCTGAACACCTCAAATCATTCGAAGAAGATGCTAGAAGTTTTAATGTGAATCTCAATTGAATATATTTGACGCTAAGGTTGACATACGAAAGAGATGAGTTTATTCTAAAATATTTTATTACTTTCTATTCATCATGAAAGGAGCCCTCGTGGTGCAGTGGTTAAGCACTAGGGTAACAGAGAGGTCAGTGGTTCAAAACTACCAGCAGCTCCACAGGAGAAAGATGTGGCAGTCTGCTTCCGTAAAGGTTATAGCCTTGAAAACCCCATGAGGCAGTTCTACTCTGTCCTATCAACTCAAAGGCAAGGAGTTTGGTTTTAGCTTATTCAGCATGAAATGATTGATTTAGCTAAATCTCAAAGAAAAATAGTTATAAATCAAGTATTTTTTTTAGGAAAACCAGAACATCACAGATGGAATGCACACGTGCAAAGTGACGAAAAGAATAAGGGAATTGTCTTATACATAAAATTAAGTACTTCAATAGAATTTTTGGCCTGAATATATACCTTCAATTAAAACATCGGAGAAAAACATTCTTTTTCTTAAATAGTCCCCTTCAGCTTGCATAATTAAACAAAACCTGAAATTCACTGGTTAGGAAGAACATTAGCAATTTTCAAAGCTGCATGTAAGCCCAAATAGGTTGTTCACAGGTTTCAACCACAGCTATGCAATTCTTACGCATGAAAAACATACCAACTAAATAAAATTGAAACTATTATTGTTTAAGGCCCTTTTAGCCAGTGTTATAATATGGAAGAGAACAGTCTGATTCCCTTTCCCTAAAACTCAGTGAGAAATGCTGAATGAAAGGGATCACTGCCCATATTCCGAAAAGAAAAGACAATGCATTGTAATAGACAATATTCCTTTTGAACCTGTTATGGATTGAGCTGTGTCCTCTCAAACTATGTGTTGGAATCCTAACCCCTTATACCTGTGGATACATTTCCATTTGAGAATAGGGTTTCTTTGTTATGCTAATGAAGCCATATCACTGGAGGGTGTGACCTAAACCTAATCACTTCTGAGTTATAAGAAGAGCAAATTAGATACAAGAGCAAGCACAAACAGGTTTGGGGGTTGGGGAATAAATGTCTTGTGCAGATTGCCAAGGAACATAGGCAACAAAAGCTGAGACAAAGATCTTCCCCAAGAGCTGACAGAGGGAGCATTCCCCTAGAGCCAGCGCCCTGAATTTGGACTTCTAGCCTCCTAAAACTGTGAGAAAATAAATTTCTGTTCTTTAAAGCAGCACCAGCTAAGACAGAACCCAACCTGCAATACTGCAATGATCGTTAATAGCAAAAACACACATTAAAAGACATAGATCAGTAGGTAGGCTACCCCCTGAAAATCAGCAGTGATGTGAGGGGTCTCATAAAGCATGGCCTACCCACAAATGTATCCTTTACAAACATTATCCACCAACACGGAAATCTCCAGAAATCTCTCCCATTAGAATCATCCCATTTAGTGAGATACAATGGGTTTCCGCACAGCCACAATTAAAACATATATGCATTGTCTGAGATCTTCTGTTGGGGTGCAAGGGGGGTTGAAGAAGGAAACATCCTCTAGATAAATTAAAATAGATTTGTTGAGTGCAGGAGCAAACACATCACAGGGTACAGCAAGCCTGACCCAGGGGTGACCAGCCATAGAAAATCTCTTGGTGAATCAGAAGTCACTCCTCAGGCCTAGGTGTTAGCTGTGACTGAGGAGGGCAGCTCTGAGGAGTTATGCTTTGGAGGGCCTGAGTGCTGACCATCTTGGGGATAATGGCTTAAGAAGGGCCTCTTGGGGGACTAGTGCTAGGGAGGGCTTGAGGGAAGACAAAGTTACGACAATTAAAATGCAGCTCCAACTTTGCAAACTCTAGGATTATTCTGTTTGCAAACTACTTGACCTCAAATGAGTAAGCTTTAGGTCTTAGTCATCTAGTGCTGCTATAACAGAAATATCATAAGTGGATGGCTTTAGCAAAGAGAAGTTTATTCTCGCACAGTCCAGTAGGCTGCAAGTCCAAATTCAGGTCATCAGCTCCAGGAGAAGGCTTTCTCTTTCTGTTGGCTCTGGAGGAAGGTCCTTGTGATGCATCAGTGTTCCCTTGGTCTGGGAGCATCTCAGTGCAGAAACTCCAGGTCCAAAGGATAAGCTCTGCTCCTGGCACTGCTTTCTTGGTGGTGTGAGGTTCCCACGTGTCTCTGCTCGCTTCTCTCTTTTATATCTCAGAAGAGATTGGCTTAAGACACTATCCAATCTTGTAGACCTCATCAGTATAACTGTTGCTAATCCATCTTATTACATCATAGTGATAGAGCTGACAACACATAAGGCAATCATATCAGATTACAAAATGGTACACAGTCATACAATACTGGGAATCATGACCCAGACAAGTTGACAGATATTTTGGGGGACACAGTTCAATACACGACACTTTACTCTTGAGTTACAGCTGGGAGAAAAGACTGGAGTGGGAAAGGAGGAGATGGCAGGTATTTCTCTCCTGTGCTCCCGCCCATCTCATCCCTCTCTATCTCTTTGCTCAGATGCTTCTGTCCATCCAGGTTCATTGAGAGTTCTTCATCTTCAAGCAATTTCCACTAAACTGTCAGCCAACGCCCCCACTGGAATGGCAATGAGCTAGATGCCAGCCATACTATTATTTCCATTCCTCAGTTCAACATTATTTAGTCAATAACAGCCTGGAAAGAGAGAATTTCCAAGGTGGATCCCACAAGAGCTCCACTTTATAAATCTGCAAGGAATCTGAAGTTTGGCCAAAAGATGCACCACAAAGAGGCAAATGCAACCAAACCCTCTCTCCCACACTTTTTTTCTTATAACTCTGCTTCATCTTTCACTCTCTTACTTGCCCCCACCCCATCATCTGTCCTAGGTCTCATCGCAACTTACTCAGACATCCTAAACTAGGGAAGCTGGTGGAGATGATTAAACTGCTGCACACACCTTTTAAAATACAGTATCTCTTATTCTCCTCTATCAGCAAAATCTACACATAAGCCTCCATTCCCTGGGGAGTTACTCCTCCCATCAGCTTCTTTTTAAAAATCAATATAAATAAAAAAGGTCCCCATTGCACTGAAGTCCACATTCAACAAAGAAGCCCTCTCCTTGGAGCATGCAAAATCTTACTTTCTGAGCAGAGCAAGGCACGGGAAGCAGAAACCTCAGGAAGCTGTAGACTGAGCCACAGAGAGTCGCTTACTATTGCAAGGTCGGCTCCCAATCTGGCAAGAACATTCTCTGGCACTCCCACACGAGTGCATTTTTCAAAGGCACGTGGAGCTAATAAACAGGAAAGTTGTCATTCAGAAAGACCTAATCATCTGAGGAGGAAACCTTTCCACATATTATCATCTGTTACTAAAAACATATAATTAGCAAGATCAGTTTTCATCCACCTACTGAACTATTTCAACTGAGGGGGCATGGTTAGAATTCCCTGGCCTTCTTTCAAGGTCACAAATTAATCAGTACCTCAACTGCTTAGACAGGTGATTAATCAGCGGCCTGAAAGGAAGGTAAGGTAAGAAGAAAGCGCTTCAAGGTGGTGGGCAGGTAGATATTTTCTTAAAAGTAGCTGAAACAAAAATACACCGTAGGGGTTTAGTTGATTCTCTCTCCCTTGGCTCTGTTGTCAAACATTCTCAGTTTATGAGTAAAGAATGGTTTTAATAATTGCCAGCACTGTACACTTTGCAGGCATATGCACGCACACAGAGCAAGAGAAAAGAGAGGACCGAAAAAAGTGCATACAGGCAGTCCTCGAGTCACGAATGAGATTAGCTCCTGAGTGTATCTTCAAGAATTTGTAGATAAGTCAGAACAGGTGCATACGATTCTTATTCAGCCTTACTTTAGTGCAAGAAAAGGCTCGAAGCCTCTGCGATGATTTAAAAGCTGCATGTGCTGCAAGTGGAGGTGATTGAGATGAAGAATTTGTTGAGTAGGGATTGGTTCAACTGTTTCAAAGTGAGGGTAAATTTACATAACATTAAAGGGCAAGTAGGAGTTGCCAATAAGTCAGATGTTCCTAATTCAGGGACTGCCTGTATTTTTATAGTGTACTCGTACATGGTAAATACATTTACATAGATTAGGGTTTCGTGCTCAAACATTTTTATCGATGAGGTACAGGATTACTAAAGTTTAGAGATGTTAGATATTGTGGCATTTCTACTTACATTTCGTCAAAACATTTATATAACATTGATATTCTTCCCATTTGAATTATAATGAACTAATTACATTTGTATTTCTATTCTTCTGTCTGAAAAATTTGAGAAGCGTACAGAAAATTGTATTGAGTTGGTTAACATACCCATTTGATACTAAGAAACAATAGACCATTTTCAAAATAAGTACGCAGCTCACATTTTGAACAGCCAAATCAAGTTTCAGGCATACAAATAAAACATGTTACATTTCCAAGTCTCTAAACCAGTAGTTCTCAACCTGGGGTGATTTTGTCCCCCAGAGGGGAAATTTGACAATGTCAGGAGGCATCTTTTGGTTGTCAAAACTAGGGGGATGCTACTGGCATCTAGTGGGTAGAGGCCAGGAATGTTGTTAAACATCCTACAGTGTACAGGACAGCCTCCACAATAAAGAATTATCTGGCCCCAAATATCAATAATGCTGAGGTTGAAAACTCTGTTCAAAGCAATCCTGAATCTTTGAATAAATTCCAAAATATCTACATTTATCTCTCTCTATATATATATGCATTTATATTTACGTATCTGTATATATACTAATATACATATTTATACATATGTATATATAGAGAATGTTATCTAAGAATAATTAAATAGACACGTCATATTTTTATGCAAAGAATTCAACTCTGAGAAAAATTTGCTTCAAGAATTTAGAAAATGCCTTTTAGGACTCAAACTATTTCATGGAAGTTAAAGTTAGTATGATAAATCCAAAAGGAAATAAAGTAATAGGAAGAAATGACACAATTAGATTGTAAAGGCAGAATGCTGTTAAAAAAAAAAAAGACACTATGTAATTGTGTTTTCTAGGTTAGCACTGAGCATCACCATCCTTACCTCCTGCTGCAGCACCTCTCTGTTAAGCAAAATGAAAGGAACCTGAAAGGACATCACTGGACATTCATGGAATCTGACTGAGAGGTTAACAGGGAACCGAACAGCACAGGGTACATAAACGACCATGGAGAGTAACAGACAACCTGAACACCACGTAGTACAGAGGAAAGGACTCTGCATTCAGAGCCAGAAGACCTCGGTGTGGGTTCTGTTTCTCTCATTTATTAGTGGCTGATCCTGTTTCTTCATCTAAAAAATTAATTTAAATAAATTCTCAACAAACATAGTTAAATAAGTTCTCAACAAATATCACTGTAAATCATACCGACCTGCCTTTTAATAGGGAAAAGAATAATTATCTCACAAGTTTATTTGCACAACAAATAATATAATAGCATGGTGCTTAATATAAGCCAGGAATAATTCTAAGAGTTTTATACAAGTATCCGCACATACAGTCCTTTGAGGTAGATATTAGCATTAACCTCATTTGACAGAGGAGGAAGCTGAGTCACAAAGAGATTAAATTATAGGTCCAAAATCATAGCGCTAATAAATGATGGAGCCAGGAAGGAAAACCAGGAGTCTGGGAAACTGTACTGTCAAACACAAAAGCCAAATGTATTATGAGCATTATTAGGAAAAAACAAAAAAATCAAACCATCCACTATCAGTAATCAGTTGCCATCTAGTCAATACCTACTCGTGGTGACCCCATATGTGTCAGAGTAGAACTGTGCCCCATAGGTTTTTCAATGGCTGATTTTTCAGAAGTAGATCACCAAGCCTTTCTTCTAGGTAACTCCGGATGGACTCAAACCTCCAACCTTTCAGTTAGCAGCAGAGCGCATTAACTCTTGTACCACTTTTCCATACGTCCGTCATTTCTTCCTTGGAATACTGCAATAACCTCTTAACTGGTTCTTCTCCTTCCCTCTTCTCCATCTATAGTCTTTCAACCAGTATTAGCAAGAGTCCTTTTAAAATGTAAGTCATATCAGTGTACTCCTCTGCCCAAATCCAGCAATGGCTTCCCTTCATCTTTAGAACAGAACAGAAAATTCTCACCAGGGCCCACAAGCTTCTATATTTTCTACTCCTGGCTCCTTCTCCATTCCTATCTATCATCTTCAATATTTTACTCCACTCTGGCCATGCAGGCTTTTATACTATTTTTTGAACAAACAAAAAATATTCCCACTTCAAGGTCTTAATGTTTGCTGTTTCTCTTCCTGAGCCCGCTTTTTCCAGATGCCACATCTAATGGAGGTTATCCCTGACCACCTCATTCAGAGCAGTAGCACCATCAACCCCCATCCCTTTGCCCTGCTTTATCTTTTTCGTAACATTTGCCATGCCTTGCTGCTGCAGTGTATATTTACTGTTGGTAGCCTTTGCTAGAATGGCAGCTCCATGATGACAGGGTGTCTGTCTGTGGGCTTCACCATGAGTCTTCAGTGTGTATAATTTTACCTGGCACATAGTGGGTGCTCAATAAATACAGCAGTAAATGCTGAATACATGACTATGAAAAGAAACCTAATAGAAAAACTTGTGTATCAAATTTTAATCAATATTACAAATAATTCAAACCAAAGAAAACCAAACTGGTTACCATTGAGACAATTCTGTCTCACAGTGACCTTATAAGACATAGTAGAACTACCCCATAGGGTTTCTAAGGCTGTAAATCTTGCAGAAGCAGACTGCCACATGTTTCTACCACAGGGAAGCTGGTGGGTGCCAACCTTTAGGTTAGCAGTCGAGGGCTTAACCACTGTGCCATCAGGACTCCTCAAATAAACCAAAGCATGATTTAAACCTTCAAAAATGTTTTACTGTGGCCTATAAACTAGCTAACCACAACAAAGAAAGAACATCAGCAGGTGAGAAGTTAAAAGCAGGTGTCTAGGATTCTGAATACAGCCTTCCATTAATACATAATCATGTTACTACTTGGAGGAGGAAGGAAGACAAAAAGTAATGGCCAAATTTGTTTGCAACCCTAAGACGGCATGATTCCCTCAGTAAAAAGCAACAGCTGATGAAGAAGTTCAGATGGAGTTCAAATTTTAGAGGGCTGGGCCACAAGAATGGCAGATGCAACTATACAAAAATAGGATTAAGTAACCAAAAAAAAAAAAAAATTGTGCAACACTTTTATAGCTGCTATAACCAAAAATCAAACCCATTGCCATCGAGTTGACTCCAAATTATAGCTGCTATAGTGAGTCCTAAACTCCAGATCTGTTACACACATTTTCATAATGGTGATCATAGTCTCCCCAATGAGGTCTTCACTTTCTTTAGAGTCAGGTAAGAACAATAATTTAGACTTCCTGTGTCATCCTAAATGGTTGGCAATGTCTGATGGTAAATTTCTTTATGTTATTCATCTTTCATGAAAAGTAGTTTCGTGCATCATATAAACACATAGAAAAGCGCAAAGAAAACACGTTTCCCCCTTTCAACAGTTTCACGAAACTTTTTTTAAGAAATTCAGAAGACTGTGAAAACAATAGGAAACACAGTGTAAGCGTGGAAAAGCCAACAGTGAAACAAAGAATCTCTGTGTTCTGGTCCAATCACATTTCATATTGGTTACAATACTTTAAGTAAGTCATTTACTATCTGAGAGCCCCAGATCCCTCATATGTGAGATAAAAATTTTGGGCTAGGCGAACTCTTAAAACAAGGATTTCCAACCTCGATACTGTTGATATTTTGGTCCAGATAATTATTGCGGGGGCTGCCCAGTGCATTGCTGGAGGTTTATCAGCATAACTGACCTTTACCCACTAGAAGCCAGGAGCACCCCCTGAGCCCTAGGTCATGCCTTTCAAAAATATCTGTAGGCATTGCCGAATGTCCTGAGCAGGAGGTAAAATCCCCACCACCACCACCTTGAAAACCACTGCTCTCAAGTATCCTCCCCTGTAGGAGTCCACACACTGGCTACATTGTTTTCCACATTGAAGAGTTGCATGCCCCAAACTAGAGGACGTTTTCCTCTTTTCTTTCAACATTTTTTCCACAGCTTCCATCTATAGTTCTTTTTCTATAAAACCAGGCCATATAGTCTCTCTCTGGACTCCCTGGTTAAATATCTAGTCTGTCACATTTACCCTGGGAAATCTGGAGATAAATTAGCTGTTCACAGTTTACGCTACAGCTTCGTGAAGGAAGTGAATCCTATCATTGGTAAGGCCACAGAAGGATGTTCTAAAAAAAAGATGTAGTTTCACTCCATGACCTTAACCATTCTAACTCAAGCTTTCTCCAGTTCACTCTTCATAAGGCAAGAAGGAAGATGGGATCAGAGTCAGAAACCGGTTGGAATACAAGCACCATGATGCCTGGGGTGATAGGGTGAGGAAGAAGTTGCCTGGGCATTAAAGCACCAAGGTCTAAGGGGCAACACAGAATCTGTCTCAAGCCCAAATGCCTTCAGCATCAGCAACTCAGGCAGAAAAGCAGAGTTGTAGGAATCCAAGGTCTCTTTTATACACAGGAGATAGGCAGGCTGCCACTTATTTCAAAAACTTAGAGAGATTTTCCCAAGCAGCCATAGGTTGTATGAATAAACTTAGTACTGGCTCTTCTAAACACTTAGTGAATTGTTTTAATCACTTAAATCAGTTCATAGCTCATATTAGCACTATCCAATAGAAATATACTGTGATCCACATGTGTAATTTAAAATGTTCTAGTCGCCACATTAAAAAAGTTAAAAGAAACAGGTGAAATTATTCTTAACAATCTGTTTTATTTAACATATTATTTCTAAAATATTATTAGTTAAACATGTAATCAATATTTAAAAATTACTAATGAGATATTTTATTAATATCTCTTCACTAATGAGACTGCTTTTTTCCATGCCAGTGTATATTTTTATACTTGCAGCACATTTCAATTCAGATGCTAAACATCTAGTTGACATATTTGATTTACATTTAGAGTTTATAAAATTTACATTTAAAAATATAGACATACATATTCAAATTGTTTCAAATATACTTCCAAGTTTTCTGATAACTGAATCGAGTATTAGCTTTCACGTTAAAGTTGAAATGTGGCTCGATTAAATTAAAGTTTCATAAAAGTAAAGATCAGTTTCTCCGTCAGTCACATTAAATACACTTCAAGTGCTTCATAGCTATGTGTGGCTCCTGGCTACTGTAGTGAACAGCGTTGTTTGAAACTGTATCTCTCTGGTTAGGAGATGCAGGTTTCACCACTTCACTGCTCACTGTGTAGAATAGCATTCTATTTGTTTAAAAGCTTATTTCAAACTTCAAGAAGAAATTTCTTGCACTAATATTCTAGGATTAGGTTTTTTTTTCCTCTTTAAGAACACTTTCAAAGTTTCTGATTATGTCAACTCCAAGGCTTATAAATCTCCAGTCTTTTAAAGTCAATTTCCAGGTGAAATCCCTTTATATCCCCAATCAATTGAGTTATTGTTTTTGGATTTCCTCCAGCTTTTTTCCTTTTATCTAGTCCAATAATCAAATTTAATATAATATTTTAGGTGTGGCCTAACATTTCTTTAATATAAAAGTATGTTATGTAGTTTGAAGCGATCAGTATCTGAGTAAGTTTTTTGTTCTTCCAATAGCCTGGAATTCTGGATTTTCTCAGAGAGCCATCGGTTTAAGAGAATTAGGTGTGTTAGTATCAATGATACAATGTATAAAGGTGATTCCACACTCCTCCCAATATATTCCAGCTGCACTAAAGCAAGGAAACCCTAAAAGGTGAAGCATCGTCCCAAGAAGAACAAAACCCAACAGAAAACCAGAAGTCCTCCTTCTCTAACCTGAAAAGGCATTTTAAAGTATTGCCCTCCCCTCCGCCACCCCCACAGGTTAGGGTAAAATCATCTTTTTATTTTCTGATAGTGAAGGTAGGCCAAAACAAACAAACAAAAAGTTTCTACACTGACAGATAATGTGAGGATTCTGTTACTGGTGACTTCTAGAAGCAGGGTAGACTTTGATCTATATGAGATAATAAAAGGAAACCTCTCCCTGGGAATATACCGATGGACAAAAGACTACTTTTTGGGCCAGCTCCAGCTTTGTGCCCCTTGCTGGGAAAATAGGACATATATACATTACTTCCTCTTGCCACTGTCTATTTGGCAGTTTGTCAACTGATGGGTTAAGTGTTGAATTCAACAAGAGAAATCTCTGTCTCATGGCAAATTTCCTTACAAGGCTACCTACCTCTGATTTAACTTAGGGCCATTTTACTATATAATCTCTAATCTATGATTTACACATTAAGAATGCAAATGCTTAATATGTTCATGTTCAAAAGCTTTCTACACCAACCTGGAGGGCAAGCAGCCCTACACTAATACACTTACAAGTACTGCATTAATATATTTGACTCTCTGAGAAATTTGAAACGATTAGAAGAATAACATCTCAGTACTGTTCACCAGACTTTGATTCATTTGATGGAAATTAATTAGTTCAACTTCATTGGCTCACTTTAATAATAATAATAAGTGGGAGCCAAATACTAAGCCCAGTAGAAAATAAGACTCCTAGGAAAGGATACATGATTCCTATTAGGCTATAAAGGATTAGTGTCTTATCTCAAGTTAACAAACAGCCTGGGTGTCTTAGACTTTTTAACTATTTGGAGCCCATCGTGCCTCTTGCAATATATTATCTTTGGATTGACTTTAAGAGATTTTATAAGTTCTTTTTTTATGTCTGCCTCCCTCTCTTTAATCAATACAGTCCATCACCAATTTGAACTTTAAATGCAATTATCTAAAATATCAGTGATACACTTATAACAACCGTCACTTCAAATTCCCCATATACTTTATTATTAACGATCATTCTTCAGAAATTTTACTAAAATGGAGAAATAATTGTATCTATGACCATCGGTGACAGCAGAAATGATAAAATAGTAATATCCAGTAATTATGGTTTCATTAATAGCAATGCTGAATACCCATCCCTTGGTAAGAAAGACACTGTCTATTTTCAAAAAGAGAGAAAGAAAGAGAGCACTTACAGACTTAAAGGCAGATTTTTTAACAAAAAAAATCAGATAACATTAATCATAGTGACCAATATTGAAGTATTATAGGCAGACACCTCTGGCTTAACAATTTTCTGATATATGATGTTGTCGTTATGTGCTGTCGAGTCAATTCCAACAGATAGCAATCCTATAGGACAGAGTAGAACGGCCCCCTAGGGTTTCCAAGGCTGTAATCTTTATGGGAGCAGATTGCCATATCTTTCTCCCAAAGAGCAGTTGGTGGGTTCAAACCACCAACCTTTTGGTTAGCAGCAGAGCACTTAACTATTGCGCTGCCAGGGTTTCTTATCAAACAATAGATATTACTTTATTTGGCCTGAGAACATACAACCAGAATCTTTTACAAAGGTAACGATCGTTTTCGGTAAAAAAAAATAGGATCATAGTTGTCTAAAAATAATTTACTTAAATAAGCGATAAATCACCTCTTATTTTCAGCTTAGGGTACTGTTATGCACCCTAATAATTTATATGGGTATGCGTAAGTGGTGTGCAGCTTTTACATATTACTATATTCCATATGGAGGAGCTCTGGTGGAGCAGTGGTAAAGTGCTTGGCTGCTAACTGAAAGTTCGGCGGTTTGAAACTACCAGCCACTCTGCAGGAGAAAGATGTGGCAGTCTGCTTCATTAAAGATTTACAGCCTTGGAAAACCTATGGGGCCGTTCTACTCTGTCCTTTAGGGTCACTATGAGTCAGAATTCACTTGATGGTAATGAGTTTTCACTTTATAGCCCATACAGATAAACCCTATTATAACATGAAGCATGTTTGTAAGGATTTGTACGTTCCATGGGTCCTTGGGTGATGCAAACGGTTAGCATGAGGAACATAGGACATATAATACTTTACTCAGCTACTAACCGAAAGGTTGGATATTCAAGTCCATTCAGAGGTGCCTCAGAAGTAAGATCTGGCAATCTACTTTTGAAAAATCAGCCATTGAAAACCCCATGGAGGATAGTTCTACTCTGACACACAAGGGGTCACCATGAGTTGGAATTGTTGTCTTGACAGAAATTGATCTGGTGTTGTTTCTCTTTTTTGGGGGGTATGTTCCACAGGCCAACCTCAAATAGTCAAAAATTTGGTAGATGATAATATCCTATGCATTAAATGAAGGCTTTAATACTGAATCACAGACATTAAAAAGGTATTTTACTATAGCTGAGTTTTTCTAAAATTTGGCTTTGTTAATTAGCTCTAAAAAATTTGTGTGGCATATTCTAGAATTCTGCAAAAATAATGCATTTATCAAATTATAATTATAGATAATCGAAATATCTAGACCCAAAACAAAGGGGAAAACAAACATTATGCTACTTCTCTTCCTATGGGGATGTGCTATTGCATGAGCAATAAAAATGAGGAGGCTATATGACCACATTCATATGTTCACACTTTTCTTAATCCTGGCAGGCAGCTCTGTGAGCATGGTGACATATGTTAAGTTTCCTTGCCACCAAAATAAGTATTTCAATGAAATGTGTGGATTTTTATACATGATCTTTTTAGCATAACTGATATGCATTAACAAGTAATTCAAAAATATCACTGCTGTTTCAGAATTTCTTTGAACAAACCAGTGAAATTCTGGCAGCACCAGATGTGCCCAAGAGGGGTGGTCATCCCTTCCAATTTCCATTTCATTATTTTCATGATTTTAATTTTAAAAAGCAGATCTCTCCCATGACAAATAATGTGTCTACAGAACAGATGCAATAGAAGTTGTGCAAATCTTCATTTTTCATCTTGAACTCAATTCTAAGATGGGTTAAAATAAGGTAAAGGGCAAAATCTACTAGTTTTCTTTAATCATGAAGGCAGTTATTCTTTTTGATCCCTCCAGAAATTAAGAAGTCATTGAAATGATCAAAATTTTTACTGATATCATATGTATCACTTCTTTCATGCCTCAATCTTTCCTTTAAACGCATACTTTCTTCTAAAAAAAAAAAATAATGTGTTGGAGAAGACAAAAAAAAAAAAAAAAAGAAAGGCAAAGGGAGGAGAACCTTCTTGAAACCTTAACTTTTCTGTAGCCCTGTGAACCAGACAAACCTTTACCCTCTCTCTGTCTCAGTTTCTTAATAAGTAAAATTGTGAAGATAAGAATTCCCTTCCTTAAACTATGGGGTTTCAAAAAATCAAAATAGATAATGAATATTATTTGAAACACGTAGAGCATTAAATGAAGATACTTTACAAGGGAAGCTAAATAGAACACTGATGAAAACGAGGTACAGACATGTAGAATCCAGCTCTGTGCTGACTGTTTCCAGAAATTTAATTTGCTCAACTTGGCCTCTTATGAAAACTCAATTTGTTCTTTTTTTTCCCTCCTTCCTCTCTTTCCCCCACAAATGGACACTGTTTAAATTCCCAAGGTCTTTCACTGCATTTAAAAAAAAAAAAAAGGATTAGGAGTGCTTTATTCTGAGCATTTCTGGGATCATTTCAAATGTTTTGGAAATTAAATGAATAATTTATTTTATAAGGATCAGCACAAAGCTGGTTCCTATGAGGTGGAGGTTATAGACATTCCAAATGTCTAACTTTCCCATGCGCTGTACTGCTCCCTCTCCCCTCAGTACTCTTCCTCCTGTCTTTGGGTTCCCCAATTCGCTGCAACATCTCACAGAACTCACGAACCATGTAAAGGAAATGGTTCAAGCAGTTGCGGAGGCTGGCAAGTCCCAAATTTGTGGATCAGGCATAGACTTCTCCCTGGCCTCAGTCTCTGCCCAAAGGCACTCAGCTTTCTTGCTCCGTGGGCTGGGAAGCCCACTGCGCTGTCTCTTGCAGGTCTCTGCTTCGGGTCTCTCCTTCTTTGCAGGTGGTGAACTGTCTCTTTCTGCTTTGGAATTGGCTCTCTTTTAAGGCAAAACTCACCAATTCCCTTGAAAGGCCGCAATTACCCTATCACGTAATCACTTTGGTGGGAGTTACAAGACAATGGCTAGAAAGGCCACACAAAAAGGTAATTAATCGCACTGCAGAACTATAAAAAAAAAAAAGAAAAGTAAATGTTTACTAGATATTTATAAGGTACTCACTGTATGTCAGGATAGAAGAGCTGGGCTTTTCTAAACTGGAATTGTTAGACTGATGCAGTGAGTAAGTGGGATTTAGGCAGAGCCCTGGAGAGCAGCTGCATTCACCTGAAGGAACACACTGGGGCCTGGTGGAGAGGGCAGGAGAGGGCAGGACTGGGAAGGAGTGGAGGCAGAGAGGGAAGAGACACGGTGGTAACACCCTCACACATAACTCTTTATGGTACTGAGATACCCAACTCCCGACCCTTGCTTAATTCACTTTGCTCCATATCTCCCAATAGACTCTGGACATATGAAATGTAGTCAGCCCAGATTAGCTGGCACCTAGGATACCAACCAAGCCAGCATGGCTCTGAGGAAAGGCCCCAGGAGCTGTGTGCTGTACTTCCGGCTTAATTGATCCATTTACCACGTACCTAATCTGTGCAGTCCTTCATGTACTGGGTGGGAGGAGGAGGATTCCAGGATGAACTTGTTCCTGTTCTCTCTACAAATACAGACCAGTGGTGGGACAATACAATGAAGTACTAACTAGTGGCTGATTACCATGTGTTCCCAGCCATTCTGTCATTCCCACCCCTCATTTCACTGTGACCTTCTCCCTGCTAGATTCAAGGGCTCCATTATGCTAAAAGAAGAACCAGAGAATACAGCTGTCAAATGAAAGGGAGGGTTGGCTCAGTCCATATACATGACAGAAAACTGGAAGAATACAGGATCCAGACTGCCCAGCAAGGATCCCGCCCTGCATAATTACATAAAGACCCTCTGACCTGGAGGCAGAAGCATAACTAAGGTATGGCAGGTCGAGCACCTGCCCTGGAGGCCTCTTGAGGACAGGCATTAACCAGCAGTTTCTACTCACCATCACAGTTTCCATGGCAAGCTTGAGAGATCATTCAGCAAGTTAAAACTAATTGTCATAGGCGCTATTTTCTGTAGATAGACCAGTGGCTGGAGGTGGGAGGGGTGGGACAGAGGGGAGGGTTGAGAGAGGAGAGCAAGAGAATTAGATCTTAGTTATATAGTACCCCTGAGATCGGGGACAGTGTCGCCGGGGCCTAAATCCATTGCCATCCAATTGATTCTGACTCATAGCAACCCTATAGGACAGAGTGGAACCGCCCCATAGGGTTTCTTAGGAGCAACTGATGGATTCCAACTGCCGACCTTTTAGTTAGTAGCCAAACGCTTAACCCCTGTGCCACAAGGGCCCCTTCTGAAGCGGTCGGAAGATACACATCCATGAAGAGTTCTCCACTTCCCCACGGCATAGAAAGACAGAGTAGAGTCAGCTGTATAGGATGCCCAGGCAGATGCCTCTAACATAGATTCCCTGAGAACCATAAATACCCTAGCAGGGCTCAGAAAGCAGCCACATATTCTCCTCAAGTGACCATGAGTGGCATAAATGAAACACCAAACAGAGGTGAACCAAGAGAGTCCTCTTGATTAGAATGGGGGACCCTGTAATCAAATGAGGCATGGACTGAGTGATCAAGGTTCAGATGGGAACACATTCAACTCAGAAGAGGTCAGCATGCAGGAGTGAAAAAAAGCCAAGAACAGAGAGACCAATAGGTATCTCAGCAGCTGAGATGTGGAGAGATGTTTCCCACCAAACTTACATGAGAAAGTGAAATAGGCTGAAGTCTGGCACAAGGACTCAGAGCACAATCACTTGCTTTTGCCATTATATATTAATGTATTGTCCCTGCTCCCTGGGATTTGAGAAGGAGATTTCCAGAAGAAGGGGACTTAGATTTAGCACAACAAAGACACTACTTTGCTTAGCCCTCCTTTTGAGAGCTTTGGCGTGCATTTTTAGGTCAGCAACATATCACATCTGAAAGCATGGTGCCCTTCAGTCCCGATTTGCCTAGGATGTGTGCAGTGTGATGATAAACAGCTCCTTTTTTCACTCTCAAAAGTGTTCATGTTTAAATGGTCAATTATATAGTCACCAACCTCTAATTCCTATTCTTTTTCATCATCTTACTAATGCAGTACCTCACTTTGTATGAAACATACATGGCTTTGAGATGTTGCTATGGTTGTTTATATAAATAAAATGAAATAAATAAGAGAATAAAAAAAGATCCTCCCCAATTGATTTGGCCCTTCAGTCTCCTAAGCTGAAATAGACCTTTTCTGAGAAGCAAAGCAGCTAAATATGATGATTTGTATTGCTGAATCAAAATTTCAAATGGCAAATGTATGACAAATGTATGGCAAGGCCAACATTAACAGGGAAATACAAACTAATTAATGCAAACAGGAGAAACTACAAAAAAGTGTTTTGGAATATTTGGAAATTCTCCCAGGATGTCACTGAATTCACTTCCACATCCAATTCTGAATGCCAAGTATACACAGTATGAACTCCTGCCTCGGGGCTTTTAGAATATCCCGGAAGAATTATGTCGGTTACTGACTTGTGCTGTGTAGGCAGAAAGATAGACTTAGCATGTGGCAGAGCAATAAAGCAAGTATTTGTCAGCTTCCAAATTGGAACCAACAATGAATTGGCTATTTGCAACGCTGCTATTTCTTCAGCCATGATGCATGCATCCTTTACCCATGTAAAATGGATGGAAGATCAATTCTAGATGTGCAGTAGCCCGGTATATTTTACCATTATGTTCTTTCACAACAATAAGAAATTCTAAAATAGAAATCCACCTGGCAGGCTAGGATCTCTCCCACTCCCTCTCCTCAAAGTATGCATACTTGGAATTTTTTTTTTAAAAATTAAATAGTGTTTATAATCCAAGAAACAGAGTTTATAATCAAGAAAATTTCAGGATGCATAGGTTCATGGGAAAGAATGGTGGTGATGAACACCCACAGCAAGGGAGTAAAAATAGTGAAGATGTTCTTAGTTATAGCACATAGTTTTCTGGAGATATTCAATATCCTTGCTCCTGCAGAAGTGAATCAAACATTTTCTCTTTCTTTATTTACTCTGATATTCTTCTCATAGATGACAATTTATTTAATTTTAACTTGCCAAAGTAAAAGGCTTGGAATTAAATTTCTCATTGAAATGTCTGTAAAACAAACTATTACATAATACAGAGTCTAAAAATCAAGCATCTAGGGTGCTCCTTCTTCTACACATACAAGAAAACACAGCTATTACTCAGGATCTCAGAGTTCCTCATATTTAGAACTTCTGTTTTTTCATTAATTTTACCCCAAGAATAAATTGATGCACGGATGCCAGTGGCACTAACGGTTAAGATTTCAGCTGCTAACCGAAAGTTTGGCGGTTCGAAACCACTCAGTGGCTCTGCTTCTGTAAAGATTACAGCCTAGAAAATCCTACTGGGACAGTTCTACCCTGTCACATGGGGTCGCTATGAGTTGGAATTGGCTCAACAGCCCCAACGACAACAACAATCTTCCTTATTTATAAACTATGGGTCTTGGACTGACAGCATTAACTTCCTTAATTTTTAGTTACATCATCCATATAATCAAGATAGCATGCACTGTCCAAGGATAAGGAGAAACGATGTAAAGCAACTGATGCATACTAGATGAACAGGTGTTAGTCTGTTCTCTATCATATGCTCAAGGAGAAGAAAGTATCCTCAACATTACTTTCAGCAATACCTAATTAGGAAACATATCTACCCAAACATTTAGATAGCAATGTATTATACAGAAGAGTAAAGGGGAACTTCACAGGTGATAGACTTGGATTTAAGTTCTGACTCCTCCATTACCCAACTGGGTGGCCCGGGCATTCCCCTTCGGCTCTCTGAGTCTTGGTTTCCTTGCTGGTAAAAAGCCAGCTGCAATCTCCACACCAAGAACTCTCCAAGCACTGATACTCAACAATTTCATCTGCTCTCTCTTTCCTGAAGTCAGAAGACTGAAATTTGACTTGATAGCTATTCCCTTTTTTACATTAACCTTTGCGGCATAAACTTCTGCATACGAGAGACAGCATAAAGGCATTCGGTTATGTGCGATACATGTACATAACGTGTGCTTAGCGGCTCATGCCTGAAATGGGTAAGGAGAAAGTGATTGTGTTTGGGGACTGCAGTAAATTGATTCTGGCATATGCCATTTGTTGCACAATTCACTATACTCCAATTCTCTGCCAGATTTCTGCTCCATCTTTAATAAAAAGTATGCTGAGAGTCTTTAGGAATAAGAGTGCTACTGCTTATCATTTCAGCAACCCATGCACCCGGCTGAACAGAAAGTGAACAAAATCTCTGATATAAAATTACTGACATGCAAGGATTTTAAATGAAGATGCTCTCACTAAAAGCTAACTCTTGCCCTTTCTCTCAATGTCACACAGTTATTTGAGGAATTTGTGAAATCTTAGAACCAGTGTATATTTGCATATTTAATACCCCTATTTTGAATATTCAAAATATTGATAACCACCAACAATTAATAACCATCTTATATGAGTCAATTGCTTTGTTAAGTGCTTTACGTGCATTACTTAATGCTTTCAATCCCGAAGGAAAAAATATTTTACCCTCATTTTGCTGCTGAGGAATTTGAGAATCCCAAAATCTAAGTCACCAGCTCAAGATCACGTAGCTCGGAAGTGTTCATATCCTCTGTCACTGCAGTTCAATTTTAAAAAAAAAAAAAAAAAGCTTTTTAGAGGTTTAGCATTAAAGAAATGTTATTCAAGTTAATGCATGTTAATTTCAAATGACTCGAGTTAATTTTTAATAGAAAATTGTATTCATCTTAGATTTTTGCATGGGAAGAACATGGAGGGACAGAAATACACAAGAAGTTGATCTGGAGGACATAGAGACAGTTATTAGCACCAAGATAATTGCACAACGCAGGAAGCTTGTTTGGTATTGCCTGGAACAAGTATTACAATGGCTCTACTATTTTCTTTTTTCTTTATTCCAAATTAAACCCTAAAGGACCGCCTGCTTTCCCACATGATAAATCCAGAAAGAGTGACATATGGAGAAGTGAATTCCTCCCTAAGAGATCATCCCTTCTGGATGCTAATATATGGCTCCTGCTCAAAGCACTCTGCTCAGAGGCTTCATTTCCCATTCACAAAGCTTTGACCTGAGTCCTTGTGCCCTTGAAGGAACTTGACACTGCATTGTTTGCAGGTATTTTACAAGAGCTCCTCCCGAGCAGCAAATCCAGGGTGCAGACACTTTGTAGTGAATGTTTGCAATGCCTCAAGAACACCTGTGCCCTGTCACCTTTGTTTCTCCTTGGTGTGGACAGAAAACTTAGTGACAATTATGTTTCTAGAATGATACTGCTGGTATCAAGTCATAATGGAATCAGGGTTCTTCATCCCAGCTAAAAATATTGAGAAGATAGAAGGTGGAGGGAAAAGTGTTGATTCATGCCAACTTCAGCCAAAAGCCAGCAAAGCAGATGAGATAATACATAGGGTTTATGCCTAAGTCATTCACTTTCCCTCCAAGCTTTAAACTGTGATTGTGACATAGCTAACCCTTGAGAATGATTTAAGAAGACCTTACCCAAGTCCCCCTCTGTTTGCACCATGAGCCACTAATGCAAACATTTCCAAAGCAAGTGAGGGAAGCTCTGTCTTGGGAGTCATTAAAAAAGGACTGGGCAACAAACTAGAAAATATACAGCCGGGAACAATACAGAATGGCTCTCTAGAGAATCAACTCACTGTGACTTAATATTTAAGATTGATAGCTGACAATGTAAAAACATTAATAGTAAATAAAATGCACTGAAAGGTCTTTGTTAAGCAAGGATCTCATGTTAATGATGTCTGTCAAATAGGTGTCTGATGTGGGGAGGAGTAGGAAAGGGGGAGAAAAGACACTCCATCAAACCATCTGGGAATGGAAAAGTGATGGAATAGTAGGTAAAACGGTAAAGGGTACAGAGTGCATGCTCTCACCAAAGCCAAAGTCACGACTAAGGACCAGAGCTACAGAGCATTCATTAGCTCTCCAAATCGAGCCTCTAATGAAAATCTTTTTATTCTTTCCACAGAGAAGAAAGCTCTATCTTCACATCTTTTCCCCTATTTTGTTATTGCTGTTAAGTGTTCTGGAGTAGATTTAGACTCATAGTGACCCAATGTGACTAGTGACCCAATGTGACAGAGTAGAACTACCCCATAGGGTTTTCTTGACTGTAATCTTTATGGAAGCAGATCATCGGGTCTTTCTCCCATGGAGCCACTGGGTAGGTTTGAATTCTCCCTTTCAGTTAGTAGTCAAGCACTTTACTGTTCGAGCCCCATTTTAGACATGGGGAAATAGACCAAAAGGATGCTAAGGAGACCCAAAAATCGTTCAGAAAACTGGGACACTCAAGACGGGAAAAAGATCAGGCTGCCTCATTTCTAGTTGGTATCATGAACGACCAAACTCAACCCAGCAATCCAAACCCTTCCTTCCTTGATCAGCACTGTCTATTCATGGAGCTTGCAATATAGTTGAAGGAACAGCATATGCAATTATCTATTTATAAGGCTATGTTTAAGTACCAAAGAAGAGATAAAGTTAACAAGGACAGACAGGAGGGATGATATGGGAGGTGCAGTTAGAGAAGAATATGGAGAGAGTAAACTATGTTGTTCACTGGACAGGCAGCATTCTGAGAGAAGGGGAGCAAATGATAGAATCTAGATCAGAAGTCAGCAGACTGGATCGCGCCTGCCACCTGTGTTTATATCGCTTGTGAGCTAAGATTTTTTTTTTTTTTTTTTGCATTTTAAATGGTTGGGAAAAAATCAGAAGAATATTTCATGACATTAGAAAATTACATTAAGTTAAAATTTCAATGTCCATAAATAAAGTTTTATTGGGCATGGCCAAGCTCATTGCTTTACATATACGGTTCCTTTATTGCTACGACAACAGGGTTGAGTAGTAGCAACAGAGACTGGATGCCCTGTGGATCCTAAAATATTTACTCTCTGGCCCTTTACAGCTTGTTGACTCCTGGTCTACATCAGTGTTTCTCAAACTGTATTATGTGTACGTATCACCCAATGATCTTGTTAAAACGCAGATTCTGACTTGGTCTGTCTGCGGTGGATCTGAAGATGCTGCCTTTCTAAGAGGCTTCAGGTGAGGATGTTGTTGCTGTCCATGCTGTCCATTTGGTTAGCAAAGTTCAAGAGCCACTGCATCTAAGATCCAGGTTTTTATTTAGAGGAACATCTTTTCTAATGATCTGGTTGATTGGATAATCATCACATACTACTGGCAACAATTCTCTTGGGATTCATCCTAAAATTAAAAAAAAAATCATTTCTTAGCAGAGGATGAGTAGGACAAAAATAGAATGGGGACCTCAGTTTATGTGACGGTAATTAGAAGCCACTGCAAAAATGAAAACAGGTCAGATATGAGCATTTGTAGCTTCTATTACAGTAAACATTCAGGGATTTTTGTTGTTGTTCATCTTTATAATTACTTCCATTATATGTAAAGTGGCTCTTTTCTCCTTTATATGTTATAACTCTCTTTGGCCAATTTTTTACGACCTGGACAAGCACAATTTTTTTTTTAAGCTTTTAGAGTAAAACATCTCAAAGTAAATATTGAGATTTAAACTGATGAGAAACAGATTGGGTATTGCCTGTCAAAGCCCCAAAGGCCACAAAACAAATGGCAAGGTAACAGCAGCCTCAGCTCATTGAAATGCAGGACTTGTTCCCTGAGATTTCATATGCAAGTCTTCCCTCCACTGTCTCCTTAACAGATGTCATCAAATGAGATACACAGAGCCAGTGAAATGAAGTGCAAATACCACCCCAGGAGCTGCTGAGACCCACAGCTACAGGCGCCCCAACCTGCGAACCACACATGTGCAACTGCCTAAGATTAAATCTATCAGGCAGTGACCCAACATATCATTTTAGCCAAAAATGAAAACCTGGTATCTTAGGGTTTTTGAAAAATATCCTGCATATTTCTACATTGTCCTGAGGATCACAGTATGAACACTTAAGCTTTGTTATAAAGTTTTTGTTGTTATTGTTATTGTTGATTTACACAGATTTGATTGCTAAATGCAGCACAAACTATATGAGGATCATAAGCTAAACAATTATTTTTGGTCTGCAATCCCACTGTCTATATTCTGTAGTTAAAGGGGCAAGGAATGAGGAATACAGCTATGGGATGATAAGTGACTTCACATGAAGCCAAAATAGAGGCTAAGTTTTAACTAATATGAGTACCATATTTTTATGCAAATAATGTGTGCCTTCTACATTTGTTTGCCAACAGCACTCTGCCCCTTCCAGCAAGTTTTTTCATAAGCACCACTAGGCCAATTTTTTCTTTACATGTTGCTGTAAAAAAAAAAAAAAAAAAAAATCAGCATAGCGTACATACAAAAATACTTGGGTTGGGGGGAGGGTATAGTTGGCAAACAAACGTAGAAGGTGTGCGTTGTTTGTGTAAAAATATGGCAACCATATTCTACCATTATTGAATCTTTGGCATGTACTATGGTACCTAGCACCTTAAAATTAGATTATATATTTATGTATAAACCAAAAAACTAGTTGCTGTTGAGTCGATTCTGACTCACAGACACACCATGTGTTTCAGAGTAGAACTGTGCTCGTAGGGTTTTCAATGGTTGCAATCTTTCAGAAGTTGATTGCTAGGCCCTTCTTCCCGGGTGCCTCTAGGTGGATTCGAACCACCAACCCTTCATTAGTAGCTGAGTGCTTAACTGTTTGTACCACCTAGGGAAGTAAACAATTAACAAGTATTTTCTTATTTAATTGTCATGACTATCTGAGAAAACAGGTTTCTCTCTCCTCACTTTATAGGTAGTGAAAATGAAGTTTAAAGAAATCAAGTAGTTGGGCCAAGGTTGCAAGTGGTGTAGTAGCCAGGATTTGAATCCCCTGATGCCAAAGCCACTGTTCTTAGTGGCTAGCAATATTGTCTCAGAATAATTCATCACAAAATCCCAGATTGCTAAGAAACTGAGTCGGCATTCAAAGCCTTTACAACTTCCCAAATGCACTCAATTTAAGAGCAAACATTTAAGATAATTTATCTTATAAGATGGCATTGTTTAGAAATTTTTGCTTCTCTAGGTAAGATTAAGTAGCCTGTGGCAAACCATAGCTCCTGTCTAGACAAACTAGAAAAGTTCAGAGAAAAATACAAAAAAAAAAAAAAAAAAAGAAACTATTTGAAGGTATCAAATTTTTGCTGAAGCATTGAAGACTAACCAAAAACCAAACTCATTGCCACTGAGTCGATTTCAACTCATAGCAATGCTACAGGACAGAAAAGAACTGCCCCATAGGGTTTCCAGGGAGCGGCTGGTAGATTTGAACTGCCAACCTTTTTGGTTAGCACCGAACTCTTAATCACTGTGCCACCAGGGCTCCAATGAAGACTAAAGGGATCAAGATTTCAGAGAAAGGAGAAGTTCATAAAGGCGAGATGATGTTCTACAAAAGCTTTTTCCTTGGAGGCACTTGCTAATCCTCTGTTTAGGGCAAAGGTCTAAGACTCCAAGTCTTCACCTGGCAGAGGCCTACAGGTGAAGATGGAGAAATGAGTAGAGCTTTTTGTGGTCTTGTAGTTCTGCAGGGACAAAAATGAAGACTTGAGCAGTCAGGACCCCACTGAGCGAAAAGGGTAAGAAACTGAACCTAAACACTGTCAATTTTCTTAAGTCATGTGCCAGATTCTAAAGCTATATGCAACTAAAAAGCTCCAGAGAAAGCCTCTCAGAAGCAGAACGGAGTTTTCTGACAGTCTTATGCTACTCAAAAGACAAGGATTAGAGTGCGGGACCCACCAGGGGAGGGCCCAATTGATCACCAGCTTCTTGGTTCAAAGCCTTGGAAGACTATATCCTAGAAACAAAGGTGAAAGAGAGTTAAAAAGAGAATTACTGAAACTACCATCTAGCCTTGATTTAGCTCCATCCCTTGTTGGATTAAGTTGATCCACTCCCACTCTAGCTGTCCAGCAGAAGAAGGAGTGAACCTCTCTCCAGAAATGAAACAGAAGTTGAATATTCTAAAAATTGTATATATGATATTTAGGATTCAATCAAAAATCAGACATGATAAGAGACAGGATATGACTTGACTCCAAAAGGAAAGAAAGGCAATAGAAACAGACCCATTGTGAGCCAGGTATTTTATTTAGAAGATGAGGACTTTGTAATACCTACAATTAATGGATTCAAGAGAATAGAAGACAAGTTGGAGGAAACGGATGCAAATAATGGATACTTTTTTCAGAGAGTTGTAATTCATGAAAAAGAATACAGTGAAAATGCTAGAACTATAAAACAAAATAATTAATATTAAGAATGTAATAGATGATTTTATTAGCCAAGTAAACACTAAAGAAAACAGGATTAGTAAAGAGAAGAAGTCAATAGAAAAGCCCAACAATTTTTTGAAAATGAAAAATATAGAAAAGTACATAAATTACTGGGGGACATAGTACAAATATTTAACATACAAGTAATTGTGATACTATTAGAAGAGAAAAAATGGATGTTATGGATTGAATTGTTCCCCCTCAAAATGTGTGTCAGCTGGGCTAGGCCATGATTACCAGTATTGTGTGGCTGTCCTCCATTTTGTGATCTGATCCTATGTGTTGTAAATCCTACCTCTATGATGTTAATGAGGCAGGATTAGAGGCAGTTATGTTAATGAAGCAGGACACAGTCTACAGGATTAGGTTGTATTTTGAGTCAATCTCTTTTGAGATATAAAAGAGAGAAGCAAGCAGAGAGAATAAGGGACCTCATGCCACCAAGAAAGAAGTGCCACCTCATGCCACCTCATGCCACTAAGAAAGAGCAGAGTGCATCCTTTGGACCCGGGGTACCTGAGCTGAGAAGCTTCTAGACCAGCGGAAGATTAATGACAAAGACCTTCCCCCAGAGCCAACAGAGAGAAAAAGCCTTCCCCTGGAACTGGCATCCTGAATTTGGTCTTCTAGCCTCCTAAGCTGTGCAAGAATAAATTTCTGTTTGTTAAAGCCATCCACTTGTGGTATTTCTGTTATAGCAGCACTAGATGACTAAGACAATGGACAAAAGCAATAATTGAAGACACAATGGCTGAGGATTTTCCAAGCTGTTGAAAGTTACCAACTCCCAGATTCAAGAATCTCAGGGAACTACAAACAAGATAAATACCAACATACACATACACACAAAGTTAGGCATATCATAATCAAAATTCTAAAAGCCAACAACCAAGAACAGTATCTGAAAAGCAGAAAAAACAGACAATTCCTTCAAAGAATGAAAAATAAGACTTATAGCTGATTTCCCAGTAGAAATGATGGAAGTACAGGAAAACAACTGCCATCCTAGAATTCTACACCCAGCAAAAATACCCTTCCAAAGTGAAGGCAAAATACAGACATTTTCAGATGAACAAAAACTGACAGGATTTGTCACCAACAAACTTGTACCAAAGAATATTCTGAAGGGTATTCTTCAAACAGAAGGAAGCAAGGCAATGACAGATGGAATGAAAAGAAACAGAAAGGGTAAATATGTAACTATATTTCAGTTGGAATTAAGGTCTAATGTGCTTTGAAATATATTTAAAATTAAAATACATATCAAAAATTCAATGGGCAGGAAGGGGTAAATGCAGTTAATATCAAAAACCAGGAAATCAACATTGGCACAATTCTGCCATTAATGATAGCAATAATTTGAATTCAGCTGTAATAAATCAAATGTGCATGCTGGTATCTAGAGGACATCCATTAAATGGATAGTAAATGAATGTATAATAAGGTAGTAGATGGAAAAATGTAATGTTATAAAATGTTTAATTTTAAAAAGGCATGAAAGAAGATAAGAGGAATATTGAAATTATCGGCACAAATAGAAAACAAATAATAAGATGGTACGTATAAACCCAAGTGTGTCAGTAATTACATTTAAATCCAGTGAACTAAATATTTCAATTAAAATATTAACATCATCAGACTAGTAAAAATTTATGACACAGAAAGTTGGAAATTATAAGAATGGAAAAAGATATACCATGTAAATATCTCCAAAGTAAACTGATATGACTATAAAAATATCAGAACATTTAGATTTCATTCTGAAGAGATTCCAGGAATATACTAAACCCATTCTAAAGAAGAAAAGACAACTGCCTGTTTTCTTGTAGGTTTAATTTTTTCTTACATTTTTCACAGTAGTGCTCTCCACTGTCAAGAAAAAAAAAGTTTCAAAAACTACCACGATGCAGAATTTTTTTAAACTATGTTCATGATATTTGATGTTTCTAATCTAATTTTTCTCTGCGCTCATGTAAATGTAAGATGCTAGTTCTGAAATCTGAGAGATGATGCCACTCTGGAATTGCCATCACACTCCAAGAAGCTTATCCATCCTTCTCCAAGAAACCATCAGGATCCCAGTTTATCTGTCATTTCAAGAGGTCTAACTTTCTTTGTCAACCCCTTATGACTTGGTTTATCTCCTAATCTCATCCATTTCTTAACTTCTCCCTCCTTCCTTCTCTCGCTTTCAAATCCTTATTCCGCTGGCTCTGAAATCTTCATGGTCTGATCAGTAAATTAACCTATGTCCTCAACCTCTTGTCTAAGCATGCCTATCCACTCTGTGACCTTAACTGAGCCTGGATATCCATGGTCATGGCTGCATGTCATGACTGGGTATCATGAAAACTCTACACATGCCATCAAGATCCTTGCTCCTCTCTTCTTTTGAAAAAGTACACATTCGGCATAAGCCAAATCCTGGTATATTCTAGTATGTGTCATCCATGGTTCTTCCCTGAGTAGCTGAACATTTCTGGTGAAAATCATAGACATTTCCTGGCAACACTACTCTCTCTGTGATAGTTTCTCAGTCATTATGATAGGCTATTACCTTCTTTTCCCCCCTTAAGTTTCCCTCATATCCAGCTCCCTGTCACTCTCATGAGCTCCTCTTGCACTAAATTGAGAAAAAAAGAAATCACACAGCTCAAATTTCTCCATTTTCCCACCAACAAAACTTCAAACCTACCTGCAAGGACATCTTTCTTCTCCTCTCCACCAGTTTCAATGGAGAAACTATACCTGCTCCTATGTAAAGTCACCTACCGCCACCTATACTCTGATCTCACCTCTTTCCCTCAACAACTTTGTTGCTTTAGTGATTCCTCTCCTCTCTCCTGCATCAACAGCCTCTCGCTCCCAAACTGATCATCCCATCCATATTTAATAGCACTCTGGTTTCCTTAAAACAACTATTTTGGCTCCACCACCACCTCCAGCTATGATAACATTTCTCTGCTCCCTTCACAACTGTTGTCTACTTCATATCTTCTCCCAAACGTTCATCTGCCTCACTGCCCCAACCTTCTCTTCTCAAAGTCATCCAGATAGTGTGTTGCCAAATGTAATGAACACTTTAATTTGCTACTCAAACTTTCAGATGTATTTGTACAATTGACCACTCCCTCACTTGTGAAAGGAACTCTTCCTTTGGTTCCAATATCAACATTTTCCCCTAGTTGTCATCCTACCTTACTGGATGTTCCTCTTCCCATTGACTTCTGATCACTGGTTTTCCCCAAGGCATGGCCTGAGACGCACTGTTTTTCTCTCAACATACCCTGTCTACCTTAAAGTTTACATCATCCCTACCCCCACAATCACTACTCCTCTGAGCTGGTCCGGCAAGTATGGCCACCAAAATATCTCAGAGATACCCTAAACATTTCAGCTTCACTAACCTGTTTTTCCCCCAGCCATCCCCGAGTTAATACACATCAGCATTACAGACCCAGACAGCTGCTCAAGTAAAAATCCTGAGAATTCTTGAGTATCACTTTCCCTTACTCCCTGTATCTAATGTGTCAGCAAGTGCTGCCAATTTTTCCTACAAACACATTTCCTGTCCACCTATTTCATCTCCATCGTCACCACCACAGTCTTGCCCACTATCCTCTCTCACCGACGCTATTGAAACAACCTCCTCAATGGTCTCTGTTTCTCCTGCCCCCATAATCATTTCTCTCTAAGCAGCTGCAGAAATCTTTTTTTTTAGTCTTTTGTTTTGAAATAATTGCAGACTCACAGGAAGTTGTAAAAATAGCACAGAAAGATCTCATATACCCTTCACTCGGTTTCCCCAAATGGTTATATCTTATATAATTATAAACCAGTTCTATCAAATGGGGCCCTGATGGCTTAGTGGTCAAGAGTTCAGCTGCTAACCAAAAGATTGGCAGTTCAAACCCACCAGCTGCTCCCTGGAAACCCTATGAGATAGTTCTACTCTGTTCTGTAGGGTCCCTATGAGTCAGCATTGCCTTGATGGCCATAGATTTGGTTTTTTTGGTTTTTTTTTAATTTTTGCTGTTAAGTAGACTCTGACTCATGGTGTCCCGTGTGTCAGGGTAGAGCTGTGTTCCATAGGGTTTTCAATGGCTCATTTTTCTGAAGTAGATTGCCAGGCCTTTCTTCTGAGGGCCCTCTGGATAGACACAAACCTCCCATCTTGCAGTTAGGAGCCAGATGCATTATCGTTTGCACCACCCAGGGACGCTGGCATAACTATAGCAAATATCAAAAACCAGGAAATCGACATTGGCACAATGACTGTGTATAGTGTTATGCTATCTGATCACACGGGTAGATTCACATAACCAGTATAGCAATAGAGACATCTTTTCAAAGTTAAATAGATCACACTAATCCTACTTCCTCTATATAAAACAGTTTAACAGCTTTCCATTTTACTTAGACTAAAACCCAAACTCGTTGCCCTGGCCTGCCTCACCCCTGCCCTCCTCCCTTCCTCACGCTGTGCCTTGAACTCCTAGCTTTCTGTGCTCCAGCTTCACTACCTTCTTTCATTTCCCCAAATCAGCCAACCTTGCCCTCCTTCATCCCCCTTCACAGGCTCTGCCCTCCTTCCGAAATACTCTTTCCCTGCCTCTGAGCTTTCAGCTCACACATCATCCCCAGATCACCCCATAGGATATCTAAGCAGCTTCTCAGCACCTGACTTTTCTTCTCATGGCTCACACCAGATTTTGCAATTAGATATGCCTTTGTTTGCACATTTGCTTTCTGTATTTCTCCTTCACCACGCAATAAACTCCACCAGGGAAGGTAAAATGTAAGTCTTCCTCATCGTCCGCCCTCCCACCCAGCAATGCTGTTGTTAGGTGCCACTGAGTCAATTTCGACTCATAGCAACCCCAGGTGACAGAGTAGAACTGTCCTACAGGGTTTTTTTGGCTGTCATCTTTATAGGAACAGATCGCCAGGTCTTTCTCCTGCAGAGCTGCTTGGTGGGTTCAAACCATCAACCTTTTAGTTAGCAGCCAAGCACTGAACTGTTGCACCACCAGGGCTCCTTCCCACCTGGCATAGAGCATGTTGTTTATCCAGCCTAATGGATAAATGAATGAATGAGGTGGGACAAAAAGAAAACGGGGGTGGAGATTAGTAAAACGGGAAAGGAATAGCCACAGTCTGCGACATTCTGAGAGATTTTCAGACTATCTCCATGGAAGGCTAGAGAGGGATTAAGTGGACCTCAAGTTGCTTGCCTCTGCAGTATGGGCCCCCTCCTGTGTGTATATAATTCTAATTAATACTAATTGAAATTGAATGTGTGTCAAGGGGAAAATTGATCTTTTTCACTTGCATACAACTCCTGAACATCATGTCTGAAAGGCACAGTTCCTCATTTTAACACAGACCTCTGTTTTCAATACATCAGTGAGGAAGCTTTATTATTAGTCTGCGGATATAATCCTTTTCCTGTCCTTCAAAAGGACAAGGCTGTAGTGTCCTTCATGTCCCTACTACCCAAAGCCATGTAATTCCCAGCTATGAAGCCCAAGGAGACTTGGTGACATAGTGGATTTAAGAGCTTGACTGCTAACCAAAAGGTCGGCAGTTTGAATCCACCAGCTTCTCGTTGGAAACTCTATGAGGCAGTTCTACTCTGTCCTATAGGGTCACTATGAGTCAGAATTGACTCAATGGCAACAGGTTTGTTTTTGGTTTTTTTGGTGAAGCCCAAACGTCATCCATAATGCCCAACTTGGATAACTCCTAAAAATAGATATGCCGGACATCTCTAAAAAAGGGAGGAGGATTAATAAAATAGAAAAAGAACATACATGACTTGAAAACTTTTGAGGGTCTCTTTGAAGTAAAACTAGACTAAACAGAAAGAGGCTTTCAGTGGGAACTGGTTTCCAGGCCCAGCTCTGCTCCCAGCTAGCAAAGGCCAGTTATGTCACCTGTCTTAGTCTGTTTCCCAGTCAGGAAGACAAAAGAGTTAGGTTCCAGGCTAAAAGCCCTCGTAGTCCTTACAATTTATGAAGCTAATTCTCATCCTAAAGTTGTATTTATAAGCTGCCATGTGACTAAGAACAGAAAGGGAGAGAGAGACAGAGAGAAGGAAAGAAAGAAAATCCACGCCCTATTAACTGCTGCCTGATGACTCTTTTTGAGCAGGTAGGTAATCTCTTTTGAATAAAGAAAACTTCCTACTTATTTGTTGCCTCACTGTAGCATGCGGTATGCCGTTTTGTTCCTATCTTGCTAAAAGCTCCTCTTATAGAAATTGCCCGATCTATTAGTATATCTTAATTACCACATCTTGTGCTGCTTTTAGCCTCTAGTGGGGCAAAATTGCCATGATTTACGCTTTGCCAACAATGATATTTTTACATTAGTGAGCAATTAAAGAGCCCAACAACACTCCTGGGACCTTCAAAAAACCATAGGACTGTCATCATTTTGATTTGTATCTACTCTAATTGTATTTACAGAAAACTGATAAAAGAAGAATACTGGGTCAAAATGTTTATGGAACCCACAATAAATGTAAAAAGAGGAGCATTAGCACTTCACATTTACTGTAGAAGCAAAGTATAAAGACAGGGAGGGTGATTTCAGACGACGTCACGTCAGGGTGATGCGCAGTGTCAGGTGTTAGATTTGTCAACCCAAGAAATTCAGATGAAAGAGATTTCACCCCAAGGTGAAGCTTCCATCTTCTGTGAGTCCTGTCTAACAGGGTGACAGGTGAACTTGGTCTTTACCTGGTGAGGGGGAGCAGCATTCCTTTACACTTGAAACAGTGTGGGGACCTGTTAACAAAAATGCCCACTGAGGATAAAATGGCCAAAAAAAAAAAAAAAAAAAAAAAGCAAAGGTCTGCCAGCACTGAGCAGAGTCAAAGGCAGGAATCACTGCCTCCCCTCTCTAAGCCATAGGCTATTCAGAATCAATCCTTCCAATTCAACAGATTTACTCCTCATGCTTTTGAGATCCAAGTCTTGGCATATAAGATTTATTTCTATCTCCCTTCATGTGTTTACTTTTATTTTTCTCTGAGCAATATCTCTATCCTCCACATTTGCTATCAAAACCTTACTTCATTAGGCAGAAAAACCCTCTATGATAGCTAAGAATGATAGTAGAAAAATGATAGCAGATTAGAATATGAGTCTTTCAATTTAAATCTTTTGGAGCTACCAATATTTAACAAAAAGTTGGTAGGAATCTAAACTTTTATACTTGTCCTAAAGTCACAGAGGCTTCCCTGGGCCAGCAGCACCAACACCAGGGTGTTAAAAATGCAGAATCTCCCCCTCCTCCACACCTCCTGAATCAGAATCTGTATTTTTAACAAGGTGCTCAGGAAATTCATGTGTGTGTTAATGTTTCAGAATCACCGTGATTAAGCGTTAGCAGAGACTAAGAGAAGTCCCTGGATGGTGCTCGACCACTAACCAAAAGAATAAACGTTCTAGAATCTACCCAGAGGTGCCTTAGAAGAAAGGAGGTCTGGCAATTTACTGAAAAAAATCAGCCACTGAAGACCTTATGGAGCACAGTTCTACTTTGACACACACAGGGTCACCAAAAGTTGGAGTCAACCTGATGACAGCTGAGTTAGAGACAGACCAGGAAGTCGATGTGTTCATCATCAAACTCTAATTGTGACACCACAAGATCCTGGGCTCTATTTAAAAAAAAAAGGAAGAAAGAAAGAAAAGGAAAGCTTGATAAAGTTACGTCTCAATATTCCTCTTTTCCAAATTTACCTTAAAATAAATCAAGTCTCCACTTCCAAATTCACAGTGGATATTCATTCCACATTTGGGGCCTGCAGAGAGCATAGCAAACGTTCATTCCAAGTCTATTGCTTTAATAAAGCAATCTTACAGATGGCCCTCTGCCTGGAAACAGCAAGATGTGGCAGGTGGTTTCATTATAGCTTGAAAGTTTGCATTTAAATAATCAAGTCTCAGTGTCTATAGGGTAAGACTTCTGACAGCATTTCAGAATGAGATTTGAGGGCCCCGTAGATTAAGCAGCAGTCAATGTCAGTTCACATGGGGATTTCTAGAGAAATGATGAAGCAGCCGTCAAATCTAGTCTCATCTCTGTATCTCCCACTCCCTCTTCTACATATAGGTGTTCTCACACCAAGTCAGAGTAGACTGAAAGGCAACTGGTTGGTTTGGTTACACCGGTGTCAGTGGGGGACACATGGAACATCCTCCTTTGCACTCCTGTATCAGACAGTATTCTAACAGCACGCAAAAGCACATTAATACGGGGCGGGGTGGGGGGGATGTCGACTTTGTTTCTACCTTCCCAAATAGCGCTACTACTCCAGTAAAGTTTGATTTTCATTTTTTAAAATTTAATTGTTTTTAATCAGCACTTTTGTTTACAATTCCTTTTAGAAACTACAAAAAATTACAGAGTATTGGAGCATCTGAAGAAATATAGTTAACTAAGATATAAGGAGTAATTCTGGGGAGAGTAAGAATTGGTGGCGGAACAGATTAAATGAGCATAAACATACAACAGCCTTTTCTTTCTTTTTATTATTTTTTTCTTTTCCTTGCCTTATCTGTGAAGATCCATTGCTAATTAAGAATTAAAGAAGCATTTGGTTGGGATGCGGGTAATTGGTCATACATGCAATCAAGCTTTTGCTATCATCCACGTTAGTGATTTAATACGTGGCATTATTAAGAAGATCTTCTCAGGTTCCCAGAGATAAGGCATGTTAAAGGACGCTCACCTCTTGACTAGCCTGGTAATCAGAGAATACAAAGTTTGTGTAATTATCTAAGAGCCACTACTGTGGGCTTTTTAATGCTTCCTCTACTGTTTATTCTTCTAATTTAGTGCGTTTTTTTTTTTTTTTTTTTTTTTTATTTCCATATGTTTTCCATTAATTTTAACCACAGCATTCCAGGGAGGCAGATGTATTTTCTCCATTTTCTAAATGTGTTACCTGAAGCATTTCTCCTAGGTAGTGTCTTTCTATGACAAAACAGGGACCAGTATTCACTTTAACAGTCGCCTAACTCACTGCATAGTACTGAACATTGGTAGTCCTTCCAGTTGCTTCTATATTTTACTATGATGGGGTTCCCTTTAGACTTCTTAGCCCTTTATTGCGATGCTATTGACTATTGCCACTATCTAGTAAAGACTACGGGTCTATCCTAATATTTGGGAAATTGGAGTAGAGAAAATAGAGCTCCAGAGATAAGTAGATACCCATGCTGTTATCAACAAACCCCCTAGATCCATAGTACAATATCTGGAAGCATCTTGAAGATAGTTATTAACTGTCTTCTACTTAAAGGACTCTGGGTAAAAACATGCCTTTTCTAAGTAGCACATTCCAAGTCTAATACTTAAAACTATATGCTGTCTAAAAGAGTTTATCTTCTTCCCCACAGAGAACAATAAATGTGTCTCTACTGTTTCAGAGATAGGGAATAATTTACCAAATCAGAACATTCTGTAAAAGAAACCGTTTTGCTTTGATGCGCTTGTGTAACTGCCACTGACTTTAATAAGAATTACACACATCTGTCATTGGGCAGAATCAACCCTATTATTTATTAAAGCTGAAACCCACCATTTACCATAAAACCTGCTCCTAGTCAATAATTAATGGATATAAGACTCACAGATCTGTGGTTCATACTCTATCTTTATGACGAGTAAAACATGGTGATGAAGGAAAATGAGCCAGGGGGAAATTTCCTGGGGCTGGAAGCATTCCCCCTGGTTTCCACGGCCACATAACTAGATTTTCCATCTTTGATGATTAAAAGGGTAACAGATAGTGTCTGTGATTGTTTCTTTGCTATCGCACAATCTGTTATAGCAAGTAATATGAGTTCATTTGATTCATTAGTATAAATTAACTGTTTTCTATGTAGTAAAATTAGCTGAGGATATGGTAAGGTCATCAGGTCAAGCTGTCTGTCCTTAAGGAACCTGTATCCCTGAACTCCATCCTTGCTACTCAAAGTGTGGGTCGGTGGATCAGAAGCATTGGCATCAGCTAGGACTTGTCAGAAATAGGGACCCGTGGAGATCGACTGGATCAGAAACCTGGGGTGACCCATCTATATTTTAACCAGCCCTCATGAGACATTGATACTCACTAAAGTTTGAGACACACTGATGTAAACTATTTCTACAACCTTCTGAAATAAGGAGATAAAATAATTATCAGCTGAGAGCGGATGGGAAGGTAACAGTGTTTTTATTTTTCTTCTTTTCTTTGCAATTGTGTACTCACTGTCATAAAATTATATTACTTTTGTCATATGGACTATGATTACTTTCATAATTAAACATTATCATCCTTTTTTATTAATTTCATGGATCATATTTCACGGTAGAATTATCCTGTTTGGTTTGGAAAGAGATTGCTTTGCATGTTTAACCACATTCTCTTTCTGCTGTTTAATCAAGGATTTCTGCTCTTTAAACTCTAGGTATTTATTACATCTTAATTTATTCTGATATTTTCATTGAAAACCAATAAAATATATAAAATGAAACACTCAGAAGACTTCTGTAATTGTTTTCTTAATTTCTCTATTATCTACTTCTACTTTACTAGTATGAAGAACTACTGAAACATCTTCTTCTGTTTTTTTGGTACAATTTTTTCAATAGGAGGAGATTGTGCTCATTTTTTACTATGTCCCAGGTCTTCTGATACTCAACAAGCATTGCTATCTGTTCTTCGAGTGTGAAGGTGGGTAAAAGCTACTGGTGTCAGTACACAGCCAGACAGTGCATAAAAATGTCTGATGATACAATTTATCTGCTGGACTAAAATACGTTTCATAGGATGGAAGAAATAACTCTTTTAGTGCTGCGTTCTCAGTGCATACTACATTCAAGCTTCCTAAAACTCTCTCTTGTGACATAGTCCATATTTTGATGATGGATAACTTATCTCCAACAGTGCTGTAAAGTGATTATTAATCCGTTAGCATCTGCCTGATGGGGTCTTCTGTGGTTTTAAAAAACTTAAGAACCATTTCCACCCTGTTGGAGCCATTCTAATCTTTCTGAAACCTTCAGTGTGGGACCTCCTGTATGTTACTCTATTTCTTTATTAATTTAAGCTGACTGCCAAGACTTCTCAGCACCACACAAAGTCTAGTGCCAGAACCACAGAAGGAACCACCTGTCATGGTTATGAAAGAGACTGTTACTGTGCTCATAAATGGGACAGATCAACAGTGGCCATACGGGTCCTGCATGCTCCAAGTCTCAAAGGCCAGAACAATTGTAGGATCACACCAAATCACAGGATTTCAGAGATTCAAGGAACCTCTGAGATCACCTAGTCCAGATAATGTTCATCATTTTTGGCAAGAAAATCTAATCTCAAAAAAAAAAGTGAACAACAAAACTCTTAGGAACATACATGGAAACAGACAAAAGTGGCTTTCTCTGTCTGAAGAGAGAAGCGGGTGAGAGCCACCCTATTTGTCCCTGTTCTTGGCTGCAATACTTCTACACACCTCCACAGAACCACTGGTATCCAGCTGGAGCTCAGAAATCGCTGATTTGGTCCAATTCCTTGTACCCTCCACTATCGCCATTGAGTTGACTCCAACTTACAATGACCCTACAGGACAGAGTAGAACTGCCCCATAGGGTTTCCAAGGAGCAGCTGGTAGTTTCAAAACTGCTGACCTTTTGGTTAACAGCCGATCTCTTAACCACTGTGCCACCTTACAGATAAGAAAACTGAGGCCTAGAAGAGCTACATAACTTGCCTTCAAACCTCAAAGATTATTAATAACAGAATTTGGCCAATTTCTAGGTATCCTGACTCACAACCCATGAATTTTCTACTAAATTGTACAAAAGCAGAAGCTGGCTAAGGAAAGCCAAATGGAAATACAATAAGACCAGCAAAGTTCTTCCTAAAATAGCTGGGGCTAATTATAGGTTCCATCTCTCCCCTCAGGCAAAACCGGATTATAATAAAAATGAAAATAATGGCCAAGGAGGTGAAACCAAAAGAGAATGTCTCCCTGCTCTGAACGTAAGTGAGACTGGGGCAAGAATCTAACAGATCCCAAGAATAAACAGAAATGAGTCAGCCTTGTCTTGATAAATAATTACCTTCAAACAGTGGGGTAGAACACAGTATTAACTAGAAAGAAAGGGAAAAAAACTGTTTTGGAGGAAAGAGATCTAATTCTGGGAGAAGACACTGGGGAAAAAAAAGTAAAGTAAATATTACTTCCAGAGAGATAAGAAAAGAAATCCTATCCAGTAAATAAGAACCTTGTGCTGTAAAAAAAAAAAACAAAAAAAAAAACAACAGAGAAATTAAAATAAAGTTAAGAGATCTCCTAGAAAGTAAAGTACAAAGATCAAAGAATACAAAATAGGTGAGAAAAGATAAGTAGGAAGAACAATCCCGGGAGTATAACATCCAAATAATAGGAGTCCCAGAAAGAAAGAACAGAAAGACAGAGAAAGGAAATCATCAATAAAATAATAAAAATAATTCAGGAAAATTTTCCAGCTGACGGGCATGTTTTTCTGAAAAAGCCGTACAAAATGCCTAGCACAACAGATGAAAATAAACACATACGCTAAGTACTTACATGCTTATGAAAATCTATCAATTGAGATAAAAACTTCTAGAGAGAAATAAAAAATCACATAAATAGGATATGACATTAAAATGACTTTAGACTACCTGATGTTAGACAAGAATAAAATGGTTTCAAAATGTTGAAAAACATGATTTCCAACCTAGAAATCCATGCCAACACAAATTATTAATATTTATAAATATAATGAAGACATTTCAGACATGAAAATTTAAAAAAAAAATTATCTCCCATGAGGTTTTTCTCTGGAAGCTACTGGAGGAAGTGTTCTACCGAAATGAAGAACTAACATGAGTAAGGGAGATAAGGGACACAGGGAATGGGATACAGGAGAGAGACCAAGGGAATCATTAGGATGGAGGTAATGGGTACTCCCAGGATGACTAACTGTACAAGCAGTCCAGACTGGTTCTGGAAGGGGCTTCTTCAAGATGATATTAAAAGACTCGCTGGTGTCAACAGATGTTCTGAAAGGAGATTTAGACAACTGGCAGAGAATCTGTGTTGAATTAGTGACAAGTACACAGATAATTAAGCAAATAAAAGTTTAGCAGTGGGAAAGTAAATCAGGTTTACTACTAGGTCATAATAGTATAAATCATGAATGCTGATCTAATTAAAATTATGAATAGCTACATTAGGAGGATTAGGGATGGAAGTGAACATGTCTGCATGCACATGTGGCTCTGTGTGTGTGTGTGTGTGTGTGTGTGTGTGTGTGTGTGTGTGTGTGTAGGCAAAATGGGGGAATGAGCAAAATCCTCATCTTCCACAAAGCTGTATCCCTAAAACTGAAAAATGAATAAATATCAATGTAAACATGTTGATTACAAATAAGGTAGTAAATATCAAAAGGATCACCTCAATCACTGAAAACAGTTACCTGTGGGGGATAATAATTATAATAGCAATAGCCAATGCTCATATAGTACTTACAACATTTCAGATGTTATTTTAAGTACTATACTCATTTTATCTTCAAAACAACCCTGTGGGAAAGGTATTATTATCCCTATTTTACTAATAAAAACACTGAGGCTATATGGTCACATAATAGAAAATGTCAAGCCAGATTTGGGACCTAAGTAATCTCCTTTGGATTTCCTGCCTTCACCTCAGCATTTCTTACAAAGGAAGACATGGGGCCGGGAGCTGGGCATACTGTTTACAACCATTGTAGAACTAGGAGACTCTTTATTATGTACAGCTACAACTTTGATCTTTAAAAATAGCCCCCAGAAACACTTCATCAGAAGATTAAATTATTATCTTGCCATTTTTTGGTGTGGACAATTTGCCTCAGAATCACAGTAAATCTGGGGGGCGGAGGGTGTTTGTTGTGGTAGTATTGAGATAGACTGAAGGATTCCTTGGCCAGGTGAAAACTCAGTCTACCCCAATCTTGGTAGCTCTGGGAGGTAAATGGTCTAAGGTGGAAAGCCCCACCCCTGGGACTGCAAGTGGCAAGGAGAAGCTGTCCAAATGTGTAGACCCAAAAGGGAAAGACACTTGGGAATACTGCCTTGCGGCCACGTACGACAAACTGGCACACACCTCTACAATATTTGCATTCTGTGTCAACACTTCATTCCCATAGGTTGAACCAACACCTGTTTAAGCCTGAGAAAGTTTAAGCATTTGAAGAAAATTAATTTGCATGAAAATGAGGCAAAATATTTTAGCCTCAATAAGTGTGTTTGCTTTCTTCAGTTGTGCCTGAGTTTACTTACAAAAATTATCTCCATTCTATATGAAATGAGTAGATGAGATATTCGAAGACATCCTTGTTAAAAGTAATAGATTTTTAATTTAACATCAAAGATGATACGTTGATACAAATTTTTGAACAGCAAATAAATTACCCCCTTAGTAATTTTAAAGACATTTTCCTGAATCTTTGGTCTACTCAGAACAAGTATGTGTGAAGGAAGTCTAGGGTCTGGAAACTAGATTTAAAAAAAAAAAGAAAGATTTTTGGAGTAGATACAAATACTGAATACCATAGTGAACTGGTTAATCTGAATGACAAAGCAGAAATCCAAATAAAATTAAATAATTAGAGCTTTAGATTTATGGCTGCCAAAAGGGCAAATTCAGCAAGAAACTCATAGACTCCCTTCTTGTATTTCTAATAATTGGAATAGTCAATACTCTAAGAATGCTTATCATGAACTGGACACTGATCTAGTTGCTTTACAAGTATATCGACTCATCCATTTCTCACAAGTAGCTTATGAGATGGGTACTACTAATATCTTTCCCATTGTATTGAAGGCTGCATGAAAAAATCAGCTGGGATTATGAACCAGTGTTATCCAGCTTGGGAGTCAGGAGTCTTAGCCATTGCACTGTTGAGGAGGAGGTTTGCTTTTAATGGAAGAGCTTGAACCTCATGAGAAAATCGAAGAAAATGAACGTTCAAGGCCTATGCTTGCAATCCCTCATCAAGGGTTTGCTGGACCCATATTTAAGTCATTTACAATTATATTCCTTGTTTCACTTTATTAACAACTTCAAGAAACATGAGGAGAATCCTCATTTTAAGCCAGCAAATTATTATAATAGGTCGATAACCAAAGCGTACACATGTCTATTCCTATTTAATAAATTAGCTAGTAGGGTTTTTTGTTTCTGTTGTTGTTGTTCTTGGTGGTATTTCTTTCTGGGATATTAGAATGATACAGTCTGGAGAACTGAGCGTGGTAGAATAGACAGATCAAGTCCTTTGTAAATTAGGCTAACTTCGGTCCAAATCTCAGCTCTTCCACTGGCTGGCTGTATATTATGGGGCAAGTTCCTTGACTACCTTGAGTCTTAGAGGTTAATAATAAATTTATCTGTTTTGTGAAGAAAATTGTATACAGTGACTGGCATAAAGTTTGTGCTCCACAAATGCTAGCCTTCCTTTATGACTGGTGGTGTTTATTATCAGGATATACTTTGCTACGACTCAAGAAATAGCCCAAATCTGAGAGCAAAAATTATCTGTGAAATAGTTTCCCTTTGTGTGGTTAAACCAGAGCTCAGAACTCAAGAGGGAAAAAAGGTGGTCTTCAGAGATTCACTTCAGAAGGGAGGTCTTCATTTTATTGATTTTATTCTAGTCATGTTGATACAAAAAGATCAAAGTTAACAGAAAATGTTGCCTGTATTTGTCCTCAGATTACACTTGCATGAATTAGTTAATAAGCATAATTTTGGAAATAATGGGAGGAATAGTGTACTACCTGAGGGAAAATTCACTCAGAATGAGAGATGAGACAAGACTGGTAAATAGTAGACATTTTACAGATCTCTTAATACCTTTCATTGTCCAGAGACATTCCCAGAATGATGGCTAAAACCTAGAGGCCATAGCTGAAAATTTCAAGTTAAAGACCAAGGTACTATGAACAAAACGATCCCGCAGTGCTATGATAGATTCTCCAAGATGATGAAATGGGTTTCGGGTGGTAAGTGATTTTCTCGATACAAGGCAGTAACAGAAATGTTTCCCCTAGGACTGTGGTTTCAGAGGACAGATTAAATCCACCTTCCTTTTTTTTTTTTAAAAAAAAAAAAAAAGTCTATATATGCTTTAACCTTTAAAAAGTAAGAATCGTTGAACCTTTACCACATCCAGTTGCTATGCAAAGCCCTGTACATATTTGTAAACATCATTTAATTCTTACAAACAGGCCTAGGAGGGAGTTACTACTCCCACTATTTTCTGATGAAGAAACTGAGGGACAGAAGTTACATAACTTGCCCAAACAAAACATCTCTCAGGTGGCAAAGTACTCTACTTACCAGTCTAACACCACAGCCAATGAGCTTAACTGCAGCTTAATTCAGATGGTTGATTTATGTCTCAATGTATTTTGTATTTCTTCATTTTCTAGCACAATGCCTTGCATGTAATTGTCTAGTAAAAAGTTAATATTCCTCCCACAAGACCCATGTGAAAATGGACCCATGAGAGAATTAACATTTTAAATCATCATTAGCCATCAACCCTACAGCAGCTTAACTTATCAGCTTAACCTAGCGAAGAGCAAGGGTCTGAGGAGCTAAGATGAAGGAAAAGTCAAATTTGATAGGAGAAAGGAAGACAATGTCCATGGTAGGGAGTACTCCCTGTTGGGGACACAGTTATGGGGTAACTTTGGTGCTCAGTCAAGAAGATAATAATTCAGATGGGAGAAAAAGATACTAAGCCCGTCCCCCATTCACATAACTACTACAGGATCCCTCATGATACTGTAGGGTGGCCCTATCCTTTGGCTACATTTGATGATTGGGGAGCACCACACCTAACCATATCAGACTCCAACCCCTTCACGTGATTTGGAGAACCGAGGCTACTATGGTCAAGTCAGATCCCTCTCCAGAAGATAAAGTGTTATGGGTTGAATTGCATCCCCTCAAAAGATACACTGAAGTTATAACCCCTGGAACCCGTGAACATGACTTTGGTTGGAAATAGGAACACTGAAGACGCTATCAGTTAATCCTGATCCAAAACAAGTGGTTTCCTCATAAAAAAAAAAGATGCACAGAGACAGACATAGAGGGAAAGCAGCCGTGTGAGGACAAAGCAATGCTGCAGCTGCAAGCCAAGGAGCAGCTGAGGCTACCGGAGGACCCCCAGACCCAAACCCAACCCACCGCTATTGAGTCGATTCTGACTCACAGCAACTCCATAGGGTTTCTGAAGCTGTAAATCTCTATGGAAGCAGACTGCCACGTCATTCTCCCATGGAGCTGCTGGTGGTTTTGAACTGCCGACGTTTCGGTTAGCGGTCAGTCACTTTAACCACTATGCCCCCAGGGCTCCTTACCAGAGGCCAGAAGAGACAGAAAAAGAAAAAAAAAAAAAACAGCTGTTACTCTAGAGCCTTTGGAGAGAGCATAGTCCTGCCAACAACCTAAATTCAGACTTCGAGCTTCCAGAACTGTGAGAGAATACATTTCTGTTTTTATAAGTCACCCACTTAGTGGCACTTTGTTATGGAAGCCCTAGGAAACGAATACGGGAAGATTTAAGATACATAAATCAAGAGGTGCTATCCTCTTCGTTTCTACACAACATAGTGGAATAAGCTGCCCCACAGTGAGAGAAGAATCGAACCCACAGAGAGAGGAGACAGAGAATGAAACTCCTGCAGACACACAAATGCCAGGTCCTAGATCCTACAGCTGATACAGACTGTCCTGTCATGGCTTGGTGTTGCTCAGACTGGTTCATAAATCCCTGTCTTGCTTAACCTAGTTAAAACTGGCTTTTAGTTGCACACAACTCAACCAGAGGAGCAAACACTGTGATATCATACTTTGGGCTTAATCCCTTTTGTTTTTTCCAAGGCACTCAAAAGTGTTGCTTTTCATGATGTTCATCTTATGCTATATTTGTATGTGGCTCATCTTACTATCCAACTTTAACTCTTACTAGAGTGCAAAATAAAATCCCATTTCGAGATTTTTTTATAGCAGTTAGCCTACCCTATTACAGGAATTGACTTATCCAAAGTCACAGAGCTAATTGGAAGCAGACCCAGCGCTGAGATGAAAATCTTGTTTTTACTTGTTCAATGCAGCCTTCTCAAGACACTATATTAGTTTGTAAGGAATGTATAAAGGTGAAAGTGAGTAATTAAACTTCTGTTTCCATCTAAATGAATGCTTTTGACTAAACCAGCATGCTTAAAAGGCAGTGGTATTACATGACAGATTATACAAACAAACGAAAAGCCTGCCGTAATCTGTGCAACATTAAATGAGTAAAGGAAAAATCATTGCCTTCAGCTCAGGCAGCATTTCACATTAGTTTAATTAAACACTCACGTGAGAGCACATACAAACATACACACACACATCTCCCTAAACAATCACAAATCTAAATCTGAGATTCGCTCTGCCGAGACAGCCAGCTGATTTGAAATAAAATAAAATTTCAAATGGCTTCTGTCAGAAATGAAAAAGAACAAAAGGGAAAAGAGACAAGTGGCTACATTTATGGAATATAAAATGTGATTTAAGCCCTCAAGTGCTGAAGCACCTTATTTTTAGCCTTAAAATTCACGGAGGACCGATTTTGGTTTTCACTGAGCACACGCTATAGGTAAGGAAGCTGTCTTTAGTGGGACTGCTGACTTGTATCTACCTCTGGAGTTCTGCTTTAGTTGTTTTAGGATTCAAACGTTTAAAGACGGTATCAAAATTATTTCCCAAAACAGTACCTGCAGCCATTATCTGGAAAATAACTAATACTCTTGATGCAATTTTTCCAAATGGTTTTCTTAAAGTATAGAAGATGGAGAGGTGCAGGTAAGGGTAGAAACTCCGATTGAAATCAAGGTTCAATTTGCTCTAGAAATAGCAAATAATCTATCTGGCTAGACAAAAATACGTTGTTTTTTTAAATTCTGTAATATAACCTTAAGCTAATAATCTACCCTTTATACACCTTGTATTAATTCCCATTACCCCCTTTTTTTCCATCCCCTCCTCTTCACTCTTCACAACCACATAGCTCAGAGAGGCCAGAGAATCTTCCTAATAGTTGGAATGCTAAAACCGTTTTACCTTGGGTGGTTGGTAGAAAGGAGATGCTGATGAGAATTCCTTTCTTCTCTAAGGAAAATGAAACCTCACATCCACCTTCACCCCCACCCCCACAGAAGAAGAGTGTTTGGCTATTACCATCCTGTTTCATCAACTCCATTTCTTCCTGTTTCAAGCACAAAAGTAATTACAGGCCCAGCAATAAATATCGCATTTTTTTACCTTGACAGAAAGCAGGAATGATACAAGGGTTTAACGGTATTATTCATTATCCACGTTGTACGCATTCTTTTCTGCCACTATTGGAGTTTTGTGTTCATTTTTTACATGCAGTTATTTTCGTATTAGCTTTAACCTAATGGTGCCTGTGGAATTTGAGTGTTTTTAGAACACATTCTATTTTCCATGCCTGGGAGTCCATCGAAAAACCTTAAAACACTCTTACAAATCTACTTAAGTGTTATTTATCACTAGACATCAAGAAAGTGAAATGGAGATAGATGAAACATCTCCTGGATTTCCACTCAGATTTTCTGGGGCTAGATGCCAGCTTCTTTACTCTGGACTTTGGTCTTCAGTTACTTTTCAACATAACTGAAATGACATTGGTTGGTGTTGTTGGGAAGAAAGGGTGGCTAAAGTTATGATGAGTTCCCTTATAATTTTTCTGTATTTTCTTCCTCAAATCAAAAAAGGACTAAAGAATAATAACTATCAGAGGCATAATTTAGTTTCCTAAGCTTTAGACAGACACCAAATCAGGGAATGAGAAAAATTTTAAGGCCAAAAGGCGAAGTCTATTAAGCAACAGTCTGTGTGAAGATAACTGGTTTGGAAGTCCCATTTCATTGTCCTCCATCAGATAGCTGGAAAGCCTTTCCCTTTGGCTCTCTGAGGCAGGAAGGCATCATGATACACCAGGAAAAACTAGATGAAGGATTAGAGACCTGGGTTCTTCTCCTGGGTCTTTCTGTCCTTCAAGCTGTGTAATTTGGGGGAATTAACTCCACTTCTCTTGATTTCCAATCCTCACCTATAAAATTCTGCATCTCTGTATGAATGACTATTCAGGATGGAGGTCGTGACCTCCTGCAGTTGCAGGAGCAAGTGGAGTCACAGCCCCCAATGAGATTAGTGGGTGACAGAAGTTTCTGCTTTCATCACCAGATCAAAAGCAGCCCACGCCAAGAGTTCATGTGACCTGCCATTAAACATTATTACTGTCCCAAGCTTGATGTCTTCAATGGATGCCTGTGACAGGCTTGAAATCAGCAAATGAGAGTTGGAGGAGGCAGAAAGGAAGCGTGAAAAGTTAGTTAATTCTGAATCCTGGATTTTTCCCCTTTATTCCTCTCTTAATGAGTCTTACAAATCACCTAACCTCTTTACTACCAAAGCCACCTCCTTCTCCTCCTACCTCCTTCCACTTTGAACTAATGTGGTAAACTATTGTATGAGTGGCTTTATTTTTTCTGTGATAAGCCTATTAAAATTTAAGTGCAGAAAGTTGAAGTGATTTTTTTCTCCTTAAATTGTCCATATAGCTTAAGGCTAGGCTGCAGCTGTCAGTTCTCCTGAAGATTCAATAAAATTAATCCTAAAAGACCTTATAGACATTGCAAAGTTTGATGCAGCATTATATTTCTTGATAAAAATAATAATAATAATAATGTGGGTTGTGAGCTGAGTTCGGAATCAATGCTAAACTTGAGCAACATATCCAAAGAGAGCAGGGGAAGGAGCCTGGGGCCTCTCCACACTCACCATTTCAAGGCTAACTGATGGGAGGGATTGAGTCTGTGGCAAGAATGACTCTACTGAGGAATAAAAAAGGCCCTGGAGAAAGATGAGTGAAGTGACTTTGAGTTAAACATAGAAGAAGGCAACGTCTTGATTGGAGATGCCAATAACCAGTTGCCATCAAGTTGACTCTGACTTATGGTAACCCCATAAACGTCACAATAGAACTCTGCTCCATGGGGTTCTCAAGGGTTGATTTTTCAGAAGTGGATCACCAGGCCCTTTTTTCCAAGTATCCTCCGGATAGACTCAAACCTTCAAGTTTTTGGTTAGCAGCTGAGTGTGTTAACCGTTGGCACCACCCAGGGACTCTCAGGAGATGCCAATAGATGTGTTGAACCTATCTTCTTAAACTGACTTCAGAGGAGACTAGTGTTATTAGTCAAATGTTTAGAATCCTAGAATTCTAACTAGAGAAGGGACATGGGTGGCTACTTTGTCCTGCTCTTCTTCTGGCTAGTGACCATCTGAGAGCCATGAATGGCTGGGACTTCTGGCAACCACACTCTTGGAAACAGGAGCCAGAATCCATATGTCCGGACTCCTAGCTCAGTGTCCTTTCCACAAAACCATGTGTCCCTAATCTCAAAACATAATTCAGCATCTAAAAACAACTGGAACATCTAGTAGATTTCAAACAACAAGTGACTTTGAAAATATGTTCAATTTTATTTAAAATCTTACTTGCTAATCAGGAACAGATTTTTCAAATTTTTTTTTTCTTTTTTTGCAAAATTATAGCTTTTAGTTTGGATTTTTAAGCTTTCTTTATGTGGACAGGGATGACCTTACTCTCTTCACTTTGGTGGTTGAGGTGAACAACTAGTCCAGTCAAGAGGGTTTTGTTGTTCTCCTTCTCTTGTAGAAGATTATAGCACAGTGGCTTTCACACCTGTGGCTACCTTCTTCCTGCATGCATCTGGGATTTGTCAAATGCTATTGCCAACTTAAAGCTTTATAGTGGCCTATGATGGCTGGCTGTGAACCTGAACCTGAGACAAGAAAATTAAAACCGTTCACATTATGGTTAATGTCAAATCATCAAGAGAATCTTCATTCTTAGAGTAAACACAGTGATTCATGAAAATGGCCCACTTATCTGGAATAATTTTACTTGGACCCACAATCAACGCCCATAGACGCAGCAGTCAAAAATCAAATAATGTATTGCATTGGGCAAATCTGCTACAAAAGACCTCTTTAAAGTGTTAAAAAGCAAAGATGTCACTTTGAGGACTAAGATGCACTTAACCCAAGCCATGGTATTTTCAGTTGCCTCATATGCATGCAAAAGCTGGACAATGAATAAGAACTGATGCCTTTGAAGTATAGTGCTGGCAAAGTATATTGAATATACTATGGACTGCCAAAAGAACAAACAAATCTGTCTCGGAAGAAGTACAGCCAGAATGCTCCTTAGAAGCGAGGATGATGAGACTTCGTCTCACATACTTTGGACATGTTATTAGGAGGAACAAGTCCCTGGAGAAGGACATCATGCTTGGTAAAGCAGAGGGTCAGCGAAAAAGAGGAGGACCCTCAATGAGATGGATTAATACAATGGCTGCAACAATGGGCTCAAACATAACAATTGTGAGGATGGTGCAGGACCAGGCAGTGTTTCGTTCTGTTGTACATAGGCTCACTATGAGTCAGAACCAACTTGACAGCCCCTAACAACATCTGGCATCAGGTCAGTGATACGTAAATCTAGAAGTAGAATTCAATATCAGTATTTTAATCCTCTCTTTTTCAAAGCAAAAAATGATACTTTTTTTGGTATTGCTTGTTGGTCAAATTGTGTCCCCTAAAAACATATGTTGAAGTCCTAGCCCCTGGTACCTGTAAATGTGACCTTATTTGGAAATAGAGTCTCTACAGATGTAATCAAGTTAAAATGAGGTCATACAAATAAAAGTGGGCTCTAGTCAGATAACTGGTGTCCTTAAAATGAGAAAAAGATTTGAAGACACTAAGGAGACATAGGGAAAAAGACCATATGAAGATGGAGGCAAAGACTGGAATTATGCTGCCATAAACCAAGGATCACCAGCAACCACCAGAAGCGAGAAGCAAGGCAGGATTCTTTCCTGGATCCTTCATAGAGAGCACGGCTCTGCCAAAACTTAGATTTTACACTTGTAGTCTCCAGAACTGTGAAAGAATACATTTCTGTTGTTGCAAGCCACACAGTTTGTGGTAATTTGTTACAGGAGACTTTTAGGAAATTAATACGGTATCCCATAGAAACTAGCATAAAATAGGTGTGCAATAATTTTTAGTGAAATAAACAGTAGGGACAAGTGTACTCCAACAATAACACTGAATATCAGTTCATCAATTAGCTTTGTTCAGCCAAGCAAAGCCCTGAAAGTAAAGCAGCTAGGACTAATCATTTCTTGATAGGGTAAAGAGTAGAAGGGACAGCCCCCCTAGAGGAGAAGTAAGTACAGACAGTGGACTTGAACAGAGGAAGAAGTTGGGTTAGTAGTATGGGGACACTGGGTCCCAAGACTAAGGGATGTGAGGAGAGGGGGACATCAGTGGGCTTTATCCATGAAGCATAAAAAGAATTTCATGGTACATTTGACTTATTTTACCATCCTGTAAACAACTACCTGTAAAAAAAAAAAAAAAAAAAAAAAAAAAACACCTTGCTTAAAATCCTTGCTTAAATTTTTTTTTTTTTTTTTTTTTTTAACAATTTGGTCTGGACAGAGTAGTAAAAAAGGAGGAAATGCTGTGGATGACAATCTAGTTAATAAGGACTTTGGGATACTCAGGTCCATCAGGCCCAGAGCAACTGAACACCATTTGGAGGGGTTGGAGGAGACCCTTACTCCCTCCCAACTGCCTCACAGAGCAATGAGGTCATTTTTCAGAGTAAAAACTGACTTCATTGTTGCAGACTTCTCTTCATTTCTTTGCCCTTCCTGTAAAACAGAATTGAGTCCATTTCCATATGAGAGAAACAATAATGAAAATTCAAGGTTCAGCAAGGTCATACAAAGCCTTTGAGCATGCCAATTTTTCACCAGTCCTTTTCATGATTAAAAAAGGCTCTCTAAAGCTCATCTGATTGCCTGGCTTAGCAGTAGCTGTGAGAAGAAGATGCATTCTTGGTCATTATCCTGATAGGTATTTACCACATATGCAGTTCTTTTTAGCACCATCTAATTTCTTTTCCTCTTGCAGACCTTTGGGCTTAGAAATATATTTCAAGTTCCCAGTATAACATAGAGGTAGGTGCTGCTGACATGAATTTCTTTAAAAGAATAATTTCTGTTGTTATTTTTGTTTATTTTTACCTAGGCCGAAAGTATGCAATCTTTCACAGATAATTTGTTTAGTCTAATCAAAATTCTGAATTGTAAATGATAACCCTCAATAACAGACACACACTGATGAAAAATGTCTAGTATGTTCCCTTTTACACATCAAAGAAGAAAACAGCCAGCTGAGGGAGTTGACATTCTATCTTCAGAGCATAAATAGTTATTAGAATAGAACCCAAGTAACCCATTGACTCAGGAAAAGATCAAGGATTGCCTCAGTACTTGGAGGTCAGCATCATGTGGAAAATCTTCTGCTTAAGTGTCTTATGGCAGATTCTGCCTGTTTGTTATGATGAGTGAGCAGTTTAACTTTTAGTGTGTTTGTGACATGAAATTCGATTTGAAGGATAGAGCTCCGGCCCTCCAGCGGCTCAACATCTAATTTTATAGACAATAAGTGTGAGAAAAAGATCAAAAGACAATTCATAGTCTTCTATTGTTTTAAAGCTGCCTTGGAATATGATATTTTGTCTCCCTTTGGGGGATGTTTATGTCTTATGTTGAGATTTAGCAAACACAAAGAGACACTCGTACTGGAAAAATCACTGGGGTCCCTGACGTAAACATCTGGACGTCTGTTTGTTGAGCCCTTGGGAACCCATCAAATGAAATGTTTTCTATCCTATAATTCTGCTTCTGCCTCTGTAGACATTACTGTGGAGTGAATGTCCTAATCCCATGACATACTAAATTCAAAGATTAGATCCCCTTCTCTGCATTACTGGAGATTTGAAAGACAGATTGAAAAAGCTCAGATATTGGACACAACGTTGGATTCCATCAGGAGCATTCTAGGTCTTGTAGGAAAAAATATTCACAATTATATCTATTCTTTAAATTCTATGAACGCAATTCCTGCCAAAGAGAAGACTAGCTGTATTCCTACTGGAAGTCTTGTACTTTAATCAGTATTTGCAAACGCCCACAATAAATCTACATTTAACTGAAAATCAGGACCATTTCTAACGCGGAAAAGACCATCAACTCTCAGATTGCATCTGGCCTCCTATGGACAATTTTGGTGATCTACTTCCAGCATGGTATACATATTCCTTAATCCTTTTCTGTTCCCCCACAGTCAAACACACATTTGATTGACTGTGACAGAGACAATGCGATGTAGTAATCAAACCTCATTTCTTTTTCTTTTTGAGCACGTGGCCAGCCTATATTTCCCAGGCACCCCTGAAATTAATTGGGGCCATACAACTGAATTCTGTCCAATGAAGGTGAGCAAATATGATGTGTGACGCTTCCAGGTGTTTCCCTAAAAAATCTCCTATATGATCCTCTACCTGCTCCTTCTTCCCACATCTGCCAGCTGGAGGCAGAGGATTTGATGAAGAACTCTATGCAAGGCCCCTAGATGGAAGGTGCTTAGTTGTCTGAATTACTACATGGGGAAGAGAGACACCCACTCTCTCTCTCATATTCACTCAAGAGTAATGCCTGCAGAGGCAGTAATATGAGCAATAAAAACCTTCATTGAATTAATTAAACCATTGAGATTTTGTTTGTTAGAGAAGTTAGCATATCCTGATTAATACACTGACCTCAGTCAGATGTTTTCTGACTTTCAGGTGTTTTCAATTCACCCATTATATGCATGTGAAAGCTGGACAATGAATATGGAAGACCAAAGAAGATTCGATGCCTCTGAATTATGGTGTTAGTGAAGAATATTGATTATACCATGGACTGCCAAAAGAACAAACAAATCTGTCTTGGAAGAAGTACAGCCAGAATGCTCATTAGAAGCAAGGATGATGAGACTTCATCTCACATACTTTGGACACGTTATCGGGAGGGACCGGTCCCCTGGAAGAAGGACGTCATGCTTGGTAAAGTAGAGGGGTCATCAAAAAAGAGGAAGACCCTCAATGAGAGAGATTGACACAGTGGCTGCAACGAAGGGCTCAAGCATAACGATTGTGAGGATGGTGAAGGAATGGGCAGTGTTTCATTCTGTTGTACATAGGGTCGCTATGAGTCAGAAATGACTTGGTGGCATCTAACAACAACACCGTCAGAGGAGCATTCAATTAAAGCTAAACTTTTACCATTTCTGTTAGGTCTAATTATTTCTGTAATTATCAGTGAATGTTTATGGGCTTATACTTCTTATCACTAGTGTTAAGGATCCAACCTCCCATTTCCACTCATTTTTATAAAATAAGTACATCTGAATAGTCAAATAATTAAATAAATACCTCTGTACGCAAAGACAGTTACGTTATCTGAACTAAACAAAAAACTAAACCAGATGCTGTTGAGACGACTCCTACTCATGGCAACCACATTGGCAGCTAACTGCAGCATCATCAGAAATAGGTTAAAAACGTTTTTCAGGTGATGAACAAGAGTCTAAATTCAACATGCACTAGGTACCTTATCGTTAGCAGTGTACAAAAATGTAGGTTGTCAAAAGTTAAACATAACAAAGTCATAGAGGACTTGTACTGGCTACATGTTTAGTCCTGAAATAAGAAGAGGAAGCAGTTAAACAAGGAAACATTTTACTTATAAAATTATACCTTAAAAAAACTAAAACTAAGAAAAGTTTAATGTTGCAACACCTATGAGATTTGAAAAAGATGTGTAGAATGCAATCATGGAAGGAAAAAACAATTAGAAGGACATGACTGGTCTTCAGAGAGCTAGCTCAATCCACCTCAACTGCTGTTTAAATCTCCGGGCTCTTTACCACGACAGGGGTTTTTCAGGGCAGTAATTTTGCATCTGTTTTAGTAATGCATATGTTTATTTTGCTAAACATATTAACTATTAATAAGACTTCAAATTGGCCATTAAGCAAACCAGAGAAATTACTGAGAAACGAATGCTACCATTAACTTGAAATTTTGCTTGGAGGCATGGGATGAGGTTGGCCAATAAAACTGATTTCAGAAACTAATAAGAATTAGCAAATAAATGTTTCCAAAGAGCCAAACATAATTATCCAGGAGTTTGAAAGACTCACTTGAGATATATTCCACCTTCATCCTTGTCTCCGCTCCTCGTTGTCCTCCACTGAAAACAACTCTTTTTGAGGAACAATTTTTATGGTCACTACATTATCTCAATTGCCCATATGGATTCTAAGTTTATGTGGTAAAGTATTCCTGGGCTGTATTCTCTGTCTGCCTCTTTTATAGCACATATTGTTTCATCTTGTCATCATTTGATTGTTCCGTATTTTATTTATATGTCTTTTCCGCTAGACTGTAAGCTACTCAAAGGAAGAGATTTTGCCTTACTCATATCTGCATCCATAGAACCTGGCACTGATTCGTGGTTCAAAAATCATTGTTGTATGACGAACATAACGATATTTCTTCATTGATCTGTGATGAATATACAGGCATATAAAATTATCATCAAAGCAAGCAATAGAGCTAATTATTCAGAAACTACTGTGTTCTTAAAACACTCCTACGTCAAGCATAAGGGGTGATCTAGAACATAGACTCAAGCTTGGGCTGCCTGGGTCTGAAATCCCAGGTCTGCCATTTAAATCAGTATCAGTTGCCATAGAGTAATTCCCACATGTTTCAGAGTAAAACTGTGCGCCTTAGGGTTTTCGATGGCTGATTTTTTTGCAGGTAGACCACCAGGCCTTTCTTTGAGGCATCTCTGGGTGGACTCAAACCTCTAACCTTTTAGTTAAGTGTTTGCACTACCCAGGGACACCCTGTGTAATCTTAGGCAAGTTACTTATGGTCTCTAAGCCTCTCTCTTCTCTTCTTCAAAATGAAAATAATAATAAAAGTAACTTACAGCAGTTATTGTAATAAATTTATGTAAAGAGCTTAGCTAAGTGTTCGGCATAGAGTAAGCATCCAGTAAATACTGGATGTGTTTTCCTTTTATTGTGGAAACTCAGAAGGCTCATCATAGTACGCGTTCTAACTTGAAACCTGTAAAAGAGTAAATCTAATCTCATTTCAGCCTGAACTATGGAGACAAAAAGTCATCACTGACTTCTGTTATTCCAGTAGAATATTAGCTGATATTGCTCTTACAGACAAGATAAAAACCTTGTGCTCAACCAAGGTCAGTAAATCCTCTGAGAGTCACAAAATGTGGCCTCAGTGTGCAACAGGCAAAATTGGACTAGAACCAATGAAGCTTAAACTGTTCCCCTGAAACATCCTCCTCCCCCAAACCAAGAGGTGAAATGGGCAAGCAGAGAGGCCCCCCCATAAGGCTAAATGTTCTTTGAAGCTTCCTGTGTTACATTACAATTTCATGTGAATTTTCATTCTATTTCATAATATGTCCATGGTTGATTTAACCTAAAAAGAGTGTGGCTATTAGGAAATGTCATTATTTTTATGTTAGATCAACCGTGGACGTATTATCCAGTGTCCTCTTGGCCCCCTGCTGCACGTCCCTATTTAAGGGGCATGGAACTAGGCCAGATGAAAGGTCTGTAAAGCAGTATTGCTCTATTGAGGGCTTAATGCTGAGAGACAGACCTCCAGCCAGTCACGTGTCTAGCTTCTCAAAAGCTGTTTTATTGACTTCAACTATGAAACCACCTGAATATCAAATAGCAAGAACAGATAATTCAATAATTATTTTAGGTAATGCAAGTTATCAACCAGTATTGAATTAATTTTTATCACAATCCAGCTCAACCGGGCTTGAAGAGGTGAGCACATTTTATCATTTGTAAAATGGGTGGAATCATAGTTATTTCCCCTGTGTTCACACAAGAATTAAAAGAAATACTGTTCCTCCAAGTATCAGGGAAAGCCAGAAAGAATGATATAAATTTAAATTGGCAGTGATAGGGTTATTCTTCTTATTGTGACCAATCTCATGGTGACAGACCCCAGGGGAGACATTTTCAGCATTAACTAAATATGTAACATTAAAAGACGCGTACATTCCTCTTTTCAAGAAATGCCTTGAACAACTGTGCTGGCAACTTAAAAGGGCTAAGCTAGTGGTCTCATCTTGAATAGAACCACTTCAGGCAAAAGGCAGTCAACAGATGCTCCTTTGTCAGGAGAAGGGTCAGCAGCTCCTTTGGGGAGTCATTGTGATGCTCAAGTCCCTAAGGGCATCTCCACAAAACTTTAGGCACCCCATTGACATGAGGTGGCTATTGTGCCTCTAATGGCTTTGAGACTCAGCAAATAAAGGGCCAGAGAGAACCAGAGAGAGGGAAGGCGGGGCATGCACTTGCCTGGAAAACATCCCTTTGGCTCTTATGCAAGGAGGGGAAATTTACTGATGAAGGGAAATGGAGAGAAAAAATGAGCAACAGATGTTTATTCCTTGGTGGAGAGTTAATGTGTACCAGTTTTCCTAATTTTGGGAACACGAGCCCCCACCACCAACAACTTTTAGAAAATTCATTGCCTCTCAAAGGCAAACTAATTCTAAATATTTTGCAATTTCTAATACATACGAGGCAGGTGAGGCTCCCTCTTCATTTGTAGGCTGAAGCCATCAAAAACTTAGCAAAGTGTCCTAAATAAGTTGACAAACTCATGCCTGTTTGCCTGGCAAAGTCCTGGTATAAGCCCTGAAAGTTCTGAGTCCCTGGAAACTCCTCAATCCTTGGCAAATTGGGATGGTTAGTTATCCTAGTCCTAAATAACAATGCTTTGTTGTTGAATTAACAGTCAGACCAAAGCTAGCAGCTTTTTTTTAAATCCACAAATATCTATAAGCTCAACTGCAGTGATTAAGACGTGAGCAATCCCAACAAAGACATGAGCCTCCTTCAATCACAAGTGCCTCAAAAAAAGTCAGCTATGGCACAGACAGGTTCTCTGTTGCTCCAGGAAAGAGCCATTTTACACAGCAAATTTAAGTTTAAGAAATGAAATTTCCATGGAGGGAAAAAAAAACAGGCTGTGCCAATTGCCTGAGAAAGTCTCCCTCTGGTTTCTCACTATCTACTCTTTTCAAATTCAAGTTGAAAATGATGCTTTGTGTTCAAAGTTTTAGAACTGCCAGTTCAGATCTGAGCACCTGCTGATGCTGTGAAATCTGCATTTTCACCTGTTGACTGTGTAAAGTAGATCATTGCAAATTAAAAACCAACACTTTGTGCATGTCGGTTCCCATTTTCAGTGCAGATCTTACGGGCAACTCACCAATCCTTAGCTCCCAGTGTATACGCATATTTAATTCTATAAAACCCAGCTGTTTGCACAGTGAGCTTAGTTACACCTCTTCTATTAAAATTTATCTACTGCTGACATCTGAATATCTTTCTTAAGCACAGAGGGGACTAAACCGCGCACTTTAGATCCTAAGCTCTGATGTTTGGGTGTTATGATTCCATGCCCAGCTTCATGGCTTTTGATAAATTACTCTACCCACCTGTGCTTTCATCTTCCCATTAAAACGGAGTCTATATAAAAGAAGGATCTCCCTACCTAGGAGCAATCCAGTGAGCATATATCAAGAACATTCTGTTTGAAGAAAAGAGACCTAAGACTCTTAGGGTAATATAAAATAAATAGAAATTCTTTGCAGTCCATAGACTAGTGATAAAATAAAGCAGGCTTTACTGTAAACACATGTACATAAAATAGATAAGAATACAAAATGATTAATGAAGTATTAATTCAAATCTCAGGTGCTGAAGGGGACCCACTATAAAAGCCTGATTGGTCTATTCTTAGAGAAGCTATAAAGACTAAATTACTAAATGGTGTTAAGAAATGCTTCAAAGCCTTTAGGTGACCCATATTTATATAAATTCAAACATTTCAGTCATAGCTGTTTCCGGTCATATACTCATGAGTATCTTCTAGCCTGTAAGTTTAATACAGAAAGACTCTCTCTTTTGTCTGCTCACGTTATATCCTCAGCACCTAGTACAGTGCCTGGCACAGGGTGTGCACTTGACAATGACTGATGCAATTAATCAAAATGTAACTATTCACTTTCTATGCACTTTTTCTCATTTGTGATTCCCATAATAGTATAATAGTAATAATAGTAATAAGTAGCCCTGGTGGCACATTGGTTAAGTGCTTGGCTGCTAACTAAAAGGTCAGCAGCTCAAACCTACCAGGGCCTTTGTGGGAGAAAAGACCTAGTGATCTGCTCCCATAAAGATTACAGCCTAAGAACCATATGGGGCAGTTCTATTCTGTCCTACAAGGTCACTATAAGCTGGAATCAACTCAGCGGCACACAACAACAACAGTAATAACTCCATTTATTCATTTATCATGTGCCAACAATTCTGCTAAAATATTATTTATATTATCTTATCAGATGCTTAAAACAACCCATTAATTTGTACATTATTCTCATTATTTAAGTGAAGAAGCTGCAGCATTAAGAGGTTAAGTAACTTGCCTAGAGTTGCAGTTTGTAACCAAGTTGGGATTTGAAGTTTATCTGGCTCCAAACCATAGCCATACCCTTGATCTTTATACCAGACTGTCTTTTGAATATATATATTTCCAGCCTAACATAGTTTGCCAACCTACAGATATAAATTTCCATCTGCCTACTGGATAGACCCCTTGGCCCTCCTACATACAAACCCAAACAAAAACCAAACCCATTGCCGTTAAGTCAATTCCAATCATAGCAATCCCATAGGATTTCCAAGGCTATAAATCTCTATGGAAGCAGACTGCCACATCTTTCTCCCGCGGAGCCGCGGGGCTGGTGGTTTCAAACCGCCAACCTTTTGGTCTTCACTCCAGCACTTTAACCACTGCACCACCAGGGCTCCTACAGATACCTCAAATTAAGGGCATGGTGCTTATGAACAAGGACTCTGAGTTCAAATTACCGCTTTTGTTATACATAAGGTCACCCTGAGTCACAGCCAACTGGGCAGCAACTGACAACAATAATAACAGCCTAGAAGGAGTATTGCTAGTTAGCTGTGAGACTTTGGGCCAGTTGCTTGACCTTCTTAAGCCTCAATCCCTTCACTAGCCAAGTGGAGATAGTCATATCATCTAAATGAGATAATAATAGTTCTTTGCACAGTTCCTAGCCCACAGTAAATAGTTACTATATGCAAACAATTAGTCAGCATAACCAAACAATTATTATGGTTAATTCCTTAAACAAAGCCACCATTTCTCCTACCAACCAGATCCTTCTCCTATGCTCCTTTATCTCTGGTTTTATTGTTCCCAATAACTCACTTCAGAGTTTACTAATGAAAAAGATATTGGATGTTGAAAAAAGACAGGCATCCAGAATGACACCAAAAGTTTTGGCCTCAGTAACTAAAAGGATGAGTTTCCATGAACTCAGAGAAAACTATAGGAGTAGCAGGTTGGGGAAGAAAGGAGACCAGATGATCAGCTTTTGGGCATGTTACATTTGATGTGTCTATTAGATACTCCAGTGTATAGAAGGAAAAAGGAGTCTAGGGCTCAAGAGAGAGGTCTGAGCCAGAGATAAAAATATGCGAGCCTTAAAAGAACTTAAAAATGAGACCAAAAGGGTAAAATGTGGCTAGAGAAGAGGTCCAAGGCTGAGCCTTGAGGCACTTCAACATTTAGCAATCAGAGAGATGAGCAGACACCAGCAGGAGAGTGAAAAGAAGCAAAGAATAAGGAAGAAGAATGGCCAGAAGAGTCTAGTGTCCAGAAAGCCTAGTGAAAAAAGTATTAATGAAAGAGAAGGAGTAATTACCTGGGTCAAATGCTTTGGAGAGGTCAACTAAGAGGACAACTGAGAACTAAGCATTGAGTTTGGCAATACGGCCATTAGTGGAGACCTTATCAAGAACAGTTTTGGTGCAAAGAATGGGGCAAAAGCTTGACCAGGGTGGATTTGAGGAAAAAAAAAAAAAAATCAAAGGAGAGGAGTTAGTGATAATATAAAAAATTCTTTCAAAATGTTTTGCTAGATAGAGAAGCAGAGAATGGGGGCCATATCTAGAGTGGGAAGTCGGATCAAGAGAGGATTATTTTTATTTTATTAAGATGGGAAAATAACAGCAGGCTGTGTGCTGATAAGAAGGATCTAGTAGAGAGGGTGTCTTAGGCGGGGTGCTCTAGAGAAGCAAAACCAGTAAAGCGTATAAATATATAGAGAGTGATATTTATATCAAGGAAATGGCTCACGTGATTGTAGAGTCTGGAACATCCCAAGTCTGTCGATCAGGATAGAGGCTTCTCCCGAATCATGTAGCCACAGGGGCTGGTGAACCCAAGATCAGCAGGTTGGAGAGCAGGGCTCTTGCTCACAGGCTGTGAAGACCAAAGAATCCCAAGATTGCCAGGCAAGACCACAAGACTTCTCCTGATTCATGTAACTGCAGGGGCTGGCAAACCCAAGACTGCAGATCGGAGAGCAGGGCTTCTGCTCACAGGCTGTGAAGATCGACAAATCCCAAGATTGGCAAATAAGCTGATAGCGCAAGTCCCAAGAATCAGAGGGCAGATGAACAGGAGGCAGCCACAGGATCCAGAGCAAGCACAAAGCCAGAATGTCTGCTTATATTCGGATGCAGGCCACACCCCTAAGGAAATCCCCTTTCAACTCATTGGCTACTCACAGCAGATTCCATCATGGGAGTGATCACATATGAATACTGAGAATCATGGCCCAGTCAAGTTGACACACAATCTTAACCATCACAGAAGGTAAGGTGATGATGCAAGAGTGAGGGGCAAATTCTGTGGGTAGCAGCTGACATAAGGTTTTGACGTTATGAACCATTTGTAGCCACAAGGTAAAAAAAGATACAACCAATTTATGGGATGCTTCAAGGTTGAAAGTTAAAGGTGGTTTAGCTCTCAACACTGAAAATCACATGGCCCAGCATAGCAGAAGTTGTTAGGTCTTAACTTTCCTTTTTGTTTTCAAGACTCAAGCAATGTAATTATTCTAGCCAAATGCAGTGATAAAAAAAAAAAGGCAATTGAATGTTTTCATTTTTTAACCCTCTCCTCTCCCTTTCAGGACTGAGAGTATTTTAAGTCACATACTAGGCTCATCTAACTCTAAAATATTTTAAATTCCTTAATAAGAATTTGAAGAAAAACTTACGTAACAAGATGTCCGTTATGGCAAAGATTAACCTCTAACTAGAGGTAATATAAAATGTTATTCCAGAATCTTCTATATCAAGGAGTCAAGTCAGGATGTTTCATCATAGCATATCTTCTTCATTTGGCACAAATTACTGGAGTTGTATCCCTAAATTATATAAATTTGGGTCAAGAAGGAACCCATTATCAGGAATAGGAGAGAGAGTGGAGAAATAAAAAAGGTGAAACAGAACATCTCATAGAAATGTCCTGTTTCCTTGGTATTTCAAGTTGGTTACAGGAAATAACAAGCTTCTGTTTGGATGAGGAAGCCTAAGGGTTTGGGGAGAGAAGGGAACCCAACCTCTGCTCCCTAAGATCTAATAACACAACAGTGCACAGGGCACCCCTAACTGAGGGCAATGAGTTTGCTGAAATAAAACACTTGAAGAACACAGAGTTAGTGACCCTTGTTCAATAAAGAACCTGGAGGCTCATGGGAGAAACTGGTATCAGGACGCAGCTGATGATGGAGGTGCCCCTAGAGCAGCACTACTATGGTGAACTGTTCTTGGGAGGATGTCAGCTGATGTGTGGTGTGAAGCAGACTGAACCATAATTTTGGGGTTTGCTGTGGAGAAGCATGATAGCTTGGGCCAAGACCTGGGCCATCAGAGGCATCAAAAGCAGATTTCTGTTTGATAGTGCAGGACTTGTTCCCATCTGTGATACTTTGTGGTATCACCCAAAGCAACAGCAGCAGTGAACAGATGAGACTCCAGATTTCTCCGAGATTATCTTTTGGAGTCACATGAGCTCCTGTGACCTGAGTTATTTCTGTTTTTTTTTTTTTTTCTTCTTCTTCTTCTTCTTCTTCTTTTTAACATTTCAGACTGGGAGTAGGGGGTTGGTAAGAACTTTAAGAGGACAGACCGGATTTCCTAGTGATAAGTCACTGGGGACTTGAATGATAATATAACATTAAATGAATGAGCGTGATTATATTTACCTGTGAGTTGATGACACAGGCCATGTAAGTCATAATTAATGAAGATTTTGGATAAAGGAGTGAATTCGTCAAAATCCACATTTAAAAATATTGGTTCACTTTTCATTCTCACTATCTTAAGCATATTTTTTATTCCATACTTTTTGATTGTTAAGTAATAAACATCCCGAAGATACTATTAATAGATACCTGCAAACTTATGACCCTGAAACAGAATCCTTGTTTAACGGGTCAAAATTAATGGCAAGAAAAAAAAATTTAAAAAAAGTAAGAGTATTAAAATATTTCTTTTTTCTGTTACTTTGTTGGTGACACCCCTACCCATCATTTCTAAATTCTGTATAGGGGATATATTTACTATATGACAAATATTTAATATGTGGCATGAAGATATTTGCTGTGTAGTCCTACATCAAATAACACCAGTTAAAAAATTCCAAAATATAGCTGAATGTGATATCTTCATGTTACTGCCACCTTATGAGGCATCACTCCAGACAAGATACCTTTCCTTTATGATTTCTCTATAATATTGCATTAAATTCCAGTCTTTCCTTTTCTTTCTTCTGGCACCTCATTTTCAAATCAAAGATTTCATTGATGAATTTTTAAAAAGCACAATTCATAATTACAAATGATTTCAACTACAAAAGTGGAGAGCCTTTTGTGATAAAGAAAACCCAAAATGAAAAGCTTGTACAAAAAGCCCTTCGCATGCTGCATTTCCATAAAATGCAGCATAAAAGGGATCCTATTCACTTCAATACAAATCAGAGAGGAAATCCTGTAAAAAAAAAAAGTCTGGAATTGAAAAACGTTGGATAAATTATTTCTAGGAAAATTATACTAGGAAAGTAATGCTGTGCATTTGAAAGATCTTCAGACTTAGCATCAGAAAACTGGGGATTCTGTTCCAGCTTCCTGGTTTGTGGCTGATGACTTACATCTCTGAAGTCACATACCTATAAAAGAAAGGGCAGACTAGATAGTTCTTAAGTCAAGTTAAGGTCTAAGTTTCTATGCATCTATCCACAGGGATTCTATTTATCATTCAAAACACCACCATCAGCTACAAACAACTTATCTTCAGTATTTTCTAATTTGCTTAAGTGTTTCTCTCTTCAAGCTGTAGATAAGTTCAAAATCATACCATACATGGTTGGTGTTGTTAGCTGCTGTCAAGCCTGCCCTTAACTCCTGGTGACCCCATGAACAATGGAACGGAACACTCTCCAGTCCAGTGACTTCCCCATGACTGGTTGTGGATTGGACGAATGTGATTCACAGGGTTTTCACTGGCTGATTTTTGGAAGTAGATCATCAGGCCTTTCTTCCTAGTTTGTCTTAGTCTAGAAGCTCCTGTGAAGCCTGTCCAGCATCGTAGCAACACGCAAGCCTCCACAGACAGAAAGGTAGTAGCTACATATGAGGTGCATTAACCAGGAATTAAACTCCCGTCTCCCTCATGGAAGGTAGAATTCTACCCCTGAACCACCGCTATCCACATGTCATACACTGGGGCCTATTAAACGATGCAATATTAAAGTCTGATTTATTGTTTTAAATCTGACTGTCATTAAATAGACTTTAAACTGTTGTATAAACATTTCGCCCAATGCATAATTAAGTTGATACACTAAGAAATTATCATGAAAATATCTGGCATTCTGAATGATTTTTACTATATTTCAAATGTGTGCGAGGGAAATAAGCTACTGTCCCCAACATTATCATCCTCGACATCAATGCTCTCACCTATTTCACATGAAAGCAACAGCAAATTCACAATATTCAGTAACAAACACTTGGTTACCTATTTAAAATGATTGATGAAATTACTGTACAATGTCTATTACTTGAAGCCATAACGACAATAATAAAAATATCAACAACAGCAGTTATTATTATTATAAGAGTAATTTTCTGTTATAGATAAGGTCACCATGAGTTGGAGCCAACTCTATGACAACTAACTACAGCAATCTTGTTCAGCTTTGATTTCCAGTACTTCTAGAACCTAACAGATCATCTTCTTAAAGCTGAAACCTGAATCCTAAGGATAAAATGGCCAAAAGTATCTGAAGCGTTATGCTCAGATAAATATTATTTCTTTAAATGAACACCTGTGAGTATTTAAATAAATATTACCTGGAAATCTGCTCTCAGTAGAGAACCAAGAACAGACTGGTGATTTAGAAATAATATTGGAGTTATTCCCTAACCTTGAGCATAGAGAATGTGACCCAGGTGGAGCTAGGCTCACAAGGACTCACAAGGACACATCAACTGCGCCCTGAGGTATAAAGACAATAGCTAAGACAATCTTGGAAAATATCTTTTAGGGAAACTTTCACATAAAGCCAGTCAAATAAAACACAGAAGACTTTCTACTCTTCTTTTTCTGTCAGCATTTAGTGAATAGAAATTTGTTGGACCAATGAAGACCCTCCTGACTCTCCTTACTAAAACCTGTACGAATGATTGTTAAGAAAGACAATTCAAAATGTAGGATCACAGTTTCTAGCCAATCTGAGAGGCTAAGCTTTCAATGTTTTGTCCATTTGTAATGTTAATATATACTGATGATTCTGTAACTATTCTTTGGACTCGGACAGACATGGCTCTGGCAGCATGCTTGTCCATTTTCCCACTTTTGTCTGTTCTGTGATATTTGCTTGGACTCAGACAGACATGGCTCTGACAGCATGGTTGTCCATTTTCCCACTTCTGCCCTTTTGAATACATGCCGAATAAAACTTATTTTTTACTTTACTCAACTTTGTGATGTTCTTCGCCTACAACACTGGCAATTCTCTTATACACCTCAACAGTGAAGACCCAGCAGGGCGAGCTCATAGAACATCTGTACAACTTACACAGAGATCCTGACTGAGGCTACTAATTTAAATCACCTCAGGCATTTTTAATATGGAGATGACCATATTTTAAAACACAGCTAGCATTTTGAAAGAATGGACAAATGGTGGCCCAATTTTGCGGCCAGCACTGTGCCTGTGCGTGTATGCGTATACATTGTGAATGTGTATGTGTTAGTGTACATGGGTACGTGTCACCCATTCCATGTCACAGTACACCTGCCACCTCCCCCATATCAACACAACCTTCTAATATGAAAGCAGCCAAGCTCTTGTAGAACATGACATATTGTATCAGCTCAGATTTCAGTATTTCAAATGGTTCCCTGGAATTAATTCACTAAATAACCGAGGCAGTCAAAGCACAGATCCATTAGGCTCAGTAGAACACATTCTTAAATGTTAGTGCCATACAATGAATATTTAATAAGTACATCATTAATAAACCTTGGTGTTATGTAATTGATATGTGGATGTTTAATGACAGTTCCAAATGATGTAGCACACGGCATCCACCCATCCCTCAATCATCATGCAGGTTGCTGCTGTACCGTACGACAGGCACAACTGGAAAGGCAAAGTCTGATCTTCATTAATGGCTATCCATAAAAGGTTTTCATTACAAGATAAATGATTATGGCCTGGCTGTATTAATTAAGCATGCATTTCTGCGGGCCAAAGTAATTGAATAAAATGGCCAGTAGCTTTTAAACTACACAAAATCTTCATGTCTCAGGAATAAAGTCCATCTTTATTTTCAATGCCTTTAATCCCATTTGAGAATGTACAGCAATTGAATTTAAAGTGTCGTTAATTATTGACTGAATTTCTCATACAAGATTTTTTCCTCTAACACCTGGCTTTGTGACTGTCATGATAAACTGACTTATCTTCCTTCTTATCCAGTCACCTCAATGTCAGCCTGAACTGATTCCAAATCTTGAAAGAGCATAACCCCAGAATATGGGCAGGTCAACTATAGAACCATCAGTGCTTACAGAAATGAAGTGACTTGTTGCACCTTGAAAGAGAATTAGTGGCTGCAGAACAGGGCACTAGAACTCATTTATCCTCTTGCCATGGAATCACACATAGGATATGAGCTAATCATCAATGCTCAAACAATGCAAGATGTTTGGGGTCAGAAAACATGCTTAAAATGTGATATCCATATAACAGTTCTCTTTCCAGCTCTCTACTTCAGCAAGAAAAACAAGGCTTTTTAGAATATCACGTTTAAAACTTAAAAAAAAGAAAAGAAAAAAATACACTGGGGAAGGAATCCTTGGATTTTTTTCTTGCCATAATTTTTCACATGTACAGTATTTTTGGAACAAATGAACTCTAAAGAAACCTCAGTGAATTTTGTAGTAGTGTATGAAAAAGATATTTTGCAGAGAGTTTGATGTATTTGAGATTATGAAAGCAACACTAAAATCCACTTGTATTCCATGAGAAGACGTACGAGTTAGTGATCCCAAGAACACCTGAAGATAACTCTGTCACTGAAAGCAAAGATGTGTATGTATGTGTATGTTATTACATACACAGGCACACATATACCATACATGCATGTACATATGAAGGGAGAGAGTATACATATTCCATAGTGGGGTAAATAGGATTAATTGTATAAGATGATAAAATATTCTGGCAATAATACAACTTTTTCTCCCCAATTCCGCTATGAATTACTTTTATTTTGTGATCACAAGCAGACATAATTTGCATTGTTAAATTAATTCCACTTCTATTGACTATGGTCACTATACAGTTCATCAACTTACTGTATTACCATAAAATAGGAAACTTGACCCTCACCTTGTCTAAAATACTTTTATTTATAATGTTATTACTTGCATTTATCGGTAATTACTTTGATCCTTTATGAGTGTGCTACTGATTTCTCTGCGTGCCTTTCAACGGAAGCATTAACGAACATTTTCACTTTGAAGGTGACATTTTAATTTCATTTCTAACACTTTTTAAGGACCCCAGTGCTAGCTCTGACCATAATATTTCCAATCCCCGTGAAGAGAAAAACCATTTCCACAGTTTGTCTGTACTCCCATTGTAATGGCAAGGTGGCTGGTATTAGTCAGAGTACTATGGCATACAACTCCTGTAGGAACTAAAATACCACTAGACTATGACTATCCACATGATTCATTTTCCATTAGTGCAATTGTTTCCGAGTGTGTTCCATCCTATTTTATTCATCCTAGTTTCTTCTTGTTGTTTTAACCATTAAACTCTACATTATTAATTGAATATATGCAGTGAATAACTTAAAATTCCATTATTAAGTTATTAAGAGCACCATGACTTTTATGCTCATTTTGATTCATTTTTTTTTAACGTAGATTACTAACACAGACTTAGAAAATTCTAATTTAATTGTATTTATTTTTTTGTTTTAGTTTTCCAAATACTGGTCCTTCCATCACTGTTTCAATATAGCCATTTTCTCACCTTGCAGCTGAACTCTTTGCTACACTCCCTTTATTCACTCATCTACTTCTTCTCCCTCATCATTGAAAGGCAACTGAGAACCACCGTGCATCTTAACCATTAGACCTTTACACAAGGCGCGCTGCTATTTTGAGGATGTTTTCACCCCTTTGTTTCATCCCAAGTAGATTTGATAATGTCACTAGCCAGCTACCTGACTTGAAACAAACATCTTTGTCTCTAGGAGTAATGGTTTCTGCATGTATAAAATGATGAAGCTTGACAAGAACTCAGTGATTCTAAATGAGTCAGGCCTGGCCTTTGACTAGGGGACAAACCAGACCTCTAGTGGAACAGTCAAGCATGGCTGGGTTGGAATCTCAACTTCTCTACTTAGTAACTCAGTGATTCCAGAAAACTTACTTAGCCTCTGTGTGCCAATGTTTCCTCAACTGTAAAATGGGATTAATCATAGTTCCTATTTCATAGAGTTGTGAGGATTAAAATCTGCAAATATGTTTGAGGTGCTTATAACAGTGCATGGTACATGGTAAGCACTCAATGAACATTAGCTATTTTGAGTCCCTAAAAATTGAAAGGAGCCCTAGTGGCATAGTGGTTAAGAGCTCAGCTGTTAACCAAAAGGTTGGCAGTTGGAATCCACCAGCGGCTCCTTGGAAACCATGTAGGGCAGTTCTACTCTGTTCTATAGGGTGGCTATGAGTTGGAATCGACCTGATGGCAATGGGTTTAAGAGTTGAAAAGATTACGTTACCCTCCATCCCCACCTCTAATTCCATTTGAAAGTAAAAAACAAAATTCTGATATCATTATGTTGACTTTTGGAGGTTTTATTTGAAATAATAAAAATAAAGCCTTATTATAAAAGTTAATCTTTTGTGTTCCTGTCCAAGCTTTGCTGGTGCTCTAAGCCAGAACTTTCCGAGCATGTACTGCATCATATCAGTGTGCTGTGAATGGTGACAGGTGAACTGTACCTCAGCATCCTGGGCCACTGATATAATTTTCTGCATGTGTTATGACAAGAAGCATTGTTCTGAGCAATTTCTTAGGCTTCTACTGCAAAACCCAGTACTGGCAACCCTAGCAGCCTCATTCATTCGTTCTTGGAATAGCAACCCTCGTCTTTACATGTAAAAGCATCTGCCTGCATTTGCCTGAGTCAGGGTAGGGAGTTAGGGGCAGAGGAGGACATGATGAGGACCATGGCACAATCACACAACGGATATTAAAGCTATTAATATTTTACTAGAACTGCAAATTCACCTGAAGTGTGCATAGAGTGGAGCGGTGGTTAAGAGCGAAGCTCCTAACCAAAAGGCTGGCAGTTCAAATCCACTAGTTGCTCCTTAGAAACCCTATGGGGCAGTCCTATTCTGTCCTATGGGGTCACTATGAGTTGGAATCGACTCAATGGCAATGGGTTTTGGTTTTTGATATATAGAGCAGGGTTCTACTTGTAAAATATCTAATGAAATATAATTTGCCACCTAAAGCAAATTTTGCAGATAACTAAAGCTCATTGTGCTAAATCTCAAAACTTTTAAATTTTATCTAGTTTTGGATTTGTTTAGTTGGCTGACAGGCCTTTGACGCAGTGCCATCAAGTCAGTTCTGACTTATAGTAACCCTCTAAGACAGAGTAGAACTGCCCCATAGGGTTTCTAAGGAGCAGCTGGTAGATTCAAACTGCCAACCTTTTGGTTACCAGCCAAGTTCTTAACCACTGTGCCACAAGGGCTCTGCCATACCTTTAGTCCTTGTGAAACAAACCTATTTGCTCAGTGGATCTCAGAATCAGACCAGACAACCAAATCCACTCACTCCCTGTATCTGCAAACAGGGGCAGGAACAGACAATGAATTCAGAGCAAGGAAAACCAGCAAACCATGACATCTCCAGTGTACAGAGATGAACTGGGAGCATCAGATTTTCCTCCTGGAATTTTATTAGGGAAATCCAGAGAGAATAAGATAGAAGCAGAAGTTCAAACTAAAAAGATGCCTAGCAAGAAGCCATGAGGAGTGATAACAGGCCGAAATCCTGAGGAAGCAGACTCTGAAAGAAACGGCAACCAAACCAAACCCATTGCTATCAAGCCAATTTTGACAAATAGTGACCATATAGGACAGAGTAGAACTCCCCATAGGGTTTCTAAGGAGTGGCTGGTGGATTCCAACTGCTGACCTTTTGGTTACTAGCAGAGCTCTTAACCACTGCGCCACCAGGCTCTGAAAGAAACAGAGATATATATTAAAAAAAAAAAAAAAACTGGTGTCTACAAAAGAGACAGAAACAGTAGCCAGTCCATAGGCTGACTCAGTTCCTGACAACTTTTACTTGCAATTTCTACACACTTCTCTTATTATATATTTAGGGACCCTCCATTACTTGCAACCAAAAAAGCCCAAGTAAAACATCAGTTTCACTGAAATGGATTATAAACAATGTCCTCTAATTGAACAGAGCACAGTAAACCTGCTTTAACCTTTTTCCGATTGCTCGGGGCCATCATTACTGACAACTACCAGGTGGAAGAACACAGTGATGCTTCCTGGGACACTGGGCGCTCAAGACTCTTTATCTCTCCCCCAGATCACCCCAGAAAGGATGCTTCTGAATCCCCAGCCTCTTTTTTGTGGCTTTTCATTCTCTCCCATTACCATAAACCTGTTTGCCTCTAACAGCTTTCTTTCTAACTTTCCACTTCTAATCTTCTAGAGGCTGGGAAGCAAGATAACCAAACCTGATGGATTTCCATGCAAAATAAGAATACAGCTTATATACTATGGTAATCTCCTCAAAATATGATATATATGTATATATATATATGTATATATATATACAGTAAAATCCTCACAGAAAAAAAGGAAGGGAAAAAAGACATACTTTGGGTCAGGCGCTATTTTAAGAAGCCACTTACTGGTTCCCTCAGACACTATTCGATCCCTGCCTCACAACATTCCTACAGTGAAATTCTAATGTTTTGCAGGGTTATTTCAACATAGATGCTTCCCTCCAAAGCTCTAATGTCTGAGGAAAGCATTTTAATAGCTCATCTTTGGTTTACTTGAAAATCGATTTAAAAAAAACCCATCTAAATCAGAATTCTAAAACAAAATCAGACAACCAAATAATTTCCATGAACTATCAAAATAATTTTTGGTTTTTTGTTAATCCTCTTCAAAGTAAACACGTTCTTGCCTTAATGGGTATAGTCTGTTCTTAATCTTTTGGATAACTACACCAAAAATACAAACCAACCAACCAACCCATTGCTGTTGAGTCAATTCTGACTCATAGCAATCCTGTAGTTGGATAACTATCGTGGAAGCAATTTTCTCAAATGATGAAAGAGTTTTATTTATTCAGTCATTCATAACACATATTTATTGAGGACTTACTACGTGTCAGCACTATGCTAGGCTCAGGGGATGTACTGGAGAACAAAATAGATGAAGTTCCTTTCTTCATTAAGCTTACCTTATATTCAAAATACTACAGGCAATGACGGTGATGTCTGGATAGCCTAATAAGAGGCATTTGGCCAGACCAAGTAGAGTTTCCCTAAAGGGACCTCTATCCAAATAGTCTAAAGCTAGGGTGACTACATAATTTATCATTCAATTCAGGACACTTCTGAGAACCATGGCATTGTTAATAATTACACAAGGTCAGTAGGCGTTTAAGCCTGGACCTTCTTGGGCTAACCAGATATATGGTCACATCATCTATAGCTCAATGTCTGATACATAGTAGATGCTCAATAAGCATTTACTAAATAAGTTGAAAAATATGAATGAAAAGACCATACAACTAAAATATTAATGCAATCAGCAGTCTTAGTCTCTGCCATCTATATAAGCAAGTTTAATCAAACCTTGGTTACATCTTCCCTTTCTTACCATATAAATGATGTAATAATGTGGCTGTTGGCCAGAACTCCTGAAAAATCACTTAGTAAAATTACCTGGACCCAAGGCAGCTCTATTCTATTTAAGCCTCTCTTTGAGAAAGACTTGTTTCTGAAATTGTCCTGTCTTCCATAATAGTTTCTTCCCCCAGCTGAGTATTAACCCTTTAGTTAAATTCTTACTTGTCATTCATTCAAATATGTTAGGTTTATCAGAGTACAGAGTCACAAATACGGCTCTAACTGGGAAAAAAAACTAACTCCCAACTGTTCTTCCTTTAAAGCTGTGCCAGCTCAAGTATCATAATTAGATTGCCATTTTGCTTGCCTCTGAGCAAGGAGCAAATGCTACAGTGCTTTTCCACCTCTGCTTTGTACTCAGAATGTACATACACCAATTCATTAAGGACCAAGCAATCCTTTAAGGACTGTTAATACCCATGAATGTGTTTTAAAATGTTCACAACCCCTTGAAACTCTGTGCACAAACTTGTTTATAAGTGCATTTTTTTTCTACAAGACATTTCATAGCTTTTGTTAAATTCTCAATAGAATCTATGATTAAGACAATCGTTCTAAAGAAAGACACTAGCAAGCATTAATTTCTCCACTTTACTTCTGATGAAACTATTCTCCACATTCATTTCAATACACTTAGCAAGCCACTGGGGACAACTGGGGTGAGCAGTATGGACATTAGGTGGGAAGGTAAATGCATAAAGAGTCACGCACACCATTCAGAATGACCTGGGTCTCCACTAAGTGGAAACTATATATGGACAATGTTGCTTGGTTCCACTGCCACCATTCTGATCGGGATACCCATCTTATCTGTAAATCTATAATGAAATGTACTGATCTCTAATAAAATGTATTCTTCCCTCCTGTCCCACCATCTCTTTAATCTGTCTTGGCCAGATAAATCTTAAAAGTCTTCAATGACCCCCATTTCCTTTGAATAAAATTTAAGATTCTTTGCCAGTCATTAAACACTCCCCAGAAAACCTATCTAACTCTATTGCTTTTCATGAGCATTTTACTCCTAATAAAATCATCTATTCTCTATCTACCAAACAAAGCATTAGTCTACCTCCAAGGTTGTACTCAGGTACCCCACCAGTTCCCAGACTCAAATACTCTCCATTAGGATGAGCTTGAGCCAGTCCATCCTTGGAGGTCCAAATAAGAAGCACCTCCCCTGTGAAGCCTGCTCCAACCACCTGCCCCACACTGCTGCCTTATGCCTCTCAACTTCTATAGTAACTGTTGCCTGCCCCTGCACAATTGACACTGAATATATACTGCCTTGCAGATAACACGTATGTTTTTAAGTTTATGCTCAGCCTTCCCAATGACGCTGAAAGTTTATTGAAGGTGAAAGCCATTTGATACCTCTTTGATTCCCTCCCTACCTTTAGCACTGGCTGTTAGTTGATGATGTTATTTGATAACAATATCAAAGGGTTAGAAGAGCGAGAGTGGTATGGACTGAGATGGGGGCAATCTCTATTATGAAGGAGCCATATTTTCTTCTTTTGAAATCGTCAGGGACACTAAGGCACCCCTTGTGTCTCTTCCATCTGTGAAAAATATTTTGTTTTCATGGGAGGATTGAAGTCTTTGGGTCCTCTTAAGAATATGGAGAAGAGAATTGCTTCAAAATTGTTCTGAGGCTATTACTGTGGAACAGCGTAACTCCCTCAGAACTACTCAGAACTGAGGGTGGAAACTGGCAAACGGTGCTCCTGAGAGTATAACACAAAAGTCAATCAACTGAATTCAAATGTCTCTCTGGGCATTATGCCGAATCTAATATAACCCCGAGATTTAAAATTGGAGACAAGTTTCTGCTAACTCACCTGAAAATGAACTGCTAAGGAGAAAAGGACTCTCACGGGGTTTGGTGAGTTGGCTCAAGCACCTCTTTCCATCATAATGGCAGCAATATGCAAAAAGGAAAATGATTCTGTGGCACCCGTATGCAAATTGTCACAATAGCATCAATACCAAAAGATAGCAGCAAGAAGAAGAATGCCAGATGAGATTATCAACAACACATGAATACAAATCAGCCACATAGAGGGCAGAATGAAAGTGTCATATACCCACATTAGCAAGTCCTATAAAAAATGTTCTTTAGAATGATCCTCAAAACAAGAAAAGCAGTAGTGCAGAGGTATTTATACAGGAAGGTCAAAACATACAAAGCCAAAACCAACGAGGAATCCAATAGGATCTGAAGAGCCAGTTGATGGAGTTATTGAAGTCAGAAGAAGACAGATGGGGAAGCTTCTATCAGTGCTACATGTTCACTTGGCATTTTAGACGAGGAGGATCATACGGGTTGCAGATAAGCAATATACATACAGTTTCAAACATGCTGTAAAAGTTATTATCATCTTTCCTGTTTTTTTTTTACCAAGGGTAAAATGAATACTGAGGCTACTGTGTAGAGGTCAAAGATTTCAAAGTCACAAAAATTGCCGAGTGAGGTTACAGGCTATAGTCTGTACACCCACTCAACATAGGAGACTCGAGTTGTCTCATAACCTGTATGTGACCCCAACAGACATGTAAAGCTAGATTCCTAAACCAGTGGCCAGTCTCTAGAAAATCAGGGGTCCTGGGTAAATATCTTGAGGGCTACTCTGAATCTTAATGAAGGAATTCCCAAGCCAAGCACCAGCTTGGTCTGAGTCTCTTTTGCCCTTTTATTGCTTTGAAAAATCCCCAGCCTACATACTCAAAATCTGTTCTTGTGTTAGAGAAACTGAACTTCTGAATATATATTACCATAAGGAGAGAATGCTACACACAGAGACACAAGTAGAGAAGTAACAGATAAACAATATTTAAGATTTGCATTTGAAGAGCACACAATATATGTGAGTATATAAAAGTGGGTGTATTTATAAAGAATTATTCAGGCTCTTAAATTTCGTTACAGTGTTTTTCTCAGTAACTGTGTCTGCATAATGATGTCATGAAGAGAGAGGTAAATAAGTGCAGATGCAGGATTCTTTATGCATAATCCTCTCGGAAAATCGGATGTCATGAGTAACACTCCTGCTGTTTCAGAGCCAACTCTTTAAATCAGAGGCTGTGGTAAATTCTGCATTCATTGGAAATTGCTATTATTATTAGATGTTGTTGTTATTCTCACATTGAGTGGAGGGTGCTGCCAGTTGCTAGTTATCAAGAGCCATAAATTATTCCCTTGAAAGGAATTGCTATTTAGGGATTTCATTAAAAGTTGTTATCAGGTTGCTACTTCCCTTTTCTCTCTCCTTCGCTCCTTTTTTTGCTTGATAATGTCCTTCTAAACGTTCAGTGGCCCCTGCATTTGCCCCAGCCTCACACGTCCCACCCCCACTAAAACTCATTCACTGTTAAATAATAAAATTATATACACACACACACACACACACACATATAGGTATGTATGTTGTTAGGTGCCATCAAGTCGATTTTCAATACATAGTGACTCACGTGACAGAGCAGAACTGCCCTATAGAGTTTCCTAGGTTGTAATGTTTATGGGAGCAGATAGTCAGGTGTTTCTCCTGCAGAACCACTGGGTAGCTTCGAACTGTCAACCTTTCAGTTAGCAGCCAAATGCCTAACCGTTATACTACCAGGGCTCCGTGTATGTATACACACGTTTACGAAGGTAAGTCAAAAAGTATTGCCACAAAAATGCAGAAACCTTTATTAAACAAAAATATCAAAATGTGAAGCTACTGTTTGTCTATATATCCTCTATCTATGTCTATTCATTTCTGAAGGTGGTGTTTCCATCTCTCTAACCCTTCCCGGAAAAATTCTGCACTCTTCGATTTACACCATGGCAGTTTTGGCATCCTTGAGGTACTCAAATCATGTTCCTTTTAAATGTTCTTTGAGTTTTGGAAACAAAAAGAAGCCTGAAGGGGAAAGACCAGGGCTGTAGAGTGGATGGGGTAAGATTTCCCAACGAAATTCCCGTAGGAGAGCCCTTGCTACCTTTGAAGAATGAGTAGGTGCATTGTTGTGATGGAAAAAAAATTCCTTGGCGTAACTTTCCTGGCCTTTTTCTCACCAATGCAGTTTTCAATTTTCTTAAAACTCCTTCATAATAAACTCCCAGGATCATCCTATGTCCTTCAAGAAAATCTATCAAGATTACCCCTTTGGAGTCCCAAAAAATAGTCACCATAATCTTCTAAGCGGTCTTTCGGCTCATCGCTCGTCCTTGAGGTCTTCCTGATCTTCCTTAAAATGCTTGTTTTATGAAGGACAGCATCCCCATAAACTTGTTGCAAAGCTTCAGTGATTTGGGAAGATGTCCACTTGAGTTTTGTTAAAAATTTGATATTAGCCCTCACCTCAAAATTGGTTTCTTTTTTCCACGGCACAAAAAGTATCCTTTTTTTTGAAGGCACCCTAATGAGACTAAGACAAGTGTACTACTGAGAGAACTTACCTGTAGCCAGCCACTGATTGCAGAGACATGTTTAAACACATTTTGTTTGGAATAAACCTGAGCATGTATGAACTGGAACCCTAGTAGCAATACTTTGTGACTTACCCTCGTATACACGTGCACACACACACACACACAGACACACGTATGCAGACATAACATATATCTCTTGCAAATTAAAAGAAATTAGTAGCCTGCTTATAAAATACACACTGACTTACCTGAAACAAATTATTTTTGAGTTATACTGTAATCCACTGGGTGTTCGTAATTGCTGGATTGTTAACCAGAGAAACTGTTTGCTCTTCACTGTATGTTGTGGGTTTATTCTAATTTGAGATTATAGGTGGTCAGTTGCTCTTTCTCAGATCAGCCTCTGAGTCTAGCAGTCAAACTGAAGGGTTTAGATGAGATTTTTTTATGATTACCCAGAAAACGCTATAAAGAAAGAAAAGATTAAATTTCAAAATGATAGATTACATGAGAATGGGATGAAATACTACACTAGGCCAGAGTAGGAGAACAAATGCTTTTGAACCTTTTCTTCCTATTATAAAGTCAGTTATTCCATATTCAAATGCAAAATAAAATACCAAACATGCTATATTTGTATTCTTGGAGAAAGAAAGAGACTTCTGTTTGCTTTTGTCTCTATCTTCCAGCTCAGTGCTCATTAAACTAGCTGAGAAACCCTTTTGGTCAGTTTGGCAGGCATTTGTTGGCTTTTCTACTGTTTGTTTGTAGCACTAAAATGTGTTATGCTAAAAAAAAAGATGCAGTTGCTTTTTTGCTTCTTGGCATAGAAGCCTTCCAACGATTGGGCGATTTCTTAATAAGATTAGTTTTTTGTTTGTTTTTCATTTCTGTTAAGATATTAGCATTTTTAAAATCATATTTTGGTTTATATTTGGAAAAGGTGCTTAAAGAAGTTAGGAAAACACTTTTAGTGGTGAATCCCTCAAACCAATGGCTGGATTCAAGGTGGGGCTGTGAGGGCTTCCCCAGACCCTGCACAGTCAGCCACACTTCACATGCCCTTCTCAGCTGAGGCCAGCATCCTCTTTCTCCTCCCCAGTTAAATGGGCCTCAGTCAGTCCCAGCTCCTGAGCCAGAAATCTGGGCATCTGTCCCCCTTCTTCTCTCTCTTAACCAATGAGCAGTTGCGTCCCATGGATTCCACTGCTTCAAATCCATCCCCTTCTCTAACATCACCACCTATGCAGCCCTTACCATTTAAACCTGAAATAGCTCAATACCTGATCTGCTTTCTCCTTTCTCCATCTCTCCCAAATCATTCATGTCATCCAAATCATCATCCTGGAATAAAAACTTGATGCATTTACCCTATTTACAATCATTAAATAGGGTCCCAGTAGCTACGCAATGAAGTCCATCCTCCTGGGCACAGATTTGTAAATCTTTCATGAACTTTTATCTGCATTTCCCACCTAATCTCCCTCTTCTCCTTCCTTCCAACCCCATGTCCTCCATCCACATCAAATAACTTGAAGTTCCTTGACCAAGACATAATTTTACTCAACCCCTTTCTTGCGTGCATGCTGTCCTTTCCGCCTAGAATGCCCCTTCCTCACCCATCAGGCAAACTCCGTTGTGTTTTTCAAGACCCTCTGAGCCAAGTCTTTACTGACAGCCCCAAGCAGAGCTATGCAAGTGTTTCTTGTTTTGCTGCTGTTTGTTTTGTTTTGTTTTTGGAGGAGGGGACACCACAACACCATATGATATACACCTCTATTTTGGCTCATTTCACTTTATTGCAAGTATCTTTTGTGTATCGGTCACCCCACTAGAATATGAGCCCTCAAAAGACTGGGAATATGAGCTTTTCATGTAGCAGTGCCTAGTGCCTGGGAGATGCTCAGTTAATATTTATTGAATAAATGAATGATAGCCTGTTAAGGACTGTTCACAAAGATGAATTATTGTGCATACCCCACCAATCTAATCACAATGAAGTTTTGGTTTTTAGCATTCCTTGTAACTGACCCCAACATCAGTACTTACAGTGACTAATGGTGCTGGCTGAATTGCTCTTGCAAATGTGTTTTTTAAAAACTATATTGTAGTTTTTTATTCTTATTCTTATTAAATTATAATATTAAACTATTGTAATAATTACACTCAAAATCTGATTTTCTAACTTCTGCCCCCCAAAAAAAAAGAGAGAGAGAGAGAGAGCATCGAGGAATCCTGGGCCTGAGTTTCCTCATGACAAGGATCACCTGAAGCTGTGGAACAGCTGTTCTCTTTAGATGGGGGAGAGCTTCTCAGCTCACCACCTGCTTTACTCATGATAACGGCCTGCCTCCTGCAGATGCTTGCTTATTATTGACCTTTGATTCTGAGTAATGTAATGGAGGAGCCTCGCACAGTGGGTAAAGCATCTGTGTAGAAGTAAGGACTCCTGGGTCTTTGTATCTGCTGTACAACTAGTAAGTTCTGCGGCTATCTTAGTCTCCTAGGGCTGCCATAACAAAATACCACAACCTGGGTGGCTTTAAAGAACAGAAATATATTCTGAAAATTCTGAAGGCTGGAAGTCTGAATAAAAGGTGTTGGCAGGGCTATATACCCTTTTTGTGGATTCTAGAGGGAAGAGCCTTCCTTGTCTCATTGAGCATCCAGTGGCCCTGGGTGTTTCTTTTTTAAAAAAAAATTTTTTCTTTTTTTTTTATTACATTTTAGATGAAGGTTTACAGAACAAATAGTTTCTCATTAAACAGTCAGTACACATATTGTTTTATGACATTGGTTAACAACCCCACAATATGTCAACACTCTCCCTTCTTGACCTTGGAGGACTTATTTTTTTTTTTTTGGTGAAAATATACGTAGCCAAAGTTACACCATTTCAAAAGTTTCTACGTGTACAATTCAGTGACAACGATTGCATTCTTCCAGTTGTGCTGCTATTCTCACTATCCTTGTCCAAATTATTCCATCACCATTATCTTCAGCTCACTGTTGCCTAGGTTTCCCATCAAACTTTTTGAGTTGCCGTTGTCAATTTGATCTCACATAGATAATTTTTTTTTTTTTTTTTGGTACCTTAGATGAAGGTTTACAGAACAAATAGTTTCTCATTAAACAGTTAGTACACATATTGCCCTATGACAATGGCTAACAACCCCACGACATGTCAACACTGTCCCTTCTCAACCTTGGGTTCACTATCACCAGCTTTCTTGTCTGCTCCTGCCTTCTAGTTCTTGTCCCTGGACTGCTGTGCCTCATTAGTCCCGTTTTGTTTTATGGGGCTGTCCAATCCCCAGCTGAACGTTCAACCTCAGGAATGACTTCACCGCTGAGCTAAAAGGGTGTCCTGGGGCCATACTCTCAGGGTTTCTTCAGTCTATCAGGCCAGTAAATCTGGTCTTTTTCTGTTGAGTTAGAATTTTGTTCTACATCCTTCTCCAGCTCTGTCCAGGAGCCTCTGTTGTGATCCTGGTCAGAGCGGTCAGTGGTGGTAGCCAGGCACCATCTAGCTGTGCTGGACTCAGTCTGGTGGAGGCCTTGGTAGCTGTGGACCATTAGTCCTTTGGACTAATGTTTTCCTTGTATCCTTTTCTCTTCATTCTCCCTTGCTCCTGAAGGGATGAGACCAGTGGAGTATCTTAGATGGCCGCTCACAGGCTTTTAAGACCCCAGACGCTACACACCAAGGTAGAATGTAGAACATTGTCTTTATAAACTGTGTTATGCCAGTTGAGCTACATGTTCCCGGAGACCATGGTCCCCACAGCCCTCCACCCATCAATTCAGTCCCTCAGGGAGTTTGGAAGTGTCTATGGAGCTTCCATGACCTTTCCTTGTACAAGTAGTGCTGGCTTCCCCAGTATTATGTACTGTCTTACCCTTCACCAAAGTTACAACTTATCTATTGTCTTTTTAGTTTCTACCCCCCCTCCACCCCTCCCATCCTTGTAACCAATAAAGATTGTTTCTTTTTGTGTGTAAACTTTTGCATGAGTTTTTACAGTAGAGGTTTCATACAATATTTGTCCTTTTGTGATTGACTTATTTCACTCAGCATAATGTCCTCCAGTTTCATCCATCTTAAGAGATGCTTCACAGATTCATCATTGTTCTTTATGGTTGCATAATACTCCACTGTGTGTATGTACCACAGTTTATTTATCCATTCATCTGTTGATGGGCATCTAGGTTGTTTCCATCTTTTTGTTATTGTGAACAATGCTGCAGTGAACATGGGTTTGCATGTCTATTCGTGTGATGGCTCTTATTTCTCTAGGACATATTCCTAGGAGTGGGATTGCTGGATCTTATGGTATTTCTATTTATAGCTTTCTAAGGAAGCACCATACCATTTTCCAAAATGGTTGTATCATTTTGCATTCCCATCAGCAGTGCATAAGAGTTCTGATCTCCCTGCAGCCCCCCCAAAGTTTGTTATTTCTGGTGTTTTTGATTTGTGCCAGTAATTCTGGAGTGAGATGGTATCTCACTGTGGTTTTAATTTGCATTTCTCTAACAGCTAGTGATTGCAAGCATTTCCTTATGTGTCTATTGGCCACTTGAATGTCTTCTTTGGTGAAGTGTCTGTCCATTTCCTTTGTCCATTTTTTAACTGGATTATGTGTCTTTTTGTTGTAGAGGTGTTGAGTTTTCTTGTAGATTTTAGAGATTAGATTTTTGTCTGATTTGTAATGTCCCAAAATTTTTTCCCAGTCTGTAGGTTCTTTTTACTCTTTTGGTGAAGTCTTTTGATGAGCATAAGTGTTTAATTTTTAGAAGATCCCAGTAATCTAGCTTATCTTCTGGGGTTTGTGTGTAGTTGGTTATGGTTTCTATCCTGTTAATGCCGTGCATTAGAGCCTCTAGCATTGATCCTATTTTTTTTCTATTAACTTTTATAGTTTTTTGCTTTATATTTAGGTCTTTGATCCATTTTGAATTAGTTTTTGTGTATGGTGTTAGGTATGGGTCGTGTTTTCATTTTTTTGCAGATGGACATCCAGTTTTGCCAGCATCACTTGTTAAAAAGACTATCTTTTCCCCATTTGATGGTCTTTGGGCCCTTGTCGAAGATCAGGTGACCGTAGGTGGATGGATTTACGTCTGGGTTCTCAATTCTGTTCCATTGGTCAATGTATCTGTCATTGTACCAGTACCAGGCTGTTTTGATTACGGAAGCTGTATAGTAGCTTCTAAGGTCAGGTAGTGCGAGTCCTCCTACCTTATTCTTCTTCTTCAATAGAGCTTTACCTATCTGGGGCTTCTTCCCTTTCCATATAAAGTTAATGATTAGTTTCTTCATCTCTTTAAAGAAAGCTGTTGGTATTTGGATTGGAATTGCATTGGTATTTGTAAATTGTTTTGAGTTGAATTGTCATTTTCACTATGTTGAGTCTACTTATCCATGAGCACAGTATGTTTTTCCATTTATGTGGATCCCTTTGGGTTTCTTGCAGTAATGTTTTGTAGTTTTCTTTGTATAGGTCTTTTAGACCCCTGGTTAGATTTATTCCTAAGTATTTTACTTTTTTAGGGGCTATTATATATGGTATTGCTTTCCTGATTTCCTTTTCATCGTTCTTTTTATTGGTGTATAGGAATCCAACCAATTTTTGTATGTTTCTCTTGTAACCTGCTACTTTGCTGAATCTTTCTTATAGTTCCAGTAGATGTCTCGTGGAGTCTTTAGCATTTTCTATGTATAGTATCATATCATCCGCAAACAGGGACAGTTTAACTTCTTCATTACCAGTTTGGATGCCCTTTATTTCTTTTTCTTGCCTTATTGTTCAAGCTAGGACTTCCAGCACAATGTTAAATAGGAGTGGAGATAAAGGGCATCCTTGTCTTGTTCCAGGAATGTTTTCAGCCTCTCTCCATTAAGAATGATGTTGGCCTTTGGTTTTGCATAGATGCCCTTTATTATGTTGAGGAATTTCCCTTCTATACCTATTTTATTGAGAGTTTTTATCAGGAATGGGTGTTGGACTTTGTCAAATGCCTTTTCTGCGTCAATTGAAATGATCATGTGATTCTTTTCTTTCCTTTTATTTATGTGGTAGATTACGTTGATTGACTTTCTAACGTTGAACCATCCTTGCATACCTGGTATGAATCCCGTTTGGTAGTGGTGTATTATTTTTTGATATGATGCTGAATTCTACTGGCTACAATTTTGTTGAGAATTTTTGCATCTATATTCATGAGAGATGTTGGTCTGTAATTTTCTTTTTTTGTGGCATCTTTGCCTGGTTTGGGTATTAGGGTTATGCTGGCTTCATAAAATGAATTTGGAAGTATCCCTTCCTTTTCTATGTTCTGAAATAGTTTGAGTAGTACTGGTACAAGCTCTTCTCTGAATGTTTGGTAGAATTCTCCAGTGAAGCCGTCTGGGCCAGGGCTTTTCTTTTGTTGGGAGTTTTTTTTGTTTTTGTTTTTGTTTTTTTACCTTTTCAATCTCTTCTCTTGTTATGGGTCTGTTCAGATTTTCCACATCACTTTGTGTTAGTTTGTGTAGGTAGTGTGTTTCTAGAAATTTATCTATTTCCTCTAGGTTTTCAAATTGGTTGGAGTATAGTTTTTCATAATACTCTGTTATGATCCTTTTTATTTCAGTTGAGTCTGTTGTAATGTCCCCCATTTCATTTCTTATTTGGGTTATTTGTGTCCTCTCCTGTTTTTATTTTGTCAGTTTGGCCAGTGGTTTGTCGATTTTGTTGATCCTTTCAAAGAACCAACTTTTAGTTTTGTTGATTCTTTCTATTGATTTCTATTCTCTATTTCATTTATTTCTGCTCTGAGCTTTATTATTTCCTTTCTTCTAGTGGCTGTGGGCTTTTTTTGCTGTTCTCTTTCTATTTGTTCAGGTTCTGTAGTTAAAGTTTTGATTTTGTCCCTTTCTTCTTTTTTGATATGTGCATCTATTGCTATAAATTTTCCTCTGAGGACTGCCTTTGCTGTGACCCAAAGGTTTTGGTAGTCCTTGGGTGTTTCTTGAAGTGCTTTGGCTTGTAGACAGATCCTCACATAGTGTCTTCCCCCGATGTCTATGACTCTCTTTTCTGTGTCTGTTCTCTGCTTTTATAAGAACCACTCAGAAGGGATTAGGACTCACCCTACACAGCTATGAGTTCACTAACTTAATTGGTAATATCTGCAAAGAAAATCCCTATTTCCCCAAATGAAGTCACATTCACAGGTATAGGGGTTTGGACTTCAACATCTTTTGGGGGGACACAGTTCAATCCATAACAGCAATCTTATTCAAATCTACTAATAGTTTTGGCCATTTGTTTCTTAATCTGTAAAAAATGAGGAAAATGGACAAGATCAGTGTGTTTTAAACTCTTAGAAATGTCCATGGGCAGGGGAGGGGGATCAGGTAAGAAAGGATGAGAAGGTCCCTGCCTTTACCTAAATGAGAACTTCTGCACTTTGATTGGTTTTGTATAAACTGGTACCATATAATATTTGCTTGGAAAATGGGCTTAAATACTAAATAAAAGTTTGAAAACCCCTAAATTAGATATATAAAGGACATATCAACTTAAAATCCTATCACTATGATTATTATCAGAGCCCTGGTTGCACAGTGGTTAAGAGCTCAGGCTGCTAACTGAAAGGTCGGCAATTTGAATCCACAAGCCACTCTTTGGAAACCCTATGGGGCAGTTCTACTCTGTCCTATAGGGTTGCTATGAGCCGGAACCAACTTGATGGATTATTATGTTTAATCATGGCCAAAGGACACTAAAAATTATATCCTTTGTTTCCATTTAGTTAACAGAAAGGATCAGCCTACCTTTCATTGTTGTTGTTGTTAGGTGTCTTCAAGTCGATTTTGACCCATAGCACCCCATGTGACAGAGCATAACTGCCCCCTAGGGTTTCCCAGGCTGTAATCTTTATGGGAACGGGTCATCAGGTCTTTTCTCCCATGGGGTCGCTGGTGGATTCAAACCACCCACCTTTCAGTTAGCATTTGAGCATTTAACCATTGCACCACCAGGCCTCCTTTACCTTTCCTTGATAACCAACAATTCTGACTTGTCGTTTTAGCTGGACCACCATTTCTTGGTAGTGTTAGCTATATCATAAAACCACGACAGAGCTCTAACTGCTCTTGACAGATGAGAAATAGGAGAAGGTCTCTTTGTATAAGAGAGATTATGAATGTCACTCTGAGATGTTCATGTTAGAATAGAGTTTAGTCTTCCAAAAGGGACATAGGCATAAAAAAATCACATTCCATAACTGAATTATATCCTTTCTCCATCACCTAAAGGACAGTGTAATACAGAGCTCTAATAATGCTCATTTGATTGACTCTTCCCAAACAGCTTTTTATCAGCTCCTTCTCTATGATGGATGACTATGGTTTATAGTGCAGATCTCATTTGCAAACAGAGTTTGAAAATTCCCCTTCAGTAGCAGAATTCTGATGAAGCCTGAACCATCGTAATTGCACACTAAACTCATTAGAATACAAAGAAGGAAGGATGGTTGGAGTTTATGGACGATTTGCTAATCTTGTCGTGTGAGAATAATACGTTTAATTTTCCTATGTGGGACCTGACCCATTTTGAACTTTTGTTTGGTATTACTTGCCAGATTCCTTTAGGTGCATAGAGTACTTCCTTTTGTATCTTTAAGGTGAAGAAAGGCAATAATAAAATCAAACCTAGCTAGAAAATACCTCTATGGACACAATTTTCCCAAAATTGCTATGTCAATGTGAAGAAGATGAAAATGCTAGTGTTTAGAAATTCAACAGCAAGCTCTTTGAATAGGAGAGAGAAGGCAAAGAAATGCTCAAAGGGAAGTAATTGTGTCCTGAGTATTTTCTTGTTCTTCTTCTTTTTTTTTTTTTTGGAATGATGGTAGGATTTAAAACAATAATGTACTCCAGGCTAAACTTACGGTGAAAATAAAATAAATAAGAGCAGATGCATAACAACCTTCTGTAGACTTGAAGGAAAAGAACCTTGAGAAGGGTGGGAAAATGAGATACAGACACAGGACTCTTTTTCATACACAAATCGATACCAAAACTTCTCACTCCTAATATCTCAGCCATCCATCCCATTTCTGTGAAATTGCTGCCTCCCGTTATTCTCATTCCTGATCCAGTATCATGATGTAAAGATTGCTGTTTCTTAAAATAGATGATCTCAGACAAATGAACGTATCTTCTGACTTTCCATCTACTCTACAAGCCAGTGATAAAAATCAGTGATTCCAAATTCTCGGTGATTTTTATAAGAAATTAATCACTGTGAGATGTTATTGACTATTTTCTTATGTCTGCAGCCTCAAGGCAAAGTTGAGAAGGGTAAACATGACCACAGATTTGCCATTAAGTCACTACCAAGTGATCCCCAGATGGTCGTATCAGTATCCGTGGTTTATACCAATAGCAGTCTATTCAAAGTGGATTTCCATTGTACTATGAAATTATTTATACTTTCATGGTGTGTGAATTTACACAGAACACTTACAGAGGATGATTCTCCTTTAGCTTTTCTTCCTCCTTGCCCTCAATGAACTTTCTTGAGAGAGGAGCCTTGGCATAATCATGGCCAATTCTGATTGGCACAGATCTGCACAAGGATCATCAAAAAATGACTGATTTCCCCATACAGTAATGGTGCTTAAGACTCAGAAAGTGTGAAATGAAAAACTTAATGTTCTCCTAACAGTGCAATTTAGAATAATGTCAATATACCACATGCTATTTTTTTCAAACCATACGTTTAAAAAAAAATCAAATCAAATCAAAATGGCACGTTGCCATTGTGTGAGACATTTGCTATGCAGTATCACTCTCTTCCAACTCATCTCTCAATTGTTGAGGGCGCCAAGCAAAAGAAGCTGCACCATTAAATGTCAGCCCTATAATTCACACTCAGTGGACAGGCAAACAGCCCTTTTCACAGGCCTGGAATGAATAGATGTAGAAGCACCATAAATATCGAGCTCACTTATTAAAAACAAAAAGAAAAGAAAAGTGATAAAAGGAAAGGAAGCCCAGAAGAATCTTCCGAAGCCTCTAAGAAATATCTTTGTACATCCCCATCATGAAGCAGTGGCAATGGATGGTCCCAGGAGAGATTTTTGAAGTGAGAAGACCTATGAGTCTGATGGAATTCTCTGCAATATCCCATCCTTTGTAACTGGCCCTTATGAATGAAAAGGAGATGGAAGAGGTGTGTGGTTCAGACTGGTTCTGCAGAAAAGTCTGCTCTTATCAGGTCTACCAACAGCACATGTGAAAGAGCAAATTTTGATGGTTCTTATTTTAACCCCCTTTGTCATATTCTGCTCTCTTAAATCCAACCCTCTCCTTCAATCATGTCCCTGCACTAATCCCCAAATCTGCCCTCTAATATTCGTGCTGTCCATTTCTTCTTGGGAGAGCATCTATATCCCAGTGTTTAACTTATACCTTTTCAGTATTGATACATTGATATGAATGAATGCATACATTCAAAAGAATTCATATTGACTCATTTGTTAATTTATTTATTGGTAATAGATTATTCAATAGACAAGTATTTACTGAGAATTGTGTTAGATTCTGTGGATACAGAGATGAAAAGTATTCCTTTCTCTTCAAGGAGCTGGTCCTATGCCACCTCCCTCTAAGCAGCAGAGGCCTGTTACTTAATAGGTTAAAATAATCTGCATTAAAACTTCAACAGACCCTGTAATCTTAAAATGCCAGCACCTCTTCCCCAACATAGATCCCATATTACCTTTTAACAGGAAGCTTCAATGTCTCATCCCTGAAGTTACTAATGTGGGAACTTTGAACACAGAGCAAGTTCAGCAATGGTCCATATGTTTCACCTTAAATAAGGCCATTTCTCATCTGAATATGGATTTGAACCAGAAGCAAAAAAAAAAAAAAAAAAAGTGGGGAGGGAGATTTGGAGATTAAGTGCCTTGCTAAAAATTAAACTACTACTCATGTGTTCCTAAATTCTGGATAATATGTTTCTTCCATTTGAGCCTAAAATTCCTTATTGATATGTCCTCTCCACTATACCATTTAATCATTGCAGTAAGAGACTACCTGTATTTGATCCTCTAACTAGAGAACCTATATATAAATATATATAGCACAGCCCTTCCAAAATATTAAAAGAGTAGCGTGTTCACAGGTGTTTTTCCCTGCTGTACTTCCTTAACCAAACCTAGAGGAAAACATATATTAATGTTTGATATGTTTAATTTCCCTCTCCCATCTGGCTACCACATTTTGTAGGAACAATAGGAGCTCAGTAACTACAGAGGAAAATCATTGTTCCTTTTGCTAAAAAAGAGAGGAGAAGTGTTTAGCCACTGTTCGTGCCTCTTCAATTGGTCATTTTAAGTCTTCTGAGTTTCTAAAGTGTGAGAATTCTGGTTCCCCTGGGCTTAGTGCAAGGAGCTCTGGGTAAGTGCTCAGCTGATAACCAAAAGGCTGGTGGTTTGAACCTACCAGATGCTCTGCAGGACAAAGATGTGGCAGTCTGCTTCAGTAAAGGTTACAGTCTAGGAAACCCTATGGGGCAGTTCTATTCTGTGTTATAAGGTCACTAAGAGTTGGAATTGACTCCACAGCAATGGGTTTGGTTTGGTTTGTGTTTCATTGCGGTTTAGTCAAGACCACGAGTAATTTACCTAAATGTATCTCCATAACCCACTTACTGCATAATACTTTTTATGGCATTTTAGCAGCAGACTATCTGCTAAGCTTAGAGGTGGAGTGTGGGATATGATAATGAAATAGTGGTGCCACTTAGAAATCTGAAGTGCTAAGTAAATACATAGCACTGCTGTATGATTGTAGCCTCATTCTATTTAGGTGTGAAGAATATGCATTCTAATTTATATCTCAGTCTACATGGAAGATCAGTTTTTAAAGGGCTCTTTGTTTATATCAGCGCCCAAATGTAACTTCCAAAAGATTTCATTTTCACACAACTTTAAAACTTTTGTTTGGAGCAATCAGTGTATAGATAGTGTTCTGAGCCATATGACTAAATCTTGCAGATATTTCCGATGGGAAGATAGTCCGTGAGTTAAGTCATTTGTGTTGATGCAAAAAATTAATAAACTTCTCCCTCATGGTTTCATTTGGGCCATTAGAACTGAAACTACCTTTTTACAACACTCTTAGTAACTTGAAATAACATCTGTTGGAACACTACACAGAAAAATAGTGCTTTACGATTGTCTTGATTAAAGTCAAGAGAGCAACCAGAGTGGCAGAATTTCATGCCACTCAAGATCATTTCTGTATGTGGCAAAGTTGCAATTACCCATCAACAACACAGAATATGTTAAGAATCCAGTGGAGCAGTGGCAACTGCGGGGTGGGGGAAGAGAAGGTGAGAAGTCAGCAGCCAAATCCAGAGGAAACTCAAACCCATGGAACCTGTTTTGAAACTAGGGATGGTTAATAGCAGTAACAACAGTGGTTCTAAATCTGTGAGTCTGTGTCACCATTCTGCCTGAAAATCTTCATCTTTCCATTAGCTCTTAATGCTAACCTTTGTGCAAAGGAGTGGGCACAGTCTAGCTTAAAAATTTGGTATCTAAATCCCCATTTAAAGCTGAGCAATTTTCACCTGAAAATTCAAATAGATGACCTCCTAAACTGAGCAACTTCTGGGGGCATTTAATATTTGCTGTAATTAGAAAGGATGGGAGAAGATGTTCTGAATGTAAACACTATTCTTGAATTTAGATGGACAATCATGCCTGTTCAAGATAGCCTAGGCCCAGCGGTTAAACTTTCCCTGGGAAGAAACAAGTTGGGGTAAGCATAAAGAAAAATACGTAAGCCAAGTTCCTGTGATATGACAACAAAAACACAATTTAAAATGAATCTCACTGACAAATTAGCTTCTCTCTTTTGTAACTACAAAACTCTTGCCATAGAGAGAGCTAAAAGACCTACTATATAGCCCTAAGAACAGAATTTATAGCTGTCTTCTTAACCATCCAGAGGAACTTCTTATTGAAAACATTGCTCTGAAAACGACTGTCTCTCCTTTGAGGCCGCCCCACAACCTATTCACTATTCTTGGCTCCATCTGTTCCAGCCTGTTTCCAGCTGCTGTTTAGAGGAAAGGCCATAGTAATTATCTCCTTAACACATAATTGATCTTGCCGTGACCATCTTTGAACTGCCAGTCTGATGAGAGCCTCGAAGTGTTCTCTTTCTGTCACGTGGCTCTGAACCAACCTGCACCATCCACTCGGGTGGGAGGCACTACCCTTGCATACCTCCACTCAGTCAATTCTTTAGAGCCCCATCTTCTGCTAAATTTCTTCTCCATTTGGCAATTTGACATGAAGCTATTTTTCCTTCCTAGTGTTTTCAAACTGTATTCGAAGAAAAAAATGAGTAAGGCTAACTTCATCATGAATACCTATATAGGCCTGGTACACAGTGACAAGAGGACAGTCTTTGGTTTTTGTGCAGACAGGGTTCAATTTCCAGTATCACTAGGCAATTCTCTACCACGCAGAACATCAGTGTCCCCATCTGTAAAATGGGAACTTACTGACTACCTCAGAAGACTGTTCTGGGGGTTAAGTGCAGTAATAGAGGGAACAGTGCATCTCACAGTTTAATGTGTATCTAAAGCATAATGTGTATATACAGCACCAGGAATCTTGTTACAATGCAGACTCTGATTTGGTAGGTCTGAAGTGGGTCCTGGGACTCCGTGTTTCTAACAAGCTACCCAGTGAAGCCAATGCGAGTTCAGGCAGCACGCTGAGTACCAAGAATGGCAGGTGCTGTCCAGAATACCTGTCGCAAAGTGGTGGTTCGGTTCACTAGCATTTAGAGGGATTCTTCCACTAGTAGGTTCATCACTGAAGTCTGTCTCAGAATTAACTCTACCTGACTCTTTTATTTGGATGCAATAATAAATGTAGGAACAGGTGTTTCAGAAGCCACTGTAAAATATTCACACATATTACTTGGGCGTTTCCTCTAGCCTTTTCTTTTCCCCTTAGTTCAGATGAGCTTTGTGACATGCATGTCCAAGCATCTAAGAAAAGAGTCACTGCATTTTCTGCTCTCGAACACAGCAGGTAGAAAAGAATCAGCGGGGCGGCCAGATCTGTGATCCCTGGCCATCCCAGAATTTCCAGACAGAACTCTGGGCAGAGAAGGAAGAGGAAGAAAAGGAACAACTAGAGCTAATGGGCGAGGCGGTTGCTGTAGGTCACCTTAGCTTTGCAGAGTCGAGCTGGTCCTGCAGCAAAAATGGTTCGATTTTATTGGAGGTGAGAACTTCCAGAGCACTTCAAATGGGCAGCCGCTTCCATACACAGAGGCCGATGCGGGAGGAGGCAGAAGAGTTACCAGCAGAGTCCATGATGGAGCTTCCTGCCCCACCACGGGGCAGCCAAATTAATGCTCCTTTTAGCGAACATGCCCATCGAGGCCAGAAAAAAACTAGTCCGTGGAAACGGCAAGTATCAATCTCAACAGCTGGCAGCGCAAGCAGGAGGCCCGGGAGGGGCGGGCAGGAAGGTGGATTGCTATCACCGGTGTGATAAATGGGAAAGGCAGCGCGACTCTACAAGAGGGTGATGAGAAACTGGTCAGAGCTGGGTAAGCGTGGAAGCAGTTCTCAACAGTGACAAAGCTGGAGGGATTAGAGAGCATTAGCGTGTGTGTGTGGTCCCATCTACCTGGGCTCTGAGAAGGAGGTAAACCCACAGTCAGGCAGAACAGAGATCCCGGGCTTTCGCTGCCCACCCTACCCATGGGATAGACCACCCAGAAATAGAAAAGTGCTAACTGGGGGTGCAAGGGAAGCCACTGAAGGAAGACAGCTACTTAACACACACACAGGAAGGTTGGGCTGGGAGTTTCTTGGTGCAGAAAAGCAATCAGCAAGGTAGCAGGGAAAACTGCTGAAGGAGAAATATTATAAATGGCAAAGGCCTGACAGGTTAGCCAGGCAGGGAGATGAGCAGATTAGAGAGGGGAATGAGAAGGCACCAGCACTAATTCTGGCCTCCTGGGGCCAGAATATGAGTACACACAGAGGTAGAAGCTACCAAGAAGAGAGAGACAAACACAAGCTTGGAAACAGCCTAAGATTAGATCTGAAAATCTATGAGATGACCAAATCACTAGTCCTAGCAAGACACTGTGATTCTCTGGGGGAATAAAAACTAAAACTAAATACAAATTGATTGCAATCTAGTAGGACAAATATGTACATGAATGTATTTATTGATACATGACACATGCGCTAAGGTTGGGGGCGGGTATAAACAACATTATCAGAACTGAGGAAGGATAGACTACTGCAGGATCAGGGAAGACATGACTAGGACCCTGGGGCTCACAATGTTAATAACAGGAAATATAGACATCACTTATCACCTCACTCTTATTTTAAGAGCATTTGTTTTTATGATATAGTAAGTAGTAACCAAAGGAGCCCTGGTGGCACAATGGTTAAGCGCTCGGCTGCTAACCAGAAGTTTGGAGGTTTGAACCCACCACTCGCTCTGCGAGAGAAAAGACCTGGCAAATTACTCAAGTAAATATTACAGCCTAGGAAACCCTATGGGGCAGTTCTACTCTGTCACACAGGGTCACTACAAGTCAGAATCCACTCAGTGGTACACAACAACAAAGTAGTAACCAAAAGATTACAAGACCCCTAAATTCTTGTCCCTTTTTAAAAGGTCTCTGGTCAGAAAAATGTTGAAAAATGCTGGCTTATGAACACTCACCCATATGTATACAAGCACAAAGTGAAATAGAACATCAGTTCAACTATCTAAATAGTTTACGTAGCATATCACCATTGTTTTATTGGTACATTTCCTCAAAAAATGGTTTTGCGGGAAGCTAAATTTCCAGAACAACAGGGTACTACGTGGTTTAAAATCAGCAATGGTGTGTGTGAGGATTGTATACTTTCACTATACTTATTCAATCTGTATATGAGCAGATAATCTGAGAAGCTGGACTATATGAAGAAAAAGGCAGCATCGGGTTTGGAGGAAGACTTATTAATAACCTGCAATATGCAGATGACACACCTTGCTTGCTGAAAGCGAAGAGGTCTTGAAGCACTTACTGATGAAGATCAAAGACACAGCTTTTGGTATGGATGACACCTCAACATAAAGAAAACAAAAATCCTCACAACTGGACCAATAAGCAACATCATGATAAACAGGGAGAAGACTGAGGTTGTGAAGGATTTCATTTTACTTGGATTCCCCAATCCCCCAACGCCCATGGTAGCAGCAGTGAAGAAATCAAACAACATACTGCATTGGGCAAATCTGCTGCAAAAGACCTATTTAAAGTGCTGAAAAGCAAAGATGTCACTTTGGGGACAAAGGTGCACCTGATTCAAGCCATGATATTTTCAATCACCTTGTATGTATGTGAAACCTGGGCAATGAATAAGGAACTGAAGAGGAATTGATGCCTTTGAATTATAGTGTTGGGGAAGAGTAATGCGTATACCATGGACTGCCAGAAGAATGAAATAAGTCTGTCTTGGAAGAAGTACAGCCAGAGACCTCATTAGAAGTGAAGATGGTGACATTTCATCTCATATATTTCGGACATGTTATCAGGAGGGACTAGTCCCTGGACAAGGACATGTTGCTTGGTCAAGTAGAGAGTCAGAGAAAAAGAGGAAGACCCTAGACAAGTTGGATTGACACAGTGACTGCAACAATGGGCTCAAGCATAACAATGATTGTGAGGAGGGCGCAGGGCAGGGTAGTGTTTCATTCTGTTGTACATAGGGTCGCTATGAGGGGGAACCAATTCATTCGCACCTAACAACAACAAAAAAAAATTTCCAGGGCAATTGTAGCACCTTAACATTTTGTCTAAATCAGGAAATCTCAACCTCAGCACTTTGGGTGGTAAATATTTGTTGTAACTGAGCTGTCTTGTGCATTACAGAATGTTTAACGGCATCCCTGGCCTCTACCCACTAGATACCAGAAATACCCCTCAGTTGTGAAAGCCAAAAACGTCTCCAGACATTGTCAAATGTCCCTGGGGAGGTAACATTGTCCCCATTTGAAAACCATTGATTTAAAGTATATCTAATTATGGAGTCCCTGGGTTAAGTGCTTGACTACTAGCAGAAAGGTTAGTAGTTCGAACTCACACAGAGGTACCTGGGAGGTGATCTTCTGTAAGGTGACGATAGCCTTGAAAACCCTACGGAACAGTTCTACTCTGCACACGTAAGGTTGAAAGGGGATTACCATGTATAGGAATTGACTAACAATGACAACAGCTAACTACATATGCAGATCCAAGAGTTACAACTGGATTTATGCATTGATTATAAGATGGACTAGATAACCACTCCTTACTGTCTAAAGATTTTCTAAGATTCTCTGATTCGGCAACATTATGATATTCAATAATCAAAATACTCTTACTTCACACATTTGATAAGTAAATCCTACACTTCCCATTTCACTGACATCCCCTGGACGCACATGTACAATGCTTTTATCACCTTGGTCTTGTGTGACTGTCATGCTTAGCTTCAGCTACTGTGGCCCACATCACAGCAAATGCTGACAACACTTGATTCTCAGCATATAACAATTATTAATGGCTATATCCTAAAATTTGAAGCAATTCTACTTGATTTGTAGTTGTGCAAGTGATAAAAATAGTACTGAACCAAATATGAGTGTTAAAACATCTACTGTTGATGACAAAATGAAATAATACGAATAAAATAAAAATCCAGAGTTAAATTATAGAATAGACTAAATACAATCCTTGATCTGTACTGTGATTTTTTTATAGCTTTATCATCAGCTACAACAAAAACACATTCCTACTGTAAGGTGATGATTCATGCAGGGTCCTCTTTATGTTTATGGATAACCAATTTTTAGCTTATCTCAGAAACAATTTCTTTTTACCAAATTGTTGTGCACTGCAAATAGGGCAAATTTAGACTTTATATACTATAAAGAGCATTGAACTAGGTCAGAACTCCAGTCCCTACATCCACTGGTCTCTGAGTCTACACTACCTCATCTGTAATATGGCACTAATAACTGCCTTGTCTTTCTCATGCAAATGAGACTCAAATGAATGAGTGCACATGGAAGCAGTGTGAATCCTGCACACATATAAGGAACTATTATTACATTCCAACATGTTTCTGAAATTAAAATTCTTCCCACCTAAGGGTTTTGTGATGATTAATTTTATGTGTCAACTTGGCTAGGCTATGATTCTCAGTGGTTAGGCCAGATACTGAACGGGTTGCTGTGATGTGATGTGATGTGATGTGATGTGATGTGATGTGATGTGATGTGATGTGATGTGATGTGATGTGGTGTGATGTGATGTAATCACCATCCATGATGTGATCTGATCTGTTGTGATCAGCCAATCAGTTGAAAGAGGAGTTACCTTGGGTGTGTGGCCTCCCTCCAGTATATAAATGGACGTTCTAGCAGAGTTCGCTCTCTCTCTCCCCTGCATTCTTCTCTTTGCCTGACCTCCAGATCTTGGGACGTAAACCTACAGAAGTCTCCAGCCTGTCGCCTGACCTATGGTTTTGGGATTTGACAGCCCCTACAACTGAATGAACCATTTTCCTGGAATCTCTCTTTCTCTCTCTATATATATATGTATATATATAATATATATAGTCTTTAAATATATATATGTATAGTGAGAGAGAGAGATTTTATGTGTATATATATATATATATTATATATATGTATATAATCTATCTCACTGGTTTTGCTCCTTTAGAGAACTCAACTAAGACAGGTTTCCATGAAGGCAAGAAGGATGGTGATATATATACATATACATATATACATATATATATATATATATATATATATATATATATATATATATATATATATATTTATTTATTTATTTATTTATATTTGAAGACTAAGGTATGCCTGACCCAAGCCATGGTTTTTTCAGTTGCCTCATATGCATGCAAAAACTGGACAATGAATAAGGAAGACTTAAGAACTGATGCTTTTGAATTGTGTTGGCGAAGAATATTGAATATTCCACGGACCGCCAAAAGAAGGAATGCTTCAGTCTTAGAAGAAGTATAACCAGAATGCACCTTAGAAGCAAAGATGGTGAGACTATGTCTCACATACTTTGGACATGTTATCAGGAGGGACCAGTCCCTGGAGAAGGACATCATTCTTGGTAAAGTAGAGGGTCAGCGAAAAAGAGGAAGACCCTCAACCAGATGGATTGACACAGTGGCTGCAACAAGGGGCTCAAGTATAACAACAATTGTGAGGATGGCACAGGACTGGGTAGTGTTTCCTTCTGTTGTACATAGACAGGGTTGCTATGAGTTGTCAACAGCACCTAACAACAATAACAAATATATATGTATATATATATATGTGTGTGTGTATATGTATGTATGTATATACACACTAAGTGTGAAGTAGCCCTAATTAATAGATTTTCTATTCAATTTTCCGTGTATACATCTCTCAAATATCTGGTTAAATAAATTTAGGGATATTAAAAATGATTGAATCAACATATCATCCATGACCTTCATTAGTGACAATAGGCTCAGCTGATTTTTCTCCATAGTCAAGGTTAAAAAAAAAAGTCTATGATTCTCTTGAGATTCTTTTGAGTTTGTATTTGCCTATGTCCAGATGAAAGGTCTAAAATGCTGTCAATGGCCAGATGTTGGAGAGCAGAGGGAAACTGAAAGATGGGGAACGTCAGGGCAGAATCACCCTTTGCCAGTTTCCCTCTATCATGTCTCAGGGCTGTCGACATCTGAGCCAATATAATCCACTGGTGAGTTCAGGCAGCTCACCACTGTGCAGGCATGGAAAAAAATCCACTCATAGTTCTTGAACTATGTGGCTTAAAAGAAAAAGATCAATAGTATATTTAATAAGATTGTCCATAAGTGATTACCAAGTATTAAACTTCTTTCAGGATTTTACTTTTTTTTTTCCTCAGCAAATTCTCCTTGCATTAAAGAATCATTTATGCAAATGTAGCACAAAGGAGAAGGGAGAGATAAAGAGCTGCCTAAGACCTTATGAATGATTACATTCAGCCTGTCTCATATTATTTGTTTGTCTTTAGCAAAATTATACACTGTCGAAAGACCTCTCCCTTGTGCTAATAGCATCAGAGAGTGCTCAGGCAAAAATCTGATGTGAGATGCAGGAGGGAAGTTTCTTTATTTGGTTCTTCTTGAACATAAAAGGAACACAGTGTACATCAGATCAGAATAAGAAGAACACATCAAAGACGCTAAATACCTGCAGCTGAGCTGCAAATGTCCTCCTATATCAAAGGAGGTCCAAGTCAGCAGGATAAGCCTCCATCTTAGCGAGCCAGGCCTGAGCCTGTCTGCTGCGGATCATGAGAGCAATGCGTTATTAGAGAAACAACACGAGGACACAAGCAACACGTTGGAGATAAGCGGGGGTCAATGAAACCCAGGTGTCAGCAACGTGGGGAGACGAAAAACAGCAGCGATGTTTTCAAAGCTTGGACAGGACCAGAAAAAAGAAAAAAAATGCCGTCAGGAAGGGAAGATAAAAGTGGTAAACAGTGCAGCAAGGGGTGTGCTGGAGATAAAATAGGAGGAAGAGGAATCAGCAGAGGCAGTTCTGACATTTCTGATGCTTTACTGAACTGCACTTGGGTTTCTCAGATATCAGAGTCTGAGGGATGATTTCTCTCGCTGAGCTCCAAGGAATCATCAGGCGAGACAGATGGAGTGGCTAACAGTCATCTCCCCTTCAGCAAGAATGGGCTGTGTAAGATGAATCAAATGGGGCTTGATGTTTCTGTTACACGGAGCTTACTGGTGAGACGCTTGATGGGTGGTGATGCCCCCAGGGAAGAAAGTACAGTGTCCCGCTACTGTGACCAGGCTGAGTGGAGCCATGCCCCATCACCGTGCTTCCTGCAGGCGTGCTCAGTAAGCATTTTGACAGGTGTTAGAACCATAAACAGTCACATATCTCTAATTTTTCAAAACCAGAACATATTATTTACCCTTAAAATGAATAATGCTCTTTACTTTTTAAACAACACAGAAAAATCCTGGAGTCTTTATCCACACTGAACTCAGTCCCTGGCATTAACTGGATCATCATAAAATATTTGTTGAAGGAATACTTAAAAGGATAGGAGCACTGGTTAACTCTTAATGCTTTCAGAGAATGTTCATTCACCAGTGGTTTAGAGCAAAAATGAATGCTATCTATTCCTTTAAAGTTCTCTTTTTCTTTCTGCTTTTTGATTTCTTTTCACATATTTTCTTCCTCAACCTTCACCACTGGGTCCAGGCAGTTGTTCACAAACTTCAGCAAGCATCAGAATAGCCTGGAGGACTTGCAAAAATGCAGCTTTCTGGGTCCCGCCCCCAGAGTGTCTAATTCAGTAGGTCTGGGTTGGGGTCCTAGAATTTACATTTCTAACAAGTTGTCAGGTGATACTGTTGCTACTGTTTCTGGGACCACATTTTGAAAACCACTGGTCTCAGTGGTTAAAAGCTTGGTAGCTAACCAAAATGGCAGTTCAAATCCACTAGCTGCTCCTTGAATTCTACTCTGTCCTATAGTGTCACTGAGTCAGAAGAGACTGACAACAATGGGTTTGGTTTGGCTTTTAGAGTATTAGCAGCAAGTAGAAGTATCTTTCTAAGGTGGACATCAATATGTGTTTATCTTTTAATGGGGTAACCCCCCCAGTTTTGTGGGATGAAGTTAAACCCACAGTTCTGATCGAAATATGACTAAAATTCTTGTAAGTTCTGAAAGAGTTGAGCGTAAAAAGTTGACCAAGAAGTTTTATAGAAAGTGTCTAGTGAAAGCAGCAGTACTCACCTCACTGCCTGGGAATTTCTTAGTTAAAGGATGCATTATGTGGGAGCGTTCTCTCCTCCATCGCGAAATTCACTGTGTAGGTTCTTTCAGCATTGTTCTATTTCTTCTTGAACAACTGTGTTGCACTACAACTGGGAAGTCCCTACTGGGAATCACGTAACTGGGAAGCTGTGAGCATAGACTGGCTTATTCCACAAAGGTTCTGCACAGTTCCTCTCTGTCACTTGCATTATACATTAGAGATGAAAATTCATGAGCATTTTTACTACCATCCTCCAAAAATTCATACCTCAGCCCCAGTGCATCCAACCGCACTCATCCTCTCTCAGGCTCCCTCACTATGCCAAGCTTTCTCTCTGCCAGCAAACAGAATCATCAGCTACCTGGCTGCCTGAGGCAAGAACCCCTGAGTCACATTTGTCTCCTCCTCCTGCCTCACATCTCACATCCAGTTGGCCAAAGCATTTCTTATTCCACCTGTTTTCTCCCTCACCACTGTTGTTTAAGCCCAGAAATATAACCACATTTCCCAGGACTATTGCAGCACCCTCCTGACTAATCTCCCATCCTGCTCTTCTCTCCATTCTCATTTTCTTTTCCCTCCGCTGTCAGTGTTATATGTTTCCAACAGATGCTTCCCTATCACTCTCAAGCTTACAAGCCTTCCTAGGCTTCCGGCTAGCGAGAGAATGAAGGCTGGGCTTCTCTTGCCGCTCCAAAAACCATTCAAGCTCAGCCTGGTCCCAGCTCACCTTTTCAAATACAACTTTTGTTCCAGATATATTTTACATGTATTTTATACTCTGCTATGATCTGCTTTACGTTCTGCACAGCTTACACCTTTCCCTCTATTTTAAATATTCCCCTACACCTTATCCACCTCTCAAATCCCTCTTGATCCTCCCATACCAGCACAAAAGCCATTACTTCTCTATAGATCCAATACTCAACTCACTACTGTAGCTTTTCTTGGTTTGGCCAAGAAAAATCTGCTTTTCTTTCTACTGTATAAAATTAAGAGCAGAAATCATGGTAGGTAGAGTTGGTGACAATGGCAGGAAGAGATTGCACAAAAGTATCCATCTTTCTGCCTAACTTTCTCTTCTGCACTATGAAAAGTTCAGTTGAGGGGTATTTCAAAGCCTATCTATTGCTTTTAATGTGCACACATGTGTACCTTTACTAGCCACAGGGTTAATTCCCCATCGTTCAATTATATGCTTGATTCCCGAAAGTGTTCCCATGGGTTAGAGCAATGTAGTTGGATTAATAACATACCTGCTGATTGAAGATCTAGAGCCTTCTGTTAGCTTGTTTGTATGGTTCTTTATCTCAGTGAAATAAAGTTTTTTTTTTAATTGTAATTAATTACCATGGCTTCCTCTGTCTCTCACTAAATGCCTAGTGCCATGTTTATTCTCTGAAATAGTTTGGTAACAACAAGGTTAATGATGACAATAATAATTTACACCAGTAAACTGTTCAATTAAAAACACATTTGATGAAAGCATCCATTAAACTCTAAAAGCAGGTGTAAAATGTATTGTTGTTGCGCTTCAATCGTCTATATTAAAGCAAATCTTTTCTGAGGCAAAGGCATCTCCCTTCAGCTCTGCCTCTGGCCATTCTTTGTGCATATGATGTAAACTTTGAATTTCTCTCCTAATTACGATAAACACTTTTGTTATATTTTCAGTTAATCTTATTATGGCACAAGGACAGAAATGCCTCTTTTAACTTTTCATACACTAACAGGGCTGACACATTCTCTGAAGCCTTCCTATAAAAGAGACAAAAAAATAGGTTTGTGAACACAGTTTGAATTAAATGCCTATCTGCTCACCAACCTGCCATTAAGCCGTGCAGGGATGGATATACTCTGGGAAAGAAATTAGAGATCTAATAAATATGCAGAGAGGCAATTTTGGTGAAAGTGGAACTAATGGAGAAAGAAGGGGATGTGGAATGAGAGGACAAAAGATAAACGCAAGTAGATAAAAAAGAGAGGGATAAGAACAGTAGCGATCAAAATGGAGGCCAAGGGGAGTACAGACGTGAGCTAAGAAACCAAGACAATTGGGTCCAAGGGACGTGACTTAGATGAACAAGAGCTGGTTTGGTGGAACGTGTGCCTCTTGGTTCCAGATCAGCTGCGTGAGATAATACTGGAGTGTTCACATGATGTTAACAAAAAATAAAAATAAGCTTGTACATTCTCTGATTTCTAGAAGGAAAGAAAGCCTCTCAACTATGAGAAAATAGAGAGACCTGGGCCTGTGGGCTCTGCGCACCTTGATTAAAACAGAGCGAACATATTCTGACTTGAAAAAGGAAATTACCTTCCAGGTGAGCTATGGGCACTAAACGATAAGTGCAAATATTGATCCTTGGGAGAGGAATCATCCTAAGAGCCAGGAGTGACTTTGAACATGAGTGCATTACTCTTCAAAATCTGTAAAGACACACATTCTGTTTGTCATGGGCCCTGTCAGATGGCTCAGACTCGGGCTTTCCCAAGTAAACTAACATTTTACTTGGTATAACTGACCTGAATCTGAATTTTGACTTGTTTTTATTCTTTTTCTCCCTCTCTCTCTTCTTTTCTCTCTCTTTCCTTTCTCTATTTCTTTCTTTCTCTTTTTAAAAAGCATAAAGAAAAAATGTCCTCACAAAATGAACTGAACGTAAACAAGGAGAAATAGCCCTGGATGTAGCATGGAAGAAACAGATGTATTGACCTCATGGGGCATCAGCACGTCTGAGTTCTAGTCCTGGATTTGCCACTAGGTAGCTGTGTGACCTTGGATAAGTCACCGCAGCAATCTGAGCTTCAGTTTCCTCTTCTACACAATGAGGAGGCAACATTAGATCATCTGTAATTCCCCTTCTAGTTGTAAGTACTTAATTAAAGGGTTAAGGACTTAGTTTTAAGAATTAGATCTGGGTTATGATTCTGACTTCACTATTAACTTCTTGTATGATTTTGAACAAGTTAGACAATTTTTAAACCTCAGTTTCCCTATCTATAAGATGTGAATAAAAATAGCATATACCTCATAAGATTATTGCCAGGCTAAGTGAGATAAGGCAGGTAAAGGACTTAGAATGGTGCTTGGCACATAGTTAGTGCTCAATAAACCATAATTGTTTTTAACCATAATGGACATTTTGTTATTATGGTCAGAGGTAGTTCTTCATCTACAAATTCAATTTCTCTGATAGCAGACAAGTGATGCTATATTCCAAAAGCCAAAACAGTACAAGGACCAAGATATTTGGAGATCTCTATCTATGCATGTGTTAATGACCCAATAGGATCCCTTTAAAAGACTCGATAAAACAGAACAACACAAATTCCCTTCTCAAAACTATCAGTGGGTGTTAGATGTCATCAGGTCTACAAAACAAATATTTGCCTCGTGGGTTTTTTTGTTAGTGGTTCCTAGTGTGGTTATTAGTTTGTCTGAAAACTACCCACTTTCCTTTTGGGATTTATTTCCTAGAAAAAAGCAGACTCTTTCTTGGTATAAATAAAACCGATCATGCTTGCTGTTCATCAGACCAGCACTTCAGTCTAAATACATCCCTTGTGCTCACTGGGCCCTTCTGCCATGACCCTTTATGTACGAGTTTACAAAGGTGAAAAGAAGATTCTCAAAGATGTCAACTGGGGCACAGCTTTAGCTCAAGCTGTCAAGTTGGAGCAAATGATATAAAAAATCCTGGCACTAGAGCAGGCTTTGCAGGGAGTGAGCTATTCACACCCAGCTGCCTTCCTCTCTGTTCTCCTTGCAGGGGAAATGAGTGTGGTTTACAGGAGGGGCTGGAGAACACAGCTTTTTACCACACCATGGGGCGTGAGTGCTGTAGCTAGGCTGGCTTACCCTGCTAGGTTGAAAGCTGTTTCAAAACTACAGAATTTTAGCCACAAACTCAAATCTAGTCGTAGATGATCTCTCTAAGATGAATCTCAGAAATAGGAATTGTTGAGTGCTTTTGTGTGAATATGAGACAGTTAAAGAGAAGAGTCCCACTGAGGCAAAAGTGTGAGATCTTTAGCACAATGTTTAGGGTAACATTTGATATCCAGAAAGAGGAAGCTACAGTGGTGATGGAGGGCACTAACATTTATTGACTGTGCTATATGTTGTAGAAACATGCCTATTAATTATTCCAACAACCATGGGAGGTAGGTAATATCTCCCTTTTTGCATATGAGAACCCTAGGCACCACAAGTCATGGTCACACGATTGCTATCCGGTAGAGCTGGAATTCAGATTCAACCTACCTACCTCCAAAGACTCTGCTTCTCTTCGTGGGATTCTAAGAAACGAGGAGTGGGAAGAATCCTCCAGGTCCCAAGAGACTTTCTTTTTATTTTTCCATCTAATTCCAAGAAAGTGTATAAAACCCTACCTACTGCAGTTACATCAGATATTGGCAATGGAGTCTACCAATGTGCTATCGGCTGTGTCAGTCTCAGCATTCCCCATATATACACATAGTGCAGTAGGAAATATAAACTGCTAACAGTACATGGTATAGTTGAGACCAGTAGTTATCTATCATATTCCTGAACTTGAAACTTTTGCAGACACCACCTGGAACTCTCTACAATTAGAGCATCAGCTCTGACTTAGGAAAGGGACTGGTCTAATGCAGACAGGCATGGGACTTAGAGCCCTGTGACATTCTGATAAACATCTCCAGGTGATGACAGAAAAAGCAGAATAGAAGAGGGACATCAGTTTAGCCCATGAGTTTCATCAATACCTTATCGGAAGGGGATTGACGAGTAACATCAGAACTGCATGAGTTTTTCCAGTGTAACATAGGCTACAGATATTTAAGCTACTTTTGTGCTACTAGCTTTCTAATATAGGGAGAATGTAAACTTATTATTGGCATTATTGAGCAAATGGGAAGGCGTGGAGAATGAAAAGGAAAAAAGGAAATAGTAGACATAATAGGAGAAACATGAGAAAAAATAAAAAGAAATAAATATACTTTAGCAATAATCTTGGGTTTGATGTGTAGAAGGAAGCTTTCTACTAACTGATTGAGACTGAACATCATTTAGATGATCCACTACAGGGCTTCCAACTCCCCTACTCTCCTATTATCCATTTAAGAATTGTCAGGTGTATCAAGGTTTCATGTATTGAATTGTGTCCCCCTAAAATAGGTGTCAACTTAGCTAGGCCATGATTCCCAGTATTGTGTGGTTGTTCTCCATTTTGTGATCTCATGTAATTATCCTCCATTTTGTGATGTGTTATAAATCCTAACCTCTATATGTTAATGAGGCAGGATCAGTGTGGGGTGTATCTTGAGTCACAGCTTACAAGAGGTTGTGACTCAAGCCATGCCCTTACTCAAGTCACATCCTTACTTAAGTCACACCCTTACTCAAGTCACACCCTTGCTTGAGTCATACCTTTTATCTTATAAGAGGTAAAAGGAGAGAGAAGCAAGCAGAGAGGAGAGGGATCTCACTACCACCAAAAAAGAAGAGACAGGAGCAGAGCACATCCTTTGGACCTGGGGGTACCTGCAGTGAGAACTTCCTGGACTTGGAAGAAGATTGATGCCAAGACACAAGGAGATCTCAAAGGAAGGCTGGGCCCACAGATGTTGAAAGAAGACAAGGACCTTTCCCCAGAGCTGAAAGAGAGAAAAAGCTTTCCCCTAGAGCCGGTGCCCTGAATTTGGACTTTCTAGCCTCCAAAACTGTGAGAGAATAAATTTCTGTTTGTTAAAGCCATCCACTTGTGGCATTTCTGTTATTTCAGCACTAAGTAACTAAGACATAGTATAAGGGCCTCAGGAAATTTAGAGACAGCATGGTAGGTTCTTAAATAGGATTTAAAGTTATTGTGTGCTGTCAGGTTGATTCTGACTCATAGTGACCCTAAAGGACAGAATAGAATAGCCCTACAGGGTTCCTAGGCTGAAAACTTTACAGGAGCAGATCATCAGATCTTTTCTCCCACAGAGCCGCTGATGGGTTCAAACTGCCGGCCTTTCAGTTAACAGCCAACTGCTTAATGATTGTGCCACAAGGGCTCCTTAAATAGTATCTAGCAGATCCTATTAACTAGTTGGCAAGCTGGATTAGAAGTCAAGGCCAATTTGGTTCTAACATCAACAACATTCTATGTGGCTCAAAGCAGGTCATACAGATCTTAACATAGAAATACTGGGAGAAAACTCATGCTCAACTTTACTGCATGTGAAGCTCTTCATAAGAAAGCGATGAATCAACTAGGTATTGTTTGAAATATGCCCTACACATATCTAAAACAACTCATGGTTTTTCCTGTCTGACACTTGGGTTTCTCCTACAACTTTCCTGTTTAAGGGATAAGAAACGGAAGGAGAAACGTGGGGCAGTATGGATTAGAGGTTGGGAGCATGAATGTCAGAGTTAGAAAGGTGTCGGTTCTGGTCCTTGTTGTGTAACTAGCTCTGGGGTGCAACGAATGCCTTAACTTTCCTATCTTCCCTTCCCTTTTGCCTCTTCTGTTAACTGGTACTAACAGTTTATAATGCAAATGTGGTTATGAGAATTACGCAAGATAGTATTTAACACACTATCTGATACATGTTGTTAGGTGCTGTCAAGTTGATTCTGACTCATAGCCACCCCGTGTGACAGAGTAGAACTTCCCTATAGGGTTTTCTAGGCTGTAATCTTTACGTGAGCTGATTGCCATGTCTTTCTCCTGCAGAGTAGCTGGTGGGTTCAAGACTCTGACCTTTCAGTTAGCAGTGGAGAGCTGAACCATTGCACCACCAGGGTTCCTTATCTGATAACCTACCCACAACCATTGAGTCGATTCCAACTCATAGCAACCCTATAGGACAGAGTAGAACTGCCCCATAAAGTTTCCAAAGCTGTAAATCTTTACGGAAGCAGACTGCCACATCTTTCTTCTGCAGAGCAGTTGGTGGGTTTGAACTGCCAACCTTTTGGTTAGAAGCCAAGTGCTTAACCAGTGTGCCACCAGGGCTGCTTATCTGACACATAGTGAGTACTTAATAAGTGGCAACCCTTAATACAATACTTGGTATTGAAGCCAATTTATGTAGAATGGGAGCCAATGCTAGTAAAATCCAATTAGAAGGTTAAGAAAATAAGTAAATACATTTGCAAACACATAAAAGTTCATCAACCTACACAAAGGAGCCTAGAACAAAAATCTACTGAACTCTCAGTACCCACTGAGCCATGCAAAAAGGGTGAACAAGAAATGAATCTTGGCCCTAGAAGAACTTAGAGGAATGGAGGGGAAAGGGTCTTGGGAAAAAATTCTTGACATTCTCAGTATTACCAGAGAGTTAGTTTTAAATCACAGCATATTACTGTCTTCAAAAAAGTAATCTTAGTTTTAAAGATTAAAAAAGATGGCCTCAATTTAAGCATGTTCAAGAAATGTGTTTCAGTCCCAAAATACATTTGCTTTACCTTCCCTGCTGTGTATTTTTTTTCTTTTTTCCTCTTTTTAATAGAAGCTCTTACTCATCAATGTTGTAAACTATGGCAGCTGAAGATGGACTGCAGAAGCTTGACTTGAAAACAACCCGTGGCACATAGGTATAAACAGAAACCAACTGTCATTTGTTGATCAGAATTTGCTCTCTTACCACCACCACCACCACCACCCCCCTTTCACTATCTACTGACAGAATGGAAACAGTCTTTTTGTGGACAGGCCAAAAAACCATCATGAGGGAACTGAAGCAGGAGGGTCCCTGCAGGCTTCACCTCAGCCACTTCATCTTCTTTGTTCACATGCTGGGGGTTTAAAGGTCTGTGGAGTCAAGGGGCCTTGGGCTGATGCATCCACCACATGAGGACAGGAAACAGGTGCTCCAAATAGTATACGATCCATTAAAAGTTTGCCCAGTGGTCGAATCCACCCAGAATTCCTTCCAATCTGTCCTCAAATCCCACCACTCTGTGAAGACTTTCCAGAGACCCCAGTTTGAAAACATCTCTTCGTCTGATGGCCTTATCCAGCACAGTTTTCTTCACTGCTTGTGTACACAGCCCATAGTCCCTACATAGGTTACGTCCACCACCTGTCTGTCAGTGTGTTGTACTGTGGTGCTTTCTGCGTTGTTATGATGCTGGAAGCTATGCCACAGGTATTTCAAATACCAACAGGGTCACCCATGGTGGAGAGGTTACAGTGGAACTTCCAGACTAAGATAGACTAGGGAGAAAGACCTGGTGATCTACTTCTAAAAATCTGTCAGTGAAAACCCTAAGGATCATCAGAATACTGTCTGATATAGCTGGAAGATGAGATCATGAAGATGGCATAGGACTGGGCAACATTTTGTTCCATTATATGTAACGTCACCATGAGTTAGAAACAACCTGGCAGCAACTAACGACAACAACATAGGTTATTTGGGTATGTCTGCTACCTTTTTCATCAAGAATTGGTAGTTACATATCAGCAGGACAGTATCATTTACCCTTGCTTTTCGTACAGGATCTAACACAAAGCCTAGCATATAGTAAGTGCCATGTGCACATTTTTTAATGAAATGAATGAAGAAAGGAATCCATGTGTTCCAGAAAAGGAGTTATAAGATCAGATGAACTTTCAATTTTCAGATTTAACTTGAACAAATTAATGTCACAAGGAGGCTCATCACCCCCTTGGTGCAACTTTGTCCTAGATAGCATAGATCTGCAAATTTAAGGGCCTGCAACCAGCCTGGGCAAGCACTCCAAAAAGTGGCTAGGAGAAGTACTGGAAGACAACAGGCTAGTCCACAATCGTTGACTGACTTTACTCATTGTTCTATCTCTACTTATGCCCCTGAATTCATCTGTATTTTCTCCAGGCATTCCACTTTCCAGGATACCCATGTTGCTCTAGTTATTAGCCCAGCCCACTGCCTCTTTCGTCTTCTATCTGGCCCCCAGCTATTCTCCATCTTCACACAGCAACTGTGTTTGAATTGTGCATCTGGTAATGAACCTATTTTGTTTCATTCTGGAGTGAGTGTAAGCAATCTTACTAGGCACGCTAAATGCAGGTTGTACATCCTATACTTCTTTTCTTACTCTAGGATTATCAGCAGTCTCCCATTCTATTGTCTTGCAGATGAAGCGTGATAGAGAAGGAGAGACGTAAAATGGTATGGCCACCACTTAGACCATGTTCTAGATATCTGGGTCAATAAAACAGAGCAAAGAGTTCCGGTGTGATTTTAAGAGGAACGAAAGCTCCAGAAACAGGCAAAATATCTCTCTATTTGATATTATCACACGACTTGGAGCTATTTCTGCCCCTTTTAGAGAAAATTATTTGAATATTGCCAGTCATTAACATCTTGATGTGAATTGTTTTCTTGGATTAGTCAACCAATCACTTAGCCGGGCCTTAAGAAATGAAAATCAGACCTCCATTTTTAATTTTTGTCAGCTTATAAATTCATTCATTCATTCATTTCTTTGTTCATTCTTTACTTCCTTGTAGCCTTACAAGGAATAATTAAGATTGAAACAAGAAATGTACCATATACGTCTTGATGAAAAATTACCTATTTTTCTCTGTATTCCAGAAGTTTCTTTAAAGAACAAATTCTTACTGTTAAAAAAAAATTTACTAAGACTTCTTTCATGGGGAAAGATATTTAGAAATGACCTGAAACGCTTGGCTCTGCCATGGGTGGTAGGGTCTCATGGGGACCCCTCGGTAGAGACCTTGGGTAATCTGGGGTTAGTGTAAGAGCATGACAAGGAGTATATGGACCACCAGGCAGTGAGGGTTGAAGAATTAGACACTGCCAGGTCAAATAAAAAACTTTATTCCTCCAGTGACCTCCCTCTCCTGTTCTTGGAAAACACAAATGAGACCACCAATCTGGAAGGGTTTAATCAGGGATGCTTCTCATAACAGAACCACTCAGTAACCTCTTCAAAGCAAATTCAATAAAGCCCCTAGTGCCAAGAAGAGCTGTTTCCCTTTCCTCTGTCAAAGTAGGTTCCAAGAAAATATAGCAGAGGCAATGCTCTGTGCTGAAAAGACCAGCCCTCAACAAAGACCAGCCCTCAAAGAGTTGGGGTGGGGGCGATGGCAGTGAAGCCAAGGGTTGGAGCAGGGATTACAACAAAGGGTCCCGTGGCACCTAAACTCTGGGAGCCTACACTGCTCTCACATTTGGAAAGGGAGCTGGAAGTGCCACTCCTCATAGTTAGCGACAAACAGCCATCACTGGGAAAGTAACCTGTCCTACAATCCCCTATCCTGACAGCTCTAACTGCTGCCACCCACCGCCAGCACCATTTTCCATCTCGACTGTGTGTTGGGCACTTGGTATGCCAGACTATATTATTCCTAAGAGGAATGTCTGCTTTCTCCCCCTTCTCTCCTTCACAGGCTACCTGCTTCAATGGTTTAAATTGAAAAGATAAGGTGGCTCACAAGGACATGAAATGTACGATACAGAAACAGTACAGCTTCAGTAACTATTTTATTTTTCCCTCATTTCACATCATAGCACTAATGCTAGAGATGTACCCGTTGCATGGTAGAGAGTCACTGTTTGATATGATGAAACTACAACTTAGTATGTGGAGCAACAACAAGGTCCTGAATCTGCTGATACCTGGCCTTGAAAATCTGTAGCATTGAACATGAAGTGAGCTGCATCAGAGTCTTTAATCTCTGGTGCACTTTTAAACACCACATCCACACTCATTCTAACATACTCCAACATAACTATATCCCATCACATATTCCACTCCAACACCTCTCATATATTCCAACCCTCTCTTTTCTAACCCTAATCCTTTGTTTTGTTTTGAGCATCTTCACTCATAATGACCCAAAAACGGAAACAGCTCAGGTGTACATCAACAGAAGAATGGCTAAACTAACTGTAGTATATTCATACAATGGGATGTGACTCAACAATATACAGAGAAAATTACTGATACATACAATAGCACAGATGGATCTCCAAAACATTATGCTGAGTGAAAGCAAGCACAACCAAAAGAGTACATTCTATATTATGCCATTTATATGACAGTCTAGAACAGACAAAACTAATCTGTGGTGGGAGAAAAATCAGAGACATGGTCATCTGAGATCCGGGGGGTAGTGGCATGAGGATTGACTAGGATGGAGCATCCAATCCTCTTTAAACCTAATTTTTAAATGGCTTGTCCTGGCACTCTGAGCCTCACCTTTAGGGAGTCATTGATATTTGCTCTTCAAATGCACACAGGCAAAACTAAGCCATGTTAGAACATATATTCATAGAATATCAGTTCTAGGTATGGAGGAAATATCAAATATTTATTGAGCACTTACTAAGAACTAGGGAGTTTTCGTATGTTACATAGAATCCTTACAATAACCTTAAGAAATAGCTCTTATCAGTCCCATTTTCCAAATGAGAAAATGGAGGTTCAGACTGGTTAACTTGTCAAAGGTTATATAGATAGTAAATGGCTAAAGTGGACTAGAGCTGAAAAGCTCATGACCTTTTCCATTAAGCCATGCTGATTTCCCCCAAGGGACTTCATTTTAGGCCTTTTCTCCCACCAAGAATGCTCTCAAATCTTCACCAAATAAAATTCCTTACATCCTTGAAGCCTACGCTGACCTCTTCAGCTCAATCATCTTTATTTCTCTTAAACTCCTACATTTGCTCTCTGGTCCAATCATATTCATGTAGTGTTTCTTGCCTTGGCTGGGTTGTTGATTTTCATGTGTTCACTTCATCTGGTGATCTGAAGGAGAGATTCTAACATTTAGTAACCTTAAGATTTGCCCAGGGAAAAACCAAACCCACTGCCATCAAGGCATTCCGACTCACAATGACCCTATAGGACAGAGTAGAACTGCCCCATAGGGTTTCCAAGGAGCGGCTGGTGGATTTGAACTGCTGACCTTTTGGTTAGCAGAAGATTCCACTGCAAGGCCTACAGTGGGACTGGAAGATGGGTATTTTTAACAAACACTCTGGTATTATGATGCAGGGAGACCATGGATTACACGGTAAGAAATTCTCATCTAGATCACATGCCCTGTGTCTGGCACAATGCCTCTAAGGAGCCCCACATGCTGGTAGGCACAGTCTAGGCAATACATAAAGTTATCATCATGGGCTTGCTTCATGTCTAGAGATTGAGTTTCCTCAATTGTGCGCCTCCATTTTTCTTGACTCACCACCTAAAGACCATGTTCTCCAATGTGTGCTGCATCATCACTTTGGCCCTTTGACTCAGTCTTCCGTCCCCATCTTCCCTGACCAAAACTTGGGTCAGCCTCCAGCATCAAGCATCATCACTCCATTTGAAAATGCCCTTCCAGAACTTTCCTCCTTTCCTACTCAGCCATTACAAACCTTTTGTTTATATGTAACCCCTGAGGGAGGTGCCACCCAGCCTGCCGCAGCCCCAAAGACAAGACTTGGACTAGTGTCATCATTTCTACAGCACCTGTCTGCAGCGGGCAGTCCAATATTTATTGTTTTTGTTTTGTTTTACTTATGAGTTCCAATAACTTCTATTAAATATAGATAAAGAAGAACTACATCCTCAGGAGACACTAGGGGTATTCTTGTATTTATTAAGGAACTATTCAGAATTGACTTGACAGGAACTGGATGATTTTGATGGCAGATGAATTTAGGATTTCTGTCTTCTTCCTTAACCTTGCATAATTTTGACTGCTAACCCTTGGGGTCTTTAATGAATAAAATAAAGGAAGTAGGCTTGGATAAGTGCGTTCAGCCTTTAATAACCCCTTTGCTTGCTTGCTTCTTTGTTTGTTAGTTTGTAAACAATTTTCTTGTCCTGGAGCATGAGGACCAAAGACCATCAGAAATGCTATCAATCACTTGACCTTTCATTTTGTTTTGATCTCCTTCAGCCAAATTTCTAGAGCCCTGCAAACCTGGAAAAGAAGAACTAATGATAGAAGATGCAGGCAGGGCTGCTTCAAGGTCCTGCTGTTCTTCCCAAGTGAGTCTGTATAGTCCAGAGAGCTGTTCCTATGCTGCTGGTTTAGGTCTATTTTCCAGTGTGGCAGGACCAGGCTTCCTTCCTAACCACGTCCTTTTGATGCTCCCTCTCCTCTTGTGTTTCCTCAGCCTTCTGCACTTACCCCAGTCTGCCTTCCATTCAGTCACCATGTGTAAGGCCATATCCCCCTCTAGATGACAAACTCCTCACAGGCAAGGTGCCTGCCACCTCCATCTTGGCACACCCCACAGTGCTGGCAGAGCACCTTGCTTATGCTCCATGTTCCATGAATGTGTGTCAAATGGAAATTAGCATTGGCTTTTTGTACTTTGCTTACCATTTTCTCCCTGGGAGTTCAGAACACATCACAGGACATGGACGCCTTCCAGAGCTTCTTACACTACTGAAATCAGAGGCAGCACTGCCACACTGAAATCCGACTTCCTCCAGCCATTGTAAATTATAATTGGTAACAGCCAGGCACCTTATGCTTCTTATGCCAGATGAGATGATATTGGATAAAAAATACATGAAAAGATTGTGACGGGCCCAGATGGCTTGTAACAGGGATGAAAACAACCTGTCCTGCTCACAAAGGTACCAAAATATATATATATAATTTTAAAACCCATATAATGATAATGGAAAAACCTCAGCAATTCTAGCAAAGACAAACTAAGTACCCTGGGAAACCCTTGTCAGTCTTTTAGCATATGTAGAATGTAAACTCACAGATTTTATTACCCTTCCCACACTTTCAAAACTGCGTTTGTCATTCACTGTTAGAACTAACAAAAAAGACTAATTCTTGGTGTGTAATCCTCTGCAATTGTAGAAGCACGCCAACTAGTTTTCCCTATGTCTTGCAGTACAAGACTGTGTTACAGAGAAGCATAAACCAATTAAATGTCAAGAGCAATTAACTTCTGCATTTTTCACTCAACATAGAGTGAGAAAATTTTATAGTGTTCCTATAATTAAAGTTAATAAAAATGAATACAGAATTCCCCAAAGACCCATAAGGCATGCATGTTCCTATGACCCCAACGTACAAATGTTCCCCAACTTGCTTCTTATGGCTTCCCTGGAAATGTCACTGGACTTGGTCTCCTCTTGTTTTTCACAGCTACCTCTGAGCTCTACATCACCACTCTGTTCTCCCCACTGGAGATAATGAGAGGAGAGTCCTGATGGACTCATAAAAGCGAGAGGGGGCAGGTCCATCTGCTCTGGCCATTTGAGGGCCTGGAAGGTAGAGGGAATTCTGTGCCTACTAACAGCAAGTCAATGGGATGGGGAGCAGAAAGGCTAAAAGCAAGAGAAAGCTTTGAGTGGAAGAAAAGAGAAGTCACATTTAAGTGTCATTTCAATCCATTTCACGGCAGAGGAAAGGGTTTGAAATCAAGGATATCGTCAGTATCCTCATGTATCTAAGAGACGAAAAGTATGTGATAAACACAAACAGCTATTTTATGCACAGGAGATACACTTGGGAGTAATGACAAATCACTCTATTTGAGCAGCATCTTCCTACCAAGCAATATATATGTCTTTACATAAACACCTGGTGCTTTGTACATAATTATAGTGTGAAGGATTACTTTTCTGGAGAGAAAATAGACCAAAACTCACAAAAACTTCCTTCAGAGTCTCATCAAAACCAGATGTTACAAATGCTTCAATCCAAAGGTAGGCCTGTACTTTATGCTAGCACGTTCTAAAGGAGTGTGTTTCTTTTTTTCTTTGAGGAAGATTTAAGTAGAAATCCCAAATAGAGCTAAATATACTAAATTTTGTTAGAATGAATGACATAAATAGGTAACACGTTTATATAAAATAATTAAAGCTATTGGAATAGTGTATTACATAATAGAAAGCTAAAAATAATTACCCGCATATACCCCTACCAAGACATAATTCTTATTTATCATTTGGTGAAGATAATTTCAGTCATCTATCCATACATATTTACAGACAAAAGAGATGATAGATAGACAGATAAGTAGAGAGACTAAAGTAATTTTATAAAATATGATCATATTACACATGCTAGTTTTATTAATTAATGTCTTATTGTTTAGACATGGCTGCAGAGAACAGAAAGATCTAGTTTGCAATGAAATAATTGACTTTTTTCTTTTTCTCTCCATTATAAAGAGCCAGGCTAGAAATAACATCCTAAATATTACGAGGTTTGCATATTTCTTAGAGTAGACTATTTAGAGGAACATTTCTGGATTCTCTGTTCAATTTCTTTAGTAATAGTCTGGGTGATATGGACAAACCATTTTAAATCAGAGAAGCAAAGGCAATGATTTGTCAGGAAAAAGAAATTGTAAAGCTCTAGACAAACACAACTTTCCTGCCAAGACCTACTGAAAGCAATGGGAATGGTAAATGTCAAATAACGCAATCTAGGTAAAGTCAGTCTGTAGGGTACCTTCAAAATAAGTTTAATTTCCAATGTATAAATGCATACTCATGATCATATTCTAGTTAGCTAGACCCGGATAATTCAGATTTTCTAAAATTATTTGTGATAAGTTGTACTGCTAGACACAGTTCCCAGACAAAGCAACAAGAAGTTATCTATTTAATACAAAAGGATAAAAGAAGATTCTGCTGCAGAAACACACTGGCAAAAGTTATGGAGACTATTTTCAGTTAATGAAATCTATCAACGGGGTGTGGAAAGTTTAGGAGTAAAGCAGAAAGTTGGATATGCCATCAGACTAAGGAAGCCAGCAAATTATACTAAGAACCATATAGTCCTCTCAGGCTTGAAAATCTAGGGGCACAGTGCTTGGTTGTGTTATAATATGTAAAGACACGAGAGTTAATTTACTGTTTAATACCTACAGCAGTTACTGGCTCTGAAATAAAATTAGTTTTTTGCAATCATCTTAGAAAACTAACTTTTGATCAAATTCCAGTTATGTATTTGTAAATACATATTTGTATAAATACATGTGTGTATACGTTGTACGTTGTTAGGTATTTATTGTCTCTCAAATCACTATCACAGCATTTATCATACAATATTTTACTTTAAAAACAAATCCTCCTTCTATAGCATTCAATCTTTGAGGGCTAGAAATATATTTACTCTCCCAGTATCCCCATTGCTAATAGTAGGCATGTAATGAGTGATTGTTAAATGAATTAGTATGGTGGTTTGAACCCACCAGCTGCTCCACAGGAGAAAGATGTGGCAGTCTGCTTCCATAAAGATTTCAGCCTTGGAAACCCTATGGGGCAGTTCTACTCTATCCTATAGGGTCACGACAAGTCAGAATTGACTCGATGGCAGTGGGTTTTACATACAAAAATAAATAAACATACACACCTATACAAACACTCAATCATATACGCTCATATATGCATATATACTTATTTAGGTACATACAAGTGTGGTTATATACACTTATATACTTAGGTGTATATAAGTGCCATTATACAGTGCTATATGAGTGCTACTGAAGTACAAGCACTAGGGGTGCACAAAGGAGGAAGTACTTCAAGGAAGAAGTGGCATTTGAGCTGGCTCTTGACATATGAGTAAGACTTTAACAGTGGAGGTGGAAGGAGGGAATTCCAAGCAAATGAATGAAACAGTGTGAACATGGACTGAGAAGCACGGACCATTTAGGATACATTGTGGCCACAGAATAAGTATTGAATTATGTCTGTGTTGGCAGTGAGGTTGCACAGGTAAACCGGACCTGTTCTAAGCATTTTCCATGCTTTAATCTATATAATCTCATAACATTCCTATCAGGCAGGTAGGCTATTATCTCCATGTGACAGATGGAGAAACTGGAGTCCAGAGAGTTGCCCAAGGTTATTTAACTAATATGTGAAGGGACCAGGATTCAAAACTAGGCAGTCTGAATCTGGGCCACAGTCTCAAGGACTTTGCTATACACAAATGAATAAATGAAAACGGAAAAGTCCCCAGAGCTATTGATCACAGCCAGAAGTAGCCTCAAGCCAGCAGATGGATGCTGCCCTAGATGACATCCTATGTGATAAAAAGTGTCCAGTTTCCTGTGAGCATCTTACCATTCATAGGAACGTAAAGCTCATCCAGGCTTTACTCTTGGGCCCAGAGAGCATTGGTTGTCCTGGTTAATGGAAGTATCGTGGTAGCTTGCTCTCAGTCTCCACACATGATCCAAAACCCAGCATCTGTGTCAGAGCTGGAATAGGCCATGTTCACTGGGGACCAGCCACTCAGAGCTGCCGAGAGGTAGCCTTACCGAGACCTCCTAAGAGCTGCCATGGGCTTTCACTATCCTGGTGCAGAGAAGCCAGTGAAACTAAAGTAACCTGGGAGGTCATCCTGCAGAGATCCATGGGAATTCACTTAAAGAAGCCATTGTTAGAAATCCTTGAATGTTGCATGCAAACCGTAATAACTTCAAGATCTAAAAAGGAAGTATGCTACTCAGAATAAAAAAGGAAAGTGACTACAAGTTGGGGGAATGGAGGGTGCAGAGTGTCATATATAAATTCTAAAGTAAAGTGGTTTTCTCTGTGGTTTATATTACCCTTGGAGAACATAGCCTAGAACCAGTAGTAATAAAAATTTACACAGCTGTAGGGTGCTTTAAGCACAGTAAGTTAAGGCTGAGTCTTTTACTGAAAGTCACATACACCAGAATTTTTTTGTATTCTCTACCCAACTGAGTATTTGCCCTACCATCCAATATTATATACTGAGTTTCACTGCATTAAGTTTTATCCTATTCATATGCTTCATGCATTAATGAAGAATAATACTTTGTTTCATGTATATGTATTTTTATTTCTCAAACCAACTAACAAGTGTTGTGAGCTTCTCAAGGTTAAAGATTAATGAACATTATATTTTAGCAGTAGCTGCACAGGCTTTACTCAGAGTCGTCCACTTCTTAACTGTGAGACCTCAAGAAGTTCCTTAAAACTTCACTAAATCTGTTTTCTTAGCCACAGAATACAAATGATAGCACCTACCCCTCACAGTGGGTCTCATGACTGTAAATGGTTATTGTGCTCAGCTGCTAACTGAAAGATTGGAGGTTCAAGTCCACCCAAAGGTGACTCCAACATACTTCCAGAAAGTCAGTCATTGAAAACCCTATGAAGCCCGTTTTATTCTCACACACCTGGGGTCGCAGTGAGTCGGAGACGACCGATGGCAACTGGTTAGTCTTCAGGTGTCGCACATCTTCACAACTTTCCAAGACAGTGATGTGGCATTATAGAGTCAGGCTTTCTGACTAGCTAGGATATTTTGGTAATGCTGCTGTGATCTGTTGAAGAATTATCTCTAGTCTCCCAAGACTGGCAAAGCCATCACATTGAGTTGCCATCAAGTCAATTCTGACTCATGGAGGCACTATAGAACAGAGTGGAACTGCTCCGTGGGGTTTCCAAGGCTATGATCTTTACAGAAGCAGACTGCCACATCTTTCTCCCACAGAGCGGCTGGTGGGTTCAAACCGCCAATCTTTCAGTTAACAGCTGAGCACTTAACCCCCACACTACTAGGGAAGAGCAGGTGTCCAGTGATTTACACTCTACTGTTGAACGACTGAGGCGGCTCAACCACTTTTATTGAATTGCCTTGCCTTTCAGTTTCTCCAGCTACAAAATAAGGATAATGATACCTGCCCTTCCTACCTGGCAAGGTCCTAATGATGAACAGTAACAATAATAATAATAGTAATTCACCTTTGGGTTGCTTATTACCCTTTTTGTATACATATGGTACTGCACTTTCAGGTTACCACTGTGCAGAAGACCCTCTATCCAGTAACTATTATTTGAAAATCTGATAAATATCTCATGAATTAGTTTTCTCTCTTTGTTCCCACATGTCACTGTTCATTCTCTAATGGATTTGTAAAGGTCACCCAGCAGGCAAATGGCATCTTTGGAACATGGACCCAGGCTGCTGGATCCAAATCCAGTGTGCTTTCAACATGGTGGGTGGCCTTTCAAAGGGGAATAATAAATATGGAAGTATTAGATTGAACGATGTGAAATTCCAGTCTTGTAGGTTAAAAAAAAAAAAAAAGGTGAATATCAGCAATTGTATATGATTCAATTTGCTACTTTGCAAATGCGTAAAGGTTTACACAAATACAAGTTATTGTGACAAATTGTGGCTGATTAGTTTGGTCTGCAGTCCACTTTTGTTCACAACAGAATCAACTGTCTTTGTTTAGGATTCCCACCTATAACCATAAGCATCAGATTGTTACTTGCCAACATGTTTGTTTGCTCTTAAGTAGTCATGTCTGTGGCGGGTACAACACAAATGGAATAAATTATATATTCCAACAGCCCAGGAAGTATGTACACTGTATTATAAGTAAACTGCTTTTTTCTGGCCATCCTTTCTTGAAATAATGAACATAAACATTTCTCTCCATAACGAGAAATGTTTTGTGCTAACGAGAACTCAGAATTTTCGGTAGGGGTCTATCCCAAGACCTTCACTGACCTTAATGAACAAAGTGGACTGTTTTTAGATCTATCTCATAAGGATTGCATGAGCCTTATAATTCAAGATAATAAAAACAAATACCAGTCCCCAAACTCCCATAAATCAGCATCTGCCCTTTAAAGAGAACTCAGAAATTTCAAATGAAAAAAATATATATATATCCTTACAGAACCCTTTACAAATCTATTACAAAATGCACAATTATTTGGGGAATGAAGAGAAATCTAATACTTGAACAGTGATCGGTTAGACTGAGGAACGCATAGGGTATGGAATTATATTTTTGCCAGGACCATATGATCTAGAAAATCCAGAGTTCTCTGGAACTGCAGAAGCCTGGTGCTTCAGAGGAAATACGAAATAACAAACTATGCATCCAAGCCACATCAATGTGCAGTCAACTTTTACATCTGCATTGAGTATCTGAGAAGCTGGGGTATAATTACATATAAATTAATTTGCAAGCCCCAGTTGTTTTATGGTCCACACCTGGAATTCTCATTGTCGATAGGGGCTTACACAAACATGTCTTGTAGTTCTGAAATGAAATCCAAAATTTACCATTTCAGTTCATAATTCTTCATGCATCCTGACTTCCACATTCATTGTTTAGATACTGCCTGAGAAAATTCAATAAACAATTTCTCTTTTCAAGTCTTTCCCCCAGGAAAAAAATTTAAAAAGGGAATTAAAATATCTCCTAACTACCTTTCTATATAAACAACTGGCATTGCATCTAATCTCATTTCAGATGTTTAAAAAAAAAAACAACTGATTTTTTGACACATAGATCTTTTTGACTACACTCACACTATATTTGTGCATTATTTATAATACTATATATGGAATGGGAGTATGTGATTTATAATTAATCCTAAGTGGTTTATGTGCTTTTCACAAGCTTACTACATGAACAATATATTTTTGTAAGACAGAAGACTTATTAACATTTATTTTCTCATAAAACAGCAAAGATTTACAAGGAAATACAAAATTCGCCTAAATGAGCCAGTGAAATTTATGTCTTGAACCACATTGAGAGTATGAAAATGAAAAGGCTAGTGGTGAACAGAAGAAGGCAAGAGACAACATATAATATAATTTTCTTTTTGTTTGTCTCATTGCTTTCCAAATATGGCCTCCACAGAGAGGTAGACCGTGGGGAAACTTGTTGCGAAAGATTTGAAAACGGAAGATGGGCACAGAATAAAATGCTAGATTAAAAATACAGAACTGGACGCCGGCCTATATCTTTTCTCAAAATTCATCATGGTTCAACTTTGGAGAAAATGTTGAAATGTTTGCTTCCAAATCTAACAATCCATTCATTCATTTATTCCTCATTCATCCATTCCTTCGAAAACCTATCTATTGAATATTGTCTGTGTATCATATAGATAGATGGGGAAACACAAGAAGAAATGGAGTTTCTATCCTGATGAGTTATTTTATTTCAGTCTAATTGAAAGAGATCATACAAGCTTGAAACAATTAAAGAACATTTTTATTTTAAGGGAAACTTACCAATAAGGGCATGAATATGTGGAGATACTCAGAAAATCAACATCAAGGAAGTGATTGGAGTGTGGCCAGCTTCTTGGCATATTTTAAGTTGAGTCTTCAAGAAAAAGATCCCTTTATAACCTGTAGAACTGACAAGATATCTGATGCATATTTATCCCTTATCAGAATCGCATTACTCCATCTCTCTCTCATTCTTTATTTTGCCATGTTACTGGCAAAACTATATATAGTCATTCACTTCAGTAAAGCTCTTCTCCTTCAAAGTCAATATTATATAAAGCTTTCCTTGATGCTTGTGCATAAGCATCATTGACTGCAAGATAGAACTGAACTTGGTCAGCCCCAAATTCCTGGGAATTTAAACGACAGCAATAAAGGAGCAAACATTATTGATTGTTGGTAATCAACCTCTAGCTGCAGGAGTGACAATTATGCCACTAAATGTTCCTAAAGGGAAAGACTGTGGAGAGTTATATTTGGAAAAGACCACAGTAATCAAACTTAGCAATCCAGTAGGCAAAGTCAAGAAACAAAACAACACGGTGATTTCTCAAGGGCCAAGGTGAATCCCAATGAAAGCATCCATTTGAGAACGAGAAAAAAAGCCAACAGAGAGTGCAACCCCACAAAGACACACACAGACTCACACAGTGGACTCATTAAAAGAAAAATGAATAATTGTCAGTCCAGTCTGTCCTAAATTACAGGTCACTGTCACTAATGATTTTAGTGGCTTTGAGTATTAAACCTCTAGGGTATCCCCCCAAACTGTAAAACATTACTTTTGGTTTACTTTTGCAAGATTTCAGATTTGCAAGTTTACAAGTACACAAGGTGTAACAAAGAAAGAGAAAAGATAACAGCACTACTGAACACTTTTTATCATGTCTGCGTATGCATTTCCACCAGAAGGACACAGAGAGTGTGAAAGATCAACCCAAGCTGTGCAAGAAGCTACGCACATCAGCCAGAGCCCACGGAAACCATGAATGCATCTACTACAGACTTAGTGGGAATACTCTGACAACTTCAATATTGACCCCAGGCTGTAAAGTAGGGTTGTTTATTGGTAGAATCCTCACCTTCCATGTTAGAGAATCAGGTTTGATTCCCAGCCAATGCACCTCAAAGCTCAGCCACCACCCCTCTGTCTGTGGAGGCTTGCATGTTGCTATGACAGACTAGGAAGAAAGGCCTAGCTAGTTACTTCCCAAATATCAGCCAAGGAAAACCCTAAGGATCACAACAGTGCGATCCCCTTGTGCATGGGGTTGCCACGAGTTGGGAGCCAACGCGACAGTAGCTCACACCAACAACACAGTGATAAGGGACAGTCACTCTTTTACTTTTTCATTTGCCTTGTGAGAGGAATAAATTAACACAGGTTTTCTGTGTATGCTCTGGGAAAAGCTCCTTCCTATCAATTTCACAGTTAAGCAAATATGATCCCCATATTTCTAGCATCATGGAAGTGTTCAGTCTGTGGCAGGAAGGAGGGATAAAGTCAATATACATCACTTGCGCTCTTGTGTTATCTTTAAGGGTGCATGTCAGATGCCCACCATCCCGGAGGCTGACTGTTCTCCATCATACTAACCCATTCTCTTCAATAAAACAGTCAGCCTGACCTATGGAAGGATGGATTGCCTAATGATGCCTGTGCATTTTCAATTCATTAAAACTCAGCATTGTGAACATAATCATTTCCCTCCTTAATATGTGATAAATGATGTCTCTAGATTTCAGGTGGAAATAATGAACTGACACCATATTTTTGCCTGATAAGCCCATGCATGATCACACCTCTGTCCTCAAGGATCCCACCTCCTGCGCCCAAAGCAAGGAAACCCTTCTGCTACCCGGAGGACCTGCCCTGTTGGAAAATATTCTTGTTCTGCCAGAAAATGAGCACTTTGGGCCCATGAAATACCATGTAAATCAGAGTGAGGGTCAATGCTTACTAATTGCCCATGACCAAAGCTCCACATAATGTCTAGTGACACAGAGAATTCTGAATAGCAGCTCATCTCTCAGTGCACAGTACAGTAATCAAATATACATTAAAGGAGGCCCGCTTTTAAGAGCACAAGGGTTGGCATCAACCACTGCCAACGAGGCTCTTCTCAAGTGTGAAATATGTTATTGAATTAGCAGCAAATGCATTATTTAGGGAGGGGTTATTCTTTGAACATTGGCAGGGAAAAAAAAAAACACCACGAAGGCTTTGTTTCCTCCCTCCCTCCTTAGCTGGTCTTTCCTGAAGAAATTTCTGTTTCATTTGCTTCACATCAGTCTTCCATAGAGTCTCGCGAACACTCTAAAGAATGTGTGAGGGGGCACGGAGGAAAATCAGACAATAGATAGTATTTTTCTCTTATACTGTCTTCTCTCCAAAATGTTTCCCAAATGTTCTGATCAATGGCTCTTTAGTAGAGATGTTAAGACACACTGTACCCATGAATTAGAACACATTTGGGGTGATGACTAGCTTTTCCTGAATGTGATTTTAGACCCCCAAGAAGGCCTGGGGTATTCTGCCTTCTGAATGACAGGGGTCGAGAAGGACTTGAAGCCACTGACAGTGAAGCCAAGAGCATGGAGGGCTGGTCAGCTTCTCCATGGCTCTGCCTCCTTCACAGGGAGATGACGTCACATGAGGCAAGGAGGGACAAATGAAGACAAACCTGTGATGTGCCATCCGGCACTGGCCTACTTGGAAGACAGCATTGGAGTAGCATTCTTTTGGGGACTTACTTGGAGAAATGTTGCTTTAGAATGATTAGAAAATGTATAATGAACTTTATTCTAAGCAAAGTATTTGCAGTGAACTCTCAAAAGGAAATAGCCGAGGGCTTGCTCTTCATTATCTAAGTATTTTGCAATGTCTTTTTCTTCAAAACCTAATATCTGACCCCTAGGCTATTAGTCAACTTTTCCTTCGACTCCTACCAGACCCCAAATTTTGAGCAGTGTCCAAGGCATTGCCCACATATGACTGATTGTGCCTGTTTTCTTACCCAAATCCTTCCACTTGATGATCTGGTCTTAGGTTGTTCCCTCTGCACAGGAAGCACATATATCAGCAGCTCAGCCTGTAACTCAGTCAAGCTGAGCTTTTGTATTTGCTCCAGGCACACATGGACACAGACTATACTGTTTTAATCATACTCCTATAGGATGATAATTAGTACTTCTTTCAACCACTTTGAAGACAAAAGTCACCCTGTGAACATTTAGGATTAACATTCATTAGTACTCTCCTTCCAACAGCCTAAGTTTTCCCTGCTCTCTCTATTATCACTAAATTCTTTCTTGCAGACTCTTTACAAATATTAATTAACGATGATTCTAGCACATAAAGTACTGTATATAAGGAAGTGCTAAAGAAAGGAAATAGGGAAATTAGTTTCATTCATTACACATTTAAAAATTTAAAATGCAACAGGAAAAAAAATCAGCTTACTTTATCAAAGAAAGAAAGATGGAAGGAAAAAGAAGAAATCTTTTAGTAGGAAGATTAGAGTTTGGAGCCCCCTCTCAAAAGAGAAGGTGGAATAATAATTCCTTGAAATTTTCAATCATAGCTTGATGTGTACTTCTCTAGGGTTCTAGAAAGGAAGACAAGGAGATCAAATAGAAAGGGTAAAATGAACTGGTAAACTTAACTTCAGGGAGTTGAAAATGGGCCACAGAGTACCCATTACTACTAAAATGTACTCTTGCCTATAGTGTAGAATATTCTGACCAATCAAAACAAATCAGGCCAGAGGCAAAGTTCTAAATCCATTTAAAATGATCTGAGGGTGAGTTATCACCCCACTTTACTGCCAAGGTAAATGCCTATCTCTACCGTTAATATCAGATTTTTTTTTTCTTTTCATTTAGCATGGAAGAAGAAAATCCCAAAGCAAAGGGGATTTCTAAAGTATAACCCAGATGGATATATCCAAGTGCTCTGAACTATATAGGCAACCTTGACAAGTAATATACAGTCATATGCCAAATAACGTCTGTTTGGGTGATGTCCGACCACACGTGTCCATGGTCCCATAAGTTCAGAAACCCCAAGCAGACAACGAGATGTAGCAGATGTAACCGGATGTAGGGAATGCAACAGCTTCCCATACGCAACATGTGTATCTCGTCTCTTGTATACAAAGCCATTGAGCAGCCAGGGGCATAATGGTACGTACCTCGAATTTTTAATATAATAAGCTTTATGGGGGCTTGTTTGTGACTACAGATTGTACATAAGTTCATAACCTGGGGACTGCCTGTATAAAATATGGGTGTTTGCACAACGTTCAAATCACATAACATTCTATTTCACAGAACATATCATGGATGTTAAGCAACACATGGCTGTACTTAGTTACTAGAAGACAGTTACATGTCACCCATTCTAAGTCAAACTTTATTTCCTACAGTTATTATGGGGCCCTGGTGGCAAGGTGACTAAGACCTCAGGCTACTAACCAAAAGGTCAGCAGTTCGAATCCATCAGTTGTTCCTTGGAAACCCTATGAGACGGTTCTACTCTGCCCTATAGGGTCACTGTGAGTCAAAATTGACTTGACGGCAACAGCTTTGGGGTTTTTTTTTTTGGTTATAGTTATTATGGTAGCCCTTGTGGTGCAGTGGTTAAGAGCTCAGGCTGCTAACCAAAAGGTCAGCAGTTCGAATCCACCAGCTACTCCTTGGAAACCCTATGGAGAAGTTCTACTCTGTCCTGTAGGGTCACTATAAGCAGGAATCGACTCAACAGCAACAGGTTTGGTTTTTTGATTTTACAGTGATTATGTTATAAATTGGAATTTTCTTCAAGAACATTTATTTGTGTCTATACAAGTAACAAAACTGATCAGCAAAATAGTTAAAAAGAAACCACAGTTTTATATTTTTAGACATTTGTTAAATAGACAACAGAATTTACAACAGGAATGCTAGGTCATAAATATTCCTTTTTTGAAACTCTTCAGCATGGATCAGTTTGGTTAAGCTTTTTAAATTGAATCTAATAAAGTTATATTTGAAGAAACTGTTCTTTTCTCGGTAAATCTCACTCTTGAAAGAATATACATAATTCACTGCTCTAGGACTTAGAACAGCTTTCAAAATTAGACACACCAGATGATCCTGCTGAGTTTATATACATGAATGTACCTGAAAAAAATCTTTAAAAGGCAAATGCAGGGAAAGGGGCTATTTTCATAGATCCTTGGCTGTAAAGGTAGCTGTATACTGAGTCAGCGAAGTAAGAAATTCCTAAAAATTTTTAAGCCACAGCTTGGTGTGGACTTCCCTGGGGCGCTGGAATGGCTTGTCTGCATGGCCAGTTGCCTTGATGGAAGAAAGCTTTTTCAGAGTCGTTAGATGGTCATAATGTAAAATTTGGTCCACATTTACTCTAGGAATTATAAAAGCAAGAGGTTCTAAGTCAAGACATAATTAGTTGGAGGTTATCTATAAATGCTTAGTAGACATGGAGAAAAGGGAAAGTTTTGTTCTGCCATGACCTACACCATGCAAATTCAGACAACAATTGATGAATGTGGTCAGAAGTATGCCTTTTAGATTGATTACTTGACATTAATTAGTATGTGATTGATGTCATTCAGCCAACTTTTCCCAATCCCCGATAATAGGTCTTTCTGCTCAGCTTTAAGGGCCACCAAAATTTTTCCTCTTTTGTGTTAGCATTATTAGTTTGACCAATAAGCTTATGATAAATTATTATTTTTGACACCATTCTGTTTTTTCCTAAAACATAACTTTACAAGGCGCTTTGTTTAGGAAATTTAAATGTACTAAAGGAGTCATGAGCATTTCTTGGTTTCATGATCATTTTTAGTACAATACGCTTCTATATTCTTATATTCTTCGCTGTCCTTATGAATTGGAAATAGGATTGGCATCACTTGTTCGATACTCAGGTTTAAAAGTGCTAGAACAAAAGTAGGCACATTTAGCTTTGGGATGAATTTCACAAATTTGGGTTGATCTCTGAACTTCTATCCATGGGCTATGTCATTTTCAAGTGTATTTTCATCACAGCATGAATATATGATCAAAACAAATTCTACAGTATGGTGTCTCTGGCACAGTCACACTTATTCATTTGTTTGTCCAACAAACATTAACTGACTTACTGCTTTTAGACTAGGTGTTAATCTACTCATTTATTAATAAATTCATTCATGTATTCATTCCACAAACGTATAGTGAGCCAGCCAATTATGGGCCAGACACACTGTTATAGAAAATGCTAAAGATATTAATACAAATAAGACAGGTTCTTCACCCTCTGGGAACTTGGAGTCTAATGAGCATAGCAGACATGTAAATAATTGCCTTTTAGCGAAAGAAAAAAATACTTAATGTGATCATATAAAGTTATCATGACAATACAGAAAAGTAAAAACAAATATTTGTTTCATGGAATGTAGAAAGGCTTCTCAGAGGGTTGGCATTTGTGGCAGGACTTGAAGATGAAGCAGAGATTCAATAGGCAGGGAAAGCCAGGTGTGGTTGTCAAAAAGCGCACAGTTTTGGGAATCATGACAAGCTCAGCAACATTGGATCATAGGGTGTGTGATCCAGTGAAGAATCCTGAAAAGGAGTTGGAAGAGCATGCTGAATTTCTTGATGGTGGATTTTCCTTCCCACTCCCTGAACAGAAAATTATATAACACATCTAAATAGGAAAAGGACACAACTTACATAGATATAATATATGGGTATTCAATACTTAATTGTTTCTAAAACAATATGTAAGTCATGTGGAAAAACAAACTCATATAGCTCTATCTATTTCACTCCTAATATACTATTGTGAATTAAAGTTGATGTTTTGTGGGTTGTGCATGTGTACATGAGTGTGTGTGCACACACACGTACAATACTGCTTGGCTCTACTAATAGATTATAAATTCTTGAAGAAAATTAATATAAGTCCATGTCTGCTACTTCTTTATATCCTCCCAGCATCAATTCTGGTGCCTTGTACATAGTAGATACTGAAGGATTGTGTACTAAAAAAAGAGATGAATGAGTATGTTTACTATCTAGCTGAGGAGACAATACACACATAAAAAGTTAAATAATACACAGGAGTTCACAAAGTAGTAGTATGTAATGGAATGCCGGATGAATGATAGAGATGATAAGACTTAGGCATTCATGATGGGAGAAAAAACACTGAAGATAGAAAATTGAACTTTTCCTTGAAGAGGAATCAAATCTTGAAAGGGGAGAAAAGATCAGTAGGCATAAGTATATCTAGGATGTCTGGTTGAAGATATCCAAATATGAGGCTCATTTAATACAACTTCAGTAAAGAACTTTGCTAAGAGAATGTGGGTAATGGGGACAAGCTTATGGAATCCACCACCCACCAAACTGGATTAGCCAATTAGCCTTGTCCTCATCTATTACCAATGTACATACCCCAAGTTAAAGAGCTACCTTCTGATCAGTGTTATTGCTGAGAAAGGAAACAAGATGAAGAGATATTGATGGGAACTAGCAACCCAGCCCTATTACTGAAAAGCAAACAAATCAAACCCCCTAAACAAAATGAAGGCATACTTCATTGTATTGTGCTTAGCTTTATGGTGCTTCGTAGATACTGCATTTTTTACAAACTGAAGTTTTGTGGCAACCCTGCATCGAACCATTTTTCCAACAGCATGCAATCACTTGGTGTTTCTGTGTCACATTTTAGTAATTCTCACAATATGTCAAACATTTTCATTATAATTATATCTGTTAAGGTGATCTGTGATAAGTGCTCTTTCATGTTACTATTGTAATTGTTTCGGGGCACCCCTAACTGCCCATATAAGAAAGCAAACTTAATAGATAAATGTGGTGTGTGTTCTGACTGCTCCACCAATTGGCCATTTCCCTGTCTCTCTGCCTCTCCTTTGGCCTCCCTATTCCCTGAGACCCTGAGACATGACGATATTGAAATTAGACCAGTTAATAACCCTACAATGGCCTCTAAGTAGTCAAGTGAAAGGAAGAGTCACACATCTCTCACTTTAAATCAAAAGCTAGAAATGATTAAGCTTAGTAAAGAAGGCATGTTGAAAGCCCAGAAAGGCTGAAAGCTAGCTCTCTTGTGCCAAACAGTTAATCAAGTTGTGAATGCAAAGGAAAGGTTCTTAAAGGAAATTAAAAGCGCTACTCCAGTGAACACACGAATGATAAGAAAGTGAAACAGCCTTATTGCTGATATCGAGAAAGTTTTAGTGGGTCTGGATAGAAGATCAAACCAGCCACAACATTATCTTAAGCCAAAGCCTAATCCAGAGCAAAGCGCTAACTCTACAATTCTGTGAAGGCTGAGATAGGTAAGGAAGCTACAGAAGAAAAGTTTGAAGTGAGCAGAGGTTGGTTCATGAGGTTTATGGAAAGAAGCTGTCTCCATAACATAAAAGTGCAAAGTGAAGCAGCAAGTGCAGATGTAGAAGCTGCAGTAAGTTATCCAGAAGATCTAGCTAAGATAATTGAAAGAAGTGGCTACACTAAACAACAGGTTTTTAATGTAGACTGAACAGCCTTATATGCCATCTAGGACTTTCATAGCTAGAGAGGAGAAGTCAGTGTCTGGCTTCAAAGCTTCAAAGGACAGGATGACTCTTTTGTTAGGGGCTAATGCAGCCGGTGACTTTAAGTTGAAACTGATGCTCATCTAACAGTCCAAAAATCCTAAGAACCTTAAGAATTATGCTAAATCTACTCTGCCTTGGCTCTATAAATGGAACAACAAAGCCTAGATGACAACACATCTGTTTACAACATGGTTTACTGAATATTTTAAGCTCACTGTTGTGACCTGCTGCTCAGAAGAAAAAGATTCCTTTCAAAATCTTACTGCTCATTGACAATACACCTGGTCACCCAAGAGCTCTGATGGAGATCTACAAGGAGATTAATGTTGTTTCATGCCTGCTCACACAACATCCATTCTTCAGCCCATGGATCAAGGAGTAATTTCTACTTTCAAGCCTTAATATTTAAGAAATACATTCCATAAGACTATACCTGCCATAGATAGTGATTGTTCTGATGGATATGGGCAAAGTAAATTGAAAACCTTCTGAAAAGGATTCACTATTCTAAAGGCCATTAAGAACATTCGTGATTCATGGGACGAGGTCAACATTATCAAGATTAACAGGACTTTGGAAGAAGCTGATTCCAGCCCACATGGATGACTTTGAGGGATTCAAGAATTCAGTGGAGAAAGTAACTGCAGATGTGATAGAAACAGCAAGAGAACTAGAATTAGAACTGAAGTCTGAAAACTTGGCTCAATTTCTGCAATCTCTTGGGCAAACTTTAATGGATGAGGAGTTACTTCTTACGGATGAGCAAAGAAAATGGTTTCTTGAGATGGAATCTATGCTGCAAACATTGTCGAAATGACAACAAAGGATTTAGAACATTATATAAACTTAGTTGATAAAGCAGCAGTAGGGTTTGAGAGGATTGACTCCAATTTTGAAAGAAGTTCTACCCTAAGTAAAATGCTACCAAACAGCTTCACATGCTACAGAGCAACCTTTCATGAAAGGAAGAATCAATCGATGAGGCAAACTTCGTTGTTGTCTTATTTTAAACAATTGCCACAGCCACCCCAACCTTCAGAAACCACCACCGTGCTCATTCAGCAACCATCAACATTGAGGCAAGAACCTCTACCAGCAAAAAGTTTATGACTCGCTGAAGGCTCAGATGATGATTAGCATTTTGTAAAAATAAAGGATCTTTAAGGTATGTACATTGTTGTTTTAGACATAACGCTATTTCATACTTAATAGAATACAGTATATCGTAAACATAACTTTCATATGCACTGGGAAACCAAAAAAACTCCTGTGACTCACTTCATTGCAATATTTGCTTTATTGTGGTGGTCTGGAACCAAACCCACCATATCTCCAAGGTAGGTCAGTACTGTTTTCATCCTTCTTTTTCATGATAATAGATTGGTTTTCATGCTTTTACAAGAGAATGATAGGAGTCCCATGTCCAGCATAAACAGATGTATCCAGACCCATCTAGAATTAACTGACAGTCTGCTAACTGGAAGCAAATACAGATGGAAGACTTAACTCAAAGGTGGAGAGCCAGAGTCAATCCACTACAGGCTCTGCTGGCAATACGTCTTGTTATTATTCTAATAGCCACTTAGTGTGAAGGGGTCAATGAGTCAGGCACACAGTTATAGTGACTGTGGACAACATCAGCAACAGCCAAAGTTAGAATTCTAAAGAAATTAATACATATCTAATCTTCTTCTTAGAAAACAAGAGCAGTGTACTTGTTGCATAGCAACCAAATCTCTTGACTTCTGGATTTTGAGCAGAGTTGGAAACAGCATTGACCCGCTCAAAGATAGCAGCCGACCACACTGCTTTGAATGCATATCGTCCTCCACAGTCCTGCCAATAATCCAGTCTCACACACAGGCTCCTAAAAGGGATCACTACACCTCCTCCAAGTCTCCCATTCCAGGGCTTTGACATATAATTTTTTCCATTCCAGTTATCATTCTAGATTACCCAAATTTTAAACATTTGGGTCTGTTTGGGTTTCACTTCATCAGTCATGACTGAACCAGTTCAAACCAGTTCGAAGCCCTGCTTTAAGCCAGTGATTCTCAAATTGTGTTCTCCAGACCAGCAGCATCAGCATCCCCCCGCTGGGAACTTGTTAGAAATGCAAATTCTCATAGCCCTACCCCAGACAAACTGAATCAGAAATTCTGGGAGTGGGGCTCAGTAATCTTCATTTTACAAGAACTCGAGGTGATTCTAATGCAAACTCAAGTCTGAGAAGCACTATCATAGTTATTTACAAAAGAGAGAGAGAGTATTTATATAATCCCTTGTAACCAGCACCGTTCATTGAGGGGAGGGGCACCATTGACAAAGTGCAGTACCCTTTTTTTCTAAATGAAAATATTGTTCTATACACATTGGTTTATTTATGAGTTTGTTCTATCTGGCAAGCATTTATTGAGCACCCACTATATGCTTGGTATTTTTCTGGGCATCAGGCTAAGGAAAAACTAACAAAGCACAGCCCTCTCTTTCAGGATTGTACAGCATAGTGGGGCTGTTTTGTCCTTTGTTCTGTTTCCCATCTGCATCCCATATATTCATTTAATATGTTTCTAGTTACTGTTCATTAAATTGAGATGACCCATCAGTTACAAAACAACTCCTTGGTTCATCTTATTGATTGTAAATGAAAATTCACCAGTGTTTGTCATTCATTACACTATAATGCACTCTCATTTTATTGAAATTTTCTATAATGCAATAAAAAGGCAACTACTCTGTTGATTAAATATTAATCCTAGTGGGAATCCTAAGCGCTAGGTGAATTAATTTCAAATCACAGAGCCTTTTCCTAACCAAGGATGGTGATGCTCAGGCCACCTCAAAACTGAATCACACAGCAACTTGCAGGAACTAACAATCTTTTATCAATTAACCTTTTGGTTTCCCTCAAAAAGGGGTCACCAAAGAAATGTAAAGGAACTGATTCACAGATCCTAAAGCTGAGAATCAGCCTCCCATGAGTATCTACTTGTTAGAAAAATTGGAGGGAGCTCCAACTATTCAATTTAAAGAGGCTAGAAGGTCTAGCTCCTTCAAAAGTTTGGGGCTTACGGGCTTGGTATCTGAGCATGTTCCTCCATGTCTTTGCAGAGGATGGGGACAGGTTTCTCCAGAGCTGGTTTATTCAGTCTTCCCACTTATTGTTACTGAAGTTCAGTAGGTAGCCCTTTATTGTCAAAAGCAGATCAACATGAAAAAATCAAGTAATGAGCAGGAAATGTCAGAATGTATTTTCTTTTCTGATTTAAAGATGAATAAATAAGGAACCTCAGAAACAGTTCACAGTTTTCCTGGAGTCATACCATCCATGGGCCTTGGTGCTGGTGCTCACATTTGAGATGATCCGATTTCTGGAACCACTTCAGAGAACCCCTTCCCTTCCTCAGAATAGACACAAAGGCAGCCTCCTAGTTCTCTTTAGTTGATTAGACCTCATTAGGGAATGTGGCCTGTAATTTAACACTGCCCACATAAAGTGTATCCTGACTTCTGTGAATTTGTGGTAAGGTTTAGCAATATTAGCTGTTCTATGAGACACTGAAGAGTTCTGCGTTGTGGCATAGGTTGGATTAGAGAAAAAAGTAGATATGCATGTAAGAATCAGTGTAGATGATGGAAAGGAAAGGGTTTTGAGTTCAGGAGGAGCTGAAATCCATAATAGGTGGGATGGCCCAAATCTGGGAGAATTACTTTGGTTCTGATTGGCCAGAATAACAGGAAGGAGGATCCTATCCTAGGCTCAGGCTGGGCTTAGAGACCTGCGTAGAGAATCATGAGACATCTCAGTTCCACTGGCTTCTCAACTACACTTACTTCCCTATCTGCTTCTCTTGCATATTCTATCTGCTTAGAATCTACAGTGAGCCTGTGCCCTTAAAGCTGTTCCACCCCATTTGGTAAAGCCTCTCCTGACTTTGGAGTTCCTGGGTGGTGCAAAGTGTTAACACTCTAAGCTGCTAACCTAAAGGTTGGAGGTTCAAGTCCACCCAGAGGCACCTCGAAAGAAAGGCCTAGCCATCTACTTCTGAAAAATCAGCTATTGAGCACAGGAGCCCTAGGGGCGCAGTGGTTAAGAGCTATAACTGCCAACCAAAAGGTCAGCAGTTGGAATCCACTAGCTGCTCCTTGGAAACCCTTGGGACAGTTCTACTCTGTCCTATAGGATCGCTATGGGTTGGAATTGACTCGATAGCAACAGGTTTTTGTTTTTTTTTTTAAAAAAAAGGGTGGTGCAAAGGGTTAACAATCTAGGCTGCTAATCTAAAGGTTGGAGGTTCAAGTGCACCCAGAGGCACCTCGGAAGAAAGGCCTAATGATCTACTTCTGAAAAATCAACTATTGAAAACCCTATGGAGCACAGACCTACTCTGACGCACATGAGGTCTCCAGGAGTCAAATTTGACTCGACAGCAACTGGTTTTCTTCTGATTTCATTACTGGCCTGAGTATCCATGGCTTTCCTGAAGGGACTAGGGGACTTGTGTTCTCAACCCAAAACAATATAAAAGTTTCTTTATCCCTTTGATGACAGCAGCAAAAGCCAGAGCCCAGTAAACCACGGGTAAAGCCTCACGTACCAGTAAATGCTTCAGGCAAAGCCTTGGTCCTTTCTCATTGCCATTGCTCATCTGAAGGGCTCTGTGGCCACAGTTGCTGGATGGATAATACTATTATTGTCTTCAGACACAATAAATATTCCTGTCCTAGCCAATACTAGATTCCAACCTGACCATCAAAATATTCTGTTTCGGTGGATTTTGCTGTGTTCCCCGAAACCCTAATGCCTTTAATTGTGGGGTTAGTGCTCTGGAAGCTCAGGTTGGCAACCTCAGCGAACAGAAAATAAACGCAAAAGGCTGTGGTCTATTTCACTGCATCAGTAGCTCTCACACTGCTGATGCATGGTGCCGGTGCTGTTTTCCCCTCTCCTGCTTCTCTGCTTATTTTATTTCTGATGACTTAGCCGCAGGGCTATGTGTCTGGAAACTGGAAGTGAGGATAGTGTCTATCTCAAAGTGAGTTGCCAATCTGTCAGACATCCCTGCAGCTCCCAAAGTTTTCCTTGAACTATTTTTTCAGACAAACCTTCACTTGCAACAGCTCACTTTAGCTGCCCTCTGCATGGTGCCACTGGCTCCAACCCAAAGCTTAGGCTAAAAACCTGTCTTATTGGGGTCCTTGGAGTTTCCCTGAAAATCAAAGTTCACCCAGAAAGCGTATCAATATGACAGAGCCTAGCACAGGTGATGGTTTGGGAAGTTTCAGGGAATATTTCCTAGGGGCCTGGCCTCCAAAACCTGTTGTCTGCTGACTCTGGAGTTTTAAAAATTTGGAAGTGACAAAGAGAGAAATTCCAAAACTGTTGCAAATAATATCCAAGTAAGTGAAATCTGAATGCTAACGCCAATCAACAAAGCAGTAGAAAGAGGAGGTCCATATGCCTTGATTATATGCTTACTGACGGTAGGCTTAGAGATCAGTTTCTCAGGCTACCAGCTGTTGTTTTTAACTCATACTCTTGTAAAAGGAAGTGGATTTAGTCAATGAGGATCTATTAGATGCTGAACATCTAGTAAATGAACTGAACAGCAGACCAAGGTCTGTGTGGAACAAAAGAAGTACGGTGTTAATTGAGAAGTACACTGTGGATTGAGAGCTAAAACACACATTTAGGAAATAGCACAAATAAATGGAAATCACGGAACCTGGATCTGGAGGGGACCTGACAAATAAACTACGCCAGTAGTGCTCAACCGTGGCTGCACATTTGAATCTATTTAACTGATCTATGGGTGGGGCCCAGCCATTGCTATTTTTTTAAAAACTCACTCAGTATATTTTAATGTGCAGTTAGCTTTAAGAATCACTTTTCTGGAGTAGTTAGCGGTTTTCTCAAATTTAAGTATGGTTTAGAATTAGCTGGGGAGCTTGTCAAAACAGATTCCTGGGCTTCAGCCCAGACATTCGGAGTTAGTAGGCCTTGGGTAGGGCCCCTGAATTTACATTTCTAAGGAGCTCCCTGGTGATACTGACAGAGGTGGTCAGAGAACCACACGCTTGGTATCATACTTCTAGGCCAGAAGTTCTGAAACTTCAGTGATCATGGAAATAAAAATAACATTGATTTTAGATCAGCCCACACTCTGAGAACTACTGATGTCTATCTTTCAAGGATGGGGAAGTGCATCTTAGAACCATCTGAAGTGTTTTTTTCAAATGATGTCTGTACCACCTCTTCTGCTTCCTGTGAGATTCCATATGCTCCTAGGTTAAGAATCATTGAAACCGTGAACCTCTATTACCCATGGCCATGTCAATCCCTCATTTAATAGATAAGGACACTGAGGTTTGGTGTGGAAATGACTCAACCAGATGGCACAGATATTGGGGGCAGACCCATGGTCAGCACCTGCCATGAATCCCATCTCTCAGCAAAAGCCCTGGCAGGAGTTCCGAGGAAAATATAGGGTGGAACAGTAATTTCACCACTTCTCCGTGTTGCCTAAGATTGGCCCGGACTCCACTAGGGAGAATTCAATGAAAGAAAAACAGCTTCCATTGCAAAGAAAAATTCTAAGATCTATATAAGATCGGAAGAGAGCCCTAAAGTGATACGGTGTGATCTTCTTCGTCTAGATTTTAATGCCTGAAGTGGGATGCTATTGGTATTGCATAGTTTGATGTCAATCCTACAAAAGATTGGAAGGTGGAAGTGAACTTCATGGTCTTTCTATGTTACAATCTTATTTTCTTGGTCTCTCCCTATGTCTATATACAAACATGAACACAGTTGTGTTATTTGAGTAAATGGAACATACCAAAGCATATAATGTACCACCACCAATTGCATCACTGTATTTCAGACAGAACATCAGCAGCAGTATTTTAACAAACTGCTCCCCCCCAAAAAAATCTCAAACCCCTGATGATAATGAGGTGCAATGGTATACTAAATAGAACCTATTGCTCAGTAGAAATAACCTTTTTTTTTTTTTTTAATTCTTCTTCTCCCATCAACTTGCATTTTGTGTAAAGTGAATGTGAATTGGGTTTACATATATACCACCCTTTCTCAGTCTCTGTGGTTATAAATTGCCAGACTTGACTATAATGTTTGAGTCAGATCTCACGTGCCGTCACCCTGCTAATGGCATCAACATGTGAAGATGTGCCATCTAGGCTTCCTAATAAGTTGAGTTAGCCTTTTATTTTTTTCCCAACGTAGTACTGACTTATGCAACTGCCACCCTTACAGCACAGATGTAGGAGTTTTTCCTAGTAGGCTGAACAAGCCCATATTTCAGTTTATAAAATTGCACATTAAAACCCCAAGACAATTACTCTACTTCATGTTTTAGCCGTCTATCCATCTTCTACCAGCCACTTACCTAGAGCTTCAAATTGATTCTGAAGCATAATTAATAGACCAAAAGGGTCCTTATTCACACATAACTGAATGAGCACGTGTGCTCTAACAGGCAGGCAATCGTATGCCTTATAAAACAGATTTGATTTTGACTTATTGGTGTTGATGCCAAGAATTCCGGGAGTTGAATAGTTGACACATAGCACCATGTTGGCAGCTTTAAGGCTGACACACAGATTTTTGTATGACATTAGTTGTCCCAATGGAGCAGTCCCAGCACTTTCCCCAGCCATGCATCTGTAAGTCACTTTCCAAAGATTTGGTGGAAAAGTATCATGACCTCATGGCAGTATAAGCAGATGAAGTATATTTCCTGTCACCCTACCCCCAACAGATCCAGAGACATGCTCAAACAGAGCAGAGTTGCTTCATGGTGAGATTGTGCTCAATTGCAATATGACACCCATTAAAGTTTGATCGGCGTCCTTGTAAATAGCCAAAGTAATTTCTTCCCATTTACTCCCCTCAAACTAGGTAGTCCTTGAATATATGAGCCACTCTGAATACAACAAGATGATGATACTTATTGACAGCCAATGGTCAACACAGGCCAAAGACCCTGGTAAACTGTCTTCACCATGTGATAAGAAAAAGCAAGTCTGAATTCCTCATCCCAGCTGGGTTCCTTATTGCTAAATCCTCCTGCCTCTGGTCAAACAGCTTCTTCAATTTCTTTAAATATCTTTAAACTACATATTTAAGTTAGAGAATGCAGGGTCAGCAACTGGAGGGAAATAGGAAAAATTTACTGCCTAGCTCTGAGTTTTTTCGCTTTCCTTAAAAATAAACACAGTCTGGTTTTAGAGACTGAGTTCCATACTGATGAAGCAACAATTGAGGGTCCTTCTGATGGTTCATTAGTTGTGTTGTTGAGAAGAAAAATCCCTGGAAAAGAAATCAAGAGATGTGAGAGCCAGGTCAACTCTACCACTCATAAACTATGTAAAGCTTGGTATGTGTCAGTTAGTATCTCCAAGCTGCTTCTTCCTCCCTCTGCAAAATGGAAATGACATCACTTCACAATATTTGTCTGCAAATCGAATGACAGCACATGTATGTGGAAGCCTGAATGCACATTAAAAAAAAAAAAGATCCATGCTAAGTTGGTCCACTCTGACACGGAGCTGAAAAACAAAAGGATGGTAAGACTTCCGGCAAAAGAGGGGGAAACTTTCCACAGAATAGTCTACATAAATTCCACTTGCTAAGATACTGAGTATTCTCTTGTGTGTGAGACGCTCTACTAGGTGCTATGCTGAGGGAAGTACAGTAATGAATGTAATTTGCCAATTTCTGCCCTCAGAAAGTCAGGAAAACCAGGGCTATAAAAAATACCTAATATTTTGTCAGAGTCCCTGGGTGGTGCAAATGTTTAAGGCGCTCAGCTACTAATCAAGAGATTAGAGGTTTGAGTCCACCCAGAGGTGCCTTGGAAGAAAGGACTGGCCATTTACTTCCATAAAATCAGCCATCAAAAACCTTATGGAGCATAGTTCTATTCTGACACGCATTGGGTCGCCATGAGTCAGAGTTGACTTCAACCTCAAGTGGTTTACTGGTTTTAATACTTTGCCTAATGTGACAAGTGGCCATGATGCTTGGCTACTAAAAAGTTGCCCAGGACTCAAGATGCTATTTTTCTTCTCTTATCAACATCCTAAAAGGGCCTGAGTCCTAGGCCACAGCCTGAGTCCCCGTGAGGCCCCCTGTACTCCTCCTTTATGAGCTGAGGACCAGATGCCAACCTGGGGCTCCCAGGTGGAACAAGAGCATGAACTTACACCTGGTGGAAGGTTAGAAACCCTTCCACTCATGGGCAAAAGTAAATGATTTCAGTGTGAAATCTAATCCACACATTTAAAATGAACTATTTATAAAACATTTTATTTTAAAATTCCTTAGGGGAAAAAAATCCAATAACTGCTACTAAATTTACAGCACTGTGGTGGTGGAGGCACGCTGATTAGAATAGGTCGGAGGAGCTGGGGCTCCTGGGGGCAGGCCAGCCTCTGCCGGGCTCCCCAGGGGCCCAGGACCATCACAGCTGCTCCTTTCTGTTCCCACCCTGGTAATGCTCACCGGAGGACTGGCAGAGGCAGCAGTGAAAAGGTGGGGGCAGGGGGGGGTCTCCCAGCAGTAAATCTTTGGAAATAGATCCACCTACCTCCACAGTGATCTGTACTCACTGTGCAACTGCTGAGAAACTGGAAATAAACAGAAATAAATTCATGGGAGAGATTTCTGCTGGGGAGCCAGCAGTTTGAAAATCTGACACAGAAGCCCCTGAGACAGAAGAATGCTTCCCTGCTGCCTAGAGTCTCTGTTTCTTGTGGGAAAAGCAGAGAAGCTTTGGGAACAAACCATCCTAAACACTAATCCCACCTCAGCCATGTGCTAACTCTGTGATTCAGGGAGTGTTGTAACTTAAGTCACAGTCTCCCTGCACGAAAATATTGGGATAATCATCTCCTTGTTTGGGTTGGAAGCAATGTGCATGACTGCAAAAGTGGATTCATCAACAAGATAAAATGGAAACACGGACAGAAGGGCTCTTCATTGAGCTAACCCTGTGTGCACAGAATCAGAGACAGCCATTCTCTCAGAGCACAAGAGTCAGAGTCTAGTGATAGGTTCTTGCCTGTATACTTAGAGCAGAAAGTACACAATTGTTATTTGTTGTTAGTTGCTGCCGAGTCAGCTCCAACTCGTGGCTACCTTACGTATAACAGAACAAAACGTTGCCCAGTCCTGCGCCATCTTCGTGATCTTTGGTATGTTTGAGCCCATTGTTGTAGCTACTGTGTCGATCCATCTCACTGAGGGTTTCCCTCGTTTTCACTGACCCTCTACTTTACCAACCCTTCTGTTCTTTTCTAGCGACTGATCCTTTTCCTGATGATGTAACTAAAATAAGCAAGTCAAAGCCTCTTCATCCTCGCTTCTGAGGAATATTCTGGTTGTATTTCTTCTGATTTTTTCGTTCTTCTGGAAGTCCACCATATATTCAATATTCATTGCCAACACCACAATTTAAACACATAAATTCTTTTTCTGTCTTCCTTTTTCATTATCCGGCTTTTGCATGCATACAAGGTGATCGATAAGATCATGGCTTGAATCTGGCACACTTTAGTCATCAAAGTAATATCTTTGCTTTTTAAAACTTTGAAGTGGTCTTTTGCAGCAGATTTGCCCAGTGCACTACACCATTTGATTTCTTGACGGCTGCCTCCAAGGATGTTGACTGTTGATCCAAATAGAATGAAATCACTGACCACTTCAGTTTTTTTTTTTTAATTAACACCTAGAAACCAGCATAGTTTGTGATGGATGGCTGTCTTCATTCCTAAACAACCTCTGACTATCAATAATTGTTAGCCTCACTGAACTTCCATTGTGCGGAGACAGTCTCAACCAAAGATGGCCGAAATGCACGTGGATTTATATCCCCAGTTGTCATTTATACTTCCCCATGGGTCAAACGTTTAGGAACACAAAGTCGAAAATGCCTGGAAAACACATTTGCAAAAAACACTCCTTCCTCAAATATTTTTAGATATGTTTAGAAAGTCTCCTGAAAGCAGAATGTGAGGTCCTTGGGGCAGGAAAAAAAGAAAAAGAAAAAAAGCCCAGAAGATACATCCCCACCCATCCTTCCAGTTCACCTGCAGGAGGCTGACACAATCTTGACAGCCCAAATGAAAGCTTTGCTGAAGTACTCTTAACCAAAGGGGCAGTTTTCATACATTCTAAAGGTACTAGGGAAATCGGTGCAAAATCCAGTGTGGATTTCAATGAGAAAACAAAATATTTGAAAAGCAAAACACACTATATGTGAAAAACGAAATTCTTGTGGGCAGAATGGTAAAAAATGAAACAAGGTATTCTTGTGCGCACAAGTAGATGGGAAATGTTATCATCCAGACTCCCTCTGGGGTCTCCTGTAATTTCCTGAGGCTTCTCTCTCCCTTCCCAGGACATTCACTCATTCCCTGTCCCTGATATCCACTGTATCATCAACATTTGCAGATCCTCAGAAGTCTCATCACAGAAGGCAGGCTGCTGGAGGGCAGGGCTGTGTCTGGTGTAAAGCATTAAAATGAACGCTCAGTACATCCCACAGAGTAAAGCACATTATCGATAGTTCAGTTAAGAATCTCCCATCTGTATGTCTATTTCAATTGAATATGCTGTTAAGAAAATATGAGAAAAACATTTTCTGCTGAGTTTGATATAATTTGCTAGTGATGAAATAAAACAGCACACACCTGGCCCTAGTTACTTTTCACTGTCTGCCTCCTTCTGTTCTTAAAATTAGGATTAAACTACCGGCTTTTCATTAGCTACAATTTAGAGCATTGGAAATCAGCTACTCCCAAAATGCTCTCTGCCATTGGTAGTAGACTAGACAGTCAGTTCCATGGGGAGATTGTGCTTGTAGTGGCAAGTAGCTACATGTTACATCTTGTGCGATGTGCACAAATTATGCGTGCATTTGTGATGTATATGAGAAATTGTACACGAGAAACCAGGCTAGACACTGAGAAATAATTCCCAATCATCTCCTTCCCAGTTTCTAAAACCAAGAGTTGTTTCTCCCCTTTTCAGCTGCCTTTCCCTCTGTCTAAACCATCTCAACCAAGATCTCCCAACACATATTTCCAGAAATAATGGACACACTTTGGGGTTTGAAAAATCAAGGCTCTTCAAGCTAATTAGCTTGCTTAATTAATATATCACTCCGTTTCTTTCAAGACTCATTATGCTCACAAAAGGCCTGTTGCACCAACAGAAGAGGAAAGAAAATAAACGGCTAGGGATCTATCACTAAAGGAGAAACATCATTTACTGATTGAAAAACTAACTCGAGGATTACCAAAATCCCCCGATGACTTTTGCATCACAGCGCCAAAATTCAAAATCATTTTGGAGGGCAGAAATGAAAACTATGTCTCTGTTAAGACCTTAGAACTGGAATTAAATACAGGTCTTTTGAACGTGGGAACACCCTGTCATGGATTGAATTGTGTCCCCCAAAAATATGTGTCAACTTGGTTAGGCCAGTATTGTGTGGTTGTCTTCCATTTTGTGATTCCAATTCTATGTTAAAGAGGGTTAGGGTGGGATAGTAACACCCCTGCTCAGGTCACATCCCAGATCCAATGTAAACGGAGTTTCCCTAGGTGTGGCCTGCACCACCTTTTATCTCTCAAACAATGAAAAGGAAAGGGAAGCAAGCAGAGAGTGGGGGACCTCATACCACCAAGAAAGAAGTGCCAGGAGCAGATTGCATCCTTTGGGCCTCCGGTCCCTACGGAGAAGCTCCTATTCTGGGGGAAGACTGATGAGCAGGCGGACAGAGACAGAAAGCTTTCCCCTGGAGCTGATGCCCTGAATTTGGACTTTCAGCTTACTTTACTGTGAGGAAATAAACTTCTTTTTGTTAAAGGCACCCACTTGTGGTATTTCTGTTATAGCAGCACTAGATGACTAAGACACACACTAACACATCAATCACTGTTGTTTAGAACTCTGCCAAATGAGAGGTGGCCTAAAACAGTGGTTCAGGCAGGCTTGGACTTGTATGCTTTTCAACCAAGTGGCAAAGTTGTTAAGCACCTGCAGCCTCTGTTTTCTCATCTGTGAAATGGGAAAATGATACTAGCAATGTTGGCTAATATTGAGTTCTCACCATATGCCAGGCACCTGGAACTAATCTCAAGGTTTTTGGTGAGGATTAAATAAGATTTTATATCTATATATCTGTATCTATGCCTACATACATTGACATCCTGTGCTTAGCATAATCTCTGGCACATAGTATGTACCAAATAAAAAAAATTGAGGAGGGGTTCTACTAATAAAATGGCGATTATAACAGTAGTACTAAGTAAATGAAGCCCTGATAGCGCAGTGGTTAAGCATTCGGCTGTTAACCAAAAGGTCTGCAGTTTGAATCCATCAGCTGCTTCCTGGAAACCTGATGGGGCAGGTCTGCTCTGTCCTATAGGGTCACTATGAGTCAGAAGCAACTCGATGGCAACAGGTTTTTGGTTTTTACTATCTAAATAGATAATTTGAAAAGAGGAAAATAATTAGCAATTAAGCCAAGGACTATAGAACAATATTAAGTATAAAAAAATCTTATGGATGACTAGAATCAGTCATTAACTCTATTGGTGAGTAGACAGGTTAGACTTTAGAACTCAACTGAGTTCAAGGACTTTGCATCCCTGGAGAAGGAGGAGGATGAGGAGGGAATATATAAAACCTCTTCTTTCTCTGGGTATTTTTAAAGGTTTGAACTCCTTTCCTGGGATGAAGTCTTCTCTGGAAGCTGAGAAGGAACTAGCTGCTCAGAGAGTATTTTCAAAATCAAAGTTTGTTGGTTATTTCATGCAATACGCCCACTCTCGAGACAACGAAAGAGGGCACCCAGCCAAGTGCATTCTCCTTTAGCCTCTACATTTGCCCCTTCAGGGAAATGTAAGCAATAGTTCTGAATCATTTGCATTTAATATTCTTTTGCTCTATACACGATCATTCTATAAGGCATCTTGCTTATATAAAATCCTCTGGTTCTTAAGAACAGTAAGCTTCAGTTGTGTGTTTCATTGCATATTGAGAGTTGGTCTACAAATGTATTATTATTTGGAGAACCCACTAATTAAATTACTTCTTAATGTTATTTTAAACATTGGTATTTACTTCTATTTTCATTTATACTTCTGCTTGCCTATATTACAAAGAGAGTAGACTCTTTTTCTCAGGGAAAGGGAAATGTCTTAGTCTAATATGAACGTAGTAAAATAATTCCATAGTCAGAGAAGATGATACAAACATATACTTTGAGTTTTGTTTTACAATTGTCTTGCATCTCTGCTAATTTTACAAGTGAATGTGAGTGACCAATTTTTGAATCAAACCTACAAAAGTGGGCTTGAAAAAAAAAGAAAAAAGTCTGATAGCTTTAAAAAGAGGCCTGTGTTACTTCATGAACATTCAGCTCCTTTCTCTTCCCCCTGGTTCCCCAGTCACAGCATCATAGCAAAAAAAGCCTCTATGACTTTCATTCATATTATAGATTTTTTTTGTAATTTTTAACAACCCAAGAACAACTTGTGGACTCTTCCTCTACGTGGCAAAGAATAGTCTCCACAGGGATAGAGCAACACTTGAAGCCATGTCATCACGTTTGATGTCCACTTATTAGTAAATGTGCTTTCACATGGTATTATGAAGTTTAATTATTGCTGAGATAGAGGAAAAATTGATTCACACAAAGAGCTTTATTAAATAGACACCAGAACTCCAACCTTGCCACCAAAAAGAAGTTCAGTGTGAACTGTAACCCATCAGTGGGCAGAGGTGTCTGCTGATTATGGGGGTTATGTGACATCAATCACTCAACACCGGTTTACTAAGCCCTGTGTTCCCCTGTATGCCCAGTGTTTGGCTGGCATTAAGAGGCTTAAAACAAATACATGATACAGTTTCTAACCATAAGAAGTTCCCATCTAATTGAGAAGACAAATAGGAAATAAATAGAAGAAAATGATATTTTAAAATATTATTATTAAGAATAATTATAATGTAAACACATTTGTAAGTAAGAACACAAGAGATTAAGGGTTGGGGAGTTTTAAGTGATCAGAAAAACAATTCTTGTAGGAAGTACTCTGTGACAGATGGACAGGATTTGCCTAGATGCATATGGAAGTTGGTGGTGTTCCAGGCTGAGAACAGAAAACCAAGAGAAAAACTGACTGGGATGAAAATGTCTGTGGTAAAGGTATAGGACATTGAAGACTAATGGGATGATGATGGAGTAGGATTAGGAAAGACTGGGTGAAGAAGTTCAAAATGTTGTTATATCACACACCAATATGAACTCCAGACCATGAGAAGAGGTAAACAAGAAAAATCACAATAACCATGGCAAACCACAAACAAACTACGAAAAACACTGGTGATTTTTGCAAAATCAAAAATCTCTGAATGAAGACAGAATCTCCAAGTATAAAATTAGTGAAAGGAATCATAAGGAGATGGAGTTTTGCCTCACAGAAATTTTAAAACTCCAGAATATAAAAATGAAATAAATAAAAACAAAAAACTTGCTATAAAAACAGAAAATCCATTTAGGACAAATATGACAAAAATAATATCCTTAATGTATAAAAATAAAGATTATAATATATGCAATAAGCATATATAAAAGTCAATGAGATAATAAGCTACAAATAGAGAAAAATGGCCAAAGCATAAAATATGTAATTCACAGAAGAAGCACAGTTGTTTAATAAAAATATGAAAAAACTTTAATATAAAACATCAATCCCTCTAATAATAAAAGGCATGCAATTTAAAACATGATGGTATTTTTCACCTGTAAAATTGGCAGGCTATTTCAGGTAATACTTACTGCCATTGTGAGATGGCACTCCTATTAATTAAAATAAGTGGTTAATTGGTATGTTTCTGGATAACCATTCACTGACATTTATCTCTAACTTTTAGTATGTTCATTTTTTTTAACTCAAGAAAGTTACCGATAGGAATCTACCCTAAAGGACTGAATCAAAGCATAGAAAATGATTTGTGTACAAAGATGCTTATCATGGTATCATGTATGATAGTTTCAGAAGTACTGTAAGTAAATGCGCAAAGCTAGGAAAATTATTAAATAATTTACTATATGCCCATATTGCCCATATTATAATATTATGGAGAAACATAAATTATATTTGTGGACAATTTTTACAAACATGAGAATATTAATTTGATACAGTAACAAGTGGCAAACACTATAAGAGTAAAGGCTTACTCATCAAGTGTGTGATTCTCAACTCTGGATTTGCCTCCTACAAGGTACCTAAATACCACATGCTATATAAAAACTGAAACTAGCACCTGTTTCCCATCCAATTTACTCTTTCTCCTATGTTCCCCATCTTCATTAAAGTCATCATCAATCTAACCCCAGACCCAAGACAGAACCCTGGGAATCCTCGGTTTCTTAAATTTCTATCAACTCACAGATCAAATTGATGATTGTTAGCTGTCTCCAAAATATCTCTCTAATTTGTCACCATCACCATTCCAAACTCAGGATACTGGTTCACTTACAGACAGTTCTAACCTAAACATATGGAAGAGTCCTCAAACTGTTTCTCTGACTCCAGTTTATCCCAGTAAAACCTGTCTTATAAATTTTACCAAAATACTCTTTCCAAAATGAAAATCTGATTATGCCACTTTCTGGCTTAAGGCATTTTAAAATCTCTCTTGTTGCTTACAAGATTAAGTTCAAAATGTGTATGTAGCCTTGATAACACTTTTGATATTTTGGCCCATACCTACCACTTTGGCCTAATCGTCTCAAAGCTAATACGTGTTTATGTATTTTCAACCATGTGTGTGAATAATTTAAATCATTAGATTTATTACCTTAAGAGGAAAAAAAATATATACCCACTTTGCTGAATCTTCCCTAACCTTCCTCCAAGGTGGTGTTCAGAAATCCAGTCTCTTCTACTCCCAGGTCTTTCAAACTGTAGGTTGTGACCCATTAGAGGATCATTAAATCAATTTAGTGTCCACAATTTTCATTTTTAAAATAAAAAAAATAGAATATAACAGAAAATATCAGCCAATGCATAGTAAGGGTAAATATTGCCTCATGAAAGTTTTATTTCAATTATATGTGGGTCACAGTCAAAAAAGCTTGAAAGTCACTGCTCTAATTTTGAGTTCCTCATTATTTTGTAAATATTTTTATTACAGTAGCTCATTGTATCTGTTTATCTATTTTCTCTACTGACTGTGTGGTCTAAGAGAGCAAGAAACATTTCCCAGTCATTTTCACATGTTTAGCACCTGAAAATACACTTAGCACACTCAATGTGTGTTAGATAAAAGTGTGCAAGCATGCGGCATAGAATTCCATTGGTTTGACTATTTAGTGAGTCAATCTTAGATTCTCATCCAAAGGCATTTAGCTCCAGAAGAGCCTAAAAGATAGCCTGATCAGATAGCCTCACCTAAAAGTCGATCCTAATGAATAGATCGAAGAGATGACTTTATCCAAGATTTTCAAATATTATCTCATTTTGTCTCTGAAGTCTCACCCAACATTATTATCGCAAATTTCCAAGGTGTAAGTCTGGCAACTTCTAACATTTTGTATGTAAATGTCTAAGAAACATCCTGTCCCCAGTAAGGTCAATAACAAGCAGCAGGTCTAGAGAATGACAAGAAAGAGCAGAGCCCCAGTTAAAGCAGACCTTGCATCTAGAGCAAAGGAGTTGAGGATCTGCAAATATGGACCCAACTTCTGTTGTGACACCAGCACCTCAGAGCAGGTCTGGAGGTCCTTCAGCAGTGGGGCACAGGGTGGGAAGTCAGTCCTGTAATTACATCAAAGGCAGAACTATAGTATAATTATATTGAGTCCATGAAATAGGTAAAGAGGCCCAGCTCTAGCCCTGGTCAGGTTCTCCAATGTTATATATGCTCCTACTCTGCCCAATGAAATATAATTCTGCTGCCCAGAGACCTTATCCTTAAAAATAGTGCTTACTTGATAAGGTTTCATTTCAGCATAACAAGATTCTACCCATAGATCCTAAAAACATCTTCCTTTCTTTCTACATTGCTACACCGATTCCATGCATCAGCTGCCCCTTAAGTAAATCCAAACTGCCTAAAACAGGAATTTTTCATTTACGGTAGGATCAAAGTACTGTCTTTTAAGAAGAAATTTATAATTTCACAGTGATATCACTACAGATCAAACATTATTTAATTTTTTTGCTTAATGAAGCTCTTTAACTTATGAATTCAGCAACACTAATTATTCCACTTAAGAAATAATTAGTGCCCCCCTTCTTCCTTGTCTAATTAATACCTTGTATCCAAGCTGCTAGCAAAGGTTACAATGCCAAGTTGTGCTTTGTGATTTTTTTTTTTTTTTAATCAATCTGAGTATTTCCCTAATGACAGGTATATAGCTTTAGAACAGCTCCTTTAGGTCTTAAGAGCACTGAGATTATCTCCTCTAAACAGAAAGACACTCAAGGAAAATCTTTAATTTCTCCTCTACTGCAGTTTCCATGCTACAATGGCCAGCTCCGATAGCCAAGTGGGAAGGAAGGGACTGGACAAACCCTTTCAGACAGCGGGTGTAAGAAGGTATGTAGGTCATAAAAATTTTTTTTTAATTTGCCATTGAGTCGATTCTGACTCATAGTGACCCTACAGGACAGAGCAGAACTGTCCCATAGGGTTTCCAAGAAGTGGCTGTTGGATTCGAACTGCAGGCCTTTTGATTAGCAGCCATAGCTCTTAACTACTGTGCCACTAGGACTCCACATAGGTCATAGGCCCATATAATTTTATATCTGGAATGGACCTTACATGTTATTTCCATTATATATGACTCAATGTCTTCATTTTACAAGGGAGGGCACTGAGGCTCAACCACAGTCTACATCCAAGGTCTAAATTTTCCTAAGATACTCAGACACAAATGTAAAACATGTTTATAATTCAAAATCAGTGCTCTTCCACTAAATCAAAGTGCCCATCTGAAATGGTCTTTGGTGGTTAGAAATTATAAAATGTGGAATAAGGAGAATTGTCTTTTTGGGAGTTTTTGACAACATAGCAATTTTTTTTTTCTCTGCTAATTGTTTATGTTTTGGGATACCATAAGCTACCTTTCAAAAAGGCCGTTTGGCTTGTATGGCAAGACGATGTACTAAGAATCCTCAGACTAGAAATTTAATTATGTGTTCTGCTAATTTGCTAGATGGTTTTGGACAAGCCCCTCATTTAGATCAAAGAGAAGAAACCTAATTCATAAAGGACCTTATATGATCACGAAATTCAAAGACTTTGAGAAGGTCTCGAGTGCAGGGATACCAGATAAGAAATTTATATCCTCTGGAGAAACTCTGAGACAAACGTGCCTGATTTTAAGCCGTTTCAGACTGTTACATATCTCTTTCTATCCCCATTCTGCAAGGTTGATCAGGATGTCTAAGACAAGAAGAGACTTCCCAAGGAGATTCATTTTGCTGTACTTTTCAAAAATTTGGCATCAGCTTCCCTCCTCATCCCATCTCCATTTCCCCTCCCTCCATGGAACAGAAGCAGTGATGGTCTGAGTGCTTGCTATTTGCCAAATACTATGTCAAATAATTTGCACATATTAGCAAATCCAGTCCCCAGACAAATGTGTGATGTGCATGCTATTATTATTCCCATTTCCTAGAAAGAAAAACCACGGCTTGGGGAGATTAAGTCACTAGTCGGAGGTTGAAATTCATAATAGGTCTACCTTGCTTCCCAAAACCTTGCTTCTCATTACATGATGCTTCCTCCCAAGATTCTCAGTAGCACCCAAGCCTACCCCACCCCAACTTCTACACACACACACAAACACACATGGCTCCTTTTCTCTGGCCATGAGAGATCTCAAAGCTACAAGGGAATTTTAATTAGTTGTACCTCACAGAAGGCTTAGCAACTCCCAAGTCCAACACTTCCATTTTATATTTAAAGAAACCGGCCCCCAAATTATCCATCAACCTAATAACTGAGCCAGGGCTAGAAAACGAAATCTCTTGACTTCCACTTAAGTGCTCATTCTCATACACCACAAGTTGTGGAAGAAAGGTAATAAAAAATTCCTGAAAAGACCTTTTGCCACTAAGTGATGCACAATCCTAAATGAACTATTTGCAGCTGGAGAAGTAAATTAAAGGGTCATTATGGCTAATAATAATTGCAGTAGAAAACAGTAATAACAAGCATAGAAGCGGACATGAGAGTGTTGACAAACAACCAATTAAATACTTGGTCATAAGTGTCTTCTTTTAGTGAAATATGTCACTGGGCAAAAGCCTCCAGATTAAGTAACTGTCTAAAATCACAAAGCTAATAAGCAGCGGAACCAGGATTCAAAACCACATCTTTTGGCTGCCAAAGCTCCAACGCTCTCTGCTACACTGATTTCCCATTAAGCAATGGAGAATTTCATGCTATAGAAAAAAAAAAAAAAAAACAAACAAACCTGTGCTCTTGAACCAAGATTTAGAATTGCAGCTGAAATCAACCCTAGAAAAAAATTGAGACAGAGCAGAAGAGTCTATGAATAAGAAGTATTGAAAGGAAACATCACATTCCCCGTTGCCTTGAGAAAGTTGACTCTGCAATATCCCACAACAATAATAATGTGGCAGAAGATGCTGTATTTACAGCAATTTTATTCATTTTCTGACTCCAAATAAACTGCTTTGTATATACACTTGAGCTTCCCTCCAGCAAAACCATGTACACAAAACTCACGTGATTAAAAAAAAAAAAAATTCAGTATTTTCCTCTTTGAAGAGGGAAAGGAGACTATTGTATCACTGCATGACATTAATATATTAAAATATTCTATATTTGATACCACTCTCTACCTATTTCATGGTATATATCTTGCCTCACAAATAAAATAACAATCTTCTTAAGTGTAGAGTTCATTTTATGTATTTTCTTATGCCTGGGTATATAGTAAATGCTCAATAAAAGCTTTTTGAATAAAAATTGAAAGATGCTAAAGTCATGAAAATGAGTCCCTTTCTTGAATCTTCTCAGTGTAGAATTCCAGAACATCCTCCCCACCCCTAAATAATCTTCTGTAAAGTTAGATGCCTATACTGTGTGCTGTTCTCAATTTCTAAACAAATTTAGTTATTTCCATTGGGGCAAGTATGAGCTAAAAAAGGACATTCACCTCCCTAAACAAGCGTAAAAGCTTAGACCTACGCATTCAAATTCACCTAGATTCCCTAGTTAATCTATTTCTTTATTAGCAAGTATTTTGGTACCATGAAACTTGCTTCAAAAAGAGTCTATGTGAAAATCTAGATGCCAGAATTCTTGGGATCAAGTTCTCTGGAATTCCAGACAACCAGGAACAGAAAAAGAAATGGTTACAGTGTTTGTGTTTGCTTTCCCAGTTTTTAAAACAAAAAGTATGACTACTACAATGGGTGGTAAAGACTTTGCTTTCACTAATATTTAGGAAAGGTGAGTGCTTGAGTCAGGTACCTCTGGCTTAAGATGAATGGCAACAATGTCTAAATGGCTGCCATTACATTGTTACTGCTGGGTTTATCAATAGTGAAAAAAGAATATTAACATGGAGTTCATGATAATTCCTGGAGATTCTCGAGAAAAATTACTGAAGGGAATATTATCCTGTAGCTACTCATAAACTCCTCTCATCACAAGCTGGTATTTTACTTGTCACCAGTAAGAAAAGACAAACAGGGCATGTTTCTAAGTGATCCATTAAAGTTTTGAATGGAAAGTGCTCAGTACAGTAATGTATGCTGGTTCTTCTCTTCTCAAAAAATCATAATCTTAACAGCTCAGGAACTATTCATCAGCAGCTAATTTAATTTCACATTTATACCAATTAGAGGAAAAAAAAAAAAGCTGAAGTTAAGCACTTGTTTATAAAATTTCCCTAAGTGAAATTGCTCGCTCAAAGAGCCTGGCAGTAAGACAGTCAGCTCTTCTCTCCAAAGGGTTTTATGCCTAAAGACAGATTGGCTTCTGTTAGCAACTCCTGCAGAAGGGAAAAACTGGAGATAGGCTAGTCAGGTCAGATATAGTTGCTGCCAGAGGTATGATCTAATCACATGAATTCTCCAGGCATTTTTTAATAGCTTTACATTGGCTATACATGGACCATACTACTCATTCTCCCTTTCTCAACTTATACACGTTTATACCTTTTTACGTAGCTTTGCTCACTAGTTCACTCACTCGAATAAATGTTAACTGAGCATATATCTGTGTTAAGTTTTGGTGCTAAGTACTGGATTCAGCAGCAAGATATATAATTAAATGAGATCATGTATGCACAGTGCCTGGAATGGTAAAACCACAGTAGATATTCACTAAGCGGTTGCTGAGAAAGTCAGTGAATGAATAAATGAAGGAAGTAGAACATGAAGACAGGAGCCAGCCCATGAGAAAAAATCACATAGGCAAAAACACAGAGGGGATAAACAAGTGTCAGGTATGTTAGGGGAATGAAAATATGTTAGTTTGAGTACAAAGTTTGCGCTATGCTGAAAGTGTTGTCAGCACACACACACACGTGCACATACATGGAACCTTCCTATTACTTTTGAGAAATTTAAGTCTATCCTTTCTACATTCTACTAGGCAATGTAAATCTTGGGAGAGAAATGAACCAATCAATCCCCCTTTCTCCACTGGAATTTTAAGCAATTTGCCTACTTTTGGGTAGCTCAACACTCGAGAGGACTCCGGATAGTTTCATCTACCCACTTTTAACTCCAGAGCGCTATCTTCTTCACCTTTTTAAGTGGAGTTTGCATGGCACACCATTGCAGAGTGCTCATCCAATTCAGGACCAGAATGCCCTAAGTAAAAGATATAGCTGGGATAAGGCATTGGATTGTGGTTTATATTCCAGAAGTATTTTGTATATAGCACCTTATAACAAATTTAGTCTAAGACATCATCTTAAAGTTGAAGCAATGGAAGCCCCAGAGGGGAAATGAAGACTAGTCCAAAGTCATAGCTAAAAGTCTAGTGGGCTCCAAAATGTGGGTCTTCTGGACTAAAATTCAGTGCTCTTTCCACAGAAATTATTTCTAAAGGTGAGGAAATCTAGACTGTTCTCTAGAATTCTATAGCACTAACAGCTTTTACCATTTGTCTCATTGACTTATCACCCAGTCACACTGATCTCAGAAAGTTTTCTCCAGGTTGCTATCTGGTTGTGTCCTGGAGTCCCAGAGACAGTTAAGGTAACTCCCAGGATATCTCAGCAGCCTCCTAAGTAAGTTGGCCTTTAGCCATTTGATCTTTTGCACTGTCCTGTATTGTTCTGGGAAGGATGATTTAGTGGGCTTTTGAGCACTCTAATTCCATTTAAAATGGAGAGACAGGACTTCCATGCACAAACTTCTCAAAGTTGCATTTCATGTCAGAAGAGAATGCCAAATGAGAGTTCAGGACTCTCACAGTTGGTCCTCTGAGAAATGAGGCTTTTGTATCAAGCACTCAGCGGCGTGCCAAGATTTGTTCTTACAATCTTGTTCTGGAGAGTTATTTGAAATTTCGTAATGAATCATAAAGATTAATTATATGACATGATTAGTGTCTCAAAAGAGTTAAACCAGGGCTAGCATTTCATTATTTCCCTATATTATTAATAAAAAAGTATACAACAGATTTGGTTTGCCAATTCCTTTGACCTTGGACATACCTTTAACGTGTGTGTTGCAGTCTCACTTAAGTTCCAAGCCCACTCATACATTTGCCCCCCTCTTGATAGACTTTGATGCTGAGGTTCTTCTCATAGGAGAAGGTTCACTATCCAAAAGCCATTGACATGTGGCTTCTTCGTCTATCTGCAACTAAGGGCTGGGTATCTGGCTTTATTTTTAATCAAGGTCCAAACACATATGCTTTCGAAAGTCAACCATGTACCAAAAAAAAGGACAAGGAGACCTAGAAAGGCCTAAAGTGCTCCTTCAGCAACTTCTGCCTTGTATCACACTGTTAATTCCAGGGACAGTCATGACATTTAGACATTGTCAGTGGCCCAAGTGGCTGAAAAATCAATATGAGAAAGAAGAAAAAGAGTACAACACATTTGTTTCTGCCTTTCAACTTTCCTTCTCTCGTACTAACTTGTCCACATGCTGGGTAGAATTAAGATTTTAGGTAACAAGACATTTTTTTTTTTTTTTTACCTTTTTGTTGTTGTAATTAAATTAAGTTTACTTTTCAAGTTAGTCTCCCATACAAAAATTTTTTTGCATACGTTGTTATGAGACCCTAACTGCTTACCCCATTCTGCGACAGCACACTCTCCTTTCCGCCTGATTCCCCATGACCATTCAACACACTCCTAACTCTCTCTGCCTTCCCATCTCACCTCTGGACAGAAGCTGCCCCTTTGGTCTCTTGTATCTACTTGACTCAGAGGCACACTCTTTATGAGCATCACTTTATGTCCCACAGTCCAGTCCAATCCCTGTGGTAACAAGACATTTTGTATATTAATCTTTTTAGGTCACATCAAAGGATTGGATTGACTCAAGACTCCTGGGTGCAGAAGAGTCTCCAGTTGTTCAATTGAGGCGATTTTTAAGGTTATCTCTAAGGTGATGTGAAGCTATTCTGTTTTCTGTTTGTTGGTTTGTCAATGCAACAGGCAAATCATTTAGTTTCCTCGGTTTCAAAAGACCAATCCCAGCCATTCTAACGCTTGCCTTGTGCATATTCTTAGATTCCCCCCCACCTTTGTGTCTTGCCCCATCACCAAAAATGCTTTAAGGTGCATGAATACATAGTATGTATATCTACTTAATGCCAGTAAACATGGCATGAGCACCTAGTCCATTCTCAACGCTCCTAGACACTGAGAAGGACACAAAATGAACTGAACATGAAATCTGTCCTTTAGAGCTTCTGGAATTTAAAGTAAAGACTCCAAAGAGTTTTAGCTTGCAGTGTGAAGAAGGAAGCAAGTCCCGATAATGAATACCCATGCTAGAAACAAAACACCCTCTTGAGAAAATGTATTCCCTTGCCCAAGTTCTGTTTAGTAAACTCTACAAATGTCTGAAGGATGACCAAGATTAAAAAAAAAAACATGCTGCAACCAAATGTGAGTCACTGAACACAGGTGGTGGCTCCTTAATGCAAAGCCTGTCACCCATCTGGGGAAAGAGAGAAGATGGTTTAAGGTGAAGAATGACTTGTGAGTTAGCACTGCTTAGTCTGCAAAACCAGGACTGAAGGGGAGTAATTAATTGAGGACATTATTCAGAGCATGAACTCCAACTTGGTTTAGTTCCATGAAAAGCACAGAAAAAAAGAGAGCACTGGAACATGACTTAGGAGTCATGAAGCAAAATCTCCTCGTGGCTATGTATGACACAGGGAGCTCTGGTGGCGCAGTGGGTAAGCACTAGGCTGCTAACCAAAAGGTTGGGGTTCAAACCCACCAGCTGCTCCATGGGAAGAAGATGTAGCAGTATGCATCCATAAAGATTATGGCCTTGGAAACCTTACGGGACAGTTCTACTCTGTCCTATAGGGTCACTAGAGTCAGAATCAACTCAACAGCAATAGGTTTGGTTTTTGTATGTACATCACAGGAGACATACACAATTTAAAAAATACAGTCAAATGGCTCCACTGAAGAAATCCACATGCAGTTATAGACAGACATCTCTATTTGCCAGCCACACTATTAGTAATACACAGCTGAAAAATTGATGATTTGTAGGCTCTGTTTACTTGTGAAGGCCCCCTCAAAAGTAGAGCAGCATAGAGACCTTGAGGTTCACATCACACTTTCTCATATTTGTTGGGGACCTTCAAAAAACTGTTGGTTCACTCTAGCAGTTAGCATTTGTTAAGGGTCATAGTTGGGAGGTTGGAGGAGGGTACTGGCAAATTTTTTGGAAAAGAAATTCTTGGCCACTAGGCTGCCTCAATCTACCTTGTGAGCCAGTTTGATGCTTACACTGAATTCATACATCCCCTCCCATTAAACTCTTCCTCTGGCTGTGTTTACCTTTTTTAAATTCTGTACAGTATTTCTCTCTGTCTGAAAAGCAAACCTCCACTGCTGGAGAGCCGGCTCATTGATTATAAGCCACAGGTGTGTTGTCAACACGATCAAAACCGGGTGTGGGAATAGAGGCTCCTGCATCCCTAACAAGATAATGGTGTTAAGCACAGGTTTTGAGCAAAATGCACTGCATTTCCCATACAAACAACAAATCGTTTCTGATGGTTGCCTCTTCTTTTATCATCTCAGCTTTTTGTTATTCCATCTTCTAAGTGATCCCAAACTGCCCTGAGCTATACAAATTAAATTCAGTGCATGTGCAATGGCTTCTTTGATTTTATACTCACTGGACACTTTGATGTCAAAATCAGGGGTGAGAATGGGGAAGGGAAGGGGTGAAGTAAACACATGCATATCTATGCAAAACGTTTATGCACAACTTAATTACACCGATACATTATGTCTCGCTCGTGTTAATAAATGTCAAAAAGGTCAGCTGCATGCACAAAGACATATATTCAGGCTCACCATCATATAATAAAAAACCAAACCCTTTGCTGTTGAGTCGATTCCAACTTAGTGGCCCTGTAGACAGAGTAGAACTGCCCATAGAGTTTCCAAGGAACAGCTGGTGGATTCAAACTGCCAATGTTTTGGTTAGCAGCTGAGCTCTTAACCACTGCACCACTAGGGCTCCCACCACATAATAGACAGTGTACATCACTAAACAATATACAACTATAAAACAATTCTGGAAGAGGCTCTGCTGGTGCAACGGTTAAGCCTTCTGCTGCTAATGGAAAGGTCGGCAGCTGGAACCCATCCGTCGTTCTTTGGGACAAAAGATCTGGTGATCTGCTCCCGTAAAAATTTACAGCCTTGGAAACTCTAAGGGGCAGTTCTACTCTGGCCTACAGGATCGCTATGAGTCGGAATCGACTCAGTGTCACCCAACAGTAACAACATAACAGCTCTAGGAGTCACTAGGTGGCACAAAGGGTGAAGCGCTCAACTACTAGCTGAAAGATTGGTGGTTCAAACTCACCCAGAGGCACCTTGGAAGACAGTCCTGGAGATCCGCTTCCAAAGGGTCACAGCTTTGAAAACCCTACGGAGCAGTTCTACTCTGCACACGTAGGGTCGCCATGAGTCGGAATCTACTCTCTGGCAACTAATAACTCATAAAACAGCTCTAGTCTCCATATGTAATGGCTGCTGTTACCAACTCCAAAGGTCAAAAGAGGACGCCTGCCCACCTCCTAGTGTGTAAGGAGAGGCTTGCAGAATGGGTTAGGCTGCAGCATTGCCCTGGAAGCCCAGTCTCAAAAGGTGCACTTGTGCTGTGCAAGAAAATGAACTCCCCTAGCCACAACTGGCATTACCCAACTGTACAAGTAATCCCTAGAGGGTTCCCTCAGCACTATAGCTAAACAAGGGCCAGCAATTTTTGGAAGTTACTTTTCTGGGATAGTAAGAGAGCTTCTTTCAAATCTGCCCACTGGCCCTCTAGATAGTGGACACTTCTGGTACTTGGAAGCAGAGGGAGAAAGCATAGCTGTACCAGTCACCTAGTGTTCACTGGCTCAGAACTTGAGGATTTGTCTGTGATATTTTGTAAGTTTCCCACCACTTTGTGCAGAATGCAGTAAAATGGGAAAAGCAAAAAATCCCAGATGAGTACACGATCAGAAGGAGGGCATGGTCAGACATAAAACAGCCCAATTAAGGACCTTCCAGGCAAGCACCTCCTTATTCTGCAGCCTGGTCTACTTGATCATCAAAACATCACCCGAGTCACACCCAAGGCAGGGATTGGACTGAGGCAAGAGAGGTAGCTAAAGTGCAAAATTTAAGGGGACTGCACAAAATTTAAGGAGACCCTCATCCCCTGGGCCCTGAAACATCATCAGGTCTCCAGTATAACACTATGTGGAAACAAGTACAAAGCACAGAGAAACCTATTGGATTCATTCAAAGAGCCCTTTTCAGATCAATCCTACTTTGCCATGATTCCCCCAGCAAATGATTTCAGTGCATATCTGTGCACACCCAGAGAGGAATGGGAGGTGGGAGGGTTAGAAGGAGTTCTAGGTAGGAAACTTTCTTCCTAGGGCTGCTAAGCAACTACAAGAATTTAAGACGATGAAAAAGGGCAAACAGAATTGAAATAGTTAACAATTAAATAGCATTTTTCTTCTTCAAAGCTCTTAGCAATCATTAATTAATAAACTTCTTAATTTTTTAAATTTGTGTATTATATTTTAGGAGGCATCCAGGGCTCTTCCTCACTTAAATATACTTCATAAAAATATGAATTACTGCTAGGGTGTTTATAAAAACAGTGCATCTTAAGTAGCACTTTGAAAACCTTTGATCTAGGGACAAAAATCCCTATTTTCACTTTGTCATTGCCCAGTTTCTATTTATTCATTCATTCACTAATGTACTCATACACAAACAAATTGTTTAACACCTAGACACCATTCAAACTGCTGAAGACATAAAAACAAATAAGTTAAAATACATGGTTCAAGGGGTAATAGTCTAGTAAGATGAAAAATAAGTCATCAAAGAGATAGTCCTTTTCATCGTGGCCAATGTCCTCTCTAGTGCCCTGAGGAGGTGGCATCCAGTGAGAAAGTGGCCAGTCCTCTAGCTAAGAGTCCCCTTCACAATGAGAGTTCACGTTTGAGGAAAGTGTCCCACTGACTCCTGAACTCACACTTCCTGCTAAACTCTGGAACGTTCTTCATGTTTACTAAAGTGTGTCCCATTATCTCTGTCTGACATAGTGCTTACAATGGCAGTTTGCAGGTAGAAACCTTAGAAGAACATAAAGCAGTGGATTCCTTGACACCCTCTGCTGTCTTGTTTCTTTCCTTACCATTAAAAGACACTATTTTTTTAAATGGTTAAATAATTTCCCTTACTCCTTTGTGATGTTCATCAACTTTTATTGCTTTCTGAGTTAATTTCTCATTTGAACCATACTCATTACATTTTGAATTTTCATGTTGTGGGGGTGTGTTTCACAATTAGTTCTATGTCTTTAGGTAAGATGAGGGACTCCAGGTCAGACTCTGTTAACTCCACAATCCTATGATTCAATTATTTCAATCACATTCAGGTTAACTCCAATGTATATATCCTATATATGTATATCACAAAACTCTTTATATTTACTCTGGCAACTGTATTTGGATTTCACTGGTATATACAATCATGAAAGATCAATTCGGCACAGCCTCATACATGAAGATTGACCTTGAAGTAGCAACACCTTTGGGTAATAAATGCCATGCTGATGTCTCAATAAAGCTCTAGTTCACGTCACATTTTTTTTTTCAGCACTGACAATTAATAAAGAAGTAAATGCAACAAGCAGAGAGGGAAAGGTCTCACACCCAGGCCCTGTGATTCCCTCCGTTTGCAACGTGCTTGATGTCGTTGTTCAGCATCATGGAAACAACACCCAGCACTGCCTGCTCCTTTGATTGCTCATCATTCTTTTCTGTTCTTTCCTTCACATACATACACCCAGTGCTAGTGGAAAGAAATGTACATTATCTTCTTAATATCTAGTAATCTATTCAGTCATTCCAGATTAGGGATGGTCAGGTTTCTGAGAGAAAAATCCAACTATAGAACAATAGTTAAGTAGTAAACCAAAAAACAATCCAGTTGTCGTCAAGTTGATTCTGACTCATGGCGACCCCATGTGTGTCAGAGTACAACTGTGCTCCACAGAGTTTTCAATGTTGATTTTTCAGAAGTAGTTCATCAGGCCTTTCTTCCCAGGTGCCTCTGGCTGGACTTACTAAGCATATTAACCCTTTGCACCGCCTAGGGCCTTAATGTCTGGCCAATCCAGGGAGGCCCCAGGTCTCTAAACCAAGTCTAGAGATTTTTTTTCCCCTCTCTCTTCAACACTGCCTTCCAGCAAAATAACAGGTGGCAAGTTACGGGGAAAGAACTTCTTTGCTTTGCAGGTTGCCTAATTCTTAAAGCAACCCAGTCACCATAATGAACATGTTTAAAAACAAAAAAATGTCACTCATAAACATTGGGTAGGGACCACTTGTAAGTCTCAGAGTGTCTTACTTGATAATATACTTTCTCTGTACTTATTTTTCTGGCGTGCTTTATATATGGCAGGGTCATTTTTCATGCAGAATTTCACATAGAGAACTAAGGATACAGACAGAAATCTGTTTTAACAGCGGCAGCCATTCAGAGCACAGAAGCGCATGCTTTAAGATTAAAAATGAATTTGTCTTCTCGCCGACACCCCCCGCCATATATTCCAAATGGTCTCCAGTTCCCAAAGCAACTACCCACAGATTCTAAATGAAATATAAAGCAACTTGGACCCTGCGGTGTTAAAGGCATGTCCACATAGAACAAAACAATAGGTATAAATAATTCAAGACACTCAAAAAATAATTTTTGAAATAAAACAGCTTGTATCTCCTGAGTACTCTTACAATGATATATATATATATATATATATTTTTTTTTAGTCTTGCCACAGGATGTACAGCCTCATAAGCTGTCATAAAGTCCTTTCCTCCACCTCCAGTCAAGAGCAGGTTTAATCCAGTCTCAAACAGCAGGGTCTTTCTGAGTGAAAAAGGTCTAGAAACTGCAAAGTTCACATAACAACCACAGTCCTCTTTGCTTGTTAGTGAATTCACAGATGTCCGCCATCTGGACTGAAACAACCCCTCAAAGGAAAAGGGAGGCAGGAACAAAGCCTGGCTAATCAATACCTCTGTGACTCCGAGCAGCATGGAAGGGCCTCACTTACAGGAAGAATACCCACAATTCTCACAGTACATAGTCACTCACACACTCTTCTGTGTACAGCCAATTTCTACTCCTTCTAGCAGTGCAAACTTCCCACTGGTTTGGATTCAAAGGACCTCTTTGGATTCGCGGTACCTGATTGATGTTGATTAGAGATGGCTGTGTTAACTGGGAGAAGTAGCTAGACTTAGGCACTGGATTTGCTGCTAAGCTAGTCTGAGGCAGAACACGACCACCATCGTTGGTAATGAGCCCGGAAAAAACAAACATTGTCTCTGTTCAGATCACCAAGTAAATAATAGGACAACAAGGTAGTGGGGACACAGGGTAGGTGACAAGATTAGATCATCTCCCAGGTTTCCTCCAAGTCACAGTGCCATCATTTTATAATTAATATTAATATCTCAAAATACAGAATTTTAGAGAAGGAAAATCAGTTAGGACTCAAAATGACAGATTGAGCATATGCTAAAAGCTCTCCCTTCAGTTCCATACACCCAGAAATGATAGACATTACAAAGGGTGTGATAATGTAGAAAATTAAGGTAATGCATAGATTTTTAAAAGGCTATATTCTAAGCAGAGCTATTCAATGAAGTGATACCTTAAATTCTATCCATAGGTTTATGTTCAAGAGCTTAGAGCCTAGAAAAGGGGTCAGCCAACTATGATGGATTTAGAGGGCTCAATTTTGCTCTCTGCCTATTTATCTTAATAAAGTTTTACTGGAACAGAGTCACACACATTCACTTACATATTGTCTATGACTGTTTTTATGCTACAAAGGTACAGTTGAGTAGTTGCTGTACAGACACATGGTCTTCAAAGTCTAAAATATTAACTATCTGGTCCTTTATAGAACAAGTTTGTTGACTCCTGACCTAGAACAATGCTATAAGTGTTGGAAAATTATCACTTTTCCACAGAGTAAGTAATATCTGGCCACAGTAGAGAGGAAAGACTTAATTGTAACCCAGTTTAGAATTATGCTGCTGTACCACTCTTCCACCCTCAGTTTGTCTCAGTAATCTTTCCCTCACTGCCATGCTCTCCCTGGTACCCAGGGCCATAAAATCCCATCCAGGCAATAGGCATTCATAATACTGTTCAAGACTGATCTCACTGATCTTTAGTACTCTCCCAATCTCTCTGTTTGTAGTATGTTTTAAGATATGTTTTAGAGTTTCTACTATAGTTCTAATTAATTTAGTAAGTGTCTGTTATGTAGTGCTGCTATAACAGAAATACAAGTGGATGGCTTTAACAAAGAGAAGTCTATTGTCCCACAGTCCAGTAGGCTACAAGTCCAAATTCAGGGTTTCAGCTCCAGGGAAAGGCTCTCTGTGTCAGCTCTGAAGGAAGGTCTGTCATCAATCTTCCCTTGGTCTAGGAGCTTCTCTGCACAGGAACCTCAGGTCCAAAGGACGCACTCTGCTCCTGGCACTGCTTTCTTGGTGGTATGAGGTTCCCATGTCTCTCTGCTCACTTCTCTCTTTTATATCTCAAAAGAGATTGGCCTAAGACACTATCTAATCTTGTAGACCTCATCAATATAACTGCCACTAATCCGTCTTATCACATCATAGTGATAGAGTTTACAACACATGGGGAAATCACATCAGATAATAAAATGGTAGACAATCATACAATACTGGGAATCATGACCTAGCCAAATAGAGTAAGTAACCATGTTCTACTTGTTCATCTTTTTCAGTAAACAGTAAGCAGGAAACTTGCCTATTGTCAACTATCATATCCCCTTGCCTCAGTACTTGATAAATGAGAGAATTAATTAATGGAATACGATAATGTGAACTGCCTTATGGTGAAGCACTGCTGAGGAGGATTAATACTAAGACTTGACATTTCCATAGCATTCCTCTTCCAAACATTCAAGCACTGAACATCATCTCATTAATCTGAAGACCCAGAGAGCAATGAATGTGACAAGGTGACACATTTCAGCATATCTTATAATAGTGACCTGACCCTTAGAAATTTTCAAATTCCATCTATTTTCAAACACATCCTCTTGTTTTTTCCCTAAAATATTTTCTGTTGAGCCAAAAAAGCATGCAATTGGTAAACATGATTTATTTCTTTATGAACATTCAACATCCCTCATATTCTTCCAGTCTCGCATAAAAAGCCATAAGCCTCCAAATTAAGTTTCTATAGAAAATAGAAAGTATGAACAACAGGGGAAAAGAATCACCCAAGAGACTCATGTAATCTCATGACCAGGTATCACTTCTGCAGCAAAGCCAAGCATAAGTTTTTGCCTCAGCCCAGCCAGCTTCTTTCACATCAGCTTCTAAGTCTCCCTTTCCGTACCAAATCCACCCCTTTGTGCACTCAAATTTTTAATAGTAACTCAGATCATGTAATAATGAGTGATTTTTATACACCTTATTTTCTATTTATCTTTTTTAAAGCTTTCTTCATTGAAAATGTATTACTTCACTAAGTAAGAAAAGAAGCAAAAGTTTAAAAAATCATACCATCAGTGGGTAGAAGACAAGAAGGAAGAGTTTACTTCAAGAATAAAACAGAACTTTCTAGGATAACTAATGATACAAAAGTGAAGGGACAGGTATAGCAATGCCATTGGCCTCTGTCATTAGAGGGATCAAAGAGAGAAGTTGGAAGATCTTTAAAGGAAATGTTAAGGGACTTTTGCCTTAGCCAGGAGGATGAACCAGATGAGTTCCAAGTTCCCTCTCAACTCTTTAAAAATATTTAATCTTGTAACTGTGCTCGCATACATTGTTGGTTTTTTTTGAAAGTTACACAAGTATATGTGATATGACCCACTTACTATTAAGGAAATATATATGTGTATATATATATATATAATTTTTAATGGTAACTGACTCAGAATCAGGTAATAATTAGTGATTTTTATACATCTTGTTTTCTGTCTTTTTTAAAGTTTTCTTCATTGAAATGTATTATTTTGGTAAGTAAGAAAAAGAAGCAAAAGTTTAGAAAATCATTATAGAATTATAGCAAACCAAAACCTGTTGCCATAGAGTCAACTCTGACTCAGCTCCATGAGTAGAACTGTGCTCCGTAGGGTTTTTCATGGCTGATTTTTCAGAAGTAGATCACCAGGCCTTTTTTCCAAGGCACCTGTGGGTAGGCTCAAACCTCCAACCTTTTGATTAGCAGCTGAGCGCATTAACTGTCTGCATCACCCAGAGACTCCAAAGAAATTATAGAGCCAATTACCTGTTGTGTAATTAATTCTATGAACACCACTCAAGTCACAAGGACAGTCAGTGTTGTCTCTGTGCATCATAGTTCAACAATGCACACATGATATTAAAAAGCTAACATTCAGTAGGGCCAAGCCTCAGCTCTCTAGCTGGCTGGACCCTTTCTCAGAGCTGCAGTTCCCATAAACAGCCAGGAGAGGGTTATTCAGGAGAACCCTAACGTGCTCAGATGTTGCAGCCTCAGAGAGCCAGAGACACACAGGAGGCGCCCGTGGTGGTTACAGTCTAGCATACAGGGAGCCATAGTGGGCAGTCAAGCTGGCAGGTTAGAGGACTGAGGGGTACCAGGCTGTCCCAGAGAAGGGGGAGGGCACATCTGGCCCTCCATGGTCCTAAGCAGAAGCCTATGTTGAATCTTAGAAGCTAAACTTTGGGAGTTGATTGGCATAAGCACCAACTAATCAGAATGGAGGAGGGAGGGCACATTGGGAGGCTCTGGGCAGCAACTATTTACCAAAAACCATTTGCCTTGGAGGGAATTCAGATGGCGACTTCATGTGTGTAAGAGTACAACTGTGCTCCATAGGGTTTTCAATGGCTGATTTTCAGAAGTAGATCATCAGGCCTTTTTTCAGAGGAGCCTCTGAATGGACTCTAACCTCCAACGTTTTGATTAGTGGCAAGCGTTAACCATTCGCACCACAGTGAGGAAATATTTTAGTTTTTTACCAATCCAAGCATCAATATTGGTACAGGCCGACTGCATACTAACAACAGGTTTAACTAATTGTTAATCTGCCAGTGCAACCTAGGTCTCCTGGCTTTTGCCCTGTTCCCTCTTCCAGGACTGTACATTCCCCTGGCACTAGGACTTCCCGGGAATCTCATCTTTGCATGACAAATATTCCTGATGATATAATCTTGTAAGTCAAATACACTGTCTGAAGCAGTGGGCAAGGGAGGCACTGTACCCTTGAGACAACCGCCAGTATTCTTTCAAGGGAGGAAAGTATGCTAGACCCTTTATCAGCTGTGCAATATGAGAGAAAGGAGAAACGAGGGACTTCGAAGGGTGACCTCAAGAACCTGATTGCCACTTCCACGTTCTCATCTCAAAATATAAGAGTCCTAGCAACAGAAACAGAACCAATCAATTGTGTAATTCCGTTAATTAGTCTGAGCTGAACCTGGTCTGAATACAGACTTCATGATGAGATTCTGAGCCTTCTATCAGATAGTAAACCAGTAAAAAAAATCCTGAGAAAGACATTTATTATGCAGTCCAAGTTAAGATAAGGCTCCTTTCAGTTTATCTAAGGGGCTAAAAGAATAGGGTTTTGTCCAATTCTGCCCTACTCTCCACCTGCCCATACCAAAGATCATAAGAAGAGTCAGCTTTGGTAACATTACACCGTTCCATTTTTGTTTTAGGTTTCTCTCATGTTTGAGGGGTTAACACACAATCCAAGATAGAAGCTCAATTATAGGTTTTAGAAACAAGGGGAGGAAAAAAAAACCTATGAGTTAAAGGATAAAATTCACCATGGGATTCAAATGTCCTTTGTAATCCTCCCTAGCCTCCTGTTAGGAATTTATGAAAGGTTACTCAGTATAAGTTAGACAGTTCCTAACCCTTACTTCTGATGATCTGGTTTTCAATCAGATAATCAGTCAATGCTTAGAATTAGGGCACAGAGTGATGGTATATGTGAGGTCTTGGCATAACTTCAAGAAAGAAGTTCACCTCTTATCAAAGCCAGATGACTCCCCAACTCCTGACAGAGAACAAAACCACCAGATGGGGGTCTGTTGGAAGCAGAAATTATTGGATAAATGGAGTTAACATAACTAACAACTATCTTTCACCCATTCCTGGGAATGGTCAGGCTTCTACAAATAGGGCTGCCATCCTTGAAGAAAGGAACTCAGAAGCTAGATCTAACAGTTCCTGCCCTTGAGATGTCACTTAACCTTCACATCCTGAAACAGATTAGCTACAGCTAGTAGAAGGATTTCAAAATCAAAATGCCATACACAGCCAATGGCATGTTTCTTCCTTCAATCAAGAGTTTAATTACATTGAAGGAAAGCAATGCTGTCACAGAGTAGTCAGGCCACACATCTTAAGCTTAGAGCAATTCAAGGTCTGAAACTTTAGAAGGTGGACAAGTCCATGAAAAATACCCCCAAATACATTATTTATAGGAAGCTCAGTTTTGATTCATTAAAAAGAAAATTCATCCCTTTCTAGTTTTACTACTCTACACTCATCATCTTTGCAGGTCAAGTCCGTGCTGTGGCAAAAGGTGAGATATGACACCCCTGCCCCAAGCATTTCTGCAACAAGCCAGAGACAAAATATTTGTTAAACTGATGTTTCTCATAGATTTCATTACATTAAAAATTCTCAAGATTGCTTGAAAAGAGAGATCCAAGCTCCAATAGATACCACATTTCTCAGGCTATTGATGATCCATCATTCAAAGTTACTGCATTTATAATGCTCCAGGTATCGTGTGTCCTCATATCACCTTTTTAAATGCTGGACCAGCAATGGGAATTTAGTTAACCGAAAATGAGTGATGATTTAGATAAGGAGAGTATGTTGGAGTTTAAATATACTGAAGTAAGTTTTCTTTTTAGCTTTCTTCATCTTATTTCTCATCATCCTACCACCCCTTAATAGTACTTAGCCTTGATGTTTTCATCTCAGTTTGGATTGATCTTGGGATGCTTGTTTCCAAGAAGGCAAAGTTAAGGTTCCATGGAGGAGGACAATTAGTTCCTATGTGTTAGAAAAAAATCTCTACGTTTTGAATATCAGTTTACTGAAAACTTAGGAGAAATGAAGACTTAATAGTACCCAAGGCCATGGGAGGGAACAAGAAGGAAACTAATAATGCCTTTGTTTTCCTGCCTGCAGAGAGCTGATATGAATCTTAGGCTCAATACTCTTTCTTCCTGTGAATTTATCATAGCAGAAAAATCCAATCTACATTTATTTCTACCTACATTCCAAGGGAAGAGCATCAATCATTTCTTTGGTATGTTCCATACTATTAAATCATTGTTATCATAAGCAAGCATTAACTGAGGGACTGGAATAGAGAAAAGGTATTCTTGGTCTTTTTCTTTACATACCTCATGGTTTGGTGGGGGAGATTGTTTATATGCATTAACAAAGTAACACCAGGCCATTATAATTAGTAGAATCGGCAGCATAATACTTCAAACCAGTATGGACTTGGGTGTCTTGGGACTTCAGAGGTGTAGGCAAGGAAGGTTTGGAGTGACCTCAAAGAAGAAGATGGATGTGAGCCAGGCGTTGGACACTTATTCTTGTCTTGACACTGTTTAATGAGCACAGCATGATATAACCAGGTCTTTGGAGAAGATTTGGGAATCACATCAAAGAGCTGTGGTGACACTGGCTCTTGCTCTAACAACTTTGCTAACTCATGAGCAAATTCTAGCTGATTAGAATATAGTAGAGATTTGAGTAAGAAGCATGCTAGAACTAGAACTTCACTTCTCTAACTTTAACACACACACATCACTTGAGGATCTTGTTAAAATACAGATTCTGATCCAACAGGTCTGGGATGGTCAGCTTTTCTGCATTTTCATAACTTCCCACGTGACGCTGATGCTGTTGGTCCACGAACTATACTTTGAGAAGTTAAGATACTAGTGAGTAGTTAGTATTTCTGAGTATTTAAGCTAACATTTTCCTTCTTGTGGAAAGAAGAAGACAGCCATGCCTTCAATTTGTCTATTTTGGAAGATGATCTCCTGCTTTCTGGAGACCATTTTCATTTTGATCATACCCTTTGCTCTCTAAACGGTAAGGCAGACAGGTTTTCTTTTTCAAGATTTACCTACTTTATTATTTGTTAAAGGGAAAACAGAGCTCACTATTTTGATGTGTTGCAAAAATAAACATAGCTTTCCCCAAGATTTACAGTAATTGTTTGGCAGATATAGAAAGACAAAAAAGACTGAGCAAAGCCGATTCATAGCGATTTACTCTGGAGGAATGCGATTATGGAGGAGTCTTCTTCTCTAACTCACATGTGTCAGTAGTATTTGAATTACACAATAGGCTTATATTTCTTTTTAGGCAGAAATTATAATAAATATAAGGATATAAACATGGATAAAATTCTAAGGCACCAAGTTTTTCATCTCTATATACCCTGTGAGTTCTATTGCTCTAGCAGCATTACTTTGAGCTGCCGTGACCTCATGTAAGACAAACTAGGCAGCTGAGTACACTCTTCAGAATTGTTAAGAAATAGGACAGAATAGGTTAGTCAGTTTTAAACTTTTAACTTTTAGGATTAGTTTATTTTCACTGTGCATTTCACAAATGAATCCACGTACCCCTTTCTAAAGACCACACATTGTAATCATGAGTAAAAACAATGCATTCTTTCTAGCAGTCCCAAATTGGTGCTTTCCTTTCCAGCAGTTGCAAAATAATAAAATGGTTCAGGAACTGAACATTTGCATCCAATTTCACTTTTGGCTTAGTTAAGCAAAACCATCATCCTTGCAAAAAGGCTTTCGATGTCTTTCAAGCAAGTTTCCTTGCTGAAACGGCTGTTTTCATAAAATCATACAATGGTCCCGGATTATTTTTTTTAATGATGCACCACCTCTTTAAGAGAAAATTGGGTTATTGATTAATTGATTAGGGGATGCTCACAAATGCCAACTTAAGCACAAGTAAGGAGAAGCTATTGAATGTTGGTAACCGGAAGGCCGAAAGACCACGCTACACGGTTGCATTATTACCATCTCCTATTTTAATGAAGACATAGCACAGCACTTTCTTGGCCTAATTCATACCATATATCAAAACTATGTGAAATTCCTTTATGCTACAATGGGAGAGAATTTGCAACACACATGTGAATTACAGAGCTTAGTCTCATTGTTAAGGTTGTTGAGGTGGGACAGTAGCATTCCAAGGCTGTAGTTAGAATTTAGTCTTTTATAAGGTGGCAGTGGATTTCTTCCTCAGAGGAAACTAAAGAGCATGAAGTTGTCTTATAACTTGTTAGGGCAAACTGTGACATTTGAAAACTATTAACAGAAAATTGAGTTTTTATTTAGATACCCCATAATCTAGAAGTGTCTCAATAATGAATGACTTATAGAGAAGTATTAACCGTATGAAGGACAGAAATGTATATTATAAAAATAATAAAAATGGTGTAATAATATTAACAGTTACTATTTATCTGAGAATTATAGCATAGTTTCAAGAACATATGTTTTGGAGCCAGGAGTTCTAACCAAAAACTCGCCACTGAGTCAATTCCAACTCATAGTGACTCTATGGGACAGAGTAGAACTGCCCCACAGGGTTTCCAAGGAGCAGCTGGTGGATTTAGACTGCCAACCTTTGGTTAGCAGCTGTACACTTAACCAGTGCACCACCAGAGCTCCAGGATTTGCATCATAGGTCTATAATTTACTAGATGGAGCCATGGAAAAAACTGGCTAACTTCTCTGTGTCTCATTTTCTCCATCTAAAAGGGCATAATATTAGTTCTTCCCTCATTGTTTTATGGCAGAGTAAATTACATCATGGGAACACACTTGCAGCCAGTTAGGATCGAGTTTGGTTGGCTACCTGTGACAGAAACCCTACTACATGGGTTTAAAACCAAATAGAGGTTTAATTTCTCACGTAACAAGGGGTCTAGAAGTGAGCAGTACCAGGACGATATAGCAGCTCAAGGAAGTCAAGGACTCAAGCTCCTTCTCATTTCCTTCTCATCAACCTTAATATGTTGTGTAATGCAGGGTAGCTACTTCAACTTCAGACCTCAATTCCGTACAGACAGAAAGAAGGAAGAAACAAGAAGAAGTTGATGGTGCCTGGGTCAGGAAAGCAAACATTCTCAGAAGTCCCAAGGAGGCTTCTGATTCCATGCATTAGCCAGAACTGTGTCACATGGCCACTGCTAGCTGCAAGGAAGTCTGAGATATCTGACTCTTTCAGCTCAACCCATGGCTGCTTAGAATCAATTCATTGCTTTGTTAAATAATAAAATAAGTGGGTAAGAATTCTCAGGTAAGCAGTATCTGCCATATCACTTCAAATCACACAGCATTTCATAAATATTGGCCATTATTGCTATTTTACTTTTTTTGTATTTTACATATGCCAGATGTCCGATGAGACTAATCATAATGTATGAGTCCAAAAATGTAGATATCTCTTTCCAGTAGCTTATTTACATAGGGGGGATTTAAATATTTTTTTAAGGGAGAAGTTTCGTTAGCACTCTGGAGAAATAAAAGCTAAAGACAGGGAAATAGGACATGTGACATTTGGCCCCAGACCAGACCCTTGACTGAGTCTGAGTCATAGAGAGAGAGAAGTTACAGACTCTAGCTTAAATGAATAGTTGTATTAAGGGACTTTGTAACACAGAGGACACAAGCAGTATAATAAAATTTCATGGGGAAGGGGCAGTGCTGGGACACTGTCTTTGGATACAGTGATGCTCAGACACTTGGAAGGTTCTAGAGTAAAGCTGCAACAACTGTTCACCAGAGGAAAATGATGCCTCACAGAAGATGGCAGCTGCCTGAGGACATGGGGGAAGTCCAGTGGGCATGCCATATGTGTGAAAGTGCCGAGCAGAGACCAACTCACGTATGACATACCTCCCGGGACTCCTAGAAATATGTAAGGAAGGCATTGCAGAGGATGAAGACCTGTTTTGGAGGATGGAGAATACTAGTGACAATGAGGAGTAATTTAGGTTATATATATATACGTTAATCTATTTAATCCAGACTAATATACGAATATAGCCATTCTAGTTACCATTTATTTAGTGCTTACTGCATGTCAGATAATATACTAAATAATTTACATGCATTTTCTCAAATAACTTTATAACCACCTTCTGAACTAGTTTTTTTTTTTTTTTTTTTCCTACTTTACAGATGAGAAACTAAGGCTCAGAGAGGCAGAATATCTTGCCCAAGATCTCTCATTTAGCAAGCTTTAGAGCTGGGATCTAAATTCAAATACCCTGACTCAAAAGCTTATCTTGAGACCAAAGATTGGCTCAATAATGGAGAGCTATCATTATTAATTTTTTAGGGAGAACATTATATATAGCAAAGCACATTTTTTTAAAGTCAAGTGTGCATAAAAATACCTATGAAAGATGCTTCAGGCTCATCCTGTATATTTCTTGCCACAGTCCTAGAAATGGCCATTTCTCCAAGGATCCCTGGTTGCTTTTATTGGAGATTGATATTAGAAACCAAGGCCTGGGTGCTACATGGTATTTTTTTAATGCATGCACTTTGAGGGGACAAAAATGAAATGCCCTTGCTCTTGAATGGTATCCAATGTATACTAGTGAGTACGTGAATTACTGTATTTTTACACAAATAATGTGAGCCTTCTATGTTGGTCAACCGCACCCTCTCCCCCTCGCCCCTGCAAGGTTTTTTCTTAAGTGCTGCTATGCCAATTTTTTTTTTTCATGTTGCTGTAAAAAACATTAGCACAGCGTGCTTACAAAAATACCTCACAGGGGGAGGATGCAGTTGGCAAATAAACGTAGAAGGCATGCGTTATTTGTGTAAAATGCCATAAAAGTCAAAAGAATTGCGTTTTCCATCCAGAATTGTCAGTAACTTCTCTGTGACCTTGAGCAATAACTGACCACCGGTCTTTATAGCCTCACTCACAAAATATGTGATATGAATTAGCTATTCTGTCCACGTAATAGAGGTAACGGAGGGTGAATTTAGATAATGGATGTGAAAGTCATTGCAAATATAAAGTATCAGACAACCATAAAGCTTCATCATCATCCTCACCATTATCATAATCCGATATGACTGAGCATTTTGGGAGAAAGGACAAAGCAAGAGCTTTTTAAGCTGCAAAGCCTAGGCTGAGCTACCTGCATTCTGGCTGTAAACTGTACAGAAAAATCTTTGATGGACTAACTAACACCCTTTGTGCATTAGTAATAAAGCGTTTTGGCATCCTGAATCAAAGTTTTCTGTAGATTTTGAAACTGTGCTGAAAAGAACAAGAAGGAAACATTAATTTCCAGCGCAGACTTATTATAGCAGTGCAGGGGCCTAAATTTGCTTTCTCAGCTACTAGATCTCAGAGTTCAAAATGCAGGGTGTGATGGCATCTGTCCTTTCCTAAGCAATTTGTCCTTCTGAGACCTCCCTAAAATTATTAGGACAAGCCTCGCAGGCAAAGCCTCTTCATTCTAAAATTATACTATGTATGCTGCCAAAGTTACTTCTCCAATGACCCTGTCAATTTTCTCTCCTTTTTTCTTCTCAGCTTCTCACAAATCTGCTAGAGAAGAGGCAAGTGAACAGAGGAGAGCCATTGCTGGGGATGGGAGCGGGTGCCAGCGGTAGCTGGCTGGCTGGTTCTAGCACTAGGTTCCCCCTTTTCTCTTGTCTTCCAGAGCTTGGACATACAAAGAACAGTGTCTCCTCCTCTCCAATAACCCTGCTTACCCAAGTCAATCCCTCCTCATTCACAAAGCCTTTCTGACGTATTCTTCTTTCTCTCCCTTATCTCCACCCCTCACTCATATGAGGTTCTTAATAATATATTGCCTTATGACTCTGCTTATCTTTTTTTTTTTTTTCATATTTAAACTGCCTAGGTCTACTTCTCCCAACCATGCTATTAATTCAGCAAGAACAGTGTCAGCATGTTATGTTTTTAAATATTGTATTTTATGTAAATAGCGCACACCTTCTATGCTTGTCCCCCAGAGAAGTATTTTGGTAAGCGTGTTATTCTAATTTTTTTACAGCAACATGTAAAAAAAAATTGGCATAGCACCAATTGAAAAAGTACCTCATGGAGGTGGGGTGCGGTTGGCAAACAAATTTAGAAGGCCTGCATTATTTGGAAATACCAAATGCAGTACATCTATCATCATCTCAGTAAACAACTGGTGAGTGAATGGATACAAAGAGAAATAGCTTAGTGCTCACTATGAGCCAAGGACTGTGATAATCGTTTACTGTAATGCATTTTTTTAAAATCCATCCTTTCAGCAATGGTTTTCCCCATTTTCAAGACTGGGACACTAAACCTTTGTAGGAGTCATAGAGTTATATCTTGGCAGGTTCAAGATATAATCCCAGGAATGCAATAATGTTTCATGGTGCCAATTCTCAGATTTGTGATTTGAGGTCTCAACGAACTTCTCTGGGGCCTTATTTCCTCATCAGTAAAATGAGAGGGTCAGATCAAACCACTGCTAAGGTCCTTCCCTGCTTGACTGATGATCTGGACATGAGAAGTTTTGTCGCTTTCATTCTGGCTATCTCTCTTATCTCCATTGTCTTGTCTTGGCTTCCATTGACTTCTACAAAAATAACATTTTAATTCTTTGGTTCATCAAGGTCCCTGGCATGATTCTCCTAAGAGACACACAGATTCTATCCCTGGGACTATTATAAAAGAAATAATTATTCACCTATCTTATCTTGATCCATATTCATACCTATGAGTTGGCAAATGCCCTAGATGCATTTGTAACACGGCTTAAAGAGATAGCAAATTCTATAGACCACACATTAGGTTTTTAGAATTGGCAGGATGTCCTTGATTTTGAATTGTTTCACAACCACTCTGGAATATTGGCAATAAAATTATTAATATTGGCATGCAGTGGAAAAACAAAGAAAAAGAGGAGAATGGGGGGAAGAATAGAGCTGAATAAACTTCTCTATAGTTAAGAAGCTGAGTAACTCTGAAAGGTAATATATTCTTAACTGAATTTTGTATGGCTCACACACAAGAACAGCCAGATTCTATGCAAATCTGAGAATGATCATCATATTGAAGTCAACTAATGAGTATGTACAGAATAATTTATATGTATCCAGTACTGTACTAGGCACAATGGAACACAAAATAAAAAATGTTAGACAGGACTTCTCCAAAAAATACATTGTCCTACCATGTCTAAAGATGTCTTGATATTGAAAATGATCTGCCGGGCAGTTTCTTGGCCAGGTAGTCTGCCAAAAAAAAAAAATCCATACAGTTTGGACATCAAGTTTGACTTTAGCAGGAGTAGAGGGTAAGGCTTCAATGACCCAGATATTATGACCAAGTTGTTTCTAAACCTCCAGTTAGGCATCTCTCCTCTCGGGACTGATGAAACACCTTCTTATTTGTAGGTCTTCACGTCCACCTTCCAATTGCTTGTCCATATGGCTAACAGTCCGAAATGCCACTACCCACCCACCTCCACTATAAGTATGTAAACCAACTGTTCTGGTTTGCCTGGGACTGTCCTGGTGTTAGCACTGCAAGTCCCACTTCTCAGGAAACCCCTCAGTCCCAGGAGAACAGGGACAGTTGGTGGCCCTATAAATTCTCCAACAACAAGGTCTGCAGCAACAACGCTCTCTCACACGCCTGTGTCTTTCTGTATGTGCCACTTTCTCTGGGGCAGTGGTTAGAGCTACGGCTGCTAACTAAAAGGTCAGCTGTTCAAATCCACCAGCCACTCCTTGGAAACCATGGGGCAGTTCTACTCTGTCCTCTAGGGTCACTATGGGTCAGAATCAACTCAATGGCAACAGGTTTCTTCTCTTCTCTTAAAGGAGCCCTGGTGACGCAGTGATTAAGCACTAGCTGCTGGCGGTTCGAATCCACCAGCTATTCCTAGGGAGAAAGATGGGGCAGTCTGCACTAGTAAAGATTTACAGCCTTGGAAACTCTATGGGGCAGTTCTACTCTGTCCTATAGGGTTGCTATGAGTCGGAATCGACTTGAGAACAATAGGTTTTCTCTTCCCTTAATTCTTTCTCAAAGATTGATTAAATCATCTCTCTTAAGCTATAAACCCATTGCTGTCGAGTTGATTCCAGCTCATAGTGACCCTATAGGTCAGAAAATAACTGTCCCATAGGGTTTCCAAGCTGTAAATCTTTAAGGTAGCAGCCTGCCACATCTTTCTTTCACGGAGTGGCTGGTGGGTTTGAATCGCTGACCTTTCCGTTAGCAGCCAAGCACTTAACCACTGCACCACCAGGCCTTCTCTCCTAAGCTATAGAGTATATAAAATTCATTTATCCCTGAGAGGTGGTTTCACCCCTCTATAAATAAAATTTACTTTCAGACAGAGAAATAACTAACAAAAACCAGCAGGCTTACATAACATTCCACAAAATCCCTATTCATTTTCCACCAGGACCAGAAAAGGCCTTACAGTTCGGAAGCTAAGCAGAAACTTCTCTCACCAGGAGGAACACTAGTAATTTTCATCCAGGGCGATCCAGTCTGCACAGCTGCACCCCCACGTTCTCTTCGTGAAGACTCTGATTTGCAGCACACCAGTTACAGCTCCTCTCTGCCAGGCAGTGCAGAACAGGAGCCTCTAAACCCCCCACTGAGCCTTCTGCCTGGAAAGCTTTACTTGGCTTCGAAAACTCCCATCACGCCCCTCTCCCCGGCCACAGAGCAAGCAAACGAGCACTTGGCTTGTTTCAAGCCCTGGAGACTGTTGGCAATCAAAAGGCGAGGTCCAGCACGGGGTCACCCATCAGGGCCTTCCTTTGAGCGTGCATCTGCTTTCCGCATCAGGCCTGAGAGGCAGAGGAGGGTGGGAAGAAGGACCCAGGCCCTGGTGCCGCTTTCAAGTATCTTCCTTTTCCCTTTTGAGGAGGAACCGGGGTGGAGGAAGGGAAAAATACGGAAAGAAAACTAGCAGACCCTTTTAAAATGTGCCTTCTTATCTTGAGCACGGATGAGAAAAGAAGGGAAAAGGCAGACGAACACCCAAGGAGCATTTTCAAGGGCTTTTATTCTCAAGGAAAGTGAAAAGTGCCGTGGCCTCCCGGAAAGACATCAGGCAATAAACCACAAACCAGAAGGCTTTGATGTTGGCATAATTTACCATTCCAAGAACAACCCCTGAAGCCAAAGCCCTCCAAAGAGGCTTCAAGCTAACTTAGTCTAAACCAGCGTGGACACGGCATTTCCCCAGGGGCTAGAGGACTACATTGATTATGAAGCATTTTTACAAAGAAACAGAGGCAAGGGTCACTTCCCTCAGTGGGCTTTCAGCCCTCTAGTGCAGTGTTTCTTGGTCACCTGGGATTCTACTTCATTAGAGCTTGGGCGTGGCCTAAGGAGCCCTGGTGGCTAAATGATTAAGCACTTGGCTGCTAACAGAAAGGTTGGCTGTTTTGAATCTGCCAGCCACTCCATGGGAGAAAAGATCTGGCAATCTGCTCCTGTAAAGATTATAGCCTAGAAAACCCTACGGGCAGTTCTAGTCTGTCATACTCGGTGGCCATGAGTTGAATATCAACTGGAGGGCACCTAACAACAATAACAGCAGGGTGTGGCCTGTTTCTGCATTTGTAACAAACTCCCAGGTGATGGGGATATTGCTGGTCTATGGACCGCTATTTGAATAGCAAGGTGCTAGGACACTGCCAAACTTGGCTGCACATTGGAATCACCAGTGGGGGGGGGGGGGGTGTTAATAACTACCTGTGCCTTAGCCCCACTTCAGAGATTCTGATTTAATTGGTATGAGGAATAGCTTGGCATTGGTACACAGTCACAATGAGAGTCACTTCTCCAAAGAGAAGATTCCACAGAACAAATTAAACTAGCACCTACCAAGCAAGCACTAGCTCGTGTTCGTGCTGAATGCTGGAATTAATTGGTCTGTAGGAGATGGATGTGGTTAACGAGTTAATGGGGGAGATTGGTTTGGAAATGGAATCCTCCGATGTAGTATTACATGGTGGCAAGTTTTGATCAGTATTGTACTGTGTCAGGTCTGACTTAGGTAGACCTATTAGCCTCTAAAGCCAGCGAAGGTATGAACCAGAGCTCACTTAAACATTTTGTGTTTGATTACAAAATTGCTGTTAGAGTCTGTTTACCTTATCTTTTTCACAAGTCTCTAAAATCAACAACAGCAATGAAATTAAGGAGTGTTCTAGTGTGGCCTGCCTCTGTACCTGTAAAATACTCTATTTGTAAGGCCCATCCTTGGAGCCCTGGGTGGTACAAATGGTTAAGCACCAACTATTAACCAAAAGGTTGGCAATTCGAACCCACCCAGAGGCACCTTGGAAGCAAGGTCTGGCGATCTGCTTTTGAAAGGTCATAGTCTTGAAAACTCTATGGAATCAGTTTTACTATACACACATGGGTTTGCCATTAGTTAGCATCAACTTGAGGGCAACTGGTTTGTTTTTTTTTTTTTTAAGGACTATCCCAGTATAAATGTAGCCCTTGCTAAGATAATGCTAATAATAGGTAGCACTTTTGAACACCTATTAAATGTCAGGCATTGGAACAGACATTTTTTATATTGCCTATAGGAGTCACAACAGCTGTTGTAATGACTTCATCTTCCATTTAGAGTTGGGAAGCAGGAGTTGATTTTTGCCTTTGAGTCAATTCCAACTCATCGCAACCCTACAGAACAGAGTAGAACTGCCCCATAGGGTTTCCAAGGCTATAGATCTTTATAGAAGCAGACTGCCACATCTTTTTCCCATGGAGTGGCTGATGTGTTCAAACCGGTGACCTTACAGTTAGCAGCTGAGCACTTAACCACTGAGCAACCAAGCCTTCTTTATGACTTTCCAAACCAAAAACCAAACCTATTGCCACTGAGTCAATTCCAACTCATAGCAACTCCATTTTGTGACTGTTCAATGCCCACCAATTCTCTGGTGCCTAGCATCCTGTCTCAATTTGATTAGCACTTCTATCCCATTAGGCTCTAAACTCCCTCACTACCTTAGCACAGTGGATGGCACACCATCAATAAATATGGGAAGAAAAGGTTACACAAGCCTGAGGATGTGCTTACAGCAACAGGTTGATCTGCCGGGCAAAGCTTTGATATCCTCATTCTTACCTGTAAACCAAAAAAAAAACAAACCAGTTGCTGTCTAGTCTATCCCATCTCATGGCAACCCCATGTGTGTCGGAGTAGAACTGTGTTCCATAGGGTTTTCAAGAGTTGATTTTTCAGAAGTAGATCACCAGGCCTTTCTTCCAAGTACCTCTGGGTGGACTCGAACCACCAATCTTTCAGTTAGCTGCGAGCATATTCACTTTTTGACCACTCAGGGACTCCATTCTTACCTATAGCTTCCTTTAGACATGACTGACAACTGCTTATGCCTCCTTGCTTTTTTGGTTGTTTGTTATTCTTAATCCAATCAATCTAAGAATACACAGATGAGTGAATTGGCTTTGTCAGCCCATCTGGCTGCTATTAATATATTAATGGTATGATGTATAAACATTGTACTTGAGTTTTTTCAGAGTCTGTACCATTTTGTTTGTGCATCTTTTTAAATGAGTACTTTGTTCTGCCTTTGTTTCTATTTAGCTGTGTGTGTACCTGTTGCCTTCACTAGATGATAAGCCCCTGGAGGGCAGAAACATATCTAAGCTTTCCACCTATCCCCATTGAAATCCATGGCAAATGCTCAGTAACTATTTTCTTGAATCAAATACTTGGTCCCATTTGATCCTTATACTATCTGGATGATTTTGTCAGGCTTTAACATTCCTACCTGAAAAATGAGAATACAAGTTGTGAGAGAGACACAACTTGTACCTACAATTGTACAGTAAGTCAAAGGTTATGGTAAATCTGTATTTTATAATATGTGGCTTGAGAGAGCCGGCTTAAAAGAACCCATTAAATTTAGAACCCTTGATTACCAGAAAGATATAAACAAACTAGAGGGAGTTCAGGTAAGAAAAATTAACATGATTAAGCTTCTGGAGGGGTATGAGGGAATATTAAATGAACTAAATATTTATAGTGTGGTTAAGTAAAGACTAGCGGGGTGGCAGGAATAATTTATGGCTAGAATTATCTAACAGCTTCAGCACAGAGGAGGCAGAACATCACTGAGATGGGAAACAGGGACTAGGAGCCAGAAGACAGGAGTGATGGGAAGAACAGTTAGAAAAGGACTTTCTGAGATGAACTACAAAAAAAAAAAATTTACAGCAAGAACTGACATGCTGCTGAAAAGTTTCCCAAGGAAGCAGTGAACAAACAATCCCTGAATATGTCTCTAACCAGAGAGAGAAAATAACTAGAGATTGTCCTGCAGGGAACAGCCCTGCCCAGACATTAGACATGAAAGGGAGAGCTTTGCAGAGTTCCTTTCTAAGTTCTATTCTTCTGAGATCCCATGATGCTGAGCAAAGTTGTGGGGAACAATGGATTGAGGACTCTGGGCACAGGGGGTTTGCTTAGATGTTTCAGCCTTGACTCACGTCTCTAATGAGTCAGGACAGAGGCAACAAGCTACAGAAGACACTGCTAGCATTTCCCATGCTTTGTTTTATCCAAGGGCCTTCATTTGCCTATGCCATGGGAGGAGGTGAAATAATTATGAACCTAAACAAAAATTAGGAGTGTGTGTGTGTGTGTGTGTGTGTGTGTGTGTGTGTGTGTGTGTGTGTGTGTGTGTGTGTGTACATGTGCAAGCACAGGTGTTTGTTTGAAATCCACAAGCCACATGTGCCACATATGTAACAGTAATTCTGAGCCTAAGCCTAAGTACTTCACCCGATTGGAGAAATTCCCAAGTGCAAATGGTCAGATTTTTATTTTTATCTCACACATAGTATCTATCATTATAACTCTTTGATCTAGTCATCTTTTACTTCCATTATATTTAGAGGATTCATAATATGCCTCAGATTACCTCTGGCATCCCATTATCCTGCTTCCCTGTGACTTACTTGCCACAGCTACGAAGACATAATAACAGGATACAGCAGGATACAGACAAGGCAAGGCAATCAATAAGCTTCTGACAGTGCCTTAGGATCTCTTTCCTAGCTCAAATAATTGTTCATTTTGGAAAGATGCTTAAGCAAAGCCTGAGCTAAAGTAAACAAGGTAGAGTATCAGGCGCCAACTTCCTAAAAGTTCAATTCCTGATAATGTATATGCCTAAAAGCAAAAGATTGCTTAGTAGGAGAAACAGAATCATAGAATGCCTTGCTGCAATCAGAAATGGCCAATAAATTTATGAAAGAAAAAAAAACTCAACCTTATGAGCAGTCAGAGAAATGCAAATTAAAACCACAATGAGACTGTAATCCACACACACAAGATTAGGGCTAATCAAACAGACGGCAATATCAAGAGTTGGTGGAGACATGAAGCAATGGAAATTCTCATACACTCTGGGCAGGAGTTTCAATAGATGCAATAGCTTTGGACTAACTTGTCATTACCATGTAAAAGTAAAGATAGATACCTTCTCTCTGAATCGAAATTCTACTCCTAGATATGTACCCTAGACAAATGGTTGCAAACCGGAACTGAGTGACAGATACGAGAATGTCCACAGCAGCATTGTTGGTAATAGCCAAAAGCTGTTTCCAAAAATCCATAAAGACTAGATTGGATAAAGTATAGTGAATTGATATCTTGGAATATTATACTGAGAAAGTGATGGAAACAGAGTATGCATTCAAATACATGAACCTCAATTACTTCATGTTTAGCCAAAACGCAAATCACAGAAGAATACATACCACATATTTATTTCATAAAAGTTGAGTACAGGTGAAATCAAGCAATATGTTAAAGCTGCATACATATGTGGCAAAACTATAAAGAAATTCAAGGAAAAGATTAACACAAAATTCAAAAGATTGCTATTGAATACAGGGGTGTTTGTTTCATTATTATTATTATTGTTATTGTTATCAAGATCATTAGCGTCATTATTATTAATTACACCAAACTCTCTTATATGAATAGTACAGTGCACAATTTAAATAAATTACATAATGGTAAAACTGGACATAGAACTAGAAGGCATCTAGTCTGATGTCCTCATTTATTAACAAGCAAAAATATGTTGGACGAAGAACAAATGACATCCAAATTAAATCAGATTTCAGACATGCTACAAAACCATAATTTGAAACCAATTCACTTTATTTACATCTTGAGAGGGACTCAGGTCTTGATTTTAGGATCTCTTCTCTTACTTTAGACACAATCCTAACAAAACTCAGTTCCCTATTTCTTAGCAAATGAAAAGAAGGAAAGAGAAAGACTGCTTTGAGGAGTCTTACAGCAGGGAAGAGTATAGCTGGACACAAGAAAGTAGATAAAATGCATTTTATAAGTCAGAAATAAAATTTTTTTAGAAAGTAGCAGACTATGGCCACTTGATGGAGAAATGAATAGCCCTGTATAATGTAATATCTTCAAAAATTAACCCTATAATATTGCATAATATGATAATTGAGTCATAGTGATGCCGTGGATTGATTAAAGAGAGATTAATTTATGTTCCACATACGTCATTTAAAAGGCAACCCAGTGAGTAGACAAAATATTTTAAAATTACTATGAAAAATTACTAACATCTAGATATGTTGGTGATTAACACAGAAACTTCAGCTATTAGCAAAATTCACTTGTGTTAGTAACAATTATATTTATCATTTAACTCCTTCATTCTCTTATTAAAAAAAATGTAAAAGTAGACTGAAGACCATTTTTGATAGTCCAGAATAATGTTGTATTTACAAACCCCCTTATCAGGTCTCAGTACACTAATGACTTGGTATTTTCATTAAATAACATCATAAAGATTCAATTAATTCAGGGGAACATTTTTGTCTTACTCTCAAGAGTAGCCTTCTGGCAAGAACCAAGCATTAAAGCATGAGCAAAGTACAAGAGAGAAAACCCTAAATTGCAATAAATACCCCTGTTAAGTTCCATCAGAACAATCACAAGTGGTATAAAGTGACTTCCTCTCTGGAAACTGAAATGACTGAGTAAGCAAGAGGTCACCGAATTTGCAGTTGTGAAATTATGCTACAGCATATCATGAAAGCAAGAAGTAGATGATAGGCACTGGCCTCACAGAATTTAGCAGAGAAGAGAAACTCAAGTCATGCCATAACAATGGGCTCTAAAAATAGGATCAATAAATATGGAATGATTTGTACGTTTCCCAGTTGAACTTTCCCCCAAGAAATGAAAGCTGTGATTAAGGTGTTTGCAACTATTCATAAAATGCAAGGTGTATTTGCATTGCTATGGGAAAATTATCATCAACAGTAAAAGAAGATTCAATCATAGGCATCATGTATTTTTAAACTATACCACTGGACAGAGTTCAGGCATTTCTAAACTACCAAGGAAAACATTTTCATTTAACAGTTGAGTAAAGGGGCTTTGTTTTTTAACCTTAGGCTAAAATTTGTCAAAGAATTTTAGAGCACTATAGTAATTTTGATCATCAATCAGCCAACCTCTATTTCTGTGTGTTAGTACGGTGCTAAACCAGAGAAATATAAAATAAGAAAACAACACTCTAATGTGGGAGAAATCAAAAGTGTGATCCTAAATTGTGCTGTAATCTCCCTGAGTGCTGCAATTATAAAGGTGCATAATAATTTGCATTTTATTGTTTGCTATTACCCACTTGTCAGATGTAACATGTAATTTTATCTTGCACTTTTTTTTTTTTGGTCTATGGGGAAAATCATCTGGTTGCTCATTCTTGTTTACAAGTTTAGCATTTGCCTCACTTGAGGTCTTGTTTTGAAGGAAAATATCTTAAATGCAATGGGTCAGTGCCACACTAAACCAATTAAAAAAACATTGCCATCGAATCATTCCATCTGATAGCGACCCTATAGGACTGAGTAGAACTGCCCACATAGTGTTTCCAAGGCTATAATCTTTACGGAAGCAGACTGCCACATCCTTCTACTGGGAAGGTCTGGTGGGTTTGAACCGCTGACCTGTAGGTTAGAAGCCGATCACTTTAACCACTGCACCACCAGGGTTCCAGTGCCATGCTACGATATTATAAGACCACTGAGAAATTCTTTGATCTCTGAAAAGTGGTAACTTTGAAGAAAATTAAAGTCCTATTCTTCTAACCTGCTAACCCCCTTATGAAAACAGCAGCATGCCTAGGTTGGTATGATCTATAGTCCTCCAGTGCTCACTCCTGCCTCTTTTAAATGCTTGTGAGCTCTAGAACTTGAATAATGTTGGCTGAGAGGCTGCAAGCTAGAGTATCCTACGGTAACACACCACTTAGCTGTCTTTAGAATACAGCTTACCTTCCCACTAAAAGAAGCACGGTGAAAATTTAAAAATTTATTTTTAAGGCAAATCCCTGTGACCGTGCAAAGTGTGATACAGCATGTTAAACACAGTGACTGTGGATCAGAGCCTTGGTTTTGTGGTGAGAAAGGCTATCCTGGCCTGTACCAGGGGAGGCAGTACTGATGCTACAAGGCTTAGAGATGAGAGCTGCGTGTCTGCAGGGACAGTCCAGAGAGAAGCAAGCAGTCCACAAGCTGGCTGCAGAGCAATTCACCGGGTCTCGTGTTGCTGTTTAATTCAGCGTTTTTCAGTCATGAGTTAGTGAGATTCCAGGCTACAATTCATTAAGGTATAACTGTTGTGACAACTCACGAAACTCTTAAATCTTCCTCTGGAGCATCATTATGAAGAAATGAAGGGGAAAAAAAAAAAACGACTCCACGTTTACATTTTATGAATTGTAAATATCCATAATAGTTACCACTCCACTTTAGGGATTACAGTATTTTTCCAGAACCAAGTGACTTTTTATCTTTAGTTAATTAATCAAATAATCGTCGGTGGAGTTATATCATTATTCTTTTTACTCAGGCAAAGCTAAGGCTTTCAGAAATTTACATATACAGTTCATCTGAGAGATTATCATCTGAGGTAGATTAATCCACTAAAAATGTATCATGTGATATGTGATAGCGAGAATGGTTGCACAATTTTGAAGAATGCAATCGATGTCACTGAATTATACATGTAGAAATTGCTTTTTTAAGAAAAGTATCATTTGAGTGGTTGGCTGTGTAACAAATACCAAAACAAAACAATGTGTTTCTGATGCCTGATGGCAAATTGCTGATGGCAATAGGAGCCATATTTATAAAAAGAGGGGAGAACTGGAGCCATGTAAACAAGAAGTTCACTCACAGTACAATCACAATGGTTTCCACAAGTGTCCATATGTAATTAATGCTATCCTGATCCACCCAAAAGGCATGTAGGGGAAGGAACCCTGGTGGTGCAGTGGTTAAGTGCTGGCCTGCTAACCCAAAGGTTGGTGGTTTGAACTCACCAGCCGCTCAGTGGGAGAAAGATGTGGCAGTCTGCTTTCATAAAGATTACAGCCTTGGAAACCACATGGGGCAGTTCTACTCTGTCCTACAGGGTCACTATGAGTCAGAATTGAATTGACAGCATTAGGATTGGTTTTTCTTTTACTTTTTTTTTTTAGCACAGAGGGTGGAAATCCATGTCTTGTTAATTTCCTAGGTGAGCGTTGGGGTGGTCCTATCCAACACCCAGTTCCTGCCGGCAGCTTCTTTTCCACTGTGTCTGTACGTGTGTGTTTTAACTTAAGAGAACTGCCAGGAAACAATTGCATTATATTCTAATAGGGTGATCCTATCTGGTAGAAGCATGAATAAATAATTTCATATGCAAAGAAATGGTGAGAATAAACCAAAAACCAAACCCACTGCCACTGAGTCGATTCCGACTCATAGTGACCCTATAGGACAGAGTAGAATTGCCCCATAGGGTTTCCAAGGAGCAGCTGATGAATTCAAACTGCTGATCTTTTGGTTAGCAGCCAAGCTCTTAACCACTGTGCCACCAGAGCTCCACAGTAAGAATAGTTGCTCTAGAATTTACTCTTAGGGTACAGTCTTCCAGGGATAGGAATATTCTGTTCAGAGACGTTAGCATGGCCTTTACACATGGGACACCACCTAAAGACGAAGTGTTTTGGCCAGGAAGCCAACATTTAAGTCAGGTCTTGTGTCCAAAGGACTGTGATCCTACTAGGTGATCCCACTCTGTGAAGCTGAAAATGTTCCAGAAGTATATCATATGCATCTGAAGAATTCCAGACTGTTGGATTCATGAAACAGGAAATGCAAGCCAGGTAGGGAGACACATTTCCCCTCACAAAAGACGCTTTTGCGGATAACTGGGGTGCTGGAATTTCCTTAGAAGATGCAATATCATCCCTTCCTTCTCTAGAAATGAGTAAAAATACATTTCCTCCCAAAACTCACCTCTCCAAATCTCTTGTCAAGCTTGCTGCAAGAGTCCCATTGGCTTAGAAAACTATGCTGTAGCCTGCAAGTACTCCAGGAGAAACTTTCAGCAGGACTTCATTCAGTAACTTAGATAGGATTAAAATTCTTCCTCTTCAATGAAAACAATAAGGAAGTTTGCTGAGAGGTTAACGTGCCAGAGAATCAATGTTAGTCCTACACACTGAGAAGTTATAAATCTCTCCCCAGAAAAACGCCTATCAGCAGCTCAAGCCAGCCCAGCTTTTAAGAGCATTAAAGCAAATGCACTAAGCCTAATATATTCACACATAACACATGTGGTGGCCGCTTCACACGCTTCATCACTCAGAGGGCAACTGCTGCTGTGTGGGAAATGGATACTCTGACAGGTCGCTGGTGATTCATACCGCACACTCACAGAGGAGTGGATGGCCAGGCTGCCCAGGCACCCTCAGGTCCCGACATGCTCCACTCAATAGCAAAGCCAAGGGGCGGTATCTGATCTGCTTTGGCTGGGGGGGATAGGGAGGCAGCCAGCTCAGTTTGCCATATCCGGAGTACCTAAATTGTCATAGATTTATTTCAATAGAATGCAACCCAAACTTACATGAAGAATTAATTAGTGTGTATACATCCTACTTCTTTCATTAACACTAATTACAAAATCTAAAATGTTCACTTTACTGGAGATCCTAGGACTTTCCTTGGTGTCTTTGCCTGCGGCTCGTGTCAAATATATAAAATGATGACAGGTTAACAAAGGCAGCCTACAAGCCACCATCCTCATCCTGCAGCATCAAGTCCTTACCCTCTGCTGACACTGTCCAGGGAGGCCCTTTGTTATGTTATAACCATTTCTTACAAATCTACAGCAGCTTCAGACTTTATCTAGGGAGTGGGGAAGGACCCAATGCTATTGTGTTAGCCTCCATAATCCTTTGTTACCAATCAACAAAGTCTTTAAAACACCCTATGAATGGGAATTTCGCTGCCAGTAAACTAGACACTTGGCCTTATTAAGGGCACCTCCTACTGGTCTTTTCATAGAGTGAACTCTGCCTTTCTTCATCAATTCCCTGCCAGTTCCTGAAGAGGAGAAATCACTACTAAGAGGAAGAGGAGAAACTCAGATCAATGAGCAAAGACCAGAGTGATTCAAGTTAGCGATATCTTAAAAGCGCATCATTCACTTTCCTGGGACCTGGGAAAACTGCACAATTTCTTTGCAACTAACAGGAATGGGTTTAGAAGTGCAGAGAAGTTTAAGGATTTCGAGCCACCACAAACCTATCCACGGGCACATAAGCCTTACATGTGTATATTTTTGTCTGCCTTTTCAAGCAGAGACTTGTCTGTTGAGGAGGAAATTAAAATAAAGCAGTAATATAATGATCCTACTCTCTAGGCAAGCAAGTTAAATGAGTGGGAAAGGGGGTCTTTAATTAATTTACGTATTAATAAAACATAAATAAATCTTTCTCCATTCATCTACACCCACCCTGCGCCAAAAACAGTCACTTGGGAAACGGCTTTAAAATATTTTAATGCCTTTGACAAAACGTCACTGTCCAGTTTTGCACACTGGAAACACTGTGCCTAACGCAGGGCAGTTCACACCATCAGTCTCTTAACCCGGCAGGCTTTCCACTCAGGAAAAGATGCCCCTCTGAACTTCCTCTCTCCCCCCTGGGGTGGTCTCCCAAACTGCAGGAAAGAGCCAAATTCAGTCTTCCGTGCGGAAGGAGGGCCCTCCTCACCGCAGAGTCCCAGGGTCCGCCGGCAGCGAACAGGAAATTTTAAAGACACCTATTCTGTACTGCGGGGATAGCCCCCCGCCCACCTTCCGCGGGAGTAATTGCCGAGGACAAAGCTCCGGGAGAGAGCAGCCCAGGGAGGAGGGGACCGGCCCGAGCGGAGGGAGGGAGGCAGCGCGGGCGGTGGGGCGCGCTGATGCGTGTACGCGCGCTCGCGCGCGCGCGCGCGCGCGCGCACACACACACACACACACACACACACACAAACACACACACACCTCCCTCTCTCCCTCTCGCCAACGTTCCAGATGGAGGTGTCGGGTCGGTGTGGACACACAGATTTCTCGATCGGGTGGCCGTGCGGAGCTTGGGGAGCCTCGGGCTGCCGTGGCGCTTGACTGTCTGAATCCCTTGCGTCCGGGAGAGGCGCCTTGTCCGCTTGCCTTCGCAACCCGTGGCCATGCAGCACTTAGCGCAGACTAGCAAACCGGCGCTTGGCTCCCGGAGGCGCGGGCCTGGCCTCGATTTACAATCGGTTTCTTGTCAATTTCCAAGGCTAAGGTTAGGGCGCTCTGACCCCCCGCCTGGCCCCTGTCCGCTGCTCCTTTTCTTTGGTATTTGGGAAAAGGTCGATTCCTAAGGGATTTTAATGTTTGACCGGCTGCTCTCCCCTCCTTCCCGGACAGGCCCGCTCCCTCTCCCTCAGTGCCCATCTACACTGGTGGTGTGACCCCGCAAAACGAGCGGATGTTATAATGATGCGTTTCGGTCTTTTTTTCTGCTTTGGCTGTCGGAGCCCCTAGTTCCGTATCCGGAGACTACAGCAGCCCTCAACATCCCTTAATTCCCTCTTTCTCCTGATCTAGCCCAATCCAATCCTCAAGCAGTTTTGCCATTTTTAATTAGAAACTGCGCTTGCCAAGCTCCATGGCCAGGCGGCCGGTTGCGCCGAATATCAATCATTTGGAGTTTGGAGGTGTCCTGGAGATATTTGGAGGCTTACTTTGCGAACTGCGTTAACTATTAAAAAAATAGAATAGAATACGTCCTCCTCCTCCTCCTCCTCCTGGCAACTCCGTACCTCTTCCGGCACTGATGTCCCCTCCTCCGAAGTACCAAAATACATTAGCTGTCCCTTTTCCGATTCTCAATCAACAAGCCGAAAAATCCAAACCGCAAGGCGTTTATGTTCACAAACGACTCAGCCGCACCATCTACGTTCCGCACAGACTTCCTCAAAGCCACTTTGGTGTCCTCCCCGGCTGCCCTTGTTGCCCCAACACCCTCCCCCGCACTGGTCGTAGGCTTCCGAAGCTTTAAGGATCCAACCCAGTTCCTCTCAAAGACACCCCAGTCACCTGCCTCCTCCCTGCCCCAGCCCGCCAGCTCTCCAAGCCAAAGCAAGTATTTGCAAAAGCAAAGAAGCACCAAATTAAAAAAGAGCGAAGGGGCGCCCCACACCCCCGCCACTCACATCATCCGCCCCCGGTCGGGGGGGGGGAAGTGTTCAGTCTTTCATCATCCGTGAGAAATTGGGGGGCAGACCGAGCGCCAAATATCTTGCTATTTCTCCCCTTACCGCAATTTTATTACTCGCCAAACGCATTGAGAAGGTGTAAGCAAAGGGGATTAGAGAACGGGGGTGCGATGAGAAGAAAGGAAAGAATCTCTTACCAGTGACTTGAAGATGCGCGCTGAACAGGGAAGCTCCGAAGAGTACAAAAGCCAGCTTGGGTACCCAAACACATCCAAGACTATTCTCCATATTTCAGCCAACACCTTCGGGGCCGGGGGTCCTGGGCCGAGGAGGCGCTCACACACATGCACTCACACACGCCTGCACACATGCACACACCCGCGCAGAGCCCCTTCGCCTTCCTCTTCCTCCTCCTCCTCGTCCTCTTCCTCCACCTCTTTCTCCACCTCCCCCTGCGCCTCTTCTGCCTTCGAAGCCTTGTTCTTCGTCCACTGCCAGAATCAGCAAAAAGAGGCAGCAAAAAGTTCCATTCGGTCCAAGGGATCCCGAGCCCCCGGTAAAACCTTGGAAAACTAACTCAAGGAAACGGAGGGAACAGGAAAAGGAGGAACGCCAGCTCTCCGCGGAGCGTGAGAGTCGTCAATAAACAGAACATCCAGTGGGGACCAAGAGAGGACCGCAAGCAATCCTGGGGTTGGGCTGTGCATTCAAAGGTTGAGGCTGGTAAAGTTGAAGAAGAAAATCCGCGCGAGAGCTGGTGATGCAGTTGGTTTTCCTCCAGGAGCCGAGGGGGCCGCAGGAGGAGAGGCGGGGGGCTGCGGAGCGGTGCGCTCTCACTTGTTACTGGGGTGTCCGCCAGCGATGTGTGAGCAGGGAGTTGGAACCATACTATCCATTGATCCGGAGAAGTGGAGGGCTGGAAGGGAAAATGTGGAGACCGGAGGGAAATGAACTGGATCAGGCAAAGATTCCACGGGAATGGGGGTGGGGGGAGAGACGAAGGCGAAGGGAAAAAAGAGCGGACCGAGGAGGCTCCCAGCAGCTGCATTTGCCTGGTCTACATCTCCACGAGCAGGGATGCCCTCTGTGGGCAAAGCGTGGGAAGTCACTTTTCTCAATGAAGCCAGCGAATTCGTGCGCGTCTGGGGGTTTTGCGGTTAGCATTTCTGATGCCCGCCTTCGGGAAATTATTTTTATTTGACTGCAAAACCGAGGCGGGTGTTTACTGCCTTCTCTGCCCTCAGGAGTATTTAAAAGAGATTTTCATCTGGAAAGTCACCTAGTCCAACTCCTTTCTAGGACAAGTGGGAAACTGAGGCCCAGAAACAGGTAGCCTGCAAAGGACAGATCACTATGTCCTGACGTTTCAGCTAAGGGCCTCTTTGTGTAGGACATTCTAATTCTTCTGTATTCTCTCTCTCATCAACATGATCCAAGGCTTTACTCAGCAATTTTTGAGCATTTACCATGTTCTTGGTTCCCTGCTAGCTCTCAAGAAACGTCGGTTTAAAAATATTCAGCCTTCAGCCTCCATCCTCAAGGGGTTTGTAAACTCTCTGCTGGGAGAGAAACATAGATCGATAATTATAAAATATCATGATAAATATGATGATCCATGTAATGAGGAGGTGCCTGGGGACACAAAGTGAAGCAACCACACACACACACACACACACACACACGTCACAAAACTCAGGAAAGGTGAAGAATGAAACCCTTTCTGGAAAATGCTCTAAATGGAATTTCTTGGTGCTAATCTTATCTTAAGGAGCCCTGATGGCACAAATAGTTAAGCTCTTAGCTGCTCGCTGAAAGGCTGGAGGTTTGAACCCACCCAGGGGTCCCATGAGAGACCTGGCAATCTGCTCCTTAAAGATTACATCCAGGAAGACCCTATGGGGCAGTTCAACTCTGACATACAGGGTACAAATGAGTTGAAAATAACCCGATGGCACCCCAAAACAATAATCTTTTCTCCACTGGGAGACCTCAAGCATCACTGAAAGTGGAGGTTATATGCCTTTCATCTTTGCACCCCTCACAAATGCTAGCTCAGGACATAGAACACCACTCATGCCAATACATTTTTGCTGTGTAGTGAACTTACAAATGGATGAATCTGGCCAGCAAAGATGATGAACAGAACTGCCCCTCGAGGAAAAGTTCTGCCTTTCAAGGAGCTGTTCAGCTGCAGGTGCTCTCCATTCCTCACTTGATCACATTGTCTATTCATTCTTTCTTTCTCTTTCCCACACTTTCTCTCACTCTTCCAACCTCATCAAGTCCCAAGAAGAGAGAATGCAAGTATTTATTTAAAAAGAAGAAGAAGAAAAAAAAAAGTCATGAAAAATCCAGGGTAAAACCATCATCAGGGAAGTTGGCATGATGCTCAAATTGGACAGCAGAATTTTCTAGATAATTACTGAATCCCTTTCTGTCCAGGAAAAGTTAGAAATACAAGTAGCTTTGATCTCAAAATCAAAACCTTCTGAAGCTGTTTGGATAGATGCTTCCTTTGAAGTGGGATCAAACTCTTTGGGGACTCCTAAGGCTTTCAAAACATACAAAGCCTCTATGAGTTAAGCATGAGGCCTCTGAGGTGCAGGGTCAGGGTCTAAAGGGTGGGTTCTTAACTGGGTCTGTGAATGTTCCTGAGAAGTCTCTATAGATAAGCTTCAGCGAGTTCATGGATACCCTGAAAATGGTATGAAAAATGTTTGACTTCTGTACACATGCTCTTTTCTCTGGGTAGAGAATCTTCAGCTTTCATAGCTATGCAGAATGGGTTCATGTCTATCCCCTGCCAAAACGATGCAAAGGACTACTGGATTAAGAGTAGAGAATAAGGAAAGAGTTGCTGTCTCTGGTTTCACCTCTATTCCCACATCAGCACAAAGAGTGGAAGGGTAGGACCCAAAATGGTCTATGGTGTTCTGACCCCTTTAAACGGACCCTGCATAGCCTTACACAATAGGCACAGTGATCAGCTTGCTCTTCACTCTGATCTTTGGCTCCTGTATCCAGATAAGTCCAGACCATGCACCCACTGACTAAATGACCTCCTCAACTTCTCTCTCAGATCTTCATTCGGTTCCACAACCAGCTCCTAATAGTCACTTGTACTCACTTCCACAGTATTCCTTCCTTCATCTTAGACTGACGGCTCCACCTTGACTTTGGAGGCTTCTCTTGGAAATAGCTTTAATGTTTCTGACTCACAGCATGGTGATTTATACTGGGAGACACAGCCGCTCCTCATACCTCCCCTCACGGGTAACAAACCCACTTTTCACCCAGCCTCCTTATCAGGAAAAGAGGAAACCAAAGTGCAGATAGGGAAAGGAGAGAAAGTAAGCCACAGAAAGTAGTTCAGTGTCATTAATACTCTTCAGGTAGTCTTTAAGACATTTGATGCTGAGAGTCCCCTTCTGGATTTTAATATGGTAATAAAACATACCGACACCCAGACGCACTTTTGAATCCTGAAGGCAAATTAATCTGTACTTTCATTGCTTTAAAACACATACACCCTAAAGTGCGTGTGTGTGTGTGTGTGTGTGTGTGTGTGTGTGTGTGTGTGTGAGTGTGTGTGGCTGGAAAAGGAGGGCTTCAGAAACACTGATTTTCTGAGATTATCTCAAGGAGATTAGGCGAATTAATAGCATATAATTCCTTTCAGGAGCCACATTCTGGAACTGTATTTCTTGTCCTACCTTAATTCAGAAAATTAACTATCTTAATCTATTTATGTTCCCTCCCAGTGTCATAATCTGCCTTTAAAACATATTTCACACATTTATTTACAAATATAAAACATTGAGAGAAACAGCACGTTACCCTATGGATTTGACTACCCTGCCGATCAAATCATACAAACTTGAAAATGTAAGAATCCACTATTTACTTAAGAAAGCCGATTATTATGCAGTAAGTCTTGGGTTACAAACATCTGATTTCGGGACAACTTCTACTTGCCCTTTAATGTTATGTAAATTTGCTCTCACTTTGAAAAGATTGAACCAACCGCTACTAGCAACAAACTCTTCACCACATCACCTTCACTTGCTGCATGTGCAGCTTTTAAACCATTGAAAAGGCTCCCAGCCTTTTCTGGCACTAGAGTAAGGCTAAATAAGAACCTTATGCACCTGTTCCAACTTACCTACAAATTCTTAAGGACGCACTTAGGAATGGATCTCATGCACAACCCAAGGACTGCCTGTACTAGGTGTTAGGGATACGTGCTGTCTATATAGAACGTACAAGTATAAATAAGATATATTCTTCCCCCTTCACTATTTAACAGTCATGGAATGAGGGATGTGGTTTAGTTGAGGTTTTGTTCTGTTTTGTTTTATTGCTCAGAATCAGTTCTCTCTTACTTTGTTAAAAGGTCTCATATTTTGCTCCGAGGGTTCTACCTCTCCACATTCTCAACCACAAAGTTCAAGGAGTAGATCCTGAGTCCCTTTGGAAATGCAGAGTAGCCCATCTTTCTGACTATGGTGGTAGAGTCAGAGCTGGTCCTATCAGCTAATCTGAATAAAGGAGACATTTTCTAGGACTTTTAGGAAAGACAGGCTTTCTGTCCCTAATGAGGGCACTGAGGGAAGAAGCCCCTTTCCTTCCTGAGTTGCATAACAATATGAGATTCAGTGAGGGTGCTAATTTAGGAGAAATCATGGGGCCTCAAGCAGATGCTACAAGGAACCTATGGTGAACAGAATAATGGTCCCACCAAAGATGTCCACTTCCTAATCCCAGGAACCTGTGACTATGTTACTTTACCTGACACAGTGCATTTACAGATGTAATAAAGCTAAGGACTGCAAAGCAGAAGATTATCCTGGATTGTGTGGAGTACTCAATGCAATCAGGTCCTTAAAGAAGCAAAAAGGGGCAGAGTAGTCAGAGTCAGAGAAGATGTGATGATAGAAGCAGAGGTCAGAGCGATGCCATTGCTGGAAGGGGTCACAAGCCAAGGAACGCAGGAGGCCTCTGGAAGCTGGAAATGGCAAGGGACAGATTCTCCCTTAGATCCTTCAGAAGGAATTCAGTCCTGTCACCAGCTTGATTTTAGCCTTATAAGACCCATTTTTGGATTTCTTAGCCCCAGAAATGTTAAGATAATAAAGTTGTGTTGCTTTAAACCACTAAACATGTGACAATCTGTTACAGCAGCGATAGAAACATAATCGAGAACCCAAGAATAAAGTTGAAACTGTGGAAACACAGTGAGGAGAAAGAAACTGGGCCCTTTGTAACGTTGTTTGGATCATTGGAATAAGCCACCATATTTGAAGTCAGCCCAGCTCTTCCTTTGAATTTCTCAGTTGCAGGGATTTGTTAAATCCTTTATTATTTAATCCAGTGGGGTTACTATGTCTTATAATACAAAGCATCCTAAATAAACCAAATAAAAACAAAGATGATTTTTATTAGGTGTATGTGGCCCACTATGGAAATTATGGCTTTTATTCAATTCCAGATATGTAACTGATTTCTGAATGGCAGAGGTTGTTAGAAGGCTAACTCCAGGGGTCTGCTCATGTGACTGTGAATGCAAGGCTTTGTCATTATTAGTCAGAAAACTTTCCTCAGTGTCATTTATATGTAAGAGTTCTTGCTTTCAAGCAGCCTCCAACCTAGTTGAAGAGATAAAGAAGATGGTCTAAAATTTAAAACGTTTATACAGTCATGTACCCGTTAAAGTCAGTTCGGGCAACGACCGACTGCAAATACATGCTTGGTCCCATAGGTTGTAATAGTGTTAAGAAATCTAGATCAGAGAACCGGACATAGCGATGTACTTTGCTAAGTAAGAGATCGGATCTCTCACTAGCTTTCCAGGTGTCACGTCCGTCCCAGCCCTGGGTAGGCAGGGAGAGGGGGTCCTGGCACCCATCCGCTGCTGCCTGCTCCACTGCGCTCACCTCAGGCAGGGACCATACAGATACCACCAGAACTACCGAGAGGGATGCCTCGGCCCGGGGGTGGCGGGGGATGCCCCACCAAGGCTGCTGTCCCAGTCGGCCAGTGTGCACTGCCTGATGCCCGGAGCTGAGGCCGAACACCTCCGGAAGTGACTGCAGCCTAGGGGTCCGGGCTGCCGCAATGGTGGGTGGAGAAGCAGGAAAGGCAGACCAGGGAAGAAGGGGAGGAAGAGGCCGCAGAGGAGTGGTGGGAAGGATGAAAGGGTTTAAAGCCCACTAGGGGCGTGGGGAAGGCAGGCAGGAAGGAAGGAAGGAAAGGGAGCCAGGGACGCATGGGGGCTGGATGTCCAGTAAGCACCCCAGTGGGCCAGTGGGTGGATGGGCATGGGCCGGGAGGGGCTCTCAGAGACCGTGCAGTGATCACACAGGACCAGTGGCATAGCCAAAGTTTTCATGCAGTCCGTCCTCGGGCAGGGGTCCCGGGCCTGTCCAATGACGGTCCTACCCGCATCTATCCTGTACATAATGTGGTGTTCGCACAACAGCCAAATCGCACGTCCTATTTCACAGAAGTATTGTAGATGTTAAGTGAACCATACGACGCATACCTGTACATGAAATAACCAAAAAATAAAAGCTACAGTAACCCAAAGGAAGTAAAGAATTAAGGTGGTCAGGGATGACTTCTTGGAGGAAAGAGGACTCCAATGGGACTGTTAAGAAGTGAAAATGGGTATGTGAAGTTCTGGAATCTGAGACTGAGTCACCCCGAAGGGAGAGGGTAATTTGAGTAGGGGTATGTTTTTTGTTGGGTGTGCCCTCCAGTAGATTCCAACTCATAGTGACCCTACAGGACAGAGTAGAACTTCTCCCATAGGGTTTCCTAGGCTACTTTTCAACTGCAGAGTGGCTGGTGAGCTCAAATTTCTGACCTTTAGGTAAGAAGACTAGCACTTAACCATTTGCGCCACCAAGGCTCCTTCAGTAGGGGCATAAAACTCATTGTGTTGAGTCAGTTCCAACTCAAAGTAAACCCATGTGACAGAGTAAAACTGCCCCATAGAGTTTCCAAGGCCACAAATCTTTATGGAAACAGACAACCACATCTTTCTCCCAAAGAGCAGCTGGTAAGTTTGAACTGCTGACCTTTAGGTTAACAGCCAAGCGCTTAACCGACGTCCCATGAGGGCTCCTCAGTAGGAACATAGTAGGTGGAAAGTCCCCAAGAGTGAGAGGGCCCTAGCGTGCTTGTGCTTCAAAATTTCCCAGTCTTTCTAGCTTCATATATTTTTCTAATGTTCAAATATTACTTGCAAAAGAAATGACTGAATCACTCTTGTTAATTTTTGAAGAACAGGAGAGGCATTTATGCAGGAAATGGGCAAGTCTCCTTCATCTAAAGAAAAAAATGGAAGGATTATAGTTGTTTCTAACTACAGGCAAGTTAGAAATCAGTCCCAGACTATTAAAGACAAAAAAAAAATTAATTAATTATTAAAGATTTAGGAAAAGTATTTATGGCTGCCAGGAGCCAGCGTGGGTTCACACAGAATACAGTATTGCACAGGGAAACAGACAAATCACATCTGGATTTTAGCTAGGCTTTTGCAATGTATTCATACATCCAAACTGAAAAACTAAACCTGTTGCCATCAAGTTGATTCTGACTCATAGTGACCCTATAGGACAGAGTAGAACTGCCTCATAGGGTTTCCAAGGAGTGGCTGGTGGATTTGAACTTCCTACCTTTTGATTAGCAACCGAGCTCTTAACCACTGCACCACCAGAGCTCCTACTCATGTTTACTTAAGTTAAAATATGACCTAAATAATAATATGGTACTGTGAATCCATAGTAACTATTACTGTACCAGAACCAGTTGCCATTGAGTTGATTCTGACTCATGGCAACCCCATGTATGTCAGAGTAAACTGTGTTCCATAGGGTTTTCAATGACTGATTTATTGGAAGTAGATCACCAGGCCTTTCTTCCATGGCCCCTCTGGGTCAATGTGAACCTCTAGCCTTTTGGTTAGCAGCCAAGCACATTGACCATTTGTACCACCCAGGGACTCTCAACTATTATTCTCATGTGTATTAATTGGTCAACGTCCACTTGGAAGAGTGTTACCACAAGGCTTACCATAGGGTTCTACTTCCTTTCCATTCCCATAGTCAATGTTTTTTAACTGATGCCTGGGATAGAGATATTAACTTGCTCAACAAATTAGTTTGACACATAAAACTAGAAGGAATAACTAATGCATTTGTTGACAAATTTAAAATTCAAGAAGATCTAAGCAGCATGGCACAATTAAATCAATCTAAAAAATTAAAATGAACAAAAACATACTTGTAAAGTACTGCATTTAGTACCCCTGCTTCCCCCCACACCCTCCCCCCCAAAAAAGAAAAAACAAAAAGCTTCAATTCTGCAAGTAAAAGATCAGAAAAAAGGAATTTGACTTCAATTGAGAGAATAAAAAATGAGCACTTTAATTGACTTTAAGCTGGACAGGAGAAAACTGTATGATGCATCATTAAAAAAGTCAGTGCCATGTCAGGCCACATTAGAGGTGATGCGGTTCCTAAGCTGACATTGTAAAGATTGTGCTCCTCTGCCCTCAGCAGTTCGCCATGGGCTTCCCTGCTCAGAGAGAACTTTAATTACAAAATTGTACACCCTCCCTGTTTGTTTTTTTAAAATTACCTCTTCTTCCTGTATCATCCTATAAATGTGGGTGCCTCCCGTTGAGTTTAGAATTAAAATTGGTATGAGTCCCAGTAATATATGTACATATAATAATTAGAAACTATTACTACTGGTTGAAGTCCAAATAAACCTTGTGAGGAAATAGGCCTGAATAGAGAAATGAAGAAAATGGCTTTTATGGTGATGTCAATCGGAAGAGAAGGGATGAGAATGTACACCTACTTACCACTCTGAGAGTAGACTGGATTTCATATGCAATGGAAGAGGAGCCATTTAGCTGTTTATATGCCTATTGTGTGCCAGGCTTTATGCCAGCCACTTTACATACGTTATCTTATTTAATCCTCATAACAGCCTTGTGAAGCATTACTCGTCCCACTTGAAGATGAGGAGCCTGAAACTAAGAGAGGTTAAGTTTTCAGTCCAATATCTCACAGTTAATAATTGAAGGGGCTCAAACTTGAGTAGATTCAACTCCACAGATGCCCATGTGCCTGCCACTGCACATGCTATCTCCCAGCTATATAAGCAGAAGATAGTCATGAGAACTAGCTCCTCAGAGAGGCCTCATCTCTTCTCTGGAGCTAGGAATGGCTTCCTTGGATAGGAGCTGTGTCTTCAGTTATCTCCTGTTGTTGTTGTAAGTTGCCCTGAGTTGGCTCCAACTCATGGCAACCCCATGTACAACAGAATTAAATGTTGCCCAGTCCTGGACCATCTTTACGATTGTTGGTATGCTCAAGTCCGTTGTTGGAGCCCACTGCATATTTTGAGTGCCTTCTAACCTAGGGGGCCCATCTTCCTGTACTGTATTGGACAATATTCTGTTGTGATCATACAGTCTTTATTGCTAATTTTCAGGAGATCACCAGGCCTTTCCTCCTAGTCTGTCTTAGTCTGGAAGCTCCTCTGAAACCTGTTCACCATGAGTGACTCTGCTGATATTTGATATACCAGTGGCGTAGTTCCCAGCATCACGGCAACATGCAAGCAACCACAGTATGACAAACTGACATATACTATAGTAAAATCGCAGCTATTCAACGCAAGAAGAGTGACCTGAACTTGTGCTGGTAATGACTGGCTACAAGAAATGATGAGGGAAATAACAGGAGCCTTCTATGTTTGTTTGCCGACCGCTCCTTTCCCTTACGAGGTATTTTCGTCTAAGCGCACGACTCTAATTTTTTTTACAGCAACATGTAAAAAAATTGACATAGTGGCACTTATGAAATTACCTTGTGGGAAGAGGGAGCAGTTGGCAGGCTAACATAGAAGGTGCCCGTTATCTGCATTATGGTACCTTGGGCTCTAGGAGGTGTTGGCTCAAAATGCTCTCCGGCAAACTTCTTGAAATGCCTGGGAAATCTGAGCGTTAGCAACCTGACTGAGTATTCCTCACATTCTTTCCACCGATAGTCCCCAGCATCCAGATGGCTGCTCAGAGGGAAAGCAGAGCTAGCCCCACCTCAATAACCGTCTTCTACCATTTATCTTCAGGAACATGAGTAGTTTCTTCTATAATAACCAATAGCAATGGAGGATAAAACCTTAATTGATTTCCAAAATGGGAATGGAGCCTTCCGTCTCAGAAAATAGCAAAAGCAATTTCTTTTGCAAGGAGAAAAGTGTCATTTTTGCAGTTGAATACTCTTGAAAACTGGTACTTTGGCACAACTCTATTTCCGGTTACTGAGGGAATTCTCTTCCTGAAGCTGGTAAAACTGCTGCAGAAATAGCCTACTTGTTGCTACAGTGGTGAACTACAACAGTTTAATTGAATAATTTCCTGTTTCTAGTTCCACCATATGAAGCATTGCAGAATGCCCAACTGCTGGCCTTGATCCATGAGAAAACTTATAACGTTTTTTCTTATATAACATGGGCACATGGGCTATCTCAAGTCCACATCACTGAGAGCTCTTAAGAAAAGGAGATACGTTCTTTTTTTTTTGCAGTGTAATGGTAAAGAGGCAAGGAAAACTTGAAACAGCCTAGGCAGAAAAGCTGAGTTCTATATAGGATAGGAAAAGTAATAGCTAAAATACCAGGGGGAAATTATACCCCCAAGTTGGTATAAAAATCACAGAGAAGTGAGACCTATACAAAATCATCACAAACCAGTGAAAACATTACGATCTCATGTTTCAGAGGCTGAGGCAAGAACATTTGCTCACTTTTTATTTATTTATTTTTTTAACTAGCATATGAAAATACAGACCCTTTAACTTCTGCAGAAGGAGCCCTGTGGCACAGTGGGTAAGAGCTCAGCTGCTAACCAAAATCCACCAGCTGCTCCTTGGAAACCCTATGGGGGCAGTTCGACGCTGTCCTATAGGGTTGCTATGTGTTGGAATCCACTCAACAGCAACGCGTTTGTTTTGGTTTTGGTAACTTCTGCACACATTATTGCCCTGATAAATCATGAACATATTGACAGCATCTCCAAATCTAATTAGAAGTTTTGTGTAGTCTCATGCTTATTTCACAAAACGTGGAAACTTGAGTGAATTTTTATAAATAACTTCAAGCAATTTAAACTAAAACGGCCAATTCCGTCATAGAGTTTAAACTAGTTTTTCACATGTGAAAGATCATCTTCTCAACAGGTGAAAACATATTTTTAAATATTTTCCTTGGGATATTTGGTCTTCCCCTGAGAAGGACAGAAGAGTTCCTGACACTAATATTTCCTTAAGTCTTCAACTAAAAAAAAAAAAAAAAAAAAACAGTAGGAGACAAGTTAACTGAAGACAGTACATCTATACAATGGATTAAAGTGTAGGCCTTAAAAATGATGCTATACAGAAATATTTAATGCTATAAGAATTCATGACATCATAAGTGAAAAAGTAAAACAAAAAACTAAATACCTTACATCGTATGATCCTACCTTTGTAATTAATACACATACACACACACACACACACACACACACTATGCTAACATGGTAGAAGGCTCATAGACTTAAGGACTGGCTAAACCTGAGCTCAAATCCAGACCCTATCTGATGTTAGTCAGGGTAAACTCTCTGAGCCTCCATTTCCTTCTCAGTAAAATGGGCTATAAATGTGCTCCATGAGTCACTGGGCTTCCAGACTTTATGATACAGCTTTTCTCAACACAACCAAATATTTCTTTTAAAGTGTATGTCAGATCAGGTCACCCTGCTCAAAACCTTTTAGTGTTTCTACGTCTTCTTCATCTCACTGAAATTCAAATTCCTCGCACTGAAAATTCTCATTTTTCACAATGCTGTATAATGATCGGCCAGTGCATCTCATGTGCAGCCACACCCATCTCAGTGGAGGCTTGCATGTTGCTGTGATGCAGAACAGGTTTTAGTGGAGCTTCCAAGATAAGATGGACTAGATAAAAAGGCCTGGTGATCATCTGAAAATTAGCCAATGAAAACATTATGGACCATAACAGAATATTGTCCAGTATAGTGCTGGAAGATGAGCCCCTAGGTTGGAAGGATAGTGAAGATAGTGCAGGACCCTGCAAGGTTTTTTTCTGTTACCCACAAATCAGCCACGAGTTGGAGCTGACTCAATGGCAGCTAACAATGACAACATGGCTCTGACTACAACGTAGACAGGGGCTACAGGGGATTCTTCCCAGTTCTGGGAGATTGTGAGCTAGATGATATGAACCCAGCACTCAAGGGCAAAAATCACAGTCCCATAATTTTGTGTCAGTCATTGTAGCTGTTCTCTGAGTTAACAAACTCACTCATGTATTCCCCACATGTAAGTTATTTCCATTACTAATGCTATCTTCTATATTTATAATGAGAAAATTCCCATGACTTTTTTTTTTTTTTTTTGGTTGGGGGATGGCTAATCTGCATGTAAAACTAAATTTTAGGAATCATGATAAAATAATTAAATCTACTTCTAATATATGACCTATTAATTTAGATTTACATAAATATTTTAAACCACATAAAATATAAATATTTAGAAATGTTTTCCCTTTCAACATTTTCGGAATTGCATTCACACTCTTCATATGGATTCCTCACATCAGTGCCTGTGTCTTCATACATTGCGCGTCAGTCACGTTTCACCAGTGTTTCAGAGCACATCATCTTCTCATCCTGTTGACACAGCCATTTTGAACCTATCTCTGCATACCCCAAATCACAAGGGTCCATTTACATAGCATCCAGAGAATTTTTATTTTTCCATTCATTTCATAGCTGGAAAACTAGTACCTTCAAAACTTTACCATCCTCAGATTGCTTTTGTAAAACGATCACTAACACTTGTTTACATTTAGCTCAAGAATTTACAACCCCAAGGTCATATCCTCAAGAATAATTACTAAATCTGGGCCAAATTTCTTTACCTTTAAAAAAAAAAACCTAATTCTGTTAATGACCTGTGTAAACAGACAAAACTCTTTGATGAGATTAGCTCAAAGCTAATGTTCTTCTCTGAAGAGTGGTTTGTTATTCATAATAAAGTAAGGGAGGAAGTACCCTTAATACCTCCAAATATAAGGTAAGGGATAATATTCTTAGAAAAAAAAAATCGTCTTCCATTGGGGTATGATTATAAACAGCTTAGACATTATCCTGTCCCTCAAAGACCTTACAGTCTGGAGGGTGAAGCAAATGTACAGACAGACAACTGTGACACAATGTAATGAGCACTTTGACAGGGGAAATACAGCGTGTGCAGAAAGCATACAGGTGGAGCATTCTATCCAGACTCCAGAAGGTCAGGGACAAGACTGCCTAAGGAAGGAATATTTAGGAGACCTGTAAATAATAAATAAAAATTGACAAAGAAAATGCAGGGGTGGTAGTAGGGGTGAAAGGTGGATTGCAGTTGGGAGGAGAAGGACAGAATGTTCCAGACAGAGGTGCTAGTATACACAAAGATGCTTAGTGAGAGGAGCACTGTATGTTCCGTGGTTTGTCTACTTTTTATTTTTTACTATTTCACTGTGTGAAGAGCCAGTGAGGAACCCAGTTTAAAAAAAAAACAAAAAACAAAAAAACCAGAGTCCTCATTTTTCAAGGGCTTTAGGGCTTTCCAAGACAATATGGCATTTCCCAGTCAGATGGAGAAGTGCTAGAAATAAGCAGCATTAGTATTAAAGGCCACGTTCATGATGAGTTTAAAAGCACCTGAAAATCCAAGATGTGAAATGTACTTCAAAGAGCCATAGGAGCCAAGCCTTCCCAGCTTCCCTGTGGGCAAATCACCTCAGGCTAAAGATGGGTTCCCACCCTAGCCCAGCTAGTATGTCTGTGCTGCTAATAGCACATGACATGTCTGCTTCACTGGAGCTGAGAAATGCTCCCTAAGCTGGCACCATCATTCAAAACATTTCTTGAGCTCTTACTGTATTTAAGGGATTGTGCTGAGTGGTATGTAGGACACAGGATTGGATACACCACTAGCCCCCTGCTAGCTAGCCATCAAGGAGTTTACAGTCCAGGAAGGGAAAGACACTACATCATAAATACCTTCAGGACTAGCCACACAAATATGGCATTTCATTATGTGAGCTTTTGAAGTATTTTCTAATCGTTTCTTATAGTCACGAGCTTTTAAAATTTTATCAAGATATATAAAATAAACCCTTTAGAAATACGAGAGAAACAGAAAAAAAACCCACAATTATAGTGACAACATTAAATTGTTTTTAGAGTTTGACAGATTAAGATGGTTAAAAAATGTAAAATGTAGAATGGGAACAGCAGTTGAACTAACTGGAGGCAGGGCCTCTGGCCTAGGGCTCTTTATATTTTCTCTGCCTTAGGATAGAATTGGCCCCGGAGTCTGGGTGAGATCAGACCTTCAGGTTTTTGTTAATTGGTTTCAACTCTTATGGCTGAAGAGTTGCAGAGGCACAAAGCCAGCCAGATATTATAAAGTCACACTGATTGGTGAAGGATTTCCGTGAGGGAAATGCAGGTTGAGGAGTGTAATGGGAACTGGCCAGGGAGAGTAGAGACCTGGGATTTGGTCCACTCTGACCTTGGGCAAGGTCATTTATAAAATGAGTGAGCTAACCAATTCAGTGGTTCCAGAGCTGGGTAGGATATAAGAATCATCAGGGATGCTTGTTAAAATTGCAGATTCATGGGCTCTGTCCCATACCTATGGAACAATTCTTGCCATGGGGTGAAGTCTGAGCATTTTTATCAAGCTTCCCAAATCATTTTATGAAGGAAGCCTAATAGTGGTCCATTGATTAGCATTTGGAAACCACTGAATTAGATGATCTATAGACTTCATTTCTAAAGTTTTCTAATTCTGGGATCATACATGCTTTTTGTAAGTATGCTTAAGTGGAGGCTTGATAAGGACTAGTTTACTGGCTGACCAAATAAGCCCCAGTTAATAAACCAGTAACCGGTAAACAGTTGCTGTCAAGTCAGCTCTGACTCATGGAAACCCATGTGTACCAAAGTAGAACTGTGCTCCGCAGGGTTTCAATGGCTGATTTTTCTGAAATATGTTGCCAGGCTTTGCTTCCAAGGTATCTGTGAGTGGACTTGAACGTCCAACCTTTCATTTAACACCTCAGCACAGTAACTATTTGCACCACCCAGGGACTCGGGAGTTGGTAAATCTATCCCAAATTACTTCTGAGACAGTGAAGCCAGACTGTGCCTAAAATTGAGCTTACTCTCCAGTAGATGAACAAATGCCTGAGAGAGGCAAGCGTGCTGTTAGTGGTTCTTATTCCCTTCATGTAGCTCCCAGGCTGGTATCTTACAAAAAATAAAGTTTGGTTAAGGTTTTTTAGATGCACCGATTACCTTGCCCAGAGTGTATCTATAGCTGGCTAATTAAGGTGTTATTTACTAGTTCAATAAGAAATGTCAGTATGTACCTTGCTTCATTGGCATATGATCTTAATTAGCCCTTCACTGAAGCACTTAAAGTCTCACAAGCCTTGAGGTTTCCTGCTGAAAATTATCCCCAAAAAGGCAAAGTGACACTATATAGTAATGAGATGCTAGACAAACTAAATAAACATGTTAGAACTACACATCTGAATCATGTCTTTCTAAATCATGGATACTGGATCTATGGAACATAAGAGTTCTGTGAAGAATCTACAGGTTCTACAAACATAGGATACAAAAGATTGGGATAAATATTTTCACCAATGTGAATATTATACAACACAACACTCACACACATACTACTTACCACATGTTAGTACTGGTAACAACCAGCACATTAGCTTAGCACTACCATGATTGTGCGTTTACTTGGTATGTATTAGAACTTCTAAATGTATTTCTATTTTGAGCTTATGAGCACATTCAATTAAAGTTCACATATTCAACTGGCTAAAATTATACAGTCTAGGATGCTGCTATAGCACAGGGTGTTCTGCTCAGTGAAGTGCCAAGTGAGGCTCAGAATGTGTGCACATCACAGTGCAGCAGTGCATTTGCCAAAGCACGTAACTGCCCAACCTAGCAGTGAACAACTAGGTGCTTTGGGACCAGTTGCCAGATGGGTATGTCCACTCTGGGATCTTTCCATATCACTGGAGCTCTATCTGCAGATATAGTATAGTCCCTGATCTTGGATCACCCCAAAAATCTGAGGCCTCCTTCTCTTCATGTTAAACCAGTTGCCATGGAGTGGATTCCAACTCATAGTGACCACATGTGTGTGAGAGCAGAATTGTCCTCCATAAGATTTTCAATGGCTGAGTTTTGGGAAGTAGATTGCCAGAGCTTTCTGCCAAGGCACCTCTGGGTTGATTCAAACCTCTAACTTCTCTGTTAGCAGCTGAGTGTGTTAACCCTTTGCACCACCCGGGGACTCCTGTCTTCATATTAGTGTTTCTTAAAATATTTAATTTAGGTAAAATGCCACTATACTACTAAAATATTTTTGAAATTACTGTTCTAAATGTTATTAAACATATTTGGAATTTACTATTATTGTTATTTAGCCCTTCCTTCAGAGCCAAGTTAAAAACTATTCAAGAAAATCAGTTTTATTTCTTTATAAATACATTTAACTTTATTACTAATCTTTTTTGAGAAAAACAACAAAATTTATCTGGTAAATCCTGAAAGTTTGATGGACAAGGGTTTTTGAAGATATTAAAAGGATGTGCCACAGGCTGTAAAGGTAATCCTCAAAGGTAGCTCCAAAATGATTCTAAACCATGGCAATAGAGTCAAAATAAAATGCCCTAGCTGCGATTATTTGTTTTTAAATGTAATATAAAGGATGCAATATAATAAATGTAATATAATGTAAAAAAGGTAATGCTGGATTTTGCTTTAGAGGATCTGGATTTATGTGGATAGGATAAATTTATGTTGACTGAATTGATCTGGCTCTGAACTGGACCATCCAGTCTGTTTGTTTCTGGTTGGGTGATCTTGGACAACACTCAAGTTCTTTGAATTATTTTTGCCTTAAGTATTATTGGGAGCCTTAGTGGCACAATGGTTAAGAGTTCAGCTGTTAACCAAAAGGTCTGTAGTTCAAATACACCAGCTGCTCCTTGGAAACCCTATGGGGCAGTTCTACTCTATCCTATAAGGTCACTAAGAGTCGGAATCAACTCAACAGCAATGGGTTTGGTTTTTTGGTTTTTTATACATGTGAGTGTATCAGCAATGGAATATTTGATGGAAAATAATGATTTTTGACAGATTATATTCCATAGATTGAGTTTGTGTTCTCTGCCAGGTATTCCTTTCAAGGACACAAACTGAAATTAATTTTAATCAAAAGTTTCCTGTGTATGATGGGGGCAGGGAGAGGAAGGAAGGAGAGAGGAGAGGTTTAGATCGAGGAAGAAGGCTGGGCTGGGCCAGCCTCAGAGCACTGCCAGAACTGGAATTAGTAATGTCCCAGCCCGCACACTTTAGGAATAATTACATTTCGTTTGATTTTGAAGTTCCAGAAGTGTTTATGCACATGGCCTATGAGAGTGGACTTCACATCAGTAATCCTGTGTTGTGCTAAATATTAAGAGCATGAAATTCAAATCCATTCTGGGAAGCTCATTATTCTGATGAATGGTATATTTCATGATTATGTTGCTCACACAGTAAATACAGTGTGGCCCTTCTATTTCAGAGACTTTGAGGGGGACTGCTACATGCATGTGCAGAGAGCAAGAGTGAGGTATGGGCCTTGGGCAGGGTTCCCACGGGCCACTGTGTGGAGTCTCAGCCTCCTCATGGGGCTATGTCGCCCTTAATGAGTGCTTCAGGTAGTACTCCTGTGGCTCTCCTAGGCTAATGCTGTGGTTCTCAAATGCAGGTGATTTTGCTTTCCAGGGGACATGCAGCAATGTCTGGAGGCATTTTTGTGCTTCTGGCATCTAGCAGGGAAGAGGCCAGGGATGCTGCTAAACATCCTACAATACATAGGACCAAAACCAAAAACCCATGGCCATAGAATAGATTCTGACTCATAGGGACCCTAAAAGACAGAGGAGAACTGCCCCATAGGGTTTGCAAGGAGCGACTGGTGGATTCAGACTGCCAGCCTTTTGGTTAGCAGCTGAGCTCTTAACCACTGCGCCACCAGGGGTCCAATGCATAGGACAGCTCCTGACAAAAAAGAATTATCCAGCTATAAATGTCAATAGTGTTGAGAAACCTGGCTTTAAATGGGTCTTCAGGGTGTCGTGCCTTTGGGTCACTGAAATAAAGTGTGGATAGCTTCTACATTTTAGTTAAGACAGGCTCCAGGGGAAGATCTCTTGGTAGGCCTTGAGAGCCCCAAACTATGCATTCTCCGGGCCACCAATCCCTACCTGACATCAGACAGGCCACTTCACCCCTCAGGGCCTTGGGTTAAATGAGTGAATTTCAAAAGATGAACTTCCCAGCCATAGTACTTAGCAAAGGTGCCTCTATAGAGGATAATATTAAAAGCCAATCTTAAGCCAAATTTGCCCACCTCCTACAGGGCAGAGTCAGAATTTACAGTCTGGCAGCTTGATTCCAGAATGGGCATAAGTAACTGTGATGTGAACACTCCCTCTCAGGAAGGGAGAGACCAAGAAGGGGTCAAGCTGGAACAAGAAGAGCCCCTCACCTCGCTGAGTCCAGAACAGCACAGGACTGTTTTAATCTCTTCATGTTTTCCCGAGGTTCCACATTAGCGTCTGTGTGTGTATGCATGTGTGTGTTTAGCATAAATAAATTGTTGATCTATATTTTTGAAAACCAATAGATATGTGATTTCTGAACATTTTCCATGCTTGAGATTTTATTATTTCTTTGAATTTTCTAAAATGGTTAATCCAAAATAAAATCTATCTGAAAGCATGAGTAATAATGAAAATAAAGATAATTCTCTAAGATAGCAATGTAAAAGACTAGATGTTATTATGTTCACATTAATAAAAAACTATCTTGGATTGATAATGACATTTCCCTGTAAAAGGGTTAACCACATAACCAACTTAAAAACAGCCCGACATGAAAAAATGCACGTTTACAAAACTATTGAACATGGCGCTGATTATTTGCATTTCAAATGAAGTCCTTGCAACACAGATCCACTACAATGTTCCTTGAAATACCAAGCTCCCCTAGTGCATTTAAAACGGATTCAATTTACAAAAATTCAATGTATACTCGACTTCTCGGGAGCTCATCTATTGCACACAATGAATACACCTGCAAGAGCTCATTTATCCTTCCAATATCCCAATTTCCCCTAAAAGCATTATTTTCCGCATTTTTGAGAGAGGCATAGAAAGATAGCACAGCATCTTGTCTAAGCAGAGAACTAAATGAATGCTGTTTGATAAGAATGATTCACAGTAACGATGAGATCACATGGATGACAATGGTAAACATGAATTGTTCACGGCCTGAAAATTAGAGGCAATAAATTTTTATTCCCGGGAAAGATTTTTTTTATAATACTTGGCTGAGTATTATAAATGGTGTGTCCCTTTCCAATTTCTACCACATAATATTGAGACCTCAGCATCAATGAGAAAGATCATATTATTGCCCTCAAAAATTAAATGCTGTAATTCTACCATCATTTACTGTGAAAGACTTTACTGGTTATTTACTCAATAGTTTTTATTCCTCACTCAACTCCTTTCTTCCTATGGACAGGGCCTGCCTCCACTATAGAGTAAGTTATTTGCTTCCCCAAACTATCTTACAGCCAGACCATGGGCGAGACCCAATACATCAAGAGCAATCTGCTAGAGTCATGGGAGGAAAGTTCTGTCCATATTGTTTGTTATGGATTGAATTGTGTCCCCCAGAGAGATATGTTGAAGTCCTAACCACAGGTACCTATGAACGTGAACTTTTTTGGAAATAAAGTCTTTGAAGATGTTATCAGTTAATATGAGGTCATATTGGCATAGGGTGTGTCCTAATTCAATATGACTGGTATCCTTATAAAAAGAGAAGACACACAGAGAGAATATGGTCATGTGAGATGTAAGCAGAGGTTGGACTGATGCATCTACAAGCCAGGGAATATCAAGGATTGTCAGGAATCACCAGAAGCAAGGGAGAGGCAAAGAAGAGTCTTCCCCTAAAGCCTTAAAAAGAACATAGTCCTGTCCTGCCAGCACCTTGACTTCAGACTTCTAGCCCCCAGAACTGTGAGAGAATAAATTTCTGTTTTTAATCCATCTAGTTTGCAAAAGATCTCTTTAAAGTGTTAAAAAGCAAAGATGTCACTTCAAGGACTAAAGTGTGCCTGACCCAAGCCATGGTGTTTTCAATCGCCTCATATGCCTGAGAAAGCTGGGCAATGAATAAGAAAGACCAAAGAAGAATTGATGCCTTTGAATTATGGTGTTGGTGAAGAATATTGAATATACCATGGACTGCCAGAAGAACAAAACAAATCTGTCTTGGAAGAACTACAGCCAGAATGTTCCTTAGAAGCGAGGATAGCAAGACTTCATCTCATGTACTTTGGACATGTTATCAGGAGGGATCAGATCCTGGTGAAGGACATCATGCTTGGTAAAGAAGAGGGTTAGTGAAAGAGAGGAAGACCTTCAATGAGATGGATTGACACAGTGGCTTCACAACCGGCTAAAGCGTAACAACCATCATGAGGATGGCATATGACTGGGCTGTGTTTTGTTTTGTTGTAAAATGGTGGACAAGTCCAATAATGAAAACTAGTATGTTGACAGGAGTAGACTAAACAGATAGAAAACATCCATGTGAACCAAGATTTGTGAAGGATGTAGAAAGAGGTATAAAGAAAGGGTCTAATATCCACCATTATCCTAGATAGCTGATACTAAATACTTACATTGCAGTACAATTCATTATTGATGTGGACAGTTTTCCTCTCTGGATACTGAATACCATCAGGGAAGGAATAATAACTTATCCATCTTTGTATCCTTAGAACCAAAAATAATGTCTGGAATACCATAAATATATGACTGTTAATGTTGACTCTAAAACACAAGAAAGTCATACTTTCATGATTGTTTGAACTTATTCCTTCTAATAATTGTTCCCCAAAAGTTTCAGCCGTTGCTTTTGTTGGTTAATGAGGAAAAAAGAATGATAAAATTAAAGGTGAGCAAAAGCACATATGGATGTTCATCAGTGCTTTGGTCAATAGCCAATATGTTAAGCATGTAGCATCAGAGAATCAGCCTTACATTTTCATGCCAACGTCATCACTTTCAGTGATATCCAGCAAATGAGCCCCACTGCCTCATATTCCAAATCAGTGAAAAGGGATTATGACCTAAAGGGTGGTCATGAGTATCAAATACGGTAATGTATGTGAAACATTCTAGAATGTATAAATCTATGAAAAGGTTCCACTAATGTAACAGGATAAGAGAGTTAAATCTATTTTAATCTGAAACTCAAATTGCTTTGCCTTTCTGTTGTTAACATTAGAAATCAATACATTCTGGTGCAGAAAAGGAACTCCTCTCATTACTAGGACAGAATAAATGCTATTGGGTTTTAAAAACTGAGTCTCCTCCGTCCTTCAGAAAAAGGAGAAGTATTTTTTTCTCATTGCTAATGATTTGGCCTACAACCAGTATAGCTGAGACCTATTCTTGCATGCTAGGAGTAATGATTTTGAAAGACAGAACTCCGGGCTTTTGATACAAGGAATATAGAGTATGGAAACAGGAACAGTGGGAGACTGGGGAGCATGGGAGAAGGATGTAGGAGACTGAATTTCACATGTCCCAGTGGAGACAGTGGTCTGGGAGTGGGCCAGCCCTGAAGGGTGCCAAGTAAACGCGCTGACTCAGAGAAGCCTCCCCATGAGAGGCTGGGTGGATAGAGATCTCATTAGCTGACTTCCTTGTCTTTATGTAATTAGAAGCTGCTCCTAGTCTATAACAAAGATCTGCTCTCTTCTGTGGATGGCTTTTTTCGTGGTTCATGCCTAGAGTCCTAATTAGCTGTTGTCCAATGAGCGAAATGCCCAGAACCTGACAGGTCTTCACGCTCCTCTTATTTGGCAACAATGAGAACACTGGCCTCAAGTGCTCTATGGGACACTGGTAAAACCAAAGTGAATGTTGGCCATTTAGAAAAATGGTACAGTGGAGAAACTAATTTAGGGAACTGAACTGATTGGACCAGGGCTGGGTCAATGAAGAGTGCTCATTGCCACTACAGTAACATTACATGGCAAAACTCTTAACTTTAAGAGCTACAACCATAGTATAGTGAGAAAAGGCTTAAAAAAAAATGAGATCGGTTATACTGAACTTTTTGCATTCTGAAATCTTATTGCACTTACAGTAATTTCAAATAATTTAGTAGTAAGACCTTCTTTATTGATTATTACTCTCACAAGTCACTGCCATCTATGGCTTTGTCCCACCCCACCCCCATGCACCACCAAAGGCCCTTCCTTATCTCCAGCATAAACCAATGGTCTCCTAAAACTGTATCCTCACTGCTAAAATGTCCTCTTTTTCAGTCGACTTTACATACAGAAACCAGATTAGTATTTCAAATGTCCATCAATAATCATGTTTCTCATTCCCAAAATCTTTTAACATTTATCACCATCATAATTAAGTCCAAATTACTTACGGTATCACCTCTAAGTTTCCTGTTATCTGACTGATTCTTCTTCATAGTCCTTGCTCCTCAGCCAAAGTCCATTGCCTGAATGTATCCGACTCATTACCACTTCAATGTCGTTGTTCATATTTTTCCCACTGCCTGAAATACTCTTGCCATTCACCCCCCGCTGCTGAAATCCTACCCTCCTTTCATGACCCACTGAAATGCTACCTTTTTCCTGAAGATTTTCCTTGATATCTTCTAGTCATTTCTCTGTCCGTAATTAGAAATCATATTGCCAGATCATGAATTCCTTGGGACATACAGTAGATGCTCAAAATTATTTACAAAAGAAAAAAAAAAAAAACCTCAATAATTATGTTGGCTTCCAAACTGTAAGTTCCTTGAGGCCACATCTTTTTCATAATTCCAACCCACCCCTTCCTCATAGTTTATAGTATAGAGCCTTGTTCATAGCAAGAGCCCAGTCAATATATGAGGAATGTTGGTCTATTTCTTCATCCCTCCCAACATTATCACAGAGTTTCCATATGGCAGGTGTTCAGTAATTTTTGTTCGAATTAGGTGACTCATTGTCATCCAAACAATTGAACTAATGCTTCAAAAAAATAAAAAATAAAAAGCCATACTTAGTGATTCAGGTGGGACAAAAGCAGTATAACTGATGGTATTTTTCAGTCCAGCCAGATTCTTCCACAGGCATGGCCACTGTCAGGAAGAATTGCTCTCTGAATGTGCTCTGATGGATATGTCCTGACACCCAACTCTACACCCATTAAATCATGGCATCATCCATTCCACAAAGGTTTGGTTCTGAGAATTTGTCATAGAAAATAGGATGAAAACTCTTTTTTTAAATCTGTTTTTCCCAGCTTGTCACAGATTCTTTGGAAACATCTGTTCTTTACAAAACAATGTGAGTTAATTCCAGGTACATATAATCTTTAGAAATTTAGAGGACTCTGTTTGGCCCTCTCGACTTCTCCAGATATTCTCAGTATATCTCTCCTATGGCTATCATTTCTTATTCCAAATTTATTAGCCCCCAAGCGCACGCCCCATTTTGAAATTAAGAAACTTTTATTTTTGTCAGCCTTTAAGAACTGCATAATTCCAACACAAATTCTTCAACTGTGATAGTTGCAACAAAATAACAAAGCAATCACAAACTCTGGGATGCAAGCCATCAGACTCTACCGATCTGTACACATTTGTCTTACTTCCTCCTGCCCGGTTACTCTCCTCTCCCAGTGTGGTGAGTATTTGTCCATAAATTCTGATGAGCCAAAGATAGCAAGTTATAGAATTCCATTTGACTTTCAAGGACATGCTGGAGAATAGAGAGTGTTCTAATGTTTTTGCTTTGTAAAGTTTCCGAAAAGTGTCTGTTTGTATCTTGATATTTAACTATCCAGTTTTTATTTAATTGCCCACTTAGTGGGACAATCAGTAATCCTAAAAGGGTGACCTGCTAACTGCATAGAGATATTATTTTACACCCCATTTCCTTCTTTGGTCCTTTGAAACAATGGAGATTGTGGTTAGTTATTTTGTTGTTGTTGCTGTTAAGTTTTCAAGATTCTGAATAAATTCATCTAGACACATAATAAACCAAAAAACCAAATCTGTTGTGGACAAGTCGATTCCCACTCATAGCAACTCTATAGGACAGAGTAGAACTGCCCCTAGGGTTTCCAAGGCTGTAAGTTTTATGGAAGCTGATTGCCATATCTTTCTACCACAGAGTGGCTTGTGGGTTCCAACTGCCAACGTTTTGGTTAGTGGTCAAGCACTTTAACCATTGTGCCAGCAGGGCTCCTTAGATACATAATACATAACATAAAATAAATGTTATGATTGTATTCGCATATGGGCATGTATGCACGTATTGAGAGCTTTTTCTTAGCAGTTATTTTTAATTCAGTTACTTTGACATGAACATTTAAAAAAACAGGATGGATTCCAAAGTTACTAATTTGGAAAGTACATGTTCTGATGCCACAATAATATATTACATAATCTTTGATATGATAGGAGAAAACCTAGAAAGAATTGAGAGGTGGTTTTTTTTCCTCCAAAATATCCCAGAAAGTAGTCACTTTGGCCTCAGCTGTTGTCTGTTCAGCAAAGCTGATACCATGGTTTTGACAGAATTGGCCTGTCTCTTCTAAAATAAACATTTAAATCATTTAATCATTTATTGCTTGTTTATTAAATTGATACTTTATTCCCTTATGAAAATGGTTTGCATGTAAAGTACAGTGTGAGTTAGTGGCATGACAAGGATTTGTGCAAGCATGTCATGAGAAATAAGATTGCAAAAAGAATTAGAGTCCAGGCTGCCGTGTAGGCAGTCAGGAGTCCTGAAGTTCTAGAAGAAATGGTACCCATGTATAAGAGTAAGTGCTCTTTTTCAGTGTTTTGACTCATCTATTATTTGTTGTTGTTGTTGGGTGCTGCTGAGTCAATTCCAACTCACAGCCACCTCATATGACAGAGTAGAAGTGCCCCATAGGGTTTCCTTGGCTGTAATCTTTATGGAAGCAGATCACCAGCTCTGTCTCCTGAAGAGCCTCTGTGGGGGTTCAAACGGCTAACCTTTCAGTTAGCTGCCGAGCACTTAACTGTTGTTCCACCAGGGCTCCTTACTTATATATTAGAGACCTGAAAAATACTCACTTCAGCATATACCAAAACTTATTTGACACGTCTTTTAAAAAAACATTGAAATAACTTACCATATAATCATTTCCAATGCCGTCTCTCCTTTCTAACTGGGCTAATTTTTGCCCCCATTACAAATTTTTCACCCCGTTGGTGCTTAGCCATCCCAGGCCTTAAGGGTGCTGATTGTTCAAAGCCCCCATAACTGTGTCTATAAAATTTGCTTTGATGAAAGAATAAGCATGAGCGAGAATCCTGGCCAAATAAGCCATTCAACCAATATTTACCGTACAGGCAGTTTTTGTACTGTCTTTTTCTCCAGCTAAAATCTAACTTCCCTAAATATCTGGATAGTTTATTTACTCATCTCCTTTGAAGTCTTTGCTCAAATTTCCTTTTATCACTGAGAACCGGACAATATTTCATTCTGTTATACATAGGGTCTCCATGAGTCAGAGCCAGCTCCGTGGCAACTAACTACAAGAATGTACCATCCCCACCTCTAGGTGCTGGGGAGACTGCAGTGAATAAAATGGACAAGCAAAACCCTGCCCTCATGTCTCCTTTTCTTGTAGACATTGATGTGGCTGGATCTGACTCCACAACAGCTGAAGCCATCTTGAGGCTATGAAGATAGAATAGGACAAAACCAGCACACCAAGGATAGCAGTAAGAAAACAATGAAAAGAAACTGAGTCCTAGATGACCTAACCAAGCCTGGAGTCACTCTTCTTCTGGGCTTAATACCGTTATGTGAAATAATATACCACTTCAATGCTTTAGCCACTTGACCCCCTCATAGTCTATTCCCAACACACAGAAGCCAGGTCAAATTGTGATACTCCTTGCTCAAAGCCCAGTAATGGCCCTTCACCTTGGTCATACTAAAACTCCAAGGTCCTTTCACTGGCTCATGGGCTGTCATGATCTGGCCCCAGGTAACCTTCTCGACTTATCATACTTCCCTCTTCTTAAGCTGCACTGGCTCCCTGGCTGTTCTTTGAACACTTCAAGAGCGTCTCTACCTTAGGAGTTCTTGTACTGGCTTTTTCTCTCCCTGAAATCTAACTTTCCCAAATATCTGCATAGTCTATTTACTCATCTACTTTAAAGACTTGCTCAAATGTCCCTTAGCAATGACACCTACTTGTTGTTGTTAGCTACATTCAAGTCCACCCGCAATTCATGGCGACCTTATGCACAATGGAATAAAATGCTGCCTGGTCCTGCGGCATCCCCTTGATCAGTTGCTATTGGACCATTGTGATCCACAGGGTTTTCATTGGCTGATTTCCAGAAGTAAATCATCAGGCCTTTCTTCCTTGTCTGTCAGCTCCACTGAAACCTGTTCGGCATCATAGCAACACACAAGTCTCCACAGACAGATGGGTAGTAGCTGTATCTGAGGTGCATAGGCTGGGAATCAAACCCAGTTCTCCCTCATGGAAAGCGAGAATTCTACCACAGAATCATCATTCCTCTACCTACTCTGGCTAAAATCAGACCCCACGCATCTGTCAGTTCGTTGTACTGTTGTGGCTTGCATGTTGTTATGATGCTGGAAGCTATGCCACCAATATTTCAAATACCAGCAGGGTCACCCATGGTGCAAAAGTTTCAGCTGAGCTTCCAGGCTAAGACATACTAGGAAGAAGGACCTAGAGGTTTGCTTCTGAAAAAATTAGCCAGTGAAAACCTTATGAATACTTTGGCTAGTCTGTTGAAAATAGCAAATCACCTTCATCCCACCAGCATGACCTATGTTCCTCTCCCCAGTCTACTTCTCCTTTTTGTCCATAGCACTTGTAACCCTCTAACATAGTCTATAATTACTTTATTTTGCATATTATTTATCGTCTGCCTCTTCCACTACTAGAATATAAACTCTGTGAGGACAGGAATCTTTGTATGGGAAACTGATGTCTCCCAAGTGCTTAGAATAGTGCTTAGCCTTTAGAACAAACTCAGTAAATGATTGCTGGATTAAATAAATGAATGATTTTTTTTTTTTTTTTTTTTTTTTTTTTTTTTTTACTTTTAGCCCATATGATCCTAATTTATATGGAACAACATTATAATCTTTAAAAGTATGTACAAGTACTTCCCTCTCCTATAATTTTGCTCTCCAATTCCCTTACTTATTCTCAGAAACATTTTACATACTGGTATGAAGTTATATGGTTGTATGATAGGTTAAAATTGCTCAATTTTTCCTTTCTAATCAGGAAATGAAGCCACTACTGCACCAATTCCAGTGCAACTTGCTGCTATTTTGTTTTTCTTTCCTCTCAATAAGCATGACTTTTTTCAACCAGTACACAGATATTTCATGAAATTTTGAAAACTTATTTATCAGGTCCATTTTGACAAATTTTATATTTCTCTTTTTCTGTCACAAAGATTTGAATATGGCTGATTCTCCTAGGAGGTTCATCATTCATTAATTTTATTTTTATGAGTTCATTTGCCAGAATAGGGCAGTATTGTTCCTGCTTTGGAGAGCCATCTGGCCCTGTCCATGTATCTAGAATCCATCTATTATTGTACTTTGGAGACATGGCTGCAAATCAATCCACACCAAAAACTTAGGCTATAAATAATTTCCGCCAGCCTGTCAGTGCTCACTTGTACCTTGAAATGAATGTGAACATCAGTCCTGAGGACTGTTTAGTACTCGGTGTGTCCAGGTGCATTAAAATAGGAAATATGTTTTGTAGCATAGCATTCCTTTTTATTTGTGAAACTGTTTGTACTTTAGGTTGTGTCCCTTCAAGATAGATGAGATCAAAATGTCCAGAAAAGAGTAATGAAAATTGTGAGAGATGGGGAATAGAAGGGAGTCTCAAAAAAAGTATGAGGGCTTTGGTAAAAGAACATATACTAGAGGAAATAGATATTTTAGAAAAAACAATGACCTGTGGCAGAACTATCTGCTTATGATATTCTGGTCTATGATGTTTTCTTATATGCCACATTCATCTTCGATAGATATTTTCCAATGCAAAAGCATACTGATGATTAGTTATCCTTATGTTTTCTTTCCCTTGGTCACTTCAACACACTGCAAGAGAGTTCTACTTCGATAATCATGATCAACATTTAGTCCCACAAGAAACTCTTTGTTTCCAGTGTGAAGTTTGTCTACAGTAAGGAAGAGCTCTGGCTATAGTCTCTCATTTTACATTTAATGACATATCAAATTATCTGGATTTGAGGTTGTTTACAAGAATGCATTAAAAAAACATACTTGATTATATATATGTGTGCGTATTCCTGTAAACAGATACACTTATACAGAACCAGGGAAAAGTAGATAGAATTGTAAGTTAAGACAGAAGAAATGTTAAAGTAAAGATATGCAGTCCCTTGGATACTATATAGCATACATTCTCAATGGGAGAAAAAATTAGCTCTTTGAGGGGGGAGTGAAAAAAATTTTCCTCTTCTTATGTATAAAGCAAGGAAACCTGGTGACACAGAGGTTAAGCGCTCAGCAACTAACAGAAAGGTCAGTGGTTTGAGCCTATCAGCTGCTCCATGGGAGAAAGTTGCAGCAGTCTGCTTCCACAAGGATGTATAGCCTTGGAAACACTATGAGGCAGTTCTACTCCGTCCTATTGGGTCTGTATGAGTCAGAATCAACTCGACAGCAATGGGTTCAGTTTTTATTTTTTGGTTTTATATTTATATTTACATATATTTGAACTCTTCTATATATAAAGTATTAATCTATATTATATTTACATGTATGTGTGTGTTTATGTGTGTGTATACATATATATAAATATAAATAAATGGGGTTGTGTCCTTCATTTTATTTTTAAATCATGGGCTTCATCTTTATTCCACCCTATCCTTATATTAAAAAATAAAAATAAAAATCACCAAGCAGATAGTAAGATTGAATTTTTTTTTTTTTCCTGTATCCTGGTTATTTATTGTCCTGTAAAACCATTTCAGGACTACATTGTATTCTACCTCTAGGTTCACTGCTGGCAGATGGGTTAGTCTGGTGGGTCCAAGAGAGCTTCAATCACATTCATGGGACCTTAGCAGGGACTTTGGGTAGGCTGGGCTCAGCTGAATCCCTCTTCGTCTTTATGTTGTCTTAGAGTTTTTCCATATGGTTTCTTCAGTAGGATAATCAGTCTTCTTACATGGAAGCCCAGGGATCCAAAAGTGTGTATTTCAAGAGACACAAAATGGAAGTTTCCAGTCCTTTATGGCCTGAGCCCTGAAAGTGGTGTAATGTCACTTCTGTCATATTCTACCAGTCAAAGAAATTACAAAATCTACCTACATTAAAGAAAAGGGTCTTGTTTTAGTCTGGGTTCTCTAGAGGAGCAAAACCAGTGAAGTGTATATAGACGTTTAGAGAGAAAGTTACTTCAAGAAAATGGCTCATGAAATTGCGAAGAAATGACTTATGCAATTGTGGGGGCTGGCAAGTCCCAAATTCATGGGTCAGATGACAAGCTGACAACTTCTGCTGCCTCACCCAGTTGCAGGGGCTGAAGAACTAGAAACTAGCAGTTCAGGAGACAGGCTGGAGGCGTCCCCTGGCTTACAGGACTGCAGGGACTGGTGAATCCAAAATCTGCAGATTAGGTGACAGGCTAGAGACTTCTACTGGCTTACATCTGAAGAATCAGAGGTCAGACTCAGGGTCTAGAGAGAGAAAACTTTGTCAGAATGTCTATTTATATCATGGATGCAGGCCACACCCCCACTGAAATGTCTTTTCTAACTGATCAGCTGCTCACATCAGATCACAAAATGAGATGTAATTATGTAATGTCTGTCAAAGCACGGAGAATCATAGCCTAGCCAAGTTGACATGTAATATTAACCATCACAGGTCTATAGATACCCAAAGAATGGTAGATTAATTGCCTACAGGTCAAATTTGGAGATGGTAAGACAGGCTTTTTCAAGACAGAAAATATTATACATGGGCATCAATTTTCTCTTCATTTACACTTAAACTTATTTTTATGGTGGTAAAGTTTTCTTTGTTCCTCTTACTCTCCTGCGCTGAATTCCTTTTGTTTGTGGATTTTTTTCATTTCTTTTATTTCTGTAGGTTTTGTTTTTACTGAGACTTTATGTTTTTCTTCTTTACTTTGATGAGTAGGTTTGTTAATTTTCTTTGTGGCTACCTTGAAATTTACCTTTATCTTCCTAGGTTTGAACCAGTCTATTATTACTTGGTAATAATATGCAACTGTCCATTTCTGAAATCTTGTTGTTTATCTTTTGAATTTCTAATTATTGTTTTTGTATGATTTCTAGTTGTGAATTTATTTTAGCATTTTGTTCCTGTATTGTTTCCTTGAATTCTTTTTGAATTTTTTTGTCTGTATTTTCCATGAATTTGTCTATTTTTTCCTAGACTTCCTCTCCATATAGAAGTCTATACCTACACTGTTTATTCCCTCTTTTATTGTCTTAATGCTGTTGTTATTTACAGATTAACCTCTCTGGTTCCCTGTTGTAATTCTTTTGGTTTTGGATAGTTCCTGAGAGTTCATTTCCTAGGTTGGTATCTGGCTAGTACAATCCTGTGTCCTAGATTCAGCCTGTGGTCTGATGTTGTTTGTTCTCAGATTGAAGGACTCCCTTTAATAATTCTTGTAAGTTTGGTTTGGTTTTTACATAGTCCCTTAATTTCTGTTTATCTGGAAATGACCTAATTTCACCATCATATTTGAACGAGAGTTTTGCAGGATATATTTTTCTTGGCTGGCAATTTTTTTTTTCAAGGTTTTAAATATGTCATCCCACTGCTTTTTTGCCTGCATGGTTTCTGCTGAATAATCCAAGCTTAGTCTTATTGTTTCTCCTATGTATGTGACTTTTTATTTTTCTCCAGCTGCTCTCAGGATTCTTTGTTTGTCTTTGGTTTTGGCAAGTGTGATTATGATATGCCTTGGTGATTTTCTTTTGGGGTTTGTTGAGCTTCTTGTATGGTCAGCTTTTCATCTTTCATGATATTGGGGAAGTTTTCTGTCAGCAATTTTTCAATGATCCTGTGTTTTTTGTTGTCTCCTCCTGTTCTGGAACTCCAATCACTTGCAGATTTTTGCTTTTGATTGTATTCCACATAATTCTCAGGGTTTCTTAATTTTTCTTCATTATTTTTTCTGATTTCTCCTCAAACAGGGTTGTAGCCAAGTGTTTGTCTTCAATTTCACTGATCCTGTCTTCCATTGTTTCAAACCTGCTCTTCAGCTCTTCTATGACACTGTCCATTTCTGAAATCTTGTTGTTTAATTTTGGATTTCTAATTGTTGTTTTTGTATGATTTATAGTTGTGAATTTATTTTAGCATTTTGTTCCTGTATTATTTCCTTGAATTCTTCCATTTTTTTGTCTGTATTTTCCATGAACTTGTCTATTTTTTCCTCATTTTTGTCTGCTTTTTGCTTCAACTCTTAGATAATTCTGAGTATTAGAGATTTGAATTCCCTATCAGGTAGTTCTAGTGCCTTTTCTTCTACTGGAAAGTCATCTGGTGTTTTATTTTGGACGCCTACTGGAACCATCCTGTCCTGTTTTTGTGTTTTGATATTGTCTGCTGTCTTCGGGGCATTCAGTAATTTTCCTCGTTTACTGATTGTAGATTTGTTTGTTTCATCCTATTTTTTTGTTTTATTTGGTTATGTCTGAGTAGGCAGCTGTGTGTTCTTTGTTGTTTGCTTGTCTGTGTGCACAATACTTTTCATCTTCTTCTCCAATTGGTAGGGTCAGTCACTCAGGTATGGTACAGCAGGGCCGGTCCAGCTGAAGGGGAGTTGCTGAGATGGATTGTCTGTGGTACATACGGTTGTTCTGTCTCCTGCTGGAAGCTCTGTGAAGCTGCTTTCTCATACCCCCTATTCACTGATCTCCAGTAGGAGTCCAATATGATGGATCCATGCTGCGTTAGCTGATAGGGGACCTCTGCATGTATCTCTCTTCACTCTCTGTTCTTGGTCAATTTCTTATTCCATTTGGCGCTTGGCTGAGTTCTTTATCTCTTCATTTGATGCTTAGGGTTTCAGGATTTACATGTGTCTCTGTTTGACTTAGTTTTTCGGATCTTTGCTGTGGCGGGACAGCCTGGTGCTTCTGTCTATAGTGCCATGTTGCTACAGTTGTTCTAAGATTGAAATTTTTTTATGAAATTAAAATTCTTCTTTGACCAGTTGCATCCCACCTACTCATGGAAATGCCACAACTCACATTCTAAGAAGTAATGGGTATAGTAAGGATCATTTTCTCCCTTGCTTCTTGCTATTCAAAGCAACACCATACACCGGATAGAATTATTCCCATAGAGGGCATGAGGTGTCTTACTTAAAGTGGAAACCACAACTTACTCATCACAGTATATCCAGTGCAATGCTGGACACATAGTAGAGGCTCAGTAGATCTTGAAGAATTAACAAAGTTGTGCAAAGTCTCATGAGGAGGCCATTTTCCCAGTTGCCATGAAGTCGATCCCAACTCAATGTGAACCTATGTGCATCATAGTAGAACTGCATTCAACAGGGTTTTCATGCCTGTGACTTTGGGAAGCAGATAGCCTGGCCTTTCTTCCAAGGTACCTGTGAGTGGGTTTGAACTGCCAACCTTTCAATTAGTAGCTCAGTACTTAAATATCTGCACCACCCAGGGGTTCCTTGGGGACACCATAAGTCTATATTAATTATGAGATAGAATTGTTGATAAGTTTTTCAAAATACTAACTGAATTTTCCATATTTGTCATACTCTTGAAATCCAAAAGGGCAAGTTGATTCTTATGCATAGTGATTTTTCTCTCTTAATTGTACAAATCACAGCTAGTCAGGCAGAACTTTGGGAATAGAACTGAATGATTATAGTCCACTGATGCTGAAATAAAATGATCTCACTGAAAAGTCTATTCTAGGACATGAACAAAATGGAGCTCATCCACACATTGCTGCTATGACAAAGTCCATGATTAGGGACACATAACCTGGTCCAGCTTTATGAAGTTGGTCTACATACTTCTCATTTCTTGTTAATGTGAAAGAGCCATCATACACAACAACATGAGAATATTTGAAGATACATAAATAATTTTAAAAAAAACTTTATCTCTGGTTGTTTTTCCAGTTCTGGTTGCAGTAAACACAATTTGGATATTTAGAATTGTATTTAATAATTGAATTTCACTTTTCATTTGGACATTTATTTATGTATAACATAGCACTTGTGAATTTTTCTGTTTTACATTTTTGTAGTTCCAATGCTTATCTTTTTAGGTTTATATTTTGGGTTTATAAGCAAGCTGGAACAAATACATCTCAAACACAGAGTTGAGAGTATACTTCATTTTCACGGCTACTTCTAAAGGAATCCAGGCAAAGGTTACCATGCTCATACACTCTGAATTCCTTCCAAAGTTGTTTAGTTGCACATTTCTTTTTAGGTTTAACAAAACTAAAGTCTCACCTAATGTAATAATAAGGATTTCCTATCAGATCATCTTCACAGCATAATAAGGAGTTGGGAAAATGGAAACCAGAAAGGTACTATTAGGTCAACTTCAATCCAATATGAGCAAAGCTTATATAATTCTGCTACATAATACGTCTCAATTTTCATTTTAATTATGTTCACTTACTTCAACATGACACTGACCCATCTCTTCTAACTTCCTGATAAAAGAAAATGCTTTGATTTAGGTGTTGATTTTTCAAGACAGATAGGAGATTCTAGTTTAGATGCATCCTTCCTATGAAAGAAGTACAAGTAAATGAATTTTGGGAAATCAGTGACTGAGTAGATATTTTCTTTGTTGTTCTCATTCCAAGTTGCCTTCTGAGAAGACCCTGTGAGAGTGAAAGAATGGTTTTAAGTTGCCCGTTACCATTTTTCAACTCCCTTTTTTCTTTGAGGGATTAGCTAGTTCCCAGAAAACAAATTGTACTTCTGCTTGTACTCTTAGAGAAAACTAAGTTTCTCTTTTAAATTTCCTAGAATCTAACAGATTCTGATGAGAGACTATGGAGAAGTGCTGTGCAATTTCTGTGCCAGACAGGACTTCCTTTTCCGGTGTTCCTACTGGCTCCCTGTCAACCTCACAGTTAGCAGAGCTCCTCTCACCCCTTTCAGATTTTTTGTACAAAGTGACCCCATGCTTTCCTGAGCACATCCCAATTCCACACTTTAAGTCAGGAGTTGACAAAATACCTGTTTAGGTAAATAAACTGTTACAGGAACACAAAAATACCCATTTGTTTACATATTGTCTATGGCTGCTTTCATACTACAGGGTTGAGTAGTTGTGACAGGGATCATGTGGCCTGCAGATCTGGAAATATTTACTATGTGGCCCTTTACAGAAATAGTTTGCCAATCCCTGCTTTAAACTCATAGATTTACCCCAAGCCCTTAAGAAGGCTTTCAGAGATTTGTTCAGAGACTTCTCCAATGTATCGGCAGGATCTCCTTCACTTTGCTGTTACTGTTCTTGTGTGCAGTCCTGTCAATTCTGACTCATAGCAACCCTGTAGGATAGACTAGAACTGCCCGATCGGGTTTCCTAGACTGTAAATCTTTTCGGGAACAGATTGCCAGGTCTTTTCTCCTGTGGAGCAGCTACTGGGTTCAAACCACTGATATATCTATTAGCAGCTGAGCCCTTAACCATTGTGCCACCAGGGCTCCTCTTCTTTAGTTATTGCAAATTCCTGTAGATAATAAGTGTCAAGCTGTAATTTTGAAAGAGGTTATGTTGATTTTTTATTACTTACACTAAGTGATTAATCTACACAATTTATCAACTATGACTACAGACTAAATCAAGTGCTTTAAAAGTTTTAAAAATGTTTTTATTATAAAATTAATCCATATGTACTGCAGGAAATTTGGAGAGGAAAACACAAAAAACAAGAATCATTGTTACCATTTGGTATATATACTTTTCATCATGCATATTAAGAATAATATGTGTATGTATATGTATCACAAAAATAGAAGTGTGTTGTAATATATTTTTTAAATAACGTATCAATGTATTTATTGAAACTTTTTAATCGCATAGAATACTATGCTGTTAAAACAATGTTATAGAATAATATGTAATGTTTCAGTAAATAGTCCAATAAATAGTCCATTTATTTACTGAAACATTACATATTATTCTATAACTTTGTTTTAATTAACAGCATAGTATTCTAATAGTTGTATAGTAACTTGGTTGATGAATTCGTCATGCTATACATGTTGATTGATTCTTACATTTTACCATTATAGATAATGCATTGATGAGTGCTCTAGGAAAAAAAAAAAAAATTCTTAGCAAACACCTTTCCTTATTTCTTTAGCATATGTGTCTAGAAGTGGAATTGTTGTGCCAAAACTTACAGAAAAATTTAGAGCTCTTGAGATATATTGCCAAAATATCTTCCAGAAAGTTTATTTTCCTTTTAACTAATACTTTTTGGAAGCTATTTTGTTATAAATGTTCAAACATTTCATTTTATGAGGCACACTGACTCACACACAATAATTGTAGGAACAAGCCTTTTTTTACATAAAATGATATTAAAAAACTCTATTCACTAACACTACACTTGATTCCAAACTACGTTATCCTCTTACCAAACATCAAATACACTTTTTGAGGATAAAAAGCCAGGTAAAAAAATAGTGAACATTAAAAACCAGCAGAGCAACAACAATTAAAAAAAGAACAAACTATGACTCCAGATACAAAGAAAAGTCTTTAGAGATATTCTAAAGATGTTTTCAATGAGGTAACTATGGTTAGACTAAGTATATACTTTCCCAGTTTCAAAAGCCAAAGGTCAACTCTTGGTGGAACTAATATTCTGGAACGTTTGCGTAAAAATTATCTGTCCCATTACTTCAAATTCACATTTGCATGCGCAATAAATACTAGCAGATTCACTTGGAATATTTTAATTTCTTTTCTTTTGGGGGAGTAGGCAATACCACACTAGCTGCTTCCTTTGAGAAGCACTGTCTTAGGGTCAGTCAGACTTGGCGTCAAATTCTATCTCCTTGATAAATCGCTTAACCTAGCTAAGCCTCAACATCTTCCTTTATAAAAGGGGCAGACTTATTTCATTAAGATTTCTAGGAGATTTAAATAGATAAAATATGCAGAGAACCTAGGAGCTGACCTCATTATCTTTGTTAATACCGAGTTCTTCAGCACAGCACCTGTCTTCGGGGATGTGCAGGCTGTAAAAAGGCATATTCCCAAAGAAAATTAGTAGCACTAAATGAAAGCCAGGCCTAGTCAATGTGCAACGTAAAATATCTCAACTTTTCCAGTGATAACAATTCCTGCCATAGCTTGCCAGCTAGTGGGAAAAATCATATTATTGAGGGCATAACACTGGAATGGGCCTGAAATTCAAGCATTTCACTAACAACAGTGAAATAAGGATACAGAGAAGTACGAAGCTGTGGTTAAGCATTGTATTTGCCACTAAATGTTAGGGCAATTTTTGGATATTCTGATTTCTGTCTGAAAGATTTTCCCCAAGATAAGATGGCATTGTAATGCCACCAGATAAATAATGCTTACATTCTAGTTCCACAGCTGAGTGATGGCTGCTGACTAGAAATTGAATGAACAGTTTAATGGTAGTTCAAATAGTAGCAAATAGCTGTTTGCCAGTTTACAATCACCTATTCTCATTTGCTCTCTGTCATTTTCCGAGCTATGTTGCAGTTAAGAAAGCTGTCATACAAAATGAAAGTGGCTTTTTCAAGCAGAAAACAAATGTACTCTGGCTAGCAGAGTGGCATTTAATCATTCAGTCTCTTAGCATCATTACTCTGCTGCTAGCATAAACCATTCTGCGTTGTTTATGGTGGAGGAGATAGGCCGTGGACACCTGGCCCTCGCTGCGTCTCTTGCCACCCTCTGCAAGTAGATGCCACTAAGGTCTTTGTTACCACTCTGGGAAATTATCTTTCCTGGTGTGACATCTGGGTTTATCAGTAGTGGCAACGGTGGAATGCCCCTGGGGCTGTGGCTCACGGATTCATAACACAGTTTTCAGGGGTGAAGGCGTTAGAAGGCAGCTCTCACTCTTGGGCTTGGATTATGGCATCTCCCCATGTGGTTCGATGAGTGGAAGCTATTTGAAACACAAGTCTCCTGTGCTCTTTATTGATTTCTCAGTTACATAAACTGGTTAACAAATGCAGATTTCAGTGTCTTCTGGTAAGACTAAAATAAACAAATAAACGTTTCCTTCAATTTTAGAAAACTGGGGCCTTTCCAAAAGGTTTGTGTGTAACCAGAGTTACCCCTTCCTCCAACATCCCTTTTAATAGGTTGGTGCCATTGGGGAGAAGGGGGAGACTGTTGATTAAATTAATTAATACAGAGCAGGTCAAATAAAGCATGCACACAAGGTAGGCGCTGTGGTCCCTGGCACCAGCCCTAGGTGGCTCAGAATCAAGGAATACTGTTACTAAAGATTCGGCAATAGCAATTTTTCCACCGGGCTCTATCTGTACCTTCCAGCTGGAAGGGTAAAATAAAGATGCCCTAGTACTGAGTGAGTAGTATTATATTTCTCTTCTTCCTGGTTGCAAATATAATGTATCAGGTGAGATGTTTCTTTCTGAAATCACAGTTCCACTTCCACTTAGAGAAAGGAAAATGTTGATGAATATTGGTAATACAGCAACTTCAAGAAGAAAACAAAAATGTTGACATTACCTCTAAATATCATTCATGGAGCTCTGGTGGTGCAGTGGTTAAGAGCTGTGGCTGCCAACCAAAAGGTCAGCAGTTTGAATCCACCAGCTGCTCCTGGGAAACCCTCTGGGGCAGTTCTACTCTGTCCTTTAGAGTTTCTATGAGCCAGAATCGACTTGATGGCAACAGATTTGATTTGGTTTTATCATGCATGTATATTTACACTCAGGCTTTCCATATGTATGCCTTTTAGAATAATTCCTTAGACTGGAATACAGTAATAGCTTGCTATATCTATGGCTTCTCAGTAGAAGGATATTAATACTGCATTACATTTGGTCAATTTAATAAGTTAAAAAGTTGGTTTTTTGCCATCTATTCTACACTGTTCAAATTCTTCACTTTCCAGTGGTGCATTCTGGTGAGTATTCCATGAGATCTATTTATTATAGGAGATGGACTGAAGATATCTTTCATTTCTTCTTCTATGCCTTGATATTTGGGGATTTCTGTGTGAGCCATAGTGTACTTACCAGGGCTGTGGACAACAGCTCTATCCAATCCACCATTTGCTTCCTAATGATTCTCAGGTAGCCTCCATTTCTTGAAAAATATAAACTGATATTAAAACAATCAGGTGCACTGGTGAGAAGGATTAGCAAAGATAAAAAGAGAACTTAATTAAACCCAAGTAGTTTAATTTAAAAGAAAATATGAGACCATTGAATCTACTGTTAGGAAAACTTACTGAGAAAGGATCAGATTAGTGATTGATAATGTTTCCATTTATATATCAAAATTATTGATGTAGACGAAGAAGCTGACATTGGCGTAAGACCTTTTTGACATAAAGTGTGCTATAAATAAATCAATGGCACTGCCTTAAGGCCTCTGGGCTCCTTTCATTCTTTCCAAAGGAGTTTATACACTCATTTAAACCCAATTAGACCACCCATAAGAGGTATTAGAAGACAAACTCTCCTAGAAAAGTCTGCACTGCAAAAACAATCTCTATTTTCCCCTTGCTGGAAATATCAAGATTAATCAACGCCAAATTCGCAAGTACATTTGTATCTCTACAGAAATTCAGCACCCTACTGAGATCTCTAAGGCATAGGATATAAGAGAACATCAAGCCTGTTTTCACAATAGAATGTGAAGAAAAATGTTGTCTTATTCACCAGTTCCCACAGCTCAGCTTCACAAGCTCAAGTTAAAACTACCACATATTATCAAGAGTTGATAATAGGTTATTAGCTTCCACTAAGAAATAGAAGCAGGAAGGCCAGAGGGGAAAATAAGCTAAAACCAGTTAAAATAAGATATCTGTGTTATTAAAGTGTTGGGCAGAAACTTACACCCGTGCAGGAGTTTGTGAATTGCCGGGCACGTTCCCGTGTCAGTGTCATTTGTTCTGCAGTGGTTGCATCTTTTGCCTTCTCATCGTGCAATCACATGAGAGTCCTTGTTATTAGACCTGGTTTTATTTCATCCCCTCGTGGAAAATTGTTTAATGCCATCGTCAGAGCTGACAGTGCTGAGAACATTTTAATCTTGTAAAATGTCCCCCTCAGTTACACAGAGGAATCTGCTTTTGAGCAGAAGATGTTATCATGAACGATAAGAGGCCCACATGCACACCTCTTTCCAATTTATTTATTAACATCCCTAACATCTCAGATAATTTTAACATATAGTCATATATCATGTGCCTCTAACAGCAAGCACATTCTAAAGTTCTCCATGCAAACATATTTATTTCACTCTTGGTAGAAAATAGTCCTTTGAATGGTGGTGGGAAGGGGCTGGAATGAGCCATAGACAAGTGTCATCATGTCGCCAAGTAGAATTCCAAAAGGAGGAATGAATAGTAGGTATGGAAAACACTTGTAGGAGGAAAGGGGAAAGATTTGAGAGATATTTAGAGTGTGGAATCAACAGGAGGAGATGAGGGTGAGGGAGAGGAATAAAATGATTCCCAAGGTTTGGGTTTGGGCAAACAGAAATTGCTATACCTATTTCCTGGACCACCACTCATCTGTCAGTTTGTCATACTGTGGTAGCTTGCATGTTGTTGTGATTCTGTAAGCTATGACACTGGTATTTCAAATACCAGCAGGGTCACCCACAGTGGGCAGGTTTCAGCAAAGCTTCCAGACTAAGATAGACTAGGAAGAAGGACCTGGTGGTCTACTTCCGAAAAAAGTGGCCAGTGAAAACCTTATGAATAGCATTGGAACACTGTCTGATATAGTGCCAGAAGATGAGCCCCTCAGATTAGAAGGCACTCAGAGTAAAACTGGGGAAGAACCGCTTCCACAAAGTAGAGTCGATCTTAAAGACATGGATGGAGGAAAGCTTTGAGAACCTTCATTTGCTAATGTGGCACAGCTCAAAATGATAAGAAACAATTGTAAACATTCATTCGTAATCAGAACACGGAATGTACAAAGTATGAATCCAGGAAAATTGGAAGTCATCAAAAATGAAATGGAACGCACAAACATCAATATCCTAGGCATTAGTGAGCTGAAATGGACTGGTATTGGCCATTTTGAATTGGTCATTCATATGGTCTACTATGCTGGAAATGACAAATTAAAGAGGAACAGAATCACATTCATCATCAAAAGAACATTTTAAGGTCTATCCTGAAGTACAACACTGTCAGTGATAGGATAATATCCATGAGTCTACAAGGAGGACCACTTAATGCATCTACTATTCAAATTTACACAAAAGTCACTAATGTCAAAGACGAAGAAATTGAAGACTTTTACTAACTTCTGCAGTCTGAAATTGATCAAACATGCAATCAAGATGTATTAATAATTACTGGTGAATTTTATTTCACCAGTATCAAGATTGAAAGTGATCAAACAGTTTGAAATTCATCAAACATGAAATCAGGGTGCATTGATAATTATTGGAATGCAAAAGTTGGAAACAAAGAAGGATCAGTAGTTGGAAAATATGACCTTGGTGATAGAAATGATGCCAGAGATCACATGATGGAATTTTGCAAGACCAACGACCTATTCATTGGAAATACCTTTTTGCAACAACATAAATGGCAACTATATACATAGACCTCACCAGATGGAGTACACAGGAATCAAATTGAATACATATGTGGAAAGAGACAATGGAGAAGCTCAATATCATCAGGCAGAACAAGGCCACGGGCTGACTGTAGAACAGATTATCAATTGCTCATATGCAAGTTAAAGTTGAAGTTGAAGAAAATTAAAACAAGACTTCAAGAGCCAAAGTACAACCTTGAGTATATGCCACCTAAGTTTAGAGACCATAGAAAGAACAGATTTGACACACTGAATACACTAGTGACCAAACACCAGACTAGTTGTGGGATGACATCAAGGACCTCATACATGAAGAAAGCAAAAGGTCATTAAAAAGACAAGAAAGAAAGAAAAGAGCAAAATGGATGTCAGAAGAGACTCTGAAACTTGCTCTTGAAAGTAGAGCAGCTAAAGTGAAAGGAAGAAATGATGAAGTGAAAGAACTGAATAGAAGACTTTAAAGGGCAGCTGAAAAAGACAAAGTGAAGAACTATAATGAAATGTGCAAAGACCTGGAGTTAGAACGTCAAAAGGGAAGAACACACTCAGCATTTCTCGAGCTGAAAGAAGAATTGATGGCTTTGAATTATGGTGTTGATGAAGAATGTTGAATATACCATGGACTTCCAGAAGAATGAATAAATCTGTCTTGGAAGAAGTATAGCCAGAATGCTCCTTAGAACAGAGCATGGCAACACTTCATCTCATGTAGTTTGGATGTGTTATTGGGAGGGACCAGTCCCTGGAGAAAGACATCATACTTGGTAAAGTAGAAAACCAAAACCAAATGAAATCTTTTGCCGTTGAGTCAATTCCAACTCATAGCGATCCTACAGGACAGAGTAGAACTACCTCATAGGGTTTCCAAGGCGCAGTTGATGGATTCAAACTGATGACCTTCTGGTTAGCAGCCAAGCTCGTAAACACTCTGCCACCAGGGCTCTGGGTAAAGCAGAGGGTAAGCGAAAAAAAAGAAGACCTTCAACCAGATGGACTGACATGGTGGCTGCAACAATGGTCTCAAACATAGCAACAACTGTGAGGACGGTGCTTGACTGGGTAGTGTTTCGTTTTGTTGTACATAAAGTTGTTATGAATCGGAACCAACTCAATGGCACCTAATGACAATAGTTTCCTAGAAAGCAATCACCGAAAATTACTTGCTGTACTGTTTAATTAGTGTTTGCCCAATGTTTGCAAAATGTTTGTTGTTTTGTTATTCATTCACCACACCTGTTTTTCATATCTATTTCTTGCTGTTATTAGGTGTCCTTGAGTAGTTTTTGACTCATAGTGACCCCATGTGACAGAGTAAAAGTGCCCCAGAGAGTTTTGTAGGCTGTAATCTTTACAGGAGCAGATTTCTAGGGCTTTCTACCACGAAGCCGCTGGGTGGGTTCAAACTGCCAACCTTTTGGTTAGCAGCTGAGGGCTTAATCATTGCGCCACCAGTGATCCCTGCATATCTACTAGATTCCCAGTACTCTCTGAGAGTGCAAAGAGAAGTAAGGCATGGTCTCTGCTCTCCAGGCTTTCACACTATCAGGGGTAGCAGACATGTGCCCAGATCCTTTAATTCAATGTGAGGCATGGGTCTGCTGGGGAATGTGTGCACATCAGGACCACAGCCTACAGGACAGAGGTGTTACCTCTACTTGCTTGGGAAATGAGGACAGGCGATAAGAAGAGGAGGAAGAGTCAATCCAGAAGAGCTCCATGGAAGAGGTACATTTGAGCTGGGCCTTGAATGGGGAAGAAACAATTCAGAAAAGGAGGGTGAGAATGGTTGCACAACTTGAAGAATGTTATCCATGTCACTGAATTGTACATGTAGAAATTGCTGAATTGGTGTATATTCTGCTGTGCATATTCTCAGTAACAACAAAAAATTTTAAAAATTTAAGAAAAAAGAATAAGTAAGACTCCACAAGAAAGACAAAGTGAAAGATCATTTCAGGCAGAGGAAGGAAGAGGCAGAAATTTCCATGAGTGCTCCTTCCCCTCCTTGTGGGGGTCTCATCACTTCCTTCTGACATTCCAGTGTTGCCAGATTCTGTTGCTTTCAACACCATCATCTCTCACCTTAACTCTCCAAAACTGTACCCATTCTACTAACTACATCTCCCCCTCTAGACTTTGATTCCTGCTCATTGACAAACAATAAAGGGTTTAGAACTCTTATTACACAACATTTTTGCAACAGAGTCAGATTGAGTGAGGTGTAACTCTTCAACCAGGAAAAGCAAGACAGGGCAATTTCCTGTGTTGCTGAAGCTTTCTATGGTCTGAATAAGGACACCTAAGCATAAACATCATGCTTGATAAAGTAGAGGGTCAGTGAAAAAGAGGAAGACACTCAGTGAGATGGATTGACACAGTGGCTCCAACAATGGGCTCAAGCATAACAGTGACCGTGAGGATGGCGCAGGAGCGGGCAGTGTTTAGTACTGTTGTACATACGGTCGCTATGAGTCAGAACCGACTCAATGGCATCTAACAACAACAACAAAAAGCATAAACAGGAGCACTGCTGATGCAGTGGTTAAGTGTTTGGCTGCTGACTGGAAGGTAGGCGGTTTGAACCTACCAGCCTCTCCATGGAAGAAAGATGCTTCTGTAAAGATTTACAGCCTTGGAAACCCTATGGGGCAGTTCTACTCTGTCTTATAGGGTCACTATGAGTTGGAATCAACTCAACAGCAACGGGTTTGATTCAGTTTTTTGTTTAAAGCATAAACGGCTCCCACATAACCAGAGAGGAAGGTAGGGTTATGAGTTCAGTGTAACCAGGGAATTCAGGCCAATGCAAAGATATGAATGGACAGACTAGAGAGGGAAAGGGTCTAATGGGGACTATCTTCTCACCCAGGAAATGAATATTTTTTCTCTCATGCCAAAATAAAGAGTAACTTGGGTCAGGAGTAATTGGCAACAGGCAACGTAATAATAGTTCTGTCTCATTGGTCTTCCCAGAGCTCTGCTTTGGGGACTACAGATTTGCTGCAGGAGGAATGAGCTAAGATTTTCCCTGCACACACAGAATTGTTTTGTATTTTCCTACTATGCTGGTATTGTATTTTTTTTCCTTTTTGTATTCTGGCAAAAGGGGAGGGGGGGCGTACTCTGTCCAAAACACTGATATGACTCGCCACCAATAAAAAAGCCATCCTTCCATCAGAAATACTTCTGAGAGAACACTGCTTACATGCTTTCGAAGACATATCGGTATTATAATTCTAAGGTGACATCTTTTCCCAGCAAACATCACTTTACTTATACTGATAATATACCATAAGCACTGAGCTGGCTTTAAAAAAAAAAAAAAAAAGACTGCATATACTTGCTATGATTCTAAAGCACTCTAAGTTATTGGGATCAGTAGCTTCAATTGGAAGCATTTTATTGGTTTTCATAATAAAAAGTACAGAATTGTTATTAGTCCCATGATTCCTTCTGTTGGTACAATAGTGCTTGCCTTCATCCCAGACTTCATTGCTTTTTATTCTACATCGTATGCTTTATTGATTTTCCTGTTACTATTATTTCCTTCAGTAAGCCATTTAAAAATAACATAGATTTTCTTCTTTAATTTTTTAATTTTTCATTCCTATCCACAACCTTCCCCAGAACTGAGGGTAGGACTGTGCTACAGTTTTACACTGCTCTTCTTTTTCCTTCTTCCTTTTCTCATTTATCTTCCCCATGATATTGTGTGTCAAGATTTTACGGGGGCTATTAATTAACCCCTTCCTCCTGCTCTTGAGTTTAGAACCAACTGGAAAATAAAAAATAGGCGACAGGCAAATGGAGATCAAAATGTCAGCCTTTACTACTGATAAAGCTGGTTATAGAGTGTGGCTTTCAGCTTGGCAATAGTCCCTTCTTGAATTAGAGAGACTTTGCCACATGGTCACCGATGGCTCCACGTAATTGCAAGCCTGCCTAACACAAGTAGATCCTCCATGCTCAGCAAAGCTGAGTATGTGTGTGTGTGTGTGTGTGTGTGTGTGTGTTCTCTTTGCAGGCTGACTCTGAAAGAGAGAAACAGTAGGAGCAAGGATGACTCTATTTTGAGTTCAAGTATGTTCTTAGCCAAATTCCTGCTTCCAACTGATTCACTGAAGAATTTTCTGCCTGCCCAAAGTTGAAGAGTAAGTGAGAGGGTGGGGAATGGCCTAGAGGGTTCCTCTAATGGTACCGCTTGTGTGGAACATGAGTCTCAAGGGGATCACAGCACGGTAGGTAACATAAACTTCAGTTCCCAAGGAAAAGACTCATAACGCGTATCCTGGGCCTTAGTTCATGAAGAAATAACCAAAGTTCCAACCAAGAGAATTGCCTCCTTTCATCTTTCCCCTCTCTGTTCTCACACCTGGTACCTACATCATCTAAGTGGGATGTTGAGTTTATTCCTTAGAATGTGTCACATTTTGTGGTCTGGATATTCACTATTCAAAGTAGTTGAAACTTTGCAATGTTACCAGGTCAAAATGGCAATGACTACTGTGATTCTGAAAAATCAAAGCAAATCTTTGTTGACTTGAGAACAGAGTCAATAATGTGGTCACTGAAAGTAGAAAGTAAAATTAGTTAGCATTGGTCATGTCCTTGACCTGCACTTCTCACTCTAGAGATGGAAACCGTTTTCTTGATACTTAGTAGCTAATAGTTTACCTTAATTTCTGGAGAGATGATATTTCACAGATTAGTGGATTGAAGACTTAAAGGTGCTGCCTCAATAAAGTAGGCACAGAATTGTATGATTTGTTCAACACTAATTTCCACGTCCGCCTCCAAACCCTGGCCTTCAATGTGTATGAAGAAAATCTTCTTACGGAGAGAAAAAAGGCTAGGGGTTGGAATTGAGAGTGAAGGAAATTCATTGGATTCATAGGATACAGAAGGCTCAGAAATATAAGACATGGGCTTGCCTGGAAGCCTGAGGCTTTGTCTCTACATTTTTTTTCCTCTGCACTTGAACAAGTGTCTAACTTTTGGTATTGGAGCCCCATCAGGCATCTCATTCACACTATTCATCTTTTTCTCACCACTGAGAAAGCAAGGTGACCTTACTGTGATAAACATTTTGTTTGCACACTCAGGTAGTTTCAATCTTTTCCAGAGTGTGATGGTTAATAACGCACACTCTGGAGTCCCACTGCCATGCTTCAAGTCACAGCACCGTGATCATGGCAGATTATTTGACTTCCTGAGCCTCATTTTTGTCATCTATCAAAAGGGATAATGATAGGAACTCCCTTGTGATGTTTAAATGGGAAAATGCACACAAGGTCTTAGTACAGGGCCAAGGGCAGTGTGAGCACACAATCAAATTGAGTAATAATTAATAGTAGTACAAATATTATCAAAGGGTAGCAGATAGGGTCATCAAAGTGAAGGGGCAGATAAGAAATGTATTGATATATTTATATCCAAATTTTTACCTATCTGTCTGTCTGTCTATCTATCTCCCTAGGAGGTACCAATGGTTAACATGCTCAGCTGCTCACTGAAAGATAGAGGATCAGGTCCACCCAGAGGCACCTCAGAAAAAAGGTCTGGCAATCTACCTCTGAAAACTTAGTGATTACAAACCTTATGGAACACAGTTCTACTCTGATACATACGGGTCTCCATGAGTCAGAACTGACTCAACTGCAACTGGTATATGTGTGGGTGTATGAACAAATGTATATGTATACCAAAAACTCATTGCCATTGAGTCAATTCCAACTCATAGCCACCCTGTAGGACAGAGTAGAACTCTCCCATCGGATTTCCAAGGCTGTAATCTTTACCAGTGCAGACTGCCACATCTTTCTTCCATCCATGAAGTGGCTGGTAGGTTTGAATCACCAACCTTTTGGTTAGCAGCCAAATGCTTTGACTACTGCACCACCAGGGCTGCTATATATACATACACACACATATACAAAATAGTTGCAAAATATTTTAAACACAGAATAAAAGGATGAGAAATTCCATTTTTTTAAACCTCTGTGAAATTCATTCACATTTATACATATAGCTTTCCTTAACCCATTAATTTTCATTCTTGAATGGAAAGAGTCCATTGAAGTATTCCCATAGTTTATCAATTCTCCTGTTGATGATATTGGGATTGGTTCAAATTTTTGTCTACTAAAACTCTGCTGGGATCTTTCTTGATCATGTCCTCATGTATACAGATCCTATAAGTTAGGATTTCTCATTAAAGTTGTCATAGCAATTTGCATTTCCACCAGCAGTGTATATAGACTTGTCAGATTTTAAATATGTGTCAATCTGATAAATGTGAGTTTGTATTTCATTTCATTTTAAATTACATTTCTCTAATTAATAGTGAAGTTTTACATCTTTATGTGTTTATTTCTACTGCTATCAGTTAATTCCTAAATTTTGCCCATTTTTCTATCATCATGATTTGTTCGTTCTTCTTGATTTGTAGAGATTTTAGTTTTTAATGTATTCCAATTATTATATCTTTGTCACTCATATGCATTGTAAATATATTTTAATTATATGGTAAACAAATAATTTCTTTTATAATGGTCAGCACAAAGCTGGTTCCTATGAGGTGCGTGTTAAAGATGTCCCAAATGTCCAACTTTTCCAAGCTGCTGTACCACTCCATCATCTCTAACATCAACTACTCCCTCTCACCTCAGTACTCCTGTCTCTGGGTTCCCTAATTTCTTGCAACGTCTCACAGAACTCATGGACCATATAAAGGAAATTTCTCATGAGGTTTTGGAGGCTGGCAAGTTCCAGATTCATGGGTCAGGCATAGACTTCTCCCTGGCCCTCAGTCTCTGCCCAAAGGCACTCAGCTTTCTCCCTCTGTGGGCTGGGAAATCCACTGTACGGTCTCCTGCAGGTCTCTCCTTCTTTGCTGGAGGTGGGCTTTCTCCTTTTTGCTCTGGAATTGGCTCTCTTTTAAGGCAAAATTGACCAGTCCCCTTGATAGGCCACCATTACCCTATCACACAATCACCTGGGTGGGAGTTACAAGACCATGGCTATAAAGGTCATGCAAAAAAGTAATTAATCCACCACAATAATATTTTTGTAATAGAGAAGTATTGCATTTTAAAGCAGTCAGTACTTTTATTCATTCCTTCATGATTTTTGCTTTTGTATTTAGAGATTCCTTCCTATCCAAATACCTTAATAATAGCTATTTTTTCTAAATATTTCAATTTTTGCTTTTTCAGATTTAGATCTTTCATCCACTTGGAACCTTCTTTGTAAGCAATATAAGACTAGGATTTAATTTTGATGTCCTCTTTCCATTTTTTGAAACCACTTGGCCTACCACCATTTATTCCATAGTCCCTGGCAATTCAAAATGCACTGATAGGATACACACACACACACATACACACACACACACACACACATACACACACACACACACACACACACACACATATATATATGTGTGTATATATGTATATATATATATATGTGTGTTTTTTTAAGGTATTGGTTTAGGTGATTGAGAGCTGGCAAGTCCAAAATTTGTAATGCTGGCTGGCTGGCTGAAAACCAGAGTAGGAATTGATGTTGCAGTCTTGAGTCTGAAATCTATAGGGCAGGCTTCAGGCTGGAAACTTGGCAGGAATTGTTGACTCTGTAGACTTGAGGGAAAATTTTTTTCATTTTTGGGAAACCTCAGTGTTTGCTCTTAAGGCCTTGAGATGATTGAATGAGGCCCACCCACATTATTGAGAATAATCTTTTCTTACAGTTAGCTGATTTTAGATGTTAACCACATCCACTAAATACCTTCATAGCAACACCTAGATTAGTGTTTGATGAAATGATGAGGTACTAGAGCCTAGCTGTCTTACTTATCTTGTGCTGCTATAATAGAAATACCACAAGTGGATGGCTTTACCAAAGAGAAATTTATTCTGTCACAGTCTAGGAAGCTAGAAGTCCAAATTCAGGGTGTCAGCTACATGGGAAGGCTTTCTTTCTCTGTAGGTTCAGGAGGAAGGTCCTTGTCATCAATCTTCCCCTGGTTGAGGAGCTTCTCAGTGCAGGGTCCCCGAGTCCAAAGGATGCACTATGCTCCCGGTGCTCCTTTCTCAGTGGTATGAGGCCCCCCTATCTCTCTGCTCTCTTCTTTCTTTTATGTCTCGGAAGAGATTGGCTTAAATTGTAGATTAATCTGGTAAATTGAGTTTACATAACTGCCACGACATAGGATTAATTTATATCATAGACATGGGATTTACAACACATAGGGAAATCACATCAGACAACAAAAGGGGGACAATCATATAATACTGGGAATCATGACCTAGTCAAGTTGACAGATTTTTTGGGGGGACACAATTCAATCCATGATACTAGCCAAATTGACACATAAAGTTAACTGTTATGGCATCATAATATTGTCTGGGCTCACACAAAGGAAATTCATTGCTTATGAGTGCTCATATATGGACTGAAATTATAACCTAGGTAGAAATCCTTCTATAAAGATGGGAAGAGACACTTGTCGGTTAGGAGGAGAAATCTACTCCTGCAATTTCTTTAACCATTTTTAAATGGAATAGTTTAAACATACTCCAAAGGAGAGAATAATATAATGAATGCCTAGACATCCATGCTCCATTATTGTTGTTGTTGTTGTTATTTTACAGTCTTGACATGCAATTTTGAGCACTTTCTTTTCTAGATGTCCAGGGAGGCATCAAATATAGCATATTCCTTAAAAGAGATTCATGGCTCCAGAAATGAGGCTTGCTCTTTGCTTCAGGTTCAAGAAAAACAGGAGACATAAGGAGCCCAATTCTAGCAATAGATTCTGACTTTTGTTCATTCTGTTTTCATGCAATCCATTCGTGAGTACATTATACATCAACACACCAAACTAGGATTCACATGACAAACTTGGGCTCCCATGCAAAGCTGATAAGCTGAAATGTTCAGGTAGCATGTAGATGCTGACTGCCAACCAGTGGTACAATTGGCAGCATATTTGTACAGCGATGTTTATGTGTTTTGAATATTTTACTGCCTTCTGTCCTCATTATTTTATAAAAACAAATGGAAGATAAAAATGCTGATACAAGAAGTGTAGATCTTGTAAATTTAATATAGTTGAGACAAAGATGGAAAGTGAGTTCCAAAAGTGGTAAATCAACAAGACACTCATTGGGCTTATGCCAGTCAAGTATTTGTTCAGTTGTGAATAAAAATATAACAAACAAGAACATATTTGAAATCCTAGAAATAAATCATAGAAATTTGTGTGAAAAGCAAAGTAAAATTGAGGAGTCTTAGCTTTCCTTGCCTGGATCTGACAGTTCATACCCTTATGAGCTTTTAAACATTCAACTTTGATACATATTACTAAGAATGCATTGTATATAAAAGTAGATTTCCTATGTAGATCTATAAGCCAAAAATAATCTACGTCACCATCACAAATTTTTTTTTCTGAACGCTGGGATAATTATAATTCTTCTTGTCTTGTAAAATTACACAAACATACACATTAAAAATGACTATGCGGGCTGAGATTCCTGTCCAATCTAATCTAGTCTTATACCAATAATGTGTCGTGAAGGGGTGTGACTGGTCTGCGTGACATCAGTCTCAGTAATGAAGAGATAACCCCTCAAACGTTTTTTTCTATAATCCATTGTGAGCACTTCATTGATCACAACATTTTACATGCTGTCCTCTTATCGAAGGAACTCTTATATTCCCCCTATCCACCACCTTTCTGAATAAAAGGACACCATGTTTTTAAGGAGATTGTTTCATTTATTTCAATATCCTTAGCCCTTAGCAACATGCCTGGCTTATACTAGATGTTCAATGTGTGTCTCTTGAATTAAGCTTCATCTGTTAGTACCACGCCTACAAAAATATTTTATTAAGTTATTCATTAATCCATTTATTTATTCAACATTTATTCAGCAATTATTGTGTTCCATTGCCTTAACCAAAAGAAAGATGAATTAAAATATAGCTTCTTGCCCTCAAGGGTCAGTCTATCTAGAAAGGGATAATGACACATAAACCACAAATTTCACTGTGAGGCAGAAAAATGCAAATGATACTATTAAGAGAGATATACCATTATATATCAGAACCATTGGAAGAGAGAGGAAACAAGAACTAAATCTGACTAGGGATACCCATTGCCATTGAGTCAATTCCAACTCATAGTGACCCTACAGGACAGTGCAGAACTGCCCCATACAGCTTCCAGGGAGTGACCGGTGGATTCGAACTGCAGATCTTTTGGTTAGCAGCCAAGCTCTTAACCACTGCACCACCATATCAGAGTGAAATTCATAGATGCACTGTTACTTGAACTGGGCCTTGAAACAAGAAGTAGAATTTTTAGTGACCAAGGAGAAAGGATTCTCTTATTGCTAAAATGGAGATTAGGGGTTTAGAGAAATCACTCAGTTCAACATCAAAAAAAATCTTTAAGATGATACAGCAAGTCCCCAACTTACAACGGGGTTCTGTTCTGATGACTCTATCATAAGTCAGTTCTGACATAAGTCCAATACCATTTTTTTTTTGGGTTGCTTTTAGTTTTCATTATCACTGTCTTTTAGCATGAGTATCTTTATAAATCTGATCTTTATTTGTCTCTGGGAGTTGGAAATGTTACTTATAAACTTACAGATATATTTCCATACATACATAAAAAACACAAATCATAACAATTTACTCTGATGATGAAATTAACAATTGAGGCTTCTGATAGTAGAAACGCCGAATAAGATCACACTATTGGTCAGGTCTACGATGAAGTCAGCATTAGCGTTGTAAAAATGAAGTCAGAGTCTAAATGGCTGTCAGATATACCCACAGTTCAATTGTCGCATGTCGTTAGAGTTGAACATTGCCCAACTTTCTGTTCATTACGATTCCTGACACCGACTTCATTGCAGACCAGGCCATAGCCTCCTATACAGCAGTGTTTTGAACAGTAAATCATAACCTTGAACATCTGTAAGAGAACATCTGAGAATGATAACATCAGCAAATTATGCACTGTAACAGTGTATGTAGTACATATTACTAACCATAAGATGTACAAAAAAAAAAGTTGTAAGTGTGGTTCACTGTAACTCGAATATGTCATAAGTCGGGGACTACCTGTATTTTTTAACATATGGCTGAACTAGGCAAAAAGTAAAGGAATACCATGACAGCAAGAAACAAAGAGCGGAATCCCTGGGTGTGTTTGTAGTTAGTAGATATGTTAAACAAGAAATAATTAATCAGATGCAACAAAGAGAAAAATAGTAAATCACAAATCAAATGTAATGAAATAATCCAAAATACATGACAAAAAAATCCCCCCAAACACATGACAATATAGATATCATAAAGAGAATTAACGAGTCAAGTACAATAGACAAGAAGCAATATTCAGAGATAGATAACGGTTGAGAATTTTTAAGAGTTGATGAAAAACAAAAACAATGAAAAACATCAGTAATCCCAATGCATCTTTAGCAAAAAAAAAAAAAAAAGGGAAGAAAGTTTATAGCTGGATATATAATCGTGAGACTGCAAAATGCAAAAGAAAATGAGGTAACTTTCAGCAACAACTAAAGAGGACAGAAAGCACCTCAAAGTAAAGACAGGTATATTGGCAGTTAATTTCTCAGCAACAACATTAACAACTACAAGACATAGAAGTATATCTTTAAAGAACTAAGAAATAATAATTGTCAGCTGAGAATTCTTTGTACAATAATACGATTTTTTTAAGAACGAGGGTGAAACTCTGGGCTTCCACTTATGATGTAGAGAGCTGATAAAGCGCATCATTCTCATCCTTAAAAAAACAACAAAATCACTGAACAATTACAAATTCACGACTTTCTTTGAAGCCATCAGAGGTTGCCAGGCACCCAGTGAACCAGAAATCTAAGGAAAAACAGGTGCCTCCAAGGAGAAATGGGACAGAAGATCTTGCTTAATTGGGTTAGATGCCTCAGGATGTCATACAAGCTGGTAAGAATTCAGCTAAAATTTTTTAATCAACTACTGAAGGTGAATTGTGGGCTAGGATGAGAATATAGAACACCTGAGTGCCATATACATAGGGAGGAATTGGCACCCATTCATAGCCTGATCTCCTCAGACTTTAGTGGTGCTCACCAGATAGATTAGTGGCAGGGCAAGCGTCCTGAGATAGCTTTGCTCATGGTGCAGCCTAGCGGAGGGGAAGAACAGCCATTGTGAGACTAGAATGGAGTAGAGGGTAGGGTGGGGAGAGGAAAAGGCAAGTAGTCCCACCCAGATCTTTATTTATGAGTGGGAATTGACTAGATAGCAACTGGTCTGTTTTTTTTTTTTTGGTTTATGGGGTAAGAGCCCTGGTGGCACAGTGGTTAAGAGCTTGGCTGCTAACCAAAAGGTCGGCAGTTTGAATCCACCAGGCGCTCCTTGGGAACTCTATGGGGCAATTCTAGGTTGGCAATGGGTTTGTCTATGAAATAAAAATCTTAAACTGCTGGGGGAAGGGCAAAAAACCCTGCTGCCCCTAAGCACAGATAAATATCCATTGCAGCTGGAAGAACAGAAAATCCTCTACTCCTGGGGAAGGGGCAGGAATATATCCTGGACCCAGAAAATTAGAGCTCTGTTTCAGCTAGGGGTAAGGCAAAATTATCACTGAGACGTAGGGACACAGTCACTTCCAAACACTGAGGCTGAAGGAGAAAAACAGTACATCAATCCCTGCCCCTCTACCAACAGGTTAAGAAGTGTTAAAAATGTAGGTATCCTGCATCCTATTCCTTCAGTCCCCCGCTGTGCAATAACTAATTGGAAGAACTAACTCAGACTAAGATGTTAATCCTGATAATATCTTAATTCCAGATAATGCGCATTTCTTGAATAAGATCTTTTTTAATGCCTTAACACAAAGTTGTAACCTACTCTGACTATGCTTGTTGAGACTTATAGATTCACAATTAACTGGCCACAGAGCATTGCTGCTCTCCAGCTACTTATCAGGGATTATCGTTTTACATTTATCCTGCTGAATACATTTTAAAAACTCGACTTAGAGAAGCAGTATTAATTTAGAATTTTGGGGGGAATACACAGTCTAGCTATTTTCTCTAAACAGTCCAAAATCTATCCCTGTTAAACCAGACAATTAAGAATCCATGTACCTGAACTAAACCATATTTCTGCACCCTGTCCTTCCCAATCTCCAAAATCTGCTTTGAGTTTCTTTTACTGACTTACGTTTTGATGTGATACCATGAACATAACTTTAGAGAAAAGGAGCTTAATTAAATTTGACACCATGTTTTCTGGAAGAATGTTGTTGAGGATATTGTTCATCAAAATACACGACTGTATGAGAACTTAGAGCAGAAAAAAAAAAGTCTTAGTATAGACAATATCTCTAATTTTTCTGAATGACTGGCTGGCTTTTATAATCAGAATATGGAGACTAATATGAGTGGTAACTGCTAGAATACTCACAGCCATGTTTGAAGCTTATCTCCAAAAAACATCAGGGTATCACGTTGTGCCCTAAGCCGACTTTGGGTTTTATCTTACTTTTCCACTCTTATTTTCCCTTTTTATTTAAACTTTATTTGATCTTTCTGCAATGTTTGTATATTTGCAAATGACTTTATCTCTTTTTTTGGAACAAAGCTGGTTACAAATAATTAAGACTTTGTGACCAAAGAGCTTTAGAAAGACTGTTGTTGTGCAAAGAGCGTGGGCTTTGGAATCACACAGGAATGGTTCAACTACAGATCCACTTCTTATTGCATAGTTCTGTGACTTTTGGCAAACTTCTTAACATGGTATGCATATTCCAGAGGTGTCATAACTGCTGATTAATGTCACTCTGTCCCTAATGCTATCTTTCCTTTAGCTTTTCTATGTATGCAAAGCTTTCCAACATGTATCTCTCCATGCTTGCAAAGTAAGGCAGTCTTGAATAATTTTCATTTACAGATGAATACTAACATAAAAATGCTCAGGGGAAAATCAGAAACACGTTTCAAGATCACTCATTTATATTATGTAAACTGTGTATCTCTAAACCTTTAATTCCCCATTCCCCATCAGAATTCATAACCTGTTCTGCTGCTTAATTTATACTACTGATTTCACTGGTTTCAATCAGAAACAAAAGACAAAGCACTTAATTTTTTGTCTGTCATCAATATTTTCCCCCATTAATACCAACAGGGGCATTTCTCAGCAATATACCTTACATTAAAGAGATTGTGTCTATCCTTGCAAACAAACAAAAAAACGGTATATCAGTGCTTAACAAGCCTCTTCTATCTAATGAATGAATTCACAGTTTCAAAGACCAGTAAACCTGTCAGAGGGAATTAAATGATATGCTGCACCAGGAATAACTTCTGTATCTGGCATTTGTGTTAGGTTGTTAGTAAAAAGAAAATAGAACATGCGGACCTTGATAATAAACCTGTCTTTGATATTATTGTTAAGCTAGACGCTTCTGGAGATTCAAGTGGCAGGGAGTAAAATGTATCATGCCAACACAAATGTGATATTTTTGTTCTATTTTAAGTTTCTCATGGAAAATGGTTTTGTGATTGGTCTTCGAAAGGCACTTTATTTATAATCCTATTTGCAACTTGGAGAGATTTCACCTCAGAAGGCGAGTGAGCGCATTGCTCCAGCTTTTGTGATTCTGAAAATGTCACTGCTGTCATTTGTCAAATATGCCTGAAATCTGCCTTTTCAATAACTGACATCTCCCACTCCTTTTGGGTGAAACTTTTCACTCTTTTTTCCTTCCTTTCAGAAGGAGAATTCTAAACAAAAGAGAGATGCCTAGATTCTGATTTCTACAACACAAATGAGAAATTAATTTCATATATGATAGAGCTACTAAGTCACAGTCATTGTAGGTCAACACAATTGGACAGTGCTGGGTTTATTTATTTAGTACTTTCCAAAGAAGTGTCATTTTATTGCATTCATAAAATGGATTAGGTTTCATTTTGCTTGGGGAAAAAAAAATGTCACGGAGCATGAATTGCCTTCCTAATGCGAGCAGATTTTCATCCACTCCTGTGTAGTTCATTCCTCCTTTTCTCGCCATCAGTGCTGAGAAATGCTTTTCTTTCCCTTTTGTGTACCTGCTCAAGTCCGCAGGATTGAGCCTTCTTTTCTGTGGCTGGGAATTTGCAATCCCTGCAGTCATGTCTTCAGGTTTACTACGAACTGACCTACCTGTTCTTTTGCCACTGGCTTAACTTTGCCTGTTGTTCCAGGTTACACCATCTGCGAGATGTGGAAAGCGCCTCCTCACATCGTGAGGGATGTTGTGAGGATTAATTAATGTTTGCAGTGCACATGGAAGCCCTGGGCTGCAAGATGTTTTATAAATTCAAAATACCACTATGTTAATAGCAGGCTCAGTTATGAGAAAGGTGCTAAACACAACCCTTCCCCTCTCTGGAGCTCAGTGACCTTTCTATCCATTTCACTAATTCCCTCGTGTCTCCCAGAGGAGTATCTGTGCCTCTCCAGCCTGAACTCGCTTCTAACTTAATAAATGCGGCGAACCTGGGAAGCATGTACAGAAAAAGAAGGGATTTATTCATTTAAGTAAAGCTTGTTCACCTGGAACATAATGGCAGCTGGAGTCCTGCTGAATCAAGGATCTGTTTGTTCCAGCAGGTCACCCAATGTTGTTTATCAATTTTCGTTCTCACTAACAGAATTAGGATACTAAACCATTTCAAATCAGTTTTCTCCCTTCGTTTTGGAGGCTTTCAAGTGAAGGTCTACATTTAGCATGGTCATAGCCCATTACTTACCAGAGGAGTGGCGGTTTCTCCCTTTGTCTACACCACAGCCGAGCTTTCTAGGAGAGCATCTCTAGATCCACCAAATACGCAAATAACATCTATTCCATATGGCCCTTTAACAATGGCAACTTTTAAATTATGTCCTTTGCAGTTTCCTGGATATTATGGTCATAAAAGAGTTTTTTAAAAGATGTTCTTGCTGTCCTTGTTATGAACTGTTTTAGCCTGGTGAGCAACCTGGGGTCTTAGATATACAATTTTAGTAATTATTTAAAAAGTTGCCTTTACCTCAGATGGAACAATTTCTTTTTACATTATTTTTCTTATAACGAAGATGGGTTCAACTGGACTCAATCTGTGTCTTTTCCTGGTTCCCTATGGGAAACTCAGGCCAGGGAACTTGGATGACTTACAATGACATAACCAGGCTTGATTAATTGGGGGGTCCCTAGAGCAGAGACGGACAGGCAGGAGTTTATTTAAGCCTCAAGGAAAAGAGAACGTGTAGCCAGGATGCAGGATGGGTTGCCATTCTATAAAGAAGCATGCAAGGATTTGAGTAAAACTGGGGTTTTAAAATCCAGGTGAATAATCCCATGGAGGAGAGAACGTAGCTACATGAATACTGGCAAAAATTCAGATGGAGTCCAAATCTAGGGGTGTGGCAGGCATTCATCATAGATGCAGGCTGTGGGCAGTGCTAGGGACACCCAGCAGCAGGTATCTGGGCCCATAATGATCATAACTAACATCTCTCTAGCCTTCTGTATGGTCAATACTATTGAAATACATGATTGCAAGTGTGCGGTACCACTTGTCTCTGATTTACACTGATGAGTAAACAAAGCACAGAAATGTGATGAGATTCTCATGGCTGCACAGCTAGCAAGTGGAGGAGCTGGGAGTCAAACCCAAGGGACCCAACTCTAGAGCATAAGCTGTTGGGGAAGCATAGGGCACAGTGATTAAAACATGAGCTATGGAGTCAGAATTCCAGGGTCAGGGAGACCTTAGGCAAGTTCCCTCTCTGTGCCCCAGTTTCCCCATATGCAAAAAGGAGATAATAATAGTACTCACCGCATAAGTTTATGGAGAGAATTAAGTGAGATGATACCCATAAAGCTTTTTGAAGAGCTCTTGATACACAGTGGAGCCCTGGTGGTGCGGTCGTTAAGAGCTCAACTGCTAACCAGAAGGTCAGCAACTCAAATCCACCAGCTGCTCCTTGGAAACCTTAAGGAGCAGTTCCACTCTGTTCTACAGTGTCGCTATGAATTGGAATCAACTTTACGCCAGTGGGTTTGGTTTTTTTTTTTTTTTTTTTTTTTGGTTTGATACATAGTAAGTGAACAATAAATATCCATTGTTATCATTAAATTATAAGAAGAAAATGAGAATCATCAAATACTGCTAGACTAAAATTATTAAAAAGGAATATAATCCCCAAGCTATATAGAACAGAAAGAGAGAGGGGGGATGCTAGGAGCTATACTTTTGTTGTTGTTTATTGTTTATTTTACTACCACAAAATCTGGGTGTTGGAGTTCTGCTACAGATCATATTGGAGTTTTTACGGTTTTGTAGGTTTTACAGTGGAAGACAGAGCTCACATATTTATTTACTCTTCCTCCTGATACTATATTAAAATACTAATTTTTTAAAAATTAATTTAAAAAAAAAAACAGCAATGAAAATAAGAGGATGACCACAGTGGATTAGATTTCATACAATTTCTGGAAGGTAAAAAATAGTTGAAGGAGTGATCATGGAAAAAACAGAGTGAATGAAGCCACAGTTAGAGCTGCACTATCCTAAACAGCGTCTACCAGCCACATGTGGCTATTGAGCCCTTGAATTGTGACTGGTTCAAACTGAAATGTGCCATTAAGTGTTAAATACACACTAGATTTTTAAGACAGAAAATAACTTAAAATATATCATTCATAATTTGTATATTGACTACATGCTTAAATTATATTTTTTGGTATTTTGAGTTACATAAAATATATCATTAAAATTGAATTTGACCATTTCTTTTCACTTTTTGTAAATGCATATTCTAAAAAATTTAAAGTTATGTATATAAATTTCTCATTTGAAACTTTCATGATATTTTTATTGGAAAGCACTTGCTCTTTTTTCGATGTACAGAAGTACTACTACAGACATCCAAAGAAATTCTTGTCTCTGAGATGCTTGATGCTGAAAAGGGCAGAGGTGAGAATGAGCTCAAAACTGGGGGAGGAATTTAAAGTCTATATAAGGAAAAGCTCACCATTTCCCTCCATTCCCCATTGCTATGAGCAGATCAGCCAGAGGATAGGCAATGATTCTGGGGTGGGCTGGGGTAGGCATTCATTTCTAAAAAACACTTTCACAAGAAAACTTGTATAGGAAACTAGGCTATAGGATAAAGCCCTCCCATCCTAGCATTTAGCATTTTCCAAGTTCATTCACCCTGAATCAAAGTCTGCCCATTGATTAGCCCTGCTGATGTAGACAGAGATCCTCATCAGCTTTCCTATGAAGTTGTGAAACACATACATCAACAATCAAAGGTCACTAGGTGTTGGAAAAAATTTGTGTCATGAAAGAGAAAGACCAAAATAAAGCAAAATAATTCTAGAGGAAACAGACACATTAGAGATTGAAATAAATAAAGCAATCCTAATTAGTATCTTCAGAGAGATTTAAGAAGACATTACAGCCATAAAAGAAGTTGCTTTTTTAAAAAAAGAACAATTAGTTGTACTATAGTTGTATAAGATGTAGCCATTGGAGGAAACTAGGTAAAGCATCTACTGGACCATTCTAGACTATCTTTGTCACTTTCTGTGAATCTATAATTATTTCAAAATTAGGAATTTTAAAAAATTAAAGAGAAGAAATTTGATACGACAGAGAGCTCCTAGAAATTGCAAGTTAGTATATTTCAAAATAATCATACAAAGCTTGGAAGGTAAAGTGAAGAAATATTTCAGATCATAAAATTGAAAGGCAAAAAAGGCAGGAGACAGGGAATTTGTCCATAGAGGAGTGTTATGGATTGAATTGTGCCCCCTAAAAATGTGTGTCAACTTGGCTAGGCCATGATTCTGAGTATTGTTTGGTTGTCATCCATTTTGTGATGTGATGTAATTATCCTTTGTGTTGTAAATCCTAACCTCTATGATGTTAATGAGGCAGGATTAGAGGCAGTTATGTTAATGAAGACACAATCTACAGGATTAGGTTGTATCTTGAGTCAATCTCTTTTGAGATATAAAAGAGAGAAGTGAGCAGAGAGATGAGGAATCTCCTACCACCAAGAAAGAAGAGCCAGGAGCAGATCATGTCCTTTGGAGCCAGGGTCCCTGCACTGAAAAATTCCTAGGCCCAGGGCAAGATTGATGACAAGGACCTTCTCCTAAAGCTAACAGAGAGAGAAAGCTATCCCATGGAACTGGCACCCTGAATTCGGACTTCTAGCCTCAGAGACTGTGAAAGAATAAATTTCTGTGTCACTAGATATCTAGGATAAGAAGAAACCAATATTTAGTCATACATGAAAAGTTTACATTTCTCTTATTAATGTAAGCATTGTTTATTGGCTTTCAAACTTCAGAGCTAACCTATAAACAAATCATAAATCAGAAGAGTTTTCAACTACAAGGGAGGATAAAGTCTCATTGGCATAATTATAACTGTCTTTTCTTTTTCCTTCTGCACACTTGTGGTAGTATGGAGTTTTACCAGCAGTTTCAGCTCTTTTTTTTTTTTTTTTAATTCCCACTATGGTAATAATTGTTCAAGCAAAAAATAAATTCAAAATTCAGCAGTTCCTCAAATATCAGAAAAGAAACCAAGAGTAATTCCAAAAACTGAAGAAGAAATACTGATCTTCCTTTATTTCACCAGGTTAACCTGCTTGTTTTCCTTCAAAATGTATAAGACTTCTTCATTGACTTCTGCACCTTCTGTGGGACCAGTGGCCACTCTTGAGACCACGTTGTCTTTCCAAGCTTTCTTTCTCTCAAACTGTTCATAACAATAGCTCTAGGACACTTGTTAACATGAACATTTCCAGGGAACACACTAAGACATTCTGATACAGGGGGTTAATCCCAGGATTTTTTTTTTTTTAATTATGTATTGCCAGGTGATTCTGATGCAAAAGGTCTATACAGCACACTTTCAGCAACTTTGCACTAGACGGTGAGCTTTGTCAAGGTCAGATACTAAATTTTACTCATGATTTTTATTCACACTACCCAGCACAGTTCAAGCACATAGTGATGACCACCGTATCTTTAGAAGTGAAAATCAGTCATGCTGTCAGACAGGTGGTTTGACAATGGGGCAGAGTATTTTTTACTTTGGATGTATATTGTCACACACATAATAGGCTCTCAATCAAAATTTATTGATAAAAGATTAGGATAGAGAGCAGCTTCTTTGTCCAGTCTATTGTCCTGGGTAAATGGAGTCTGGTTTGTTGTAGGCTTTTAAATACTGTCCCATACTTGTTCTAGAACTCCTTTCATTGGTTTCTTTCCATCTGTCAGGAAGATAATCCGTTCTGAACACTTGTCGCTATATTGACAGGTCGATTTTTCTAATCCTGTTTCCCTGGGAGATATAACATGGGAGACAGACTATTTGGTCTCTTTTTTTGTTTTGTTTTGTTTTCCTTTTTTGTCTTTATGTATTTAAGACAGAGGTATCATTCAGAGCCTCTGAGTATGGTAAGGGGAAAGGCAGGCAGTGGAGCCAAAAAGAGCAGGATGTAAATTTAACTCCTGCTACTTAGTCTGATCTTGTGAACCTATATTTCCTCTGTTAAGTTAAAGTAATTCCACTTAACTTCCAGAGTTGATGTGAGGCGTAAGAGAGATAAAGTGTTGTCTGGTGCAATAAATATTAGTTTCATTCTCTTCTCCTCTAGTTTCTCTGCCACGTTGCTAAGTGGCCACCACCAAGTTTGAGGCATATTGACCTTGTAGGACAAGTTAGGCTTACCTCATGCATCTAGAGTGTTTCTTCACTTATTTACTGCTCCTATCTCTAGGATTTGGTTAATGCCAAATGGGTAATTGCGGTAGAGATTTCTAGCAGAGCAGTGTATATGGGCAGAAGTGAATATACTTTGGAGGCAGAGCTAGTAGGACTAGCTGTTGGAATCTGATATGTGGACTTACAAAAACAGAGGAAGCAAGGTTAACAAGCAGATGTTTGGACAGAGTAACTATGTGGATATTGGATTCATTTAGTAAGGAAAAACAGAAGGAGGAAGAGTGTTGGGAAAGAACAAAATATAATCAAGAGTTTTATCTTAGACATGCCAATTTTGAGATCCTCATTATACAACTAAAGATGTCATCTGGTGGTTGGGTATATGCATCTTAAGTTCAAAGGAAGAGACCAAAGTTAGGCATATAAATGTAGCAAATGCCAACATATAGACTGTACACAAAGCCACGGGACTGAATTAGATCACACTGGAGAGTATAGATATAGAAGAAAAGAAGATCCAGTTATAAAACCCTGGTTTTTCCAACATTTGTCAATGGAGTAAAGGAAGAGAAGGCAGCATAAAAGACTGATAAGGCAGGCCCAGAGAGGTAAGAGGAAAACAAAGAGGATATCAGGAAGTCACAAGAGTAAAGGGTTTTAAGAAGGAAAGAGTGTTTAACTGTGTTGAGAGGATGTGTTGAGATGTTGCATTTAGCCACAGAGAGAGCATAGATAACTTCTACAAAAGCAGTACCTGCTGAATGGTGAAAACAAAAGATCATTTAATGTAAGTTGAGAAGAGAATGTGACTTTCATTTATTTAGCTAGAGGTTTTTTTTGTATATGAGATATCTCAACATAAACAACAACCTGAGATAAAAGGACAGTCTTGTAAGTTTAATAAGCTTTTGCAAATTTTACTTCCTGTGGAGTTAAAAGGTGGATTCAAACCACCAATGTTTTGGTTAGTAGCCTAGCACGTAACTGTTTGCATCACCCAAAGATTCCACAAATGTTTATGCCTTATATTTTCTTAAGACACTATCAAATAGGCATAATCAGCTGTTCTACTTTCTGCCTGATATTCAAGTATCACAATTCCAACTTGACCTGTTGGACACAAAGATTGGCTAGACTTGCATTCTCATCAAAAGCCTTGGCCTATGATGGTCCCTTTGATGCTGGAAAACAGCCAACCTCATTGATGCCATTTTAGAAAGGAATGGAGAAATTGTGAAGAAAAAGCCAATACTGAACTGCAAGTTAGAAGAAAGAAGAGAGCCCATTTGTCTTTGACCTTTTAGTTCAGAGTCTTATTTACATTGAGAGAGGAGGGGAAATTGAATTTACACAAATCAAGAAGCCGTGAGTGGTCAAGAAATTGTCTTCTAATCTCAATGCTGTCATTTCTGTTTTTACATGTCTATTAGTATGATATATGACTGGATTTTGTTTTATAATTATGAAGCAAGAGGTACAGAAAAGATACACTTGTGAAACTGTGGTGGCTATCTATTTATGAGCTGAATTTTCCTTCTGATGAGAATGAGGAATTTATGCTTAAAACAGAAGATAGAACCTCTTCTCTCTAATTCAAATGTTTAATCTATTTCACATTTCCAAGACATAAAATAAACATATGCCAAATAAGACCCCGACAAAAACCTTTTGTATGTTCAACATTTTCTTCTTCATTGCCTTGGTATCTAGAAACACCTCTTCTCACTGTTAGCGTAAGTCACTCAGGACTACTCTCATTGCCCCAAACACGCATTGTGTTTTCCTATCTCTCTGCTCCTACTCATGTTGTCACCATGGTGGAGACTTTCTTCCTCTCTCCTTCCTTTGATATTCATTGTCCTTGATTTATAGGTTTCTACACAACCAGTCTTTGTGGGTATTCCATGTGTACCTTAAAATAGTGTATAATCTCCAGTTGTTAGGTACAGTACTCAAGATATGTACATTGAATTGTGTTGTTAAAATACTGTGTATCCTTACTGTTTTATTTGTTTTCTTGATCTATCAATTCTGGAGAGAGAGTTATTAAAATCTCATCAAAATATTGGTTTTGACCATTGATCCTAGTAGTTATATTAATTATTAAGTGCATGGAAATTTTGAATTTTACATCTTCTTTGGAGAATTGAACTTCTTATTAATATGTTATGACCTACTTTATTGTTAGTAATTTGTTTTGCCTTCAGGATATTTGTGACTGATGTCAATATACTAAACTTTTTAGATAGCATTTTCCCAGTATACATTTAAAAAATATAAATTTTCAAATGTTTCCTATACTTATAGTTTATCGATAATCTTTGTAATTTAACCTCATTGGAGAGATTAGACTTTACACAATCACATTTTACATTGTGATTACTGATAAACTTGGATTTATTTCTACAATCTAAATTAATTTTATTCTACTTGTCTTGCTACTTAAATGTATCTTTTTATTGTTGCTGTTTTTCTTCTTTCTTACTTTATTAATTAAGGTATCGCTAGGGTCACCAAGATTGGCATCGACTCAACAGGCAAGTGGAAAAACTTTATGTAGTAGATAAATCCCCAAATCTCAGTAGGTTAACACAACAGAAGATTGACTTGCATGTAAAATTCAAAACAAGTGTTCCTGATTGATGGCTGTCTTCTAAGTAGTGATTTAGGGACTCTGCCTGTTTATATTTTGTGAGATTCAAGGTTGCCAGAGACGGGGAATAGCATGAAAATTAGGCATGAGAAGTTTTTATGAATCAGGCCTGGAAGTGATCCATCACTTCCACATACCATTGACTAGAGTATAGCCACATGGCCAGACCTAACTGCAGGGACAGTTAGAAAATTTAATTTACCTGTAGGCTCAGAAGGCACAGGAAAGAAGTTTGGTAAGCATCTAGCCAGTCTCTGGCACATATGCATTCTTTTGAATCCCATTCCCCACTCCAAATCTTACTCTCCACATATTTGAAATTATATATTCCATTTCAACTATTTTATTAGCTGCATATTCAACTTAACAACTCTAAGATCAATCAGTAACATTACTCTCCTCCTGAACAATACAAAAATGTTGTTGTTGTTAGGTGCTGTAGAGGCAATTCTGACTCATACTGACCTCACGTGACAGAGTAGAACTTCCCCACAGCATCTTCTGTAGAAGTCTTCAACTCTAGTCGCATTTTGCATCAATTAGCATCCAGTTAGAACAAAAAAAAAGTTGCCATCTAGTCTAGTCCTACTCTTGGCAACCTCATGTGGGTGAGAGTAGAATTATGTTCCATAGGTTTTCAATGGCTGATTTATTCAGAAGTACATTGTCAGGCCTTTCTTCCTTTGCAACTCTGGATGGACTCAAACCTCCAACCTTTTGGTTAGCAGCTGGGCACATTAACCATATGCAACACCTGGGACTCCAGGAGAAAAAAATCACTCAGTAATTTGAACAGAGAAAGTTTATATAAAGAATTATGAGAAAAAGATTGGAGCAATGTGGAATTTGATAAATAATAAAAATAAATGAATAGCAGCTACTATCCCTATGGCTGAATACAGCATCCAAGGAATAATCCTATGCCCCTGGGCTAAGACCCTGTTGGAGAGAGTATGGATATTGGTTAATCAACTGTGGTGCCTTTATGATGGGACTTGCTGGAAATCGGTCCTCTAGGGTGCTGAATGAGACTGTTACAAGGGAGTTTCCATATCACAAAACTCATCAGAAGTCACTCAAAGGGGTCCTGGGGGAAACAATTTGCAGGAAGGTACTCCACCTTTTTAAGAAGTATGAATCTAGGAAAATAGGAAATCATCAAAAATGAAATGGAACACATAAAGATCGATACCCTTGGTATTAGTGAGCTGAAATGGACCGGTATTGCCATTTTGAATCAGACAATCATATGGTCTACTATGCTGGGAATGACAAATTGAAGAGGAATGGAGTCACATTCATAGTCAAAAAGAACATTTCAAGATCTATCCTGAAGTACAACACTGTCAGTGAACAGGATAATATTCATATACCTACAAGGAAGACCCATTAATACAACTATTATTCAAATTTATACACCAACCACTAATGCCATAGATGAGGAAATTGAAGATTTTTACCAACTTTTGTAATCTGAAATTGCTCAAATATGCAATCAAGATGCATTGATAATTACTGGTGATTGGAATGCGAATGTTGGAAAAAAAGAAGGATCGGTAGTTGGAAAATATGACCCTGGTGATAGACCATGATAGAATTTTGCAAGACCAATGACTTATTCATTGCAAATACCTTTTATCGACAACATAAATGGCAACTATACATGCGGACCTCACAGTATGGAAAACACAGGAATCAAATTGACTACATCTGGGGAAAGAGACGATGGAGAAGCTCAATATCATCTGTCAGAATAAAGCCCGGGGCCGACTGCAGAACAGATCATCAGTTGCTCATATGCAAGCTGAAGTTGAAGCTGAAGAAAATTAAAACAATTCCACGAGAGCCAAAGTAAGGTCTTGAGTATATCTCACCTGAATTTGGAGACTATCTCAAGAACAAATTTGATGCATTGAACACTAATGACTGAACACAAGATGAGTTGTGGGAAGACATCAAGGACATTATACATGAAGAAAGCAAAAGGTCATTAAAAAGACAAGAAAGAAAGAAAAGACCAAAATGGATGTCAGAAGACACTCCAAAACTTCTTCTTGAACACAGAGTAGCTAAAGCGAAAGGAAGAAATGATAGTGTAAAAAGGCTGAACAGAAGATTTCAAAGGGCAGTTTGAGAAAACAAAGTAAAACATTATAATGAAATGTGCAAAGACCTGGAGTTAGAAAGCCAAAAGTAAAGAAAATGCTTGACATTTCTCAAGTTAAAAGAACTGAGGAAAAAATTTAAGCCTCGAGTTGCAATTTTGAAGGATTCTATGGGCAAAATATTGAATGACACAGCAAGCAACAAAAGCATATGGAAGGAATACAGAGTCACTGTACGAAAAAGAACTAGTTGATTTTCAACCATTCCAGGAGGTAGCATATGATCAAGAATTAGTGGTATTGAAGGAAGAAGTCCAAGCTGCACCAGAGCAATTAGTGAAAAACAAGGCTCAAGGAATTGACGGAATACCAATTGAGATATTTCAACAAAGGGATGCAGGGCTGGAGGTGCTCACTCATCTATGCCAAGAAATTTGGAAGACAGCTACCTGGCCAACTGACTGGAAGAGATCCATATTTGTGCGCTTTCCAAAGAAAGGTGATCCAACCAAATTCGGAAATTATTGAACAATACCATTAATATCACACAAAAGCAAAATTCTGCTGAAGATCATGCAAAGCGGTTGCAGCAGTACATCAGCAGGAAACTCCCAGAAGTTGAAGTTGGTTTCAGAAGAGGACGTGGAATGAGGGATATCATTGCTGATGTCAGATGGATCTTGGCTGAAAGCAGAGAATATCAGAAAGATGTTTACCTCTGTTTTATTGACTATGCAATGCATTCCACTGTGTGGATCATAACAAATGGTGGATAACATTGCAAAGAATGGGAGTTCCAGAACACTTAATTGTGCTCATGCAGACCCTGTACATAGACCAAGAGGCAGTCATTCGAATAGAGCAAGGGAATAATGCATGGTTTAAAATCAGGAAAGCTGTGCATCAGGGTTATATCCTTTCACCATACTTATGCAGTCTGTACGCTGAGCAAATAATCCGGAAAGTTGGACAATATGAAAGACGCGGCGTCAGGATTGGAGGGAAGACTCATGAACAAACTGCAATATGCAGATGGCACAACCTTCTTGCTGAAAGTGAAGAGGACTTGAAGCACTCACTGATGAAGATCAAAGACCACAGCCTTCAGTATGGATTACATCTCAACATAAAGAAAACAAAAATCCTCAGAACTGGACCAATAAGTAACATCATGATACACAGAGAAAAGATTGAAGTTATCAAGGATTTCATTTTACTTGGATCCAAAATCAACATCCATGGAAAGAGCAGTCAGGAAATCAAATGATGTATTGCATTGGGCAAATCTGTTGCAAATGACCTTTTTACAGTGTTAAAAGGCAAAGATGTCACTTTGAGGACCAAGGTGCGTCTAATCCAAGCCATGGTATTTTCAATCTCCTCATATGCATGTGAAAGCTGGACAATGAATAAGGGAGACCAAAGAAGTGATACCTTTGAATTATGGTCTTGGCATAGAATATTTAATATACCATGGAGTGTCCAAAGAATGAACAAGCCTGTTTTGGAAGAAATACGGCCAGAGTGCTCCTTGGAAGCAATGACAATGAGACTTCGTCTCATATACTTCGGATGTGTTATCGAGGGACCAGTCCCTGGAGAAGGACATCATGATTGGTAAAGTGGAAGGTCAGCAAAAAAAGAAGACAACCCTGGATGAGATGGATTGACACAGTGGCTTCAACAATGGTTTTAAACATAGCAGTGATTGTGAGGATGGCTCAGGACTGGGTAATGTTTTGTTTTTGTTATACATAAGATACCTAATAGTCAGAACTGACTCAAAGGTACCTAACAATATGGTTCACCTCAGGACTCCACAAGCTTTGGAATTTCTCAGTTACTTTTGTTTGGGGAGGAGCCCTGGTGGTGCAGTGGTTAAGTGCTCAGCTGCTAACCTAAAGGTTTGCAGTTCAAACCCACTAGCCCCTCCATGGGAGAAATATGTGGCAGTCTGCTCCCATAAAGATTTACATCCTTAGAAACCCTATGGGAAAGTTCTACCCTGTCCCACAGGGGCACTATGAGTTAGAATCGACTCGATAGGGTTGTGTTTAGTGTAAGTGTTGGTTTGCTGGAGGGTTTTTCTCCACCCTCAGCTTCAGGTCTTCTCTATGTGCCTGTAGCTTACATAAGGACTTTGTGCATTCTCTGGCCTCTCTCCCAGCAGTAGATAGCCATTACTTATTACTTAAAGAAAGTTTTGGAATTTTCTATTTTTTTTAATATATGTATCCCCAACGCCTCCAACAGTGGTATTATGGATTGAATTGTGTCCCCCAAAAAATGTGTATCAATTTGGCTAAGCCATGATTTCCAGTACTGTATAGTTGTCCACCATTTTGTGATCTGATGTGATTATCCTATATGTTGTAAATCCTAACCTCTATGATGTTAATGAGGTAGAATTAGACGTAGTTATGTTAATGGCGACACAATCTACAGGATTAGTTTGTATCTTGAGTCAATGTCTTTTGAGATATAAAAGAGAGAGTCGAGCAGAGAGGAGAGGGATCTCATGCCACCGAGAAAGTAGTGCCGGGAGCAGAGCATGTCCTTTGGACCTGGGGTCCTTGCACTGTGAAGCTCCTAGACCAGGGAAAGATTGATGACAAGGACCTTCCCCCAGAGCTGACAGAGCTGGTACTCTGAATCTGGACTTCTAGCCTCCTAGAGAATAAATCTCTATTTGCTAAAGCCATCCACTTGTGATATTTCTGTTATAGCAGCACTCGATAACTAAGACAAGTGGCAAGATATAAAGGCTTGAAATATATTTCTGCCTGATTCAGGGGGAAGTTTTAGAGGGAGATCAGATTCTGGGGTCAGTGTAGGGGCATTGCCTCTCTCTCCAACCGAGGAGAGGGGTTGAGGAGAAGCAGCACTGCTCTTAGACCAGGCAAGCAAATGGAGGTCTCTGCTCTAGGTCTTCAGCCTCAAGCTCCTTGCACTTTGGAGTGTCTTGGTTGAAACTGTCTAACTCTCCCTCTGTTGGTTGGGACCAACTGGAGCTCGAAGTACCAATTTAGCCAGGCACCCATTTAGGAATCTAACTTTCAACCCCTGACTTCACTTTGCATTTGGTCAACCAGATGACCCAAGATTTGTGTTTATGTGGTCATCTCAGGGCTCTGTGACTGGGCTCTGGTTCCAGGAGCCATGTCATCACTAGGGGGGTTAAAGAATGTGGAGGACCACATGGGATGACACTGTCAGAGAGAGTAACATCAAAATGACTGTCTATAAGATTTCTGTGCAGTATTTCAGCAGAAATTCATTATTTTTTTATAAAAATATCCCTGTAGTTATAACAACAAAAACATTTTTCGTAAGGCCAGCTTACATGTATCAATATACCTACAAGGCTAAGACTCTATGCTAATTTACTTTTTGAGCTTTCTAATGTGCTCCTGTCAGAGCTGTCATTATTTCCCAATTACAATGACACTTCAAATCACGTGGTTTCATCTGCACGAGCTACAAACATGAGCAGTTGTTTTCATTGCTACCAGTGTTTTTCTAGTCACTGATTTTGTCGAATTTTTTGGTGTTTTAGCTACAATATTGTGGTAAGTAGTGTATTTGTGAATGTATACAAATAATTTTTTTTGAGAATGAAGTAGTAATTAAAGGAAAAGAAAAAGGAAAATCAAAAATGTGTCTGCTCAAATACTAATTATATTGTAACTAATAATGTTGTAATTCAATGGAGAAAGATTTTGCAAAACAATTTTGTTGTTAGTATTCAGATAATGTAAGCAATTTACAACTATATTTATCACATATTATTCTATGATTAAAACTGATAATAAACATTACTAAGGATTCCGTATGGTCTGGTATGGGAGGAGGTCCATGTGGGAGGGGTGACACCATGAATTACTGCACTAGGTGACACCAACCCTCATGATGCCACTGTCCAAGAGGTCATTCTAGCAAGCAGATCACTCAAGCTGGTGGATGTAACATTTCTTGGAGTCACTGTGTGAGACTAAGGCGCCAGAATGGTGCTGACACACTGCTTTGGAGTGATTCTCGCTCACTTACTTTGGACCCTGGACAAGTTCAAGATTCTGGGCTACCGACCATCCACTGCTGACCCTTGGGCTTGAGCCGTGTGTGCAGGCCTATGTGGCAGATCTCGGCCCTCTGTACTCCAAGCACAGAGCTGCCTCTGATCTACAGAGCCTGAGGTTGGTAGGGGTTCTGGAAAGTGTTCCTTTTTGGTCACCATCAACAAAGCAGGGTAACAGCCTTTGAGAGAGTCACTGGAAACCCTTATTCATGAGTGGCTCAGTGGATGGTACAGCATGATTAGTACATGGTATTGTTATTGTTGTTAGGTGCCATCAAGTCGGTTCTGACTCAGAGCAACCATATAGGACAGAGTAGAACTGCCCCATAGGGTTTCCAAGGAGCACCTGGTGGATTTGAACTGCTGACCTTTTGGTTGGCAGCAGAGCTCGTAGCCACAACATCACCAGGGCTGCATATGGTATTAGGGAACTGCAAAGGCAAAAAAATCTATTTTGCCTCCGTAAAACAGATTCCAAAGAGCCATGGCATTGTGAATAATAACAGTGTTGCTAACTTTGTCTCATGATGAAAGATAGGCAATTAACCAGGAATGGTAAGTTTAATAATAATGAACAAGAAGAGATTGTTCTGGGGCCTGAACAAGAAGAAATGGTGGCTGGACACTAAGAAAAATCTACTTGTGAACTGAGGGAACAATAAGCAAATATGTACATACCTGTTCTCAACACATTATATTAAATCAGGGGTCTGCAAACTATGCCCTTGGGCCCAATCCAGCCTTGGCTTCTTTTTGTAAAACACTAGAGCTAAGAATAGTTTTCACACTTTTAAAGAATTGTAAACAAACAAACCAACACTATGTGGCAGAGACCTTATATGGCTTACAAAGCCTAAAATATTTACTATCGGGTCCTTAACAGAAAAGGTTCATCAAACTCAGTTTTAAATCACCAGCGATAAAGCATTCTACCTTACATAGACCCTTGAATTTTTTAAAAAATTAAGGTTTTAAATATAAAAATTTAAATGTTAAAATTTTATAAATTTCAGATTTACAGAACAATTAGGAAGACAGTACTGAGAGTTCCCATATAACTTACAGTTTCTTCTATTATCAACAACTTACATTAGTATGGTATACTTGTTAAAATTAATGAACTAATATTGATATATTATTATTAACTAAAGTACTACTTTATTCAGATTTCCTCAGTTTTTACCTAATGTGCTTTTTCTGTTCCAGTATCCGTCCAACATTTATCCAGCCCTGATGGCACAGTGATTAAAGTGCTCGGCTGCTAACCAGCAGGTTGGCTGTTCAAAACCACCAGCTGCCCCGTGGGAGAAAGGTGTGGCAGTATCCTTCTGTAAAGGTTTACAGCCTTGGAAACCCTACGGGGTCACTATGAGTCAGAATCAACTTGATTGCAGTGGGTTTGGTTTGGTTTTTATCCATCTAGGACACATTACATTTAGTCATGTCTCCTTAAGCTCCTCTAGACTATGACAGGTTTTCAGACTTTCCGTGCTTTTGATGACCTCGACAATTTAAGAAGTACTAGCCAGATATTTTGTAGAATATCCCTTAACTGGGATTTGTCTGATGTTTTCCTCTTAACTAGATGGGGGTATGGTTTGGGGGAGGGAGACCACAGAGGTAAAGTGCCATTTTCATCACATCGCATCAAGGGTACATACTATCAACATGACTCATCACTGATAATGTTAATCTCGTCCACCTGGGTCAGGTGGTGGAGTTAATGTTTATCCACTATAAAGTTATTCTTTTTTCCCCCTTTTCATACTGTACTGTCTAGAAGGAGGTCACATTGTGCAGCCCACACGTAAGAAATGGGGAGTTAGGCTCCACATCCTTGAGTGTGGAGTACCTACATAAATTATTTGGAATTCTTCTGTATGGGAAATTGGTCTATTCTCCCGCATTTATTTATTTACTCAGTCATTTATTTATATCAGTATGGACTCATGAATATTTGTTTTACACTTTGGTCTATAGTCCAATACTACTGTATTTTATTGCTCAAATGTTTGAGCTTTGGCCATTGGGAGCTGTTTCTGTCAGTTCCTGTGTCCCTCTGACGTATCTCCTACATCATGAATTTTGTTTTGTTTTGTTTTTTAACGTTTCCTTACTTTCTAGTACTGTAAGATGCTCCAGGATCATCTTTTACATGTAATACACCTCTAAATCAATTTTAAATATATATATACGGGTTCCGAAAAATATTTGCATGGGGACCCACACACTCCAGGGCTAGCCCTGAACGTTTCCTTACTTTCTAGTACTGTAAGATGCTCCAGGATCATCTTTTACATGTAATACACCTCTAAATCAATTTTAAGTATATATATATGGGTTCCGAAAAATATTTGCATGGGGACCCACACACTCCAGGGCTAGCCCTGAACGTTTCCTTACTTTCTAGTACTGTAAGATGCTCCAGGATCATCTTTTACATGTAATACACCTCTAAATCAATTTTAAGTATATATATACGGGTTCTGAAAAATATTTGCATGGGGACCCACACACTCCAGGGCTAGTCCTGAGGAGAATCACAGGGAAGGAAGCAGCAAAGCAGACATTTGAAGGGAGGAGTCTAAAATAAAATTTTCTTTCTTCACAATTTTACTGAAAGCTAGTCCTGCTCCAGAGACCAATTCAGCCATATCAAGAATCCTTAAACATTCACCTTCCAGCTGTTTCTGTCTTGCTGATAGCATGCAGACTGATATAAATATTGCACAACCCCATATTCCAATATTATTCATCGGATCATATGAGGTAGCTCAGGAAAAGGTGGTTTTGGAGATTTAAACAGGGCTCTTTTTAAAGAGAACAATTTAAATATATCTAGGAAATTATACCATCATGCACTGCAACAAGTAGAGATGTTTGATAACATTGCCATATGGATATTTTACTTACCATTCAAAGTATAGCCTGGAATTTATTTTTAAAAATTTCTAGCCTTTTATAAAAATGTTTCTATACTATGCCCAAAGTTTGTCATCTTCTTGGTTTTTTTTTTTTTTTTTTTGGAAATAAAAAATGAGCCCCTGGGTGAAAACTAACTGACAATAAGATCAAAACTCATACTGTTACCCTAAAACAGGGAATATCAGTAACACGGATGTGGCAAAATGCATTTACTGTTGTACAGACATTAGAAGGAATTAACAATAACTGTTTGCATTTGTGTAGCATTCTTAATACCTGAAAACACTGTTATATCTATTGTCCAATAACATTACTAACATACTGCAAACATCAAGGAGAATAGGTCTCATTTTTCCCATTTTAAAGTTAAGAATTATAAAATACCGTAAGGTTTAGTAACTTGCAGGAGCTAATAGATTATAGAATGCAGATTGTTAGTATGTAGTTAAATGATCTCCCCTTAACTAAGTTTACTGATGCCTATTGTTTTGTTTTTTCTTCTACAAAGTAGGTGAGTTTTCACAAGGAAGATTAGATCAGTGTTAAATAAAATAAAGAAGCTAAGGTTACTTTGCATTTCCAAGTTGCAGTATAAGTAAATGTGGACCCCTACTACATTCTTAACTGATGTTACATATCCACATCAGCCTCCTTTAATCCACTCTCCCTCCTATAACCAATACTGACTCCAGAGCATTCTACATAAATCAAAATTCATAAAGTAGCATCGCATTATTTTACCTTAAAGTAAAGGATATTATGTGTGTGTGTGTGTGTGTGTGTGTGTGTGTGTGTGTGTGTGTGTAGATATAGGCATATATGCAGATATAGATATGTTGGCTAAGGACATATTTATCTGTGTTTGATACTTTGAAGAGAGAATGCTATTGCTAATGATTAACTGAAATGTTTTCATGCTTTTTTTTTCTTTTACTGATGCAAAACCATTTTTCTGAAAGATTGAAAATCATGTGAATGAGCCTATAAAATAGGTGGTAAAATGGTTTTTAGCTCAGTTAAGGAGGTGCCATGCTTGCCCTAATGAGGCACCCACTTATGAAAGAGTGTTATCATGCTTACACAAATCATTTGTTTCAGTGACGTTTGAAACAGCTATTAATGCAAAACCTTTACACCCATAAGTCCCGCTTCACCATTTTTACCACATTTCCAAGAGTTTTGACAAGCTTGACTACCCACTATAAACCTTCCCAGCCCTAATAGGAAGCATTCATTTTATTTGAGCACAAGTGATTGTTGAGACTCAGGAGATTTTTAAACAAGAATACTGAAGGACCCTCATTCTGTCTTATTGCTTATGACAAATGAGCTGAATTTGGTTACATTTCAGAAATCCTTCATTTCCATGCTCTGTTTTATCTAACTGTTAGCATGGTGAGAAGATAAAATTCCTCATGTTAACAAGCAAAATAGTCAGTGCTTACTGCATGGCAACATTTATTCTGAATTATGCAGCATATACAGAAAACGGCGTGATTTCTGTTATTGAGGAGATTAGGCACGATGTAAATTCAGGGGTGGGAAGAAAACAGGTCTAGCGCAGAGAAAGCAGTAGGTGTCCCTTTAGATGTATTTCACTGACAGGGACAGTGGGCGCTTCGAGGGGAAAAGTAATATATGAGCTGGAGATCTCAAACAGGAACTCCAGGTGGGCTGAAGTTGTGCCCCAACTCAGGAGCACGAGGGCCGTCTTAATGCCTCAGTGTGTGTTGTCATGGGGATCCAGCCTGGGCTGTAGCTATCTTCCATTCTCTGTGTACAAAAAAAGCCTTAGTTTTCTCCTGGGTCCTGTGTTGGGACTCTCCCTTCTGTTTAATTTATAAACAGAAAAACACTCCCTTCTTCGTGAGGAATGTCAGATCACTCAATCACGGGAAGGCTGAAGTTTTAACACTGAATCTGCTCTTGTCTATAAAAAAAGGAATCAAATCATTGCAAACTTCAGTACTTTAACTATTATTAGTAGTAAATGATATGCAACTCACCTTAGCTGATCTCGACACCCATGTGTCTCCTCACTGTGGCTGAGATTCAAAACACTAGGTGATCTTCACTGACAGTTCTGACCAGAGTCACAGTAGCTGGTCCTGGATATATTGGGAGAAAAACATGGAGAAGAACTCAAATTCTTCTCTCTTTTTTTTTTAATTGTACTTTAGATGAAGGTTTACAGAACAAACCAGCTTTTCATGAAACAGTACACATATTGTTTTATGACATTGGTTAACAAACCCATGACATGTCAACACTCTCATTTCTCTATCTTGGGTTCCTTATTACCAAATTTCCTGTCCCCTCATGCCTTCTAGTCCTTGTCCCTGGGCTGTTGTGCCCCTTTAGTTTCATTTTATTTTATGGGCCTGTCTAATCTTTGGATGAAGGATGAACCTCAGGAGTGACTTCATTACTGAGCTAAAAGGGTGTCCGGGGGCCATGCTCTCGGGGTTTCTCCAGTCTCTCTCAGGCCAGAAAGTCTGGTGTTTTTTTGCAAGTTAGAATTTTGTTCTACATTTTTCTCCAGGTCTGTCTGGGACCCTTTACTGTGATCCCTGTCAGAGCAGTCAGTTGTGGTAGCCAGGCACCATCTAGTTATACTGGACTCAGTCTGGAGGAGGCTGTGGTAGCTGTGGTCCATTAGTCCTTTGGACTAATCTTTCCCTTGTATCTTTAGTTTTCTTCATTCTCCCTTGCTCCCAAAGGAGTAGGACCAGTGGAGTATCTTAGATGGTCACTCACAGGCTTTTCAGACCCCAGATGCTACTCACCAAAGTAGAATGTAGAACATTTTTCTTTATAAACTATGTTACGCCAATTGATCTAGATGTTCCCTGAGACCATGGTCCCCACAGCCCTTAGCCCAGCAATTCAGTCCCTCAGGGAGTTTGGATGTGTCTATGGAGCTTCCATGACTTTGCCTTGGACAAGTTGTACTGGCTTCCTCAGTATTGTGTACAGTCTTACCCTTCACTAAAGTTACCACTTATCTATTATCTAGTTAGTGTTTTTCCATTCCCACCCCTCCCTTCCCGCAGAATAATCAAAGATTGTTTCTTTTCGTGTGTAAACCTTTTCATGAGTTTTTATAGTAATGGTCTCATACAATATTTGTTCTTTTGTGATTGACTTATTTCACTCAGCATAATGCCCTCCAGAGTCATCCATGATGTGGATGTTTTGCAGATTCATCATTGTTCTTTATCATTGCATAGTACTCCATTGTGCATATGTACCATAGTTCGTTTATTCATTCATCTGCTGATGGACATCTAGATTGTTTCCATCATTTTGCTATTGTGAAAAATGCTGCAATGAACATGAGTGTGCATATGTCTATTCGTGTGACAAGTCTTATTTCTCTAGGATATATTCCTAGGAGTGGGATTGCTGGATCATATGGTATTTCTATTTCTAGCTTTCTAAGGAAGTGCCATATCATTTTCCAAAATGGTTATACCATTTTGCATTCCTACCAGCAGTGCATAACAGTTCCGATCTCCCTGCAACCTCTCCAGCATTTGTTATTTTCTGTTGTTTTGATTTGTGCCGGTAATGCTGGGGTGAGATGGTATCTCATTGTGGTTTTGATTTGCATTTCTCTAATGGCTAGTGATCGCGAGCATTTCCTCATGCGTCTGTTAGCCACTTGAATGTCTTCTTTGGTGAAGTGCCTATTCATTTCCTTTGCCCATTTTTTAATTGGATTATTTGTCTTTTTGTTGTAGAGGTGTTGGATTTTCCTGTAGCTTTTAGAGATTAGACCTTTGTCAGATTTGTAAGAGCCAAAAATTTTTTCCCAGTCTGTAGGTTGTCTTTTTACTCTTTTGGTAAAGTTTTTTAATGAGCATAACTGTTTAATTTTTAGAAGATCCCTGTTATCTAGCTTATCTTCTGGAGTTTGTATGTTCTTAATTATGGTTTGTATCCTATTAATACCATGTATTAGGGCCTCTGGCATTGATCCTGTTTTTATTTCTGTGATCTTTATAGTTTTTGGCTTTATATTTAGGTCTTTGATCCATTTTGAATTAGTTTCTGTGCATGATGTGAGGTACAGGTCCTATTTCATCTTTTTGAAGATGGACATCCAGTTTGCCAGCACCATTTGTTAAAAAGACTATCTTTTCCCCATTTGATGGATTTTGGGCCCTTGTCAAAGATCAGGTGACCATAGGTGGATGGATTTACATCTGGGTTCTCAGTTCTGTTCCACTGGTCAAGGTCTATGTCATTGTACCAGTACCAGGCTGTTTTGACTACTGTAGCTGTATAGTAGGTTCTGAGGTCAGGTAGTACGAGTCCTCCTACTTTCTTTTCTTCTTCAGTAGTGCTTTATTTATCCAGAGCTTCTTTCCTTTCCATACTAAGTTATTGATTATTTTGTTCGTCTCTTTAAAGAATGTTGTTGGTATTTGTATTGGGATTGCATTGTATTTGTAAATTGCTTTGGGTAGAATTGTCATTTTCACAATGTTCAGTCTACCTATCCATGAGCATGGTATGTTTTTCCATTTATGTAGATCTCTTTTGCTTTCTTGCAGTAGTGTTTTGTAGTTTTCTTTGTATAGATTTTTTTACATCCCTGGTTATATTTATTCCTAAGTATTTTATTTTTTTAGGGGCTATTATAAATGGTATTTTTTTCCTGATTTCCTTTTCATTGTTCTTTTTTATGGGTATATAGGAATCCAACTGATTTTTGTATGCTTATCTTATATCCTGCTACTCTGCTGAATCTTTCTGTTAGTTTCAGTAGTTTTGTTAGGTGCTGTCCAGTTGGTTCCGACTCATGAAGACCCTGTAGGACAGAGTAGGACCACCCCATAGGGTTTCCAAGGAGCAGCTGGTGGATTTGAACTGACAACCTCTTGGTTAGCAGCTGAGCTCTTAAATACTATACCACCAGGACTCCACTGCAAGAGTTGGGTGTGCTTTATTCATCTTTGTATCCTTGGTAACTAATATGATAATTAGCATATAAAAGATGCTTAGTAAATGTTTTATGACAGAGTAATTGCTTTATGAAGTAAAGGAAGAAACAGGCTAAGTAAAACATGCTCTTCTAATTCACTGGCTCTTGTAGCTGGGATTGACTTGATTTGCACATTTCTTCCAAACTCCTAAGCAGTGCTGTTTCTGCCCATAACGCAATTCTAAAGTAATTTAACATTTCTGTTCCTCTCAAACGCATGAGGAAAGGCAATAGCCACTTAGTAGGTATTCAACAAATATCGTTGTAATCTTTTCTTGCCCCTCTTTAAATTATATAGCATTGATTTGAATATGGCAATAAATGACTCTAGGAAAATTTATGTTAACTCTTAAATGAAACTCTTCTATTTTATGAGGAAAAAGCAAAGCAAAGTGAGAAAATGTCCTTTCCTTTTTGATATTTTTAAATAGACTTCTAGGATGCCTAACTCTTTTAATTTCCAGACCACGTAATACTAACTATAATGCCACTAACCCCAGATGATGGTTTATCTGAACCCTAGGCTACACATCCAGAGAGGGGTCGACAATGTGTTTGATTATGCACTGAGACTATAGCATAGGTTTTCTCCCTGCCTGCAACATCTATTTCTGAGTAAAATGCAAACTTACCTGGTTTACCCTTCTTCACCCTGTTCTCTTCTATGTGTGGGTTTTTTTTTCTTCTTTATTTTTTCAACCCTGAAATAGCATCTCAATCAATGAACATACTGAGTGGGTATTAAGTGGGTAGGTATTAAGTTGGTAGACTCACAGTATTTTAGGCTGCAGTGAATCATAAAAATCATCATTATTTGTAACCTCATTGTTTATTATAGCAAAAATGGCATAAAACTTAAATATCTATCAATAGGTATCAGTTAAATAAATTATGGTAGAGTCTTACAATGATATAATAAATGATAAAGCATATCTACATTTATGGACTACATGCACTACATTTATAGGGTCCACAATAAACAGAATTTAAAAACCAGGTGTATATACACCGAACTGCTACTTCCAAGTTGGCTTTGTTGAATTTTCTTTTCCTATTGTTTAATATGTACCTTAATAGATTTTTGAGTGTACTCCAAAACTTCCTGACCTGTTTCTATTACTGAAATGTCAACCTAGAACATTTTAAAAACTCTAACCTCATGTCTGATATGTCTGATTCAAAGCATCCCTCTTCCTTTTCAATGGCCAGACTTATGGCTCCAGTGACCAGCAGTGGGGAGGAGATGTGTCTGATTCTCTTACTTCTCCCTCCTTCACCTTGAGATGAGAGGGGCCAGTTTTATGCCTCCAGAATAACTCCTTCTTTACTCTAGTTCTCTAGTCCCTGCAGGATTTAGATACACTAGTGGGAAGCCTTTGCAAGGGCAAGTCTGGAGACAGGATGTCCAGCTGAGATAATTTACTTCCAGCAAGAATACATTCTCTGTAATACTGGTGAAACTGAGGCACAGACGGTAGAAGTGTGGCTATGCTGCAAGTTAAAATTGGCACTCCATCCTGCCTTCCACCCTCAGGTCATTCCCTTCACATCCTTTCCTAGCAGCTGATTTAGAAGATGATTGAATGACCTTGATGTTCATGATTAAAATCTGTAAAGAAAAATTCAACTGTGATATAAATATTTCCCACATACTATCAGAGGATCATTCTCTCTAAATGCTTATTTTGATTTCCTGCAGGCTACAGTCTTCAGCTTATTCTTTTATTTGTTAAAATTAAATCTCTTTAAAGTAAAAATATTTTCCCCACTTGGAAATGCTAGTGAGGAGTTGCCAGTCAACCTAAAGAAATAATCTTATAGTTCCAGAGTCACAAAATCTTGTAAGAAGAAAGGCTCTGTGAGTTTTTGATCACCCTCAAGAATGATAAAGACTGTGTGCTGAGTTGACTCAAGGGGTCTTTGGATCAACAGTCTACCATGTAGTGCATTTGGGTAGGTGGACTATCAGAGGGTAGGGACTCATGAGAATTGGCTAGAATTGAAGAGCTCAACTCCTGCTGAATTAATCTTCCCATAGTGGTGCCATTAGTCTTCATCATATTGGACCTGTTGGTGATGAGGCTTCATGTAGACTCTTTATTTAGATAGGAGACCAAGCAAATTTTGTCTCACCTCTTGCTTTCACCTACTGACATGACTTTTTAGAAAACTCCAAAGCTAAGATGATTAAGCCACCAAAGGTCATGTCTTCTTGGCTCTCAATTCAGACTAGCAGTGATAGGCCCACAGGCTTATTTATCATAGCATAAGAAAAGCCTGGCCCACATTCCCATGGAATGTCCTAATGGTCCTCGAGGGCTTAGCAGAAAATGAAAAAGAGCATAGGTTAGGATGTTTTGCTCCATTTCCACGTGATTTTGATAGACTAATAGCATGACTTTAAAAGAAAGAGATTTCATAATTCAAAGGCTCTTCTGCATATATTATAAGGTCCTACGGCCCAGACTAATCAGAGTTTCATATATCATAGAGTTGAAAGCCTGGGCAACCCCTCCAGAGAGTGACTTGGATCATTTATAGTTCTGGAAACCTAAAATATTTGAGGGTTTTCTTTTGCCACTGAAGTATACCTCCATTTGTTCTCTCCTCTCACTACCTCCATCAGTAAATTTGGTCAGCTGCCACTTTCTTGGTGAAAATTCAACTCAGCTATCCTTTTTGCTGTTTTTTTAGGTGTAAAGTATGGAAAAATAATTTATGCACTATACAATCATAGCTGAAACAAGTCAACAAGTCTGTGTTTAAGCTTAATTCTGTGTTCATTGTGGTGTGTGTGTTTGCATGGTGAGACATTGGAGAAAAAGCAGCAATAGAGAGGACAGAATAAAAGGGGTTGGTCCTTGCCTGAGTATTTTATGCTCTAGCTCAGTGGTTCTGGACACTGGCTGTGCTTTAGCATCATCTGGGGAGCTTTTCAAACATTCCCATGGCTAGGCCACTTTCCAAGAGAGTCTGATGAAATGATCTAAAGTGGGGTCTAAGCATGGGTATTTCAGAACTTTTCCCTGGGTTATTCTTACATGTAGCCAGAATTGAGAATATCTGGTAGCTGGAACTCTCAAGCGTAAGTGTGTGCATGAGTGTGTGTATTTCTAAAATCACCATGTAAATTAATAAAGGAACCTGCGTAAACTTAACACATATATAGTAAGCTACTCAAAGTAAGAGTGAGCAGAATTAGATGGAGTTATTCTATTCACTCTTCCAGAAAATGGAAGCTTGGATAACCCTCCGCTAAATTCTGAGCTTCTTATTTTTATCATTCTCATTTTGGGTAGCTCATGGAAGCAAGATCTAGATAAATTAAAAACTGACCCATAAGTTCCAGAGTTAGTTGTTCTTGTTAGGTGCTGTCCAGTCTGTTATGACCCATACAGAACCCTATGTACAATAGAATGAAACACTGCTTGGTCTTGCACCATCTTCATAATCATTGCAATATTTGAGCCTGTTGTTGTAGCCACTGTGTCAATCCATCTCACTGAGGATCTTCCACTTTTTTGCTGACCCTCTACTTTACCAAGCATGATGTCCTTCTCCAGGGACTGGTCCCTCCTGATAACATGTCCCAAGTATGTGAGATGAAGTCTCGCCATCTTTGCTTCTATGGAGCATTCTAGCTATACTTCTTCCAAGACAGATTTGATTGTTCTTCTGGCAGTCATGGTACATTCAATATTCTTCACCAACACCATAATTCAAATGCATCACTTCTTTGGTCTTCCTTATTCATTGTCTAGCCTTCACATGCATATAAGGCGATTGAAAATACCATGGCTTGAGTCATGCAAACCTTAGTCCTCAAGATGACATCTTTGCTTTTTTAACACTTTAAAGAGGTCTTTTGCAGCAGATTTGCCCAATACATCGTTTGATTTCTTGACTGCTGCTTCCATGAGCATTGATTGTGGATCCAAGTAGAATGAAACCCTTTACAACGTCAGTATTTTCTCCATTTATCATGATGTTGCTTATTGGTCCAGTTGTGAGGATTTTTGTTTTCTTTATGTTGAGGTGTAATTCATACTGAAGGCTGTGATCTTTGATCTTCATCAGTAAGTGCTTGAAGTCCTCTTCACTTTTCGCAAGCAAGGTTTTGTTGTCTGCGTGTCATAGGTTGTTAATAAGTTTTCCTCCAATCTTGATGCTGCGTTCCTCTTCATATAGTCCACCTTCTCCAATTGTTTGCTCAGTGTACAGACTGAATAAGTATGGTAAAAGGATACAGCCCTGATGTATGCTTTTCCTGATTTTAAACCATGCAGTATCCCCTTGTTCTGGTTGAACTACTGCCTCTTGGTCTATGTACACGTTCCTCATGAGCACAATTAAGTGGTCTGGAATTCCCATTCTTCACAATGTTATTCATAATTTGTTATGATCCACACAGTCAAATGACTTTTCATAGTTTATAAAACACAGATAAACATCTTTCTGGTATTCTCTGCTTTCAGCTTCTTGCAGCCCAGACTTTTTTTGTCTTCATTAGCAGTTTGGGCCAAGAGACTTCACTTACTTTCTTAGATAAAAGAGTAAAAAGAAAAGAGTTGCTCAGTTTTATTTAAGCTGAAAAAATGGCAAGGAATTTTAACTCAAATGAAAGGAAAGATGTTAAATCCATTGCAACCAATCATGGTTTAAATTTTCAAAATAGCCAGTCTATGTGTGTGTGTGTGTGTGTGTTGGTGGAAAGAAAGCTCTCTTCTTCCCAAAGGAAAAAGCTAGAAAAGCCCACTGTTAGGGTAATCTCTAACTTTGCAAAGCAATTAGCAACAGCTTGACATAATTAATTTTGTTCTGCTTAGCAATTTGGAAGTTCTGAATTTTTTCAGGAATTGAAATTTATAACGCAAAGATTATACATGTATTGACTGATGGTTTGCCTCTGCTGCATTGATAGTTTGGTTGCGAAACAGGACAACTGTTGCATACCTCTGGATGCCTTCTGTTAACCAGACTGGCCATAGGCACAGGTTCCAACTCTTTGCTACCTTTGCATCTTGCTCCAATCTATCTTGACTAATCTACAGAACTTTATACTGCCTGTTAGCATGCAGCGGCACCTGACACAGAATTGGACTCCTCTCTCCCAGGGAAGAAATTCATATTCCTCTGCTTCTGTCTTCTGTCTCTAATCTATTATTGCAGGCTAATGCATGGTTGCTCAGCCTGAGCACTATTAATAGTTTGGGCGGATAATTCTTTGCTGTGAGGGACTGTTCTGTGCATTGTAGGATGTTTAGCAGCATCCCTGGACTCTACACTCTATATGCTAATAGCACCTCCAAAGTCATGACAACCAAAAATGCCTCCAGGCATTGCCAAATATCCCCTAAACCAAACCAAATCCATTGCTGTAGAGTCAATTCCCACTCATAGCAACCTTGTAGGATAGACTAGAACATCCCCAGAGGGTTTCCAAGGAGCAGCTGGTAGATTTGAACTGCTGACTTTTGGTTAGCAGCTGAGCTCTTAACCACCATGCCACCAAGGCTCCTAAAGACCCCTAGGGAAGCAAAATAGCACCTAGGGAAGAAAAATCACCCCTCATTGAGAATCACTGGCCTAAAGTGGTAATAGCACACATTGACTTTCTGTACTAACCATCTCAGGTAACACATATGTATTTGGGCTGGTGATTTGATTTCAAGTCCTTAACACTTGGTTAGTGGTTCCCAATATCAGTGCACACTGGAACTACAGATCTTCAAAAACCTATTAGTGTCCAGACCCACCTCCAGAGATTTGGAATATTTTGGTCTGGAACTGGGCCCAAGGTATTTATTTTTAACCCCCGGGTGATTTTAATGTGCAAGGAGGGTTGAGTGACATTTCTAGCGTATATGACCAGGGATGGAGAGTTGATGGATGTTGCTCCCATCCCATCATGAAGTCAGTCATCCATTCTGAAACCAACCTTAAGCAGCTTCATGGACCCTATGAGGCCTGCCCTGGAGCTTTCATAAAGGAAAATGTAATGCCATCTAGGGGTCAGCCTTGAGGTGTGTGTTTGTTTTCTTATTTTTAGGTAACCAGTAAATTCCATCTGGAATAATTTTGGATCAAGTGTTACTGAAGTGAATAAAGTGTTCTTCTAGGTAATTTTATTCTTAGTTGAAAAGGAAAACACTTTTCAGACTTAAAACTAAAAGCTTACAAAATCTAACCTTTAATTATTGCTTTAAATGGAAGGGAGAGACATGGCTTAAATAAATAAAAATGCAAATTACGGCTGTATAATAATTTTTACACAAATAACACACGTGTGTTATACGTTTTTTTTTTTTTTTGCCCACTATGCCTTCCCCCGCCATGTATTTCATAAATACTGTGCTAACTATTTTTTACATGTCGATGTCTGTTAAAAAAAAATTAGCATAGTGCACTTATGAAAATACCTGGAGGGGGGAGGGCATGGTTGGCAAAAAAAAAAAAAAAAACCTGTACAACATGAGTTATTTGTGTAAAATACAGTATATATGTGTATGTGTGCCTGTCAAGTATTTCATAGATTATATCTATCAGTGATCAGCAAATCTGTATATCAATCCAGAGATGATAATTTTCACTATGTTGTGTTCCTAAAAAGAGGATTAGGCTTTGGACCAAAAAAGCAAGCAAGGACAATTTCTCTCTTTATCAACTGATTTAGCACCATTTTGATATTCTGAAGTTCCTAATGTAGCATGTGTCCTGTGATTTTTTTTTTTTGTCTGCCCAGTATACTTCCCCCCCTTTTCCTGGAAATAGTATATGGTTTTTTTTGAAACACATACTCTAATCTTTGTGTTAGTCCCTGGGTGGTACAATTAACGTATGTGGCTGCTAACTGAAAGGCTGGACATTGGAGTCCACCCAGAGGTGCTCTAGAAGAAAGTTCTCGCAATCTACTTCCAAAAAATCAGCCATTGAAAACCCTATGGAGCACAGTTCTACTCTGACACACATGGGGTCACCATGAGTCAGAGTCTACTCCATGGCAACTAGTTTCTGGAATCTTTTTGTTGCTGTAGGTTATCAAACATGGCCTCATGCCCAGTCACAGACATGGAGTGTGACACAAGCTGGGCTGATCGTAATAAGGAGTTCCCCATAAAGAGATGTCTGGTGGAATTTGGGCCAATTAGAATCCTTTCCTGGAATTTTCCCCACTGGAGGTAGAAAGGTAGCTCTTACTTTCTCTTGGAACTTGAGCTAAAATACATGTAAGCCATCCTTGCTGGTACATGAAGAATACCCACAGACATGGGATGCAAGGATTAGTACTGGCAGTCATCTGTTTAGAGTTACTTGAGATGATAAAGTACCCCAAGGAATGTGATCCAATGAGGGAAAATTGCTTTACTGTAGCTTTGCGGATTCCATGTATATAGCTAGAATGTCTGAATTTTAATCATAAGAATTGCCTGTTACCCATTTTGTTGTTGTTGTTGTTGTTGTTACTGTCTACAGGAAAGAAATGTAGTTCAGACCAAAGCCTCCTGAAATAAAATGAAACGCTGAATTGTGATCAGGGTGGTAGGTGATAGCAGTCTGCCTTTTCTTGTCAATTTTGAATATAACTTTATAGTGTTTCTCTTAAGCCACTGAAGACCAGATCTTTTGAATGTCACACTAAAAAAGAACACACTTTGTATCATGCCAAATTTAAAATAACTAGAATCATAACGTTGTAGAACATTAGCCCTTGAAGGGTCTTTGAAGATCGCCTAGTGTCTTTTTTTTTTTAATAATAATATTTTATTGAGTTTTTGGTGAAGGTTTACACTACAAGTTATGCTCCTATTTGACAATCTTCACACAAATTGTTCAGTGACGTTAGTTGCATTTATCACAATGTGTCAACATTCTCTTTAATTGTGTTGTCTGTTTCCTTTCCAGCATTCTAGTTTCCCTGCCCCCATATTTTCTCATCTTTGCTTTTGAGTAATTGTTGACATTTTGGTCTCATACTGACGGTTTTTAAATAGGGCTCTGATCTTATGGGTAATATCCTTTATCTTGTGTGCCACTCTGCTATTTCTCTAAAAGGTGATCTTGGGATAGGCTTGGTTCTAGGTTTAAAGAGTATCTCAGGGCAGTAGTCTCAGGGAGTCCTCTGTTCTCTACTGTTCCACTTGTCTGACTTTTTTTTTTTTTTTTTTTAATAAGAATTTGAGTTCTGCAATTTCTCAGCATTGTAAAGGACATCTATACAAAACAAACAGCCAACATCATTCTTAATGGAGAGAGGCTGAAAACATTCCCCTTGAGAAAAGGAACCAGACAAGCACGCCCTTTATCACCACTCCTATTTAACATTGTGCTGGAAGTCCTAGCTAGAGCAATAAGGCAAGACAAAGAAATAAGGGGCATCCAAATTGGTAATGAAGAAGTTAAACTGTCCCTATTTGCAGATAATATGATACTATGCACAGAAAACCCAAAAAACTCCAAGAACAATGAACAAGAACAAGGTACTATGAGACTCAGGACTAATTGTTGCAGAGGGAGTTGTTCAGAGAATTTTGACTGATGAGGTGACATCTACACTGAGTGCTTTTGTGGAAAGATAGAATAAACTCTATCTCCTTTGGATTTAAGATCCACAGCAAGCTACTCCATCCTAGGATGAGCTATTTTTCTTAACTGACATGTTCTTTTGGTACCTATGGATTGTTGTTGTTGCATGCCATTGAGTTGAATCCGACTCATAGTGACTATAGGACAGAGTATAACCACCCCATAGGGTTTTCTAGTCTGTAATATTTACAGGAGCAAATTGCCAGGTCTTTCCTCGTGAGGAACGGCTGGTGGGTTTGAACTGCTGACCTTTTGGTTAGCTGCTGAGCGCTTAACCATTGTGCCACCAGGGCTCCTTACCTTTTGGATTACCAAAAAACAAAATCCATTGCCATCGAGTCGATTCCGACTCATAGCGACCCTATAGTACAGAGTAGAACTGCCCATACAGTTTCCAAACAACGGCTGATGGATTCTAACTGCCAACCTTTTGATTAGCAGCCAAACCACTGCGTCACGAGGGCTACCTACCTGAAATAAAAATCATCAGCCTCCTCTGACACAGGGATCCAGAATATAGTGTATTCAAATTGCTGATATGAACAGCAAAAGTTGTGCCCCAAACCAAATGAGACTAACAAGGTACAGTGGTCCAGTGACAAGGGCCAGAAGGCAGAAGGGGACAAGGAAGTTGGTGATAGGGAACCCAAGGTTGAGTAAAGATATTGTTGATGTGTTGTGAGATTGTTAACCATTGTCATAGGGCAACATTTGTAGTAACTGTTAAATGAGAAACTATTTTGTTCTGTAAGCCTTCATCTTAAGTGAGAATAACAGCACAATTGGAAGAGCGTAGTCAATGTCACTGAACTGTGCATGTAGAAATTTCTGAAATTTTGTATCTTTGGCTATGTGTATTTTCACCAAAAAAACAGGTTGAGAAGTTAGAGGGTTGACATGTTGTGGGGTTGTTAACCAATGTCATAAAACAACATGTGTACTACTATTTCATGAGAAACTATTTGTTCTGTAAGCCTTCACCTGAAGTACAATAATAAAAAAAAAAAAAGTTACTGGACTTAGGCCAAAAAAAAAAAAAAAGTTGTGCCCCATTTTAAGAAAATAAGAGTATGTAAAAAACTCTAAGCTTGATAAACAAGCCAATTTTCATATTTCTGTGGAAGGGTTTACTTTATGTAATGATTCATAGTAAGGTTCTTTTCTGATATCTTGCTCCTTCCGGGTATCAGTTCATTAACAAAAAAGTAATGGATACATCTCAATATATGAGACCAAGCACAAGCTATGGTGAATGACACACCTGGGTTTAAATCTCAATGATGCCATTCGCTAGCTGTGTGTTCTCAAATAAGTTCATCGTTTTCTTCCTGTGTCTTAGAACAACTCCGTGAAGGCAGCATCATTATTTTTGCTTAGCAGATGTGAAAATTGAGGCCTGAGATGTCAAATAACTTGGCCGAAGTCTCATGACTTAGAAAGTATAAAATCTGGATTCCACATCTTTTGTGGCTGGCTATACTATTTTTTAAGAGTAAGATCCAAATAAATACAAGAATCTTGAAACTATTAGGTATCCTTTCCATTTTGAGTTAGTCCCCTCTTTCTTCTCTCCCCACACTCAGAGCCCTCCGTCACCCCAAGTTTGAGTATATCACAACCTTCTAAGTCACCTTGGACAGTTTCAGTTAGAGTTAAAATTTGTTTTTAAAGATTAATCCTCCTCTCCTGCTTCAGGGTTCTGGATTTTAGCCTCTGGGCAGATTATTATCAAGGCTTTTATTTGGCTTTTGACATTTATCTAGCATGATACACCTTTAACTGTCAGCTTACTGTGCATCAAACCAAAGGTTATATTTGCCCTTATAAATTCCCTGAACAAGCCTTTGCTTTCTTTCTCCCTTGCAGCAAAGCAGAGAGGAAAAAGAGAAAAAGATCATGTCCACATCTGCCAGTGAGCTACATGGACTTCAACGGCAGTTTTCCCTCAGCAGAGAGTTTTCAAGTTCTAATTGGACTTTCCTATTTTCTATTTGGTCCCCCCTTTCTTATGCACCTTCATACTGTCTACTGCTAGAAGAACATGGAGCATGTTACCTTAGACATTAAATAGCATAAAAGTAACTTGACTTCTGATATAAACTAGGCTTCTTTAAAATAATTTGATGTTGCTAAATTTGCAGCTCACGCAAGAACTTAACATTTAAAAGTAAACATTACAGAGTGTGCCCAGTGGGTTCTCCGGGAACCATTTCCCTGAGATAGAGTCAGGAGTACAAAAAGCTTTCTGTGAAGGATAAGGGCTGGAAGCAGGGGATTTGTCGGATCATTATGCACATGTGACAAACTCACAAGGCAGCCAAACAGGGAGCTGGAGAAAAGATGTACTGGCAGAGGAATCCCGAGATGGGTGGAAAGGGCTCCACCCTTGTGCCACCACCTCAATGAGCCCTTGACTGGGGCCACCTTGAAAAGAGTGTGGTTTAGCTATCACCACTTTGCTCAGTCACTGGCTTAGGGCTTCTTAAAGGTTAAGATGGACTCTAGAGTCTGGCAGCTAGAGTTTTTCAGTTAATGACATTCCTCACAGTGGGACAGCAGGTCCTTTCTCAAAGGCAGATCTGAGTCGTGCAACTGTGTCTGCCACGCATACTTCTAAAAAGATCCAGAATGATTTCTTGTGTGTGCCTGTGTGTGTGTGTGTTTACTTATACAAATGGTGACCATACTACCTCGTCTTCAAAGCAAGACCCTTTGAGAGTAAAAGGGGTAGCTATTATTAATCACATAAGTGGTGAAAATGGTTAAGTGCTCAACTAACAGAAATGTTGGCAGTTCGAACCTACTCAGAGGAGCCTCGGAAGACAGGCCTGGAGATCTGATTTCAAAAGGTCACAGACTTCAAAACCCTATGGAGCAGTTCTACTCTGCACACATGAGGTCGTCATGGGTTAGAACTGACTCAACAACTAACAACATTCAATAATTACACCAGGACTACATGTATATACAATCACTCCATTTATACATCTGTCTACCTTCATTACATAGACCCTTGTGGCAGAGCAGTTAAAGCACTTCATTACTCACAAACTTCAGTCTAAAGTCCTAGGGGACACATCTATGAATCCTGCATTAATTTCCTCCATATTTACTAAACATTTACTATTTATGGGAAAGCCAAACATGGGTATGTTGTGGGGATTGCATTAAAGTCGCATGCGTGAAAAAGTAAAGGTGTCCTTATACCTCTTCTTTTCCTACTTCCATGACACAACCTTGATTTTGAGTCCTACACCAGTGATTCTTAACCCAGATCTGTACACCCTGGGTTTCATGAAGCATATCCTTAAGGGCTCATACAATGTATATAAATTTATTCCTTAATTTTTTTTTTGTTTTCATTTTGATACAAGTATATATATATAAGCATATTCTTAAATATGTGATTTCATTGCTTCCATTTGCATTTAGCTTTACCATCAATTTGGCACCAGGTAGAAATGCTTTAATAATCACAGACTAAAGAGAACAGAAGCAAATTTAATATGTAAATTATGCTCTTGTGCCAAGTGAAGGCCAAATTATTTCATAGTGTGCTGAACGAATAGTGGTTTCACAGATGTATGTGAGTACATCGTAGCCTTGACAATTTGAAATCAGAAGAATCTGGATTTTTTCAATTAGCACTATTTACCCTGATGTTTTGAGAAATAATTTGTTTCAGTTTCCTAAACAACATATTTCAAAGCTCATTAATTTTAGTGTCCATAAATTTATAATTTTATATGCATTTAACTCATCAACTTGGTTTAGCTTTACTGTTAAGCACTCGGACTACTAAATGAAAGGCTAGTGGTTCAAAGTAACCCAGAGGTGCCTTGGAAGACAAGGCCCAGCAATCTGCTTCTGAAAGGTCACAGCCTTGGAAACCCTATGGAGTTCTGCTCTGCACAGATGAGGTCACCATGAATTGGAATCAACTCGATGGTAACTTTTTTTTTTTAAGTGTCATTTAACATATTCCCTTGTCCTCTGTATTTTCTGTAACTTGGTAGTTATTAGAGGCTTGTCTGATTGACCATTGACTTTTTGGCTAGAATTCTTCATATATAGGGTTGTGAACTTCCATCAGGAGTTACACAATATCTAGTTATCTCTCTTTTTGAGATACCAGCCACTATTGACGCTCATTGCCTATGTCTACTTTTTCATTTGGGAGTTGTAAAGTGGTGATATTCTAATTCTGTCATTCCTTCTTCATCTATTGGCTGTAATGCTTCTAGAATGCCCATTAACTCTTTACCTTTCCACTGTACCATAATTGGTAGTGAAATGTATTTGAAGTTCAAGTTCCAGTTCTATCACTGCATCACCTATGGGATCTTACTACCTGTTTAACAGCCCTGAAGTTCAATTTTAATTATTTGAAAACTCTTTAAAGTGAAAGTTTTATTATCATTAAATGATGCAACTACTACATATTTTGTTTAGTTTTGTGGTCAGTCGCAAGCAACAGAAAACCCTACTACTGTGGCCTAAAACACAGGGCTTTCTTTTTCTCATACAGAGATAGGCGGTCCAGGCTTGTAAGACGGTTAAACAAGTCCCCTGAGCCAGGTCCCCTTGGGTTCTTGCACTGCAATCTGCTTGTTGGCTTTTGTCCTCATGATGTCGAGATGAGTGCCTCACCTTCACGAACTGATTCATTGATTTTTACCAAAAGTGGGAAGAGAAAAGGTCACAGGGAAAGTGATGAAGGCACACGCCAGCTGAGTTGGTCCCTCTAATTTTTTTTTTTTTTTTTCCTGGGGAGACTCACCCAGCAACGTCTACTTATATCTCATTAACTACACCAGGACATTTGGCCACTTTTGGTCTTAAAGGGAGTTTGAGGAGAAGGGTATTTTAACTGGGTTCATGTCCACCCTGAGCAAAATAAAAAACCCATTCCCGTCAAGTTGATTCTGACTCATAACGACCCTACAGGACAGAGTAGAACCATCCCACAGGATTTCCAAGGAGCGGCTGGTGGATTCGAACTGCTGATCTTTTGGTTAGCAGCCGAGCTCTTAGCCACTGTGCCACCAGAGCGCTGAGCAAAATAAGCGTTGTATTAATAAAGAAGGGGAGAATGGTATTGAGTAGTCAACTAACAGTGTCCACCATATTATACAAAACACATAGTACTATGCCTGTATAGGTCATGCCAGTTTTACCCATATCTTCCCCATTATGGAAAGTATAATTCCACCACCCCATCTTTGAATTTTATCTGATATTGTTAAACTTACTGGAATAATCCTTCTTTCCCTCTCTTTTATTCTAGACCATTCATTCAGAGACTTTTTAAAGCTGGAAAGAATCATGTGGCCCACCTTTCTCATTTCACAAAGAATTGTGACCCAGATCCAGTACTCATTGCCTACATCATATCTTGTTCCTCATCATTCTACTAGATCATATCTAGATCCTTCTAGATCTAAACCATCACTTGCTGGCCACTTCATCCCCAAATTACAATTTCTTCTTCTTAATTTAAAAGAGGTCACATTTCATCTGCTATAGACTTAAAATATTATTTAAATTTTTTAAACTTTTTACAGTTTTAGTTATGCACATATAGGAAGAGAAGTAAGAAAATGTTAGCTATATATTTATACTTTTGTCACAGTGTTTATATTTTCAAAATATTGATACGTTAATTGGAGCAAAGAGAAAATAAACAGACATGTTCAAACACAAACAGCAAATTTTGCAAAGTGTGAAAGAAGAAAATTTAGAAATCCCAGGAGAGAAAACAAATTTTCATTCCCTTGAGCATATCTTCTGGAATCCAAAACTGAATTCTTACACATGTATACAAATATATGCAGATTAACTGTAACATCCGAGGTCAACATTTTTTAGTCTCCATTAATATTAAAGTCATTCAGCTATGTTGCAGGGATGATTTGTTTTTCATTCTTACAAAACGTTAACTCAATGCTCAATGTAAAAAAATAATACTTTGTAGAACTCATTTTCAGTTTATAAATCTCTCCCCTCATGCCGTTCACCTTTTGATCTTTACAATCCATATATAAATTTTGTCTTTATTTACAATTTTAGAAACTGAGATTGGAAGAATTAAAAGACTTAGACTTGCCCAAAGTAATATGCTGAAAAGTGAAAGAGATGAGACTTTTGATTTCAAATCTAGTTCTCTTTCTCCCATCTCTCAAATTCTTTTTTTTTTCAAAAAACATTAGCTATTATATTGAGTATCACAACATACTATGAGTACCATTATTATTACAACATGTCTCATTTTTCTGTAATCGCCCAGAAGATCACTCTGTCCAGCATGTGATACACCCCACACATTTGCCCCGTATTTATTTTAAAATGAATATCACATACTTGCATGTATAAATTTCAAATATGCATGAGTCACATGACATTATAGTCAAGCTCAGTAAATGTTTGATAAATGAATAAATGAACAAATGAATGAATTCTTTATCTTTGCCAAGAATCAGGGGCGATATTTACTTGCTGTTGCCCTTGAGAACAAAAATAACCCCCTCAGCTTAGCATTCACATTTTCACTCAGCTGGGCTTCCCTCAATAGACCTGCCATTCCAACCAAACCAGTGTAATAAGCTTATACTTTGAACTGTGTGTAGTAGTAGGCAGAGTTTGGGCTTCGGAATTTTTGACATGAGTTTGATTCATGACTACCCCACTTACTACCTGTGTGATCTAAGACAGGTCCCTTAATCTATCTCAGTTCTGGTTTTCTCCTCTGTAAAATAAAAATAATAATTAGTCTTGAACATTGTGAGGCTTTAGTGAGGCCATATCTATAACAATTGATAGCACAGAAACACAGCAGCTAATCAATTACGATGAGTTCCTTTGTTCTCTTGCTTGATACAGGCTTTTGAAAACCAATTCATTACTATGTATCAATTCTCAAACTTCTCCTATCTAGCAATTCCACATCTGGGAATTTTCCTCAGGATATGACCCAAATTAAGACAAATATTTTTGTATAACTATATATTATTTTGAATCAACTCGATGGCAATGGGTTTGCTTTTTGCATGTATTATATATGCCTGAACTTTCAATGTTGCCCCTCAGAATCTGGTACATTCCCCCTCACATGGTAGGTGTTCATTCAGGGTAACTCACTAAACTACTTTGTGTGTGCCTCATCATCAGGCTAGCTTTTATTTATTTATTTCTATTTTTTTTTTTTTTATTGTTGTAGTTTAAATGAAGTTCACATTTCAAGTTAGTCTCCCGTACAAAAATTTATACATTGTTATGTGACCCTAATTGCTCACCCGATACTGTGACAGCACACTCCTCCTTTCCACCCCCGATTCCCCATGTCCATTCAACCAGCTCCTAACCCTCTCTGCCTTCCCATCTCACCTCCAGACAGAAGCTGCCTGTTTAGTCTCTTGTATCTACTTGAGCTAAGAGACACACTCCTCACGAGTGTCACTTTATGTCCCACAGTCCAGTCCAATCTCTGTCTCAAGAGTTGACCTCAGAAATTGTTTTACTTCTGGGCTGATAGAGAATCCAGGGGCCATGCTTTCCAGGGTTCCTCCAGTCTCAGTCAGACCATTAAGTCTGGTCTTCTTACTAGAATTTGAGTTCTGCATCCCACCTTTCTCCTGTTCCATCAGGGACTCTCTGTTGTGTTCCCTGTCAGGGCGGTCATTGGTGGTAGCCAGGCACCATCTAGTTTTCCTGGTCTCAGGCTGATGAAGTCTCTGGTTTATTTGGCCCTTTCTATCTCTTGGCCTAATAGTTTCCTTGTGCCTTTGGCGTTCTTCATTCTCCTTTACTTCAGGTGGTTGGGACCAATTGATGCATCTCAGATGGCCACCTGCAAGCTTTTAAGACCCCAGACGCCACTCACCAAAGTAGTATGCAGAACATTTTCTTAATAAGCTTTGTTATGTCAGTTGACATAGATGTCCCCTGAAAGCATGGTCCCCAGACCCCTACCCCTGCTACTCTGTCTCTCAAAGTGTCTGATTGTATTCAGGAAATTTCTAAGCTTTGGTTTAGTCCAGTTGTGCTGACTTCCCCGGTAGTGTGTGCTGTCCTTCCCTTCATCTAAGATAATTCTTATCTACTATCTAGCTAGTGAATAACCCTCACCCTCCCTCCCCACCCTTGAAACCATCAAAGAATGTTTTCTTCTGTGTTTAAACCTTTTCTTGAGTTCTTATAATAGTGGTCTTATACAATATTTGTCCCTCTGTGATTGACTAAATTCACTCAGCATAATGAGTTCCAGCTTCCTCCATGTTATAAGATGTTTCACGGCTTCATCGTTGTTATTTATCACTGTGTAGTATTCCATTGTGTGGATATATCATAATTTGTTTATCCATTCATCCGTTGACGGGCATCTAGGTTGTTTCCATCTTTTTGCTATTGTGAACAGTGCTGCAATGAACATGGGTGTGCATATGTCTATTGGAGTGACGACTCTTATTTCTCTAGGATATATTCCAAGGAGTGGGATAGCTGGATCTTATGGTACTGCTATTCCTAGCTTTTTAAGGAAGCGCCAAATCAGTTTCCAAAGTTGTACCATTTTACATTCCCACCAACAGTGTATAAGTGTTCTGGTCTCTCCACAACCTCTACAGCATTTGTTATTTTGTGTTTTTTGGATTAATGCTAGCCTTGCTGGGGTAAGATGATATCTCATTGCAGTTTTGATCTGCATTTCTCTAATGGCTGATGATCATGAGCATTTCTTCATGTGTGTTAGCTGCCTGAATATCTTCTTTGGCGAAGTGCCTGTTCATATCCTTTGCCCATTTTTTAATTGGGTTATTTGTCTTTTTGTTGTTGAGGTTTTGCAGTACCTTGTAGATTTTAGAGATTAGACGCTGGTTGGATTTATCATAGCCAAAAATTTTTTCCCAGTCTTCAGGTTTTCTTTTTACTCTTTTGGTGAAGTCTTTTGATAAGCATAGTGTTTGATTTTTAGGAGCTCCCACTTATCTAGTCTCTCTTCTGGTGCTTGAGCACTGTTATTTATGGTTCATATTGTGTTTATGCCATGTATTAGGGCTCCTAGCATTATGCCTATTTTTTCTTTCAGGATCTTTATCGTTTTCGATTTTTAAGTCTTTGATCCATTTTGAGTTAGTTTTTGTGCATGGTGTGAGGTATGGGTCTTATTTCAGTTTCTTGCAGATGGATATCCAGTTATGCCAGTACCGTTTGTTAAAGACACTGTCTTTTCCCCAGTTAATGGGCTTTGGGCCTTTGTCAAATATCAGCTGCTTATAGGTGGATGAATTTATGTCTCGATTCTCAATTCCGTTCCATTGGTCTATGTATCTGTTGTTGTACCAGTACCAGGCTGTTCTGACTACCATGGCAGTGTAATAGGTTCTAAACTCAGATAGTTGAGGCCTCCCACTTTGTTCTTCTTCTTGAGTAATGCTTTATTTATTTGGGGCCTCTTCCCTTTCCATATGAAGTTGGTGATTTGTTTCTCCATCTCATTAAAAAATGCTATTGGAATTTGGATCAGGATTGCATTGTATCTGTAGATTGCTTTGGGTAGAATTCACATTTTCACTATGTTGAGTCTACCTATCCATGAGCAAGCTATGTTTTTCCACTTTGCAGGTCTCTTTTGGTTTCTTACAGTAGTGTCTTGTAATTTTCTTTGCGTAGATCTTTTACATCTCTGGTTAGATTCACTCCTAAGTATTTTATCTTCTTGGGGGCTATTGTAAATGGTATTGATTTGGTAATTTCCTCTTCGAGGTTCTCTTTGTTGGTGTAAAGGAATCCAACTGATTTTTGTATGTTTATCTTGTATCCTGAAACCTTGCTGAAATCTTCTGTTAGTTCCAGTAGTTTTCTTGTGGATTCTTTGGGGTTTTCTGTGTATAAGATCATATCATCTGCAAACAGAGATACTTCGACTTCTTCCCTACCAATTTGGATGCCCTTTATTTCTTTTTCTAGCCTAATTGCTCTGACAGGACCTCCAGCACAATGTTGAATAAGCCATCTCTCAACTTCTTTATCCACTGATAAAAAATATGTGTTTGGTGTTAAAAATACTAAGAAGAATTTACATTCTATTTGAAGGAAGTATTTTGTTTGTTTGTTTGTTTTTCTTTACTATTTAGTTATGCTTTACCTTTTCCACGTCAGGAATATTGAGGAAAAAAAAAAAAAAACATCTTCAAGTTCAGTGGTATCGGTAAAGGCTCAAGGCAATAAAGTTGCAACTAGACTGAGGCTTCTAATCTGTACTCTGTAGCTAGCAGAATAGGAAAAATTCATCACATCATTTATCTTCAATTAACTGCCTCAATTTTCTCAAGGAGCAGGCCAACGAAATACAACCATATGCTTGCGATTGATATAATGAATTCAGAACTGATCACTTTCTCTTTATAACTCTCCTCCTGGTTCGCCCACTTCCCTAAGAAAAAGATCTTTGAGTCATATTGACCTCATTCTGACACCTTAGTCTGCAGAACTCGTAGTTGTCAGAATAAACCAAGGTCTTTCATTCTGTAACCTTCTTCTTTAAGTCATTTACTAAGTATTCCTTCAGCCATAAATATGGGCCCTGAACTATTGTAGATGCTGGGAATACATGCAAAAAGTGAATTAGGCAAAACCCTCACCCTAATGGTGCTTACATTTTTGTAAAGGAGGTAAGTGAAATATACAAAATCTATTAATGTTACTGTGGCTATAATAGTAGAACAACACAAAGCAAAAGGAGGAAAAAGTCTCTTCTGTCTGGTAACTCTTTGGATACTGAATATACTATGTCAAGAGTGGTTGGAAAAGCACTATGAGGTTAGACTAGAAGAGGAAGGAAGTACAGCTATGAGGTTCCAATGGACAGGAAGAAAAGAGAGATGTCAAATAAAAAAAATCCAGCCTTAGATAAGGAAAGACTTTGTTCAGAGAGACTATTGCAATAGGGAGAATGCTCCAATCTCAAATCTACAAGGATCTCTGTATCAAACAGAAAAGGCTTTTCTGTTATAGGGTAGGTAGGGTAGGTAGGGTAGGTATGTCTTAGCAGAAACTTTTAAGGAGAAATTGGGCAAGCAAGGGGAAATGACCAGTGGGATCTGACAGGAAAATTCTCTCTCTGTGGTCAGCTGATTCTCAGGATAAGCTGGTAAGGAGGCGTGTTTCGCTTTTTAATGCTTGCTCAGGCTTGAGGCAAAGCAGCGTTCAGGGACCTGTAGGGAGGAGAGAAACCTGGCTAAAATCTGGTCAAAACAAAGCAGAGGGTAATTAATGTGCACTTGTAAACACTTGGTCAGTGGACTGGAAGAAAGGTTTCAACAAGGTCTATGACCAGTTGAAACAGGAAGAAAAGAAGGAAAATCCTAGGAGACAGGAGTTTTTAAGTCAGACGTTGCTGTATTACATTTGTAGCTGCTCCCAAGTACATAGCACTTTTCCAGGGGTAATTAAGTCCAGGAGGAGGCCATGGAAATGATCACTGACCTAGATAAAAATGGAGGCTCTCCAAGGGTTAAAGATCTTTGAGGCTGGGTTGTGCAAGGTTTATGAGTGTTTTAAGGTTACCATAGGTGCTGGCAGGGATTGGGGTGGAGCAGAAGACTGGATGTAAACTAAAGTTCTCAATGTCACAAACTAGAGGGCTTTCAAATGACCAGGGGTGTGTCAAGTAATCAATGGTAGCTGGGTGGCACAAATTATAGATGAGGAAAAATTATTGCATGGCTGTAGAAAAATAATGGTAAACAGCTAAAAAAAAAATCCAAGATCATTTCCAAGTCTCAAGGCATGTATGATGGGAGAACATGAAGTGTCTCCTTTGCAAAATGAAGGGGAAGTAGGGTCTTTGGGAAACACAGCCAGGTAAGTTAAGACAAGGTAATTGAAAACAGTGAGGGAATTTGCTTACAATTGAATGGGGGTCCTAGGAGTGCAAAGGAAGGAGGCCAGCAGCAGCAGCAGGAAGAATCAGTGGAAAAAAAACACAGAATAGTAGCAGAATTAAATCTGGCTTCATGGTCTTGCACTATCACCAGTGGAATATGATGAAAGGATCATGGCACAAGGTTCCCAATGTTCCAAGATGGAACAGGGTGAGGTTCCAGGTGTTGTTGAAGGTCAGGCCAGATGAGCGCTTGCACACATAGTGGGTAAGTTACAAGGGAGGGACCCTGAGCTTAGAGAATCCAGAATCTTTTATGATGGGCAGTAACATGTCCACCCTTTGCTCAAGAGGAAGATACTATCTCTATGTTCAAAGGCTCTTTGCTATACAAATGCCCTTGAAGAGACAGTCCAGAACAAAGGCAGTCAGTGCATAGGTTCACAAGACATGCAGAAACATGAAACACAGTGGAGAATTGTTTCCCAATACTGCTTTGTGATAATTCCTCCAGCTTCAAGGATGCTTGAGGATTTGACCTTAGATTAAATCCCTCCTGCGACACTAACTCAAGGGAACTATACTCAAGATATGTGAGCATCCATTTTAGGTAAATATGTATCAAACCATGCACAAGTACCTCATTGTTGAGACTGCTTATCAAGTAATGAATAAGTAATAATGATGAGATGCAGCTCCACCAGAGATGAGCACTAGCCATGCAGCCCTGAAGGAGCTACCAGTTAATAAGACAGAGAAGCCAAAGGGACCCAAGAACTGATAGATTTCCTGGGCTGAGATGGGTTGATTTCACCCAGGTTTGTCTTTTGTAACCATGTGTTACCCAAATGTGCAGTGGCTAGGAAACTTTGAAGCCATGCCCAAGAGTCATAAAGACATCCTTATGGTGTTGTTATTGTGTTATGTGGCTGCATTTTCCCATATAATGTCTTAAAGCTAAGTAAACAGGGTACTGTGTGCAGCCTATTGTGTCTTGAGTTTGGATGTCAACCCAAACCCAAGACACTGCTCAGCAAAGTGGGCATAGCCCCTTACTAAGGGGATTAATCCTAATGACCAGCATTCTGGGAGCTGAGAAAAGGAGAAGGTTCAGGAGTCTCCTCATAGCATACATGCACTATTTTCAGTATATTAACCCTGTTAAAAGGAGCCCTGGTGGTGCAGAGGTTAAGCACTTGTCTGCTAACCGAAAGGTTGGCAGTTTGAATCCACCAGCTACTCTAAGGGAGAAAGATGTGGCAGTCTGCTTCCATAAAGATTCACAGCCTTGGAAAAATTATGGGGCAGTTCTACTCTGTCCTATAGGGTCACTATTAGGCAGAATTGACTTGAAAGCAATGTTTTTTGTTTTTGTTTTTGTTTTTAACCCTGTAGAATATTCAGTAGTCCTCTGGTTCTCTATCTAGGGAATAAATATCCGATCTTCTGCTATGTTGGAGAAAGCAATTTGCCCATCTGCAGAGGATCAGAGACACAATTTCAGAGTCAAACTACTTCTTCTAAGTTGTTGTTGTTGTTAGGTGCCATCGAGTCTGTTCTGATTCAAAGCAAACCTATCTGCAACAGAATGAAACACTACTCAGTCCAGTGCCATCCTCAAAATCATTGCTATGTTTGAGCCCATTGTTGCAGCCACTGTGTCAATCCATCTCATCAAGGGTCTTCCTCTTTTTCACTGACCCTCAACGTTACCAAGCATGATGCCCTTCTCCAGGGACTGGTCCCTCCTGATAACATGTCCAAAGTATGTGAGATGACGTCTCACCATCCTTGATTCCAAGGAGCACTCTGGCTGCACTTCTTCCAAGATAGACTTGTCCCTTCTTCTGGCAGTCCATGGTATATTCAATATTCTTCGCCAACACCATAAGTCAAATGCATCAATTCTTCTTCAGTTTTCCTTACTCATTGTCCAACTTTCACATGCATATGAGGCAATTGAAAATATCATGGATTGGGTCAGGAGCACCTTAGTCCTCAAAGTGACATCTTTGCTTTTCAACAGTTCAAGGAGGTCTTTTGCAGCAGATTTGCCCAATGCAACACGTCGTTTGATTTTTTTGACCACTGCTTCCGTAGACGTTGATTGTGGATCCAAGTAAAATGAAATCCTTGACAACTTCAGTCTTTTCTCTGTTTATCATGATGTTGCTTACTGGTCCAGTTGTGAGGATGTTGCTTTCTTTATATTGAGGTGCAACCCATACTGAAGGCTGTAGTCTTTCATCTTCGTCAGTAAGTGCTTCAAGCCCTCTTCACTTTCAGCAAGTAAGGTTGTGTTATCTGCATATCACAGGTTGTTAATGAGTCTTCTTCCAATTCTGATGCCATGCTCTTCTTCATATAGTCCAGCTTCTCAGGTTATTTGCTCAGCATACAGATTGAATAAGTACAGTGAAAGGATACAACCCTGACACACACCTTTCCTGACTTTAAACCATGCAGCATCCCCTTGTTCTGTTTGAATGACTGCCTCTTGGTCTATGTAGAGGTTTCTCATGAGCACAATTAAGTGTTATGGAATTCCATTCTTCACAACATTATCCATAATTTGTTATGATCCACTCAGTCAAATGCCTTTACATAGTCGATAAAACACAGGTAAACATCTTTCTGATATTCTTTGTTTTCAGCCAAGGTCCATCTGACATAAGCAATGATATCCCTCTTTCCATGTCCTCTTCAGAATCCAGCTTGAATTTCTGGCAGTTCCCTGTTGATGTACTGCTGCAACCATTATTGAATTATCTTCAGCAAAATTTTACTTGTGTGTGATGTTAATGATATTGTTTGATAATTTCTGCATTCTGTTGGATCACCTTTCTTTGGAATGGGCACAAATATGGATCTCTTCCAGTTGGTTGGCCAGGTAGCTGTCTTCCAAATTTCTTGGCATAGATATGTGAACACTTCCAGCACTGCATCAGTTTGTTGAAACTTCTCAATTGGTATTCCATAAATTCCTGAAGCCTTGTTTTTCACCAATGCCTTCAGTGTAGCTTGGGCTTCTTCCTTCAATACCATTGATTCTTGATCATATACTACATCCTGAAATGGCTGAACGTTGACCAGTTCTTTTTGGTACAGTGACTCTGTGTATTCCCTCCATCTTCGTTTGATGTTTCCTGCTTCGTTCGGTATTTTGCCCATAGAATCCTTCGCTATTGCAACTCGAGGCTTGAATTTTTTCTTCAGTTCTTTCAGCTTGAGAAATTCTGAGCATGTTCTTCCCTTTTGGTTTTCTAACTCCAGGTCTTTGCACACTTCATTATAATACTTTTCTTTGTATTCTCAAGCTGCCCTTTGAAATCTGTTCAGCTCTTCTTCTACAGACTTACCACCAATTCTTCTGTTTTCATTCCCATCTTCCATTACCACTGTTAGAGGTACCTATGCCACTTGAGCCTTTCTGGGTTCAGCCTCTAGGGTTTCTTCCCTGTTAGCTTAGGTTTCTGCTCCTGTGTGCCTGTCCTGCTTGTTACAATTTTTCATTGACTTTCCAGTTTTTACAGTTTGTTGCTATTGTTCACTATAATTTTCTTGGTCTTTTTGGGTTTCTGCCTATTTAGAAAATCCACTTACTGTCGCTTTAGTAGGGTTTGAAAGAGAAAGCAAAGGTAAGCATGTATGTTCCACTTACCATCTTTAACAATAAGCCCTCAGAGTAACTTTTCATCTCTCAATCATTTAACCCTCAGTTTACCAAAGTAAACTTCATCATGGAAAATTCACTTGGGCAAGGCCTCTAGAATACTTTTGTCTATTTTTCCCCAAGTTGACAAATCCAATACAATAGATACTTATTGAATCCTTATCCAGACTAGAGATGGAATGATGTACTTATTCTTCAGTTGTAGCAATGCTTTACTTTTGTTGACCATTTTCATGAAACTGCCTGTGAGATATCTATATCCATCTCTCTCTGTCTACACACACACACACACACACACACACACACACACACACACACACACACACACACACATATATATGTATATGGAGCCCTAGTGGCACGGTGGTTAAGAGTTCTGCTGTTAACCAAAAGGAAGTTGGCAGTTCAAATCCACCCACTGCTCCTTGGAAACCCTATAGGGCAGTTCTACTCTGTCCTATAGGATCACTACGAGTTGAAGTCGACTCTACGGCAACAGGTTTGGTTTTGGTTATACACATATATATACAACCAAATATAAGTCAGGTTTATTGAGGAAAAATTTACATACTATAAAATTCCCATTCAAGGTACAGAGTAGAATGAGTTTTCACAATTATATTCCTTTGTGTAACCACTACCAAAATCAAGATGTAGAACATGTCATAACCCAAAAACAAAATTGTCTCATGCTCCTTTGTCTCCTAACCTCACCCTCATATCGAGGCAATCACTGGCCTGTTCTATGAATTTGTATTTTCCAGACTGTCATATAAATGGAATCTTACAATATGTTCCTTTTGTATTTGGCTTTTTTCACTCAGCATACTGCTTTTGAGATTTATCCATGATGCTGAATGCATAAGTATTTGACTACTTTTTATTGCTGATTAGTAATCCATGTGTGCAACACAATTTATCCATTCACAAATGATAGGCATTGGATTGCTTCTGGTTTGGGGCAATTACAGGTAGAACTGCCACAGATATTCATGTACAGATTTTCTGTGCACATGAGTTTTCATTTCTCTTTAGTAAATACCTTAGAGTAGGGTTACTGGATCATTTGGTAAGTGCATGATTCAATTTGTAAGGAGCTACTAAACTAAAGTGACATTGTGCATTTCCACCAGCAATGTATGAGAGTTAGAGTTGTTCCACATGAGTTTTGTTTATTTTCCTTGTTGTACTGAGCAGGCTAGAACTTACAGTAAAATGTTGACTAAAAGTGGTGAGAGCAGAAATGCTTGCCTTGGGAAAGGAAAGCATTTGTCTTTTACTATATAGTATGATGTTACTGTAGGTGAATTTTAGGATGCCCTTTAACAGAGTGAGGAATTTCCCTTCTAATCACATGCACCTCAGAGTTTTTATCGTAAGTTGGTGTTGAATTCTGTCAAATTTTTATGCATCTATTGAAATGGACACATTTTATTTTTCTATTTTAGTTTGTTTCTGTAAGTGAAATTCATCAACTGATTTTCAAAGGTTGAACCAACTTTGCATTCCTTGTATAAATGCCATGTAGTCAAGATGAATTATCTTTTTAATATATTAATGGATTTTATTTGCTAATATTTTGTTAAGGATTTTTACAACAGGCTCATAAGGGATAATGGTCTATGGACTTCTTTTCTTGTTAATGACTTTAACTGATTTTGGTACTATGTTAATGTTGGCCTCATATAAAGGATCAGGAAATGATTCCTTCTCTTTTCTGGAAGAGTTCATGCAGAGTTGGTATTATTTCTCTAAAAAAATATATGATAAAATTTGTCAGTGAAGCTATCTAGGCCTGGATTTTTCTTTGTGGGAAGGGCTTTAACTAAGTTTAAATTTCTATAATAGGTATAGTGTGATACATTTTCTAGTTTTTAAGTGAGCTTTGGTAATTTGTATCTTTCAAGTAATTGGACCATTTCATCTATGTTATAATTTTTATTGGCATGCATTTATTCATAATATCCCCTTAATATACACTTATTGCCTTTAGGATCTGTAATGATGTCTCCTATTTCATTCTAGATATTGATAATTTGTGTCTTCTTTTTTTGATTGATCTAGCTAGACATTAATCAATTTATCAATGCTTTCAAAGAATCAGCTTTTAATTTCATTGATTTTTACTTTTTTAATTCTGCTTAAAATTTCATTGATTTCTGATTATATCTTTATTATTTCCTTCTTTCTGCTTGCTTTGACTCTGATTTGCTCTACTTTTTCTAGTTTTTTAAGGTGGTTCCTTAGATTATTGGTTTTAGGCTTTTCTAGACTTCTAAGCGAGCATAAAAATTTTCCTCTAGGCATTGCTTTAGGAGTATCCCACAGATTTTCACATGTTGTGTTTTCATGTTTATTTAATTCAAACACTATTTCTAATTTGACCCATGGGTTAGGTAGAAGTCTGATATTTAATTTCCAAGTATTTGGAAGTTTTCCCAAATATCTTTCAGTTACAAATTTCTAATTTCCTTGTTGTCAGAAAACATATATTGTATGATTTTAATTTTTTTAAAAAAATGTTGAGTTTTGTATTATGGTCTGGAATGTGGTCTAGCTTGGTGAATGTTCTCTGTACATTTGAAAGGAATATATCATCTTCTATTATTGTACGGAGTGTCAAATAAATGTAAATAAAGACAAGTTGTTTGATAGTGTTGTTCAGATATTCTGTATCCTCACTGATTTTCTATTTATTTCATCAGCTACTGAGACAGTAGTGTTGAAAACAAATAGGTTTTCAACATTATTTGTGGATTTGTCTATTTCTCCTTTCAATTATTTTTCCCTTATGTATTTGGATGTATTCCGAGGCATTTTTATTGAGTGCATATGCATTTAGGACTGTTATGTCTTCTTATGTACTGATATCTTTATCATTGTATATTGTCTCACCTATCCCTAAAAATGGTGTCCCTGGAGAGCACAAATGGTTAGGTAATTGAATATTAGCTGAAAGGTTGGCAGTTCGATAACACCTAGAGGTGCTTTGGAAGACAAGCCTAGCGATCTGCTTCTGAAAGGTCACAGCTTTGAAAACCCTATGGAGTAGTCCTACTCTGCACATATGGGGTTGCCATGAGTTGAAATCAACACAACAGCAACTAACAACAACAGCAGCTGTGTTCCTAATTATAGTCCCTCTTCTGAAGCCTACTTTGTCTGATATTAATAAGAGATACTTCCACTTTCTTTGTTTAGTGTTTGCCAAGTCTATCTTATTTCTGTCCTTTACTTTTAATCTATGTGTTTACATTTAAAGCGTTATATTTGTTACCAGTGTAGTGGTCAGTCTTGCATTATCTAACCTAACAGTCTTTGTCACATGTTGTGTCACATGACCTGTTCACCTAAATTTCTATCATTCATGTTAAAATAAAATGCACATACTTATCAAAATCTAGCAGCACAGCTGTGAAGGACTTCCAGTACACTGACATGCCAGGAGATTCACCCACCACTCTAGTCTAACTCCCATATTTTACAGATATACAAAGAGAAGGCAGAGTCAAGACTAAAGGTCAGCCCTCATGATTCTATTGATTTGCTAAGCCAGTGTTCTACAGGGAAAACATAGATGGTGACTTTGTTTTTGATTCTGCTAAAAATCCAGTGGTTTGCTTCTAAAACTGCTATTATCTTTAAACAAAAAATTTCATTTTTGTTATATCTACTATTGGGTTGCAAATTCAGTGAAAGCAGGACAAATATTTCATCTTTTCTTTCCTTACATGTCCCCAAGAGTCTAGAATGTTGTCATATCAGGGTTGATATGTGACCCTATAAAACAGAGTATTACTGACCCAGAGGGCTTCCAAGGTTGTAAATCTTTACTGAAGCAGACTGCCACCTCTTTCTCCCATGTAGCAGCTAGTGGGTTTGAATCGCCAACATTTTGGTTGATAGCTGAGCACTTTAACCACTGAACCACCAAGGATCCTGGATGATCTATAAATATATTAAATTATATTAATTTTTCATTTAAATTGGCATATCCTATTGATGGCCATTTGTATATTATTATACATTTTATGATATATGATATCTATTTCTATGTATATTGACACATACCCTCATATGTTTGTTTTAATATCAATGCTTTCTTAGTATCAACCAATAGAATTTGAGGAGTCTATTCCATTCTGTTTTGAATGGAGGATTCAGAGTGCCTATGTCTTATATTAAGCCAAGGAGAGCAAAAGCTGTGCCTTTGTAAGTATCTCTACAAGGCACACCACAGTACTAGCCACAATCAATCAATGAAGATACATCATTTTTGATGATTTAGCACTGACTCTATCTTCAACTATTTTATAACTCAGCACAGACTAAAAAATATAGACTGGTTAATTTAGGGCAAAATTTACTTTCATTGATTCATCACTGCAGGAAAATAACTCTGTCTTATACAATGAAGAGTAGTGATGACTGGTAATTCCCAGAGAGTGTATATAAGTAGTAGGAGAGGCTACTTTCAACCTGCCCTGCAGTTACGTCACAAAGAAAAATCTTGCACAAGGTGTGCAGTACCAGAGATTATCTCATACCATTGCCAAATGTGGGTGATAAACCCTTAACAGAAGAATAAAATAACAAAAATCACCTCCTTTCCTTTTACTAAATTCAACTACCACAAATTACTGGAAATCTTTCCAATCGTGGCTCTAAAATTGAGCATTCATTTGGGAAATAACAAAACAAACTCCACTGCTAATCTGTAGATAATTAAAAATTCCTGAAATTGCCTGTCATGGGATAGAAGTAGACAGTTCCACGGCAGCAGGGTAGTCTTCATCACTAAAGAGATGGAAATTCAGATGAAGGATGTGGGTGTTAGCAAATGCTGAGAAAAAGGATGTGTCTCTTTTAGGGACTTGTTGACCTTTTTGCTCCAAGTGTTCAGTCTCTAGGGCTAAACGCATTTACAATTTTTGGCATCTTCTTTTGGATTGTCCCATGAGAAATCTTTCTTCTAGCCCTGTCTCTACTCTCTGTGCATCTCCAAGCAGATCATGTCTTGATCCTTAAAATGCCTGTGTTGGGTCAATCCTTGCTGTTCTAAAGTTCTACAATCATTGATTAAAATTCTTACAAAACTCAAATTTAGCACACCTTAGGGGAAGGTTTTAGGTGGATAAAAAAATTACAAAATGATAAACTCATAGAATATAGTATCTGGCATATCTACTATTCTGAGTTTATCAGTTATGTGTAAAAAGCACTAACAAATCAACTAGCTAATAATAATAGTTTCAAAGATATAAAAACCAGGTCCAGAAAGATTTTTAGATGATTTATCCATGGTCACATAGCATATCAATCAAGGTCCACTAAAAAAATGGGAGTATCTCCATGTTTTAAACAACAGGAATTTCATATATGGAATTGATTACACAGATGATTTAAAAAAAAACAAGCTGAGCAGCCAAACGGGGGTTAACCAGAGAAAAGCCACAACTAGAAGCTACCACCAACTAAACCCCTGGAGGGAGACAGGGAGGAGATTGTGTTTTCAGAACCCAGGGCCATCTGGTGGGATGTAAAAACTTAATGTGGCTTCTCTGCAGGAGCTGGGAGCCTGAGGAGAGATTGATGCTGGTCAAAAAGGCCAATATCCTTTCCCCAGTGCAGAACTGAGAGAGACAAGCCCTGACTTCCCTCCTCCTTCCTCCTGCCAGTTCTCTACCTACGCCTGACATTCGATGAAGTTACCTGGAAGCTAGTCAGCAAGGAGGTCTCTTAAATGGAGTTTGCAAGAGAAGGGAGGAAGATCTGTCTTAGTGTACTTGGGCAATTACTGACTCACATGGTTAGTGATAGTCACTAGCACTGGATAAGAGGGTGATGATGACACCACAGAACTTTGACAGCTCTCTCTTTGGACCACATTTCTCACCCATAAATACTTCCAAAAGTTCTATGTTTTTATTTGCTCTTAACTGGCAAATCTTTGATATTCCTACTTTACACAAAATGCCTTTCTCCATGCCTTCACCACCCCCATCCAAAGCTTCTATGCCTCTTAAGGTCCCATGTCTTCTATGAAGATTTACAATATCTCCTGGCTTCTTGGCCTGTCTCTGTCACTAATTCATACAGCACATTAGAATAGACCACACTATTTAGTAGCTAATCACTGGCTGTCTATGTAATTGTTTTCTAATTGTTTTATGTACATTATTCTTGGCACCCCAACAAAGTTATAAGTCCTTGAAGGAAAGACTATACCTATACCACTCACATATAGCTTGTAGCTCTTGGATTTATGCTGATCATATAATAATTATTCAATACTAAAATGAGTATTAAAACTTTCCTCCATTCATATGTGTATGTTCACAGAATTTAATTGAAATATGCTGTCATATCCACTGCCCATCAACTTTATAACCATCATCCCCTTTCACCTGTCTATATTCTGTCCACATATAAGGTTTAACTCAGTCTCCTTAATCCTCTGGACTGCTGGCATGTTATATAATTGCCAGCACTTGGCCAAAGCCCTCTTACATTCCCTTGTGATTATATTCTCTTTCTTCTTCTCTTCTCCACATCCTCTTGAAGATAGGAACCCTGGCTTAAAATACCTCTACCTTCCCAGTGGAGCTCACATGAAGGCAGGTGCTGAGTTTTACCCTTTTTCCCTGTGTCCCAGAAATGAATGTAGTATTTGGCATGTTGCAAGTGTTCAACAAACAAATTCAACAAATAAATTAGTCATGAAATAAACAAAATAGAAAATTAAAATCCAAAGCTAGGTTGAGTTGAAAATAACTTAAAAATATTACCCTTTTTTAAGAACATAAGAACTACAAAAACCAAACCAAACCCATTGCCATTGATTCCGACTCATAGTGACCCTATGGGACAGAGTAGAACTGCCCCATAGGGTTTCCCAGGAGCAGCTGGTAGATTCAAATTGTCAACCTTTTGGTTAGCAGCCAAATGCTTAACCACTGTGCCACTGGGGCTCCAGAAGAACTACAATGGACTCTGATTTTCAAAGAACTTTTAGAAATGGGAAATATAATCTACTAAGTTACTTCTAATGCTATAACCCGATTTTGGTTGGCAGTTTCAAATTCTTACTCTATTAAACTCTAACCAGAGGTTCTAAAATTAGTAACCTGGATCAACTTCAATTTTATCTCCCTGGCTTTATTCAGGGCACTCTGTGGGGCCCCATCTAGAGGAAGTATGAAGAGCTAAGAAATGGTCAAAATGCAAGAAACAAGAGTAGAATGAGGAGAACCAAGGGCTTTGAACAATGTACACATTACCTAATCCACTGCTGATTTTTATGACTTGAAACAAAGTATAACACAGAAATTCTGAAGTTCATGATTTTAAGCAGAACCAATCTTATGCTTAGAATAGGTACAATCTTTTGCCTTTGAAGATCCGTCACTTATCCTTCTCTCAGCTCCAATATATCTGCCAAATTGATTTTGTTTGTAAGTCCAACATCATTCTCAAATGGTAAGCGCTGAACAGCCAGAAGCCACATAAGAACTTAGATTGGCTGTCTCTCAAGGAGAAAAGGGTCATGGTGCTGATGAGGAAACAGGAAGAACTTCCAGAAGAGAAGAGAGAAGGTGCAGAAATGAGATGGGGCTAGAGCTAAGTTTTGCTTACTTCACAGTAGTGCCACATATTCCTTTGTATAGATACTGAACTGGCTCAAAGTGTCCTCTTTACGACATGTTAAAGATGAGGTATTTTATCATTTCATCTTGCAATATGGAATACATCTGAGGCAAACACTAAATGTAATTTCACAAAATCTATTTGTGCATCTGACTCTATTGTTTACATGTAAAAGATCCAGGGATGTCAACAAATCAGCCTTATTCTTTGCAGGAAAATCCTGAGTTGGCACACAGTTCATCCACTTAGAAAACCAAAGACATTCCTGTTCTGCCACCACCTGGAGGCCTGTCTCCAATAGCCTCCTCTTTCCCCACTGGATTTTCCAGACTCTGACTGGTTTTGTGGGAGCCCCTGATTTACTAGGCACTGTGGAATAGAACATCATTCTCTTCTTTAAATTACCGTATATTCCTCCTGCATTTCCCTTCATATTTGATAAGGCCATTAAGTATGCATTCACACGTGGCCGTAGCAGCTAATACAACAGAGCTGATGTGCACTTCCTTCCTTTTACTCTCCCCAATACCAAATGATGTTGCCCTTCTGGTATCTCTTAATTTTAGCTCTAAAAAAATCACTGAAGTTACTCTTACGCTTGTCTACATTGTTTTGGCTGGGGTAAAGAATCATGACTTTGTCTTCAATTTTAATGTGTACTTCTGAACACTCTAATAAAGATTTCAGTTCAAGCAGAAAACACTTCTAACACTAACTATCCATAATTTGTCACGTTCATTTTGGACCAGGTCAAAAAGAAGCCTGTTAGCACCTAAGTGTTCTAACCTACAGAGAACATCCTGTCTGAAGAAGACACAGCTGCATTTTAACCACACAGATAAGGAGCTGAAAGTTAGCGGCTGCTTATCCTAGAGTTCATAGTGGACTTAAAAGGTAGGCTGAAAAGAAGGAGTTTATTCTTTGTAATTATAAGCATTGACATTACGTCAGAGGGTATCTATTCTTACCCTGAATCTGAATTCTAAAATCACCTTTAAAAATATCCTGACAAATCTTCCTTGCACGTAACCCTATCATTTCCAGTGTCAGAGGGAGAGATCATGACCTCAAGAAAACACTCCACCCAGCTTTCAATAACTCTCTTAATGGAAGCTTTCTCCCTATATCGTACAGAAATCTGCTTGCCTATAATCTCTACCCATTATTTCTGGCCTCTGGAGTCCCTTCCTTGCTGTCAAGTCAATTCTGACTCATAGCAACCCTATAAGACAGAGTAGAACTGCCCAGAGGGTTTCTAAGGAGTTGGTGGATTTGAACTGCTGAACATTTTGGTTAGCAGGTGAGCTCTTAACCATTGCCACCACCAGGGCCTCTGGAATAGCAAAAATTAAGTCGAATCTTTCTCCCAAATGCCTGTCCTGAGAATATTTGGAGAGAACAATCCCCTAAGATCTTTCATCTTCAGTGTCTATATTTTCAGTTCCTTCACCATGGCTCCCAGACCCAGGACCATCCTAATCACTCTCCTATGGAGGGACTGCAATTTGAAAGTACTCCTTTAAAATGTAGCCCTTGAACTCCTAGGCACATGCCCCGAAGAATTGGAAGCAGGGACTTAGGCAGATATTTGTACACCAATGTTCACTGCAACACTATTCACAATAGCCAAAAAGTGGAAACAACCCAAATGTCCATCAACAGAGGAATGGGTAAGCAAAACGAAGTATATCAATACAGTGGAATATTATTCAGCCATAAACAGAAATGAAGTTCTGATACATGCTATTGACATGGATGAACCTTGACAATATACGCTAAGTGAAATAAACTGTACACAAAAGGACAAATATTATATAATCCCACTTATGTGAAATATCTAGAATAGGCAGATGTATACAGACAGAAAATAGATTAGTGACTACCTGAAAGGGAGGGAGGAGGAATGGAGAGTTATTGTTTAATAGGTACTGAGTTCCTGTTTGGGGTGATGAACAAATTTTGGAATAATGGTGATGATTGTCCATCATTGTGAATATAATGAATTCCTCTGAATTGTACACTTAAAAATGGTTAAAAATGGCAAATTTTATGTTATATATATTTTTACTACTAAAAAAATATAAGTAACCCATGAAACTTAGTTCAACGAACATTGTAGATGACTTCCGATTTCTGCTTAGGTTGTAGAAAACTGTACAGAGCAATGCTTCCACCTACCACCACCACCACCACCAGACTATCTGAAAGTTGCACAACAACCAACTAAGCCAACCTGTCAGGAAAGACAGGCCTCTGCAAGGAGACCTAACGAAAACCCACTGTCACTGAGCCAATTCCGACTCATAGCGACCCTATAGGACCTAGTAGAACTGCCCTGTAGGGTTTCCAAGGAATGGCTGGTGGATGTGAACTGCCAACCTTCTGGTTAGCGTTGTGAGCTCTTAATCACTGCGCCACCAGGGCTCCCCTCCAAGGAGAAGTGGGATGCAAACACATGCTTACCCTGAGCAGATGCTACTGTACACCGTTCACATTGGTAAGAATTTAGCTAAAATGCTTACGAATTGCTCAAGGCCACACGGAAGGCTGGTGCGAGAATACAAAACCCATGGTAGATGCGCAGGCTTTCTCTCCTCAGGGTGCTCAGGAGAAAGATGGGGAGCAGTTAATAAGATGGGAGGAGACCTCCCGGTGGAGCAGTCCTGGGGAGGGGAGGAGCAGTCACTGTGAGCAAAGCAGAGAGCCCTGTCTGGCCCTTTCTCCCTGAAGAGCAAAACCCTTAAACCATTAGGAGAAGGGCAGCAAAGTCTTGCCACCTTCCGGGCACAGGTGGAGACCTTTGAAACTGGGGAAGGAAACAGATGAAAACTGCTGTATGTGGAAAAAGCAGGCGTATGTTCTGGGCACAGACCATTAGCATCCCCTGTCATGGGGGCTGGAAACCCTGGTGGCATAGTGGTTAAGGGCTACAGCTGCTAACCAAAAAGTTGGCAGTTCGAATCCACCATACGCTCCTTGGAAACCCTATAGGGCAGTTCTACTCTGTCCTATAGGGTCACTATGAGTCGGAATCCACTCGACAGCAACAGGTCACGGGGGCTGGGGCAGAAAGAGACCCAAAAAGGAAGGAAGAGACCCAACATGAAACTGTTCACGTTCTAATCTCTGAGCCATTATTTCTATTACTTGTATTTCTCACCGCAATTCTAAACATTTGGTTTCTGATATCTAGTGCTGGGAGGGAGTCTTCAGGTGGTGCAAACAGTTAATGCACTTGGCTGCTACCCAAAAAGTTGGAGATTGGAGCCAGCCCAGAGGAACCTCAGAAGAAAGGCCTGGCAATATATTTCTGAGAAATCAGCCTTTGAAAACTGTAGGGAGCACAGTTCTACTCTAATACACATGGGGCCACCATGAGTCTGAATCCACTTGACAGCAACTGTTCTTTGTTTTGTTTTGTTTTTAATCTAGTTATTAACTCTCAGAAACTTTTCTAAGAACTCGCTCCAGGTTTTCTCCTAGGCAGGCTATCAGACAAAGCCTTTTGAGTGGCCGCCAATGAATGGGGTTTAGACCATCCTTTTCCTCCAGGGATTTGGAAATAGACAATCAGTAGAGAGAGGGAGAAAAGTATTAGAAGATTAAAAATTCAACAGCCTTCAGCAGCTTGGCTGTTCTTTTCTTTATGCGAGCCTTCCTCTAAGTCTACTTTTTGAATATGGAAATGATCAGAACAGGACAGGATAATAAAGAATGTGGAAATTATTTCCCCCAGTCTCAGCAATCTTCCTTCTTCCCCTGTGCTGAGCTGGCAGAAGAAACACAAGGGTAAGGAGACCGCTGGTTTCTCCTCTGCGGTGGATTGGTACCTGGGGGTGAACTTTCTATGCTGGAAGCCTGGAGATTCTGTGATGATGAAGACCGAGAAGCTCCTGGTATCCTGCCCGGCTCTAATCCGTCCGAATCAGTCCCAGCTTTGCCGCCCCCTCTGCGCTTGTTGGGAGAGACCCTCGCTCGGGTTTTGTTGCTGTAGTTGTCTCCATGAATACCGCTGGCTTCTTTTCGTCTTCCTCTCCTTCCTCCTCAATCGTTCAAGGCCTCACACTGCTGACCAGTTTTCATGGCATGAGTGGGACATTACCCCACATTAAGGCATTGCACTCAAGAAGGGCAATGACATTTCCAGAGCCCCACAGGAATGAAAAAAAGAAATGAGGGATAATTACCATCCTGTTCAATGCATTTTGTTTCTCTCCACCTAATGCCAAAGCCTCCTAGGCGTGCAAATCCCAAGAGATTGTGTTTGCTAAATCGCTAAGGAAAAGGGCCTATGTGGATGAGACAGGTTGAGCTGTTACATCATCAAGGAACGCTCTTCTCTAAAGGTTTAATCGTGCCTAGGCTGTTGGACAGAGATTTTAGTTTGTTTTGGCTTTTTATTTTTCTTGCTATTGGTTTTATTTCCAGAGTTTCCAGGAACACCCCTTTGAACTTTTGAACAGAACATGTGAAATTTAACACAATGATTTTTGTCTAAACTTGGGATCAAAAGTTTGAGGTAAGGAAAAAAAAAAAAAAAAGGACCTTCTCTTCTCCCTCCTTCATCAGCTATTTATTGAATACCTCCATGTGCAAAAACTTCTTTACCACTTTAGTAACACTTGATTAAAAGCAATGTAGGAACCTTAGTGGCACAGTGATTAAGAGATTGGCTACTAACCAAAAGGTTGGCAGGTAAAATCCACCAGCTACTCCTTGGAAACCCTATGGGGTAGTTAGCTCTACTCTGCTCTGTAGGGTCACTATGAGTTGGAATCGAATCCACACAACGGGTAAGGTAAGGTAAACACAGTGTTACAGTTGTTAGTTTTTAACTGCCATGGAGTCTATTCTGACTCATGGAGACCCGATGTGTGCAGAGCAGAACTGCTCCATAGGTTTTCAAGGCTGTGACTTTTTGGAAGCAGATCGCCAGACCTGTCTTCTGAAGCATCTTTTGGGTGGGTTCGAACTTTCAACGTTTAACCATTTGCGCCACCCAGAAACTCCTAAAGGCAATGTAAGAGATCAAAAGTGGATTAAAGACAAACCTTTTTCTCTGGTGGTTTAAGAATTATTTGTGTACCCTCAGCATGTCTGTGATTAACACTTCAGTGTAGCACAACTGTTGTGTGTACATTAAGCTCCATGAGGGCAGGTTCCAGTGCCTGTTGCGCTCACGATGTGCCTAGCACAGTGCTTGGCAGAAACTGGGCTAGATATGTTTGTTGATCTGAGTGAGTGAGTTAGTGAATGGAGAGATGGATGGAAGGATGAACACAATAACTCTCCACTCACATGTCCCCAAGTTACTGCTTTTCCAAGTCAACTATCAGATTACAATCTGCATTATCAACAGTCTAGACAAACAGACACCTGCTAACTCACCTCCACAAGCAATGGAAGGAATATTATAACTCCTGGAGACTTTTAAAGACTTCTCAAATCATGGCAGGACAGAAAAACCACTCAGAAATCTCTGTTTTTGTATCATGAATGTTTTACTTTCTGTATGAACAAAGTCATGTGGAAGCACAGAAGAGAAAACAACTATTTCTGCAGAATGTAAATGTGTGTGTTTGCATGTTTGCAAGGGCTAGTAAGGGTGAGGTTTGGCCAGATAGGCATCCCAGATATGGTGACATTTGAGCTGGTTCTCAAAAACTGGGTGTAATTCGGCTATTCAGCCAGAGGAGAAATTCTAGCAGTAGCAAAAAGGGCAAGGGTATCGCAAAACATGGGGTATTTGGGGAATGCACTGAGATTAGGAAATAAATTGTAACATTGGGAGAGTGGGGACTGAGCACAAATAGCAAACAGTGAATGGCCTCGATTGCCACACAGAAGAGTATGGGCTTTATGAGGATCGTGAACAGGTGCCACAGAAGGGTTTTAAGCAGGGAAGTGACATGCTCAGTTCAAAGTTTTGTTTTTTTTTTTTTTAATTGTACTTTAGATGAAGGTTTATAGAGTAAATTAGTTTCTCATTAAACAAGTAATACACATATTGTTTTGTGACGTTGGTTACCAACTCCACGACATGTCAACAGTCTCCCCTTCTCTACCTTGGGTTCCCAGTTACCAGCTTTCCTGTCCCCTCCTGTCTTCTGGTCCTTGCCCCTGGGCTGATGTGCCTAATTAGTCTCGTTTTGTTTTATGGGCCTGTCTAATCTTTGGTTGTAGGGTGAACCTCGGGAGTGACTTCAGTACTAAGTTAAAAGGGTGTCCAGGGGCCATATTCTCAGGGTTTCTGCAGTCTCTGTCAGACCAGTAAGTCTGGTCTTTTTTTGTGAGTTAGAATTTTGTTCTACATTTTTCTCCAGCTCTGTCCAGGACCCTCTGTTGTGATCCCTGTCAGAGCAGTAGGTGGTAGTAGCCAGGCACCATCTAGTTGTGCTGGACTCAGTCCAGTGGAGGCTGTGGTAGTTGTGGTCCATTAGTCCTTTGGACTAATCTTTCCCCTGTGTCTTTGGTTTTCTTCATTCTCCATTGCTCCAGACAGAGTGGGACCAGTGGAGTATCTTAGACGGCTGCTCACAAGCTTTTAAGACCCCAAATGCTACTCACCAAAGTAGGATGTAGAATATTTTCTTTATAAACTGTTATGCCAGTTGAGCTAGATGTTCCCCGAGAGCATGGTCCCCAGCCCTCAGCCCAGTAATTCGGTCCCTCAGGGAGCCTGGATGTGTCTATGAAGCTTCTATGATCTTGCCTTGGTCAAGCTGTGCTGACTTCCCTAGTATTGTGTTCAGTTCTAGGTTTTTGAAAGGTAATTTTAGGGTCAGTGTGGTATAGGGTCTAAGGAAAAGAAAGCTGGAGGCAGACAGACTAAATACAGTAAAACCTGTGACAGTCATAATCTGTGTAAGGCAGAAATCTGTCAGAGAAGGAAAACTCGAATATTTTCTACTAATAGAGAACAATAGAAAAGTGGTAAGACTGTCTCCTGTCAAAGGTGGAAAACTTTGAGACCTGGAAAAACAAGGCAGTCTCTCCGAGTTCCGGCTCTCACAGGTTTCACCGTGTAAGGCTTTTGCAAGAGTCCACTCTTGCTTGTGTGTGTGTGTGTGTGTGTGTGTGTGTGTGTGTGTGTGTGTGTGTGTGTGTGTGTGTGTGTGTGCATGTGTGTGCTGGTAGATGGGTTTTCAGAAGGACAGGCTCAAAAATGACTCATCTCAAGCCCACCACATACCTGCAATATTAATCTTTTGCCCCGTAGTCTATACTCACCCGCCTCTAAGCTCAGAAATGGCGATGACATAACAACGGGTCTTTATAATTTCTACAGATTTTAATTTTCCTTTCAAATAAACATGAGAGCCACAGTATACAAATAGCTTCCAATGCCCAGACTGTATAATCCATCTCTCCATTTGTGCTTACCTTGGCCGCAGCTTTTCCACCTGAATTCAGGTGGTTCTTACATTATGCAAATCACCTTAGCCCCCAAAACAATGTGTTGTTAAAATAATGTGTTTGTGAATATTGTAGTGACTTTCATGTCTCTCATTAGCCCACGCCATGTACCACATTTCTTCTCGTGAAGCTATCTGAGGCATGCAAAGGGATAAATAGAATACACAATATGACTTTTCTTATTTTCCTCGAAAAAGAGAGAGAATATCACCGTTTCTATGAGGAAGCATCCTAACTATACTTCATATGTCTAGTGGCTTATTTTTTAGAAAAGAACTTCCAATACTGGAGCATTTATCTGTGAGACTGGGGTTTAACAGAGGTTAACTACCTAGTATGGGCCTGCAGGCAAAGCATGCCATCAGTCTCCAGGGCTCCTCCCTCTCCCCCCATATGCTCGTGGGCACTATTGCACACTGGTTAAGGGTACAGACTGGAGAATGTCTGGTTTTGAATTCCATCTCCACTACTTACTAGCTATGTGATCTTGGAGAGCTACTTAACTGTATTTCTTTTTTGTTTTCATCAAAACTGGAAGTACCACAGAAAACAACAGGTGTTGGTGAGGATGTGGAGAAACTGGAACCCTCATTCATTGCTGAAGGGATTGTAAAATGGTGCAGCCAACAGTTTGAAAATTCTTCAAAGTGTTAAAAATAGAATTATCATACCCAGATATTTCACTCTAGGTATATAACCAAAGAACTAAAAGCAGGGACTCAAACAGATACTTGTAGACTGATGTTCATTTCAGCATTATTCACAACAAGAAAAGGTGAAAACAACCCATGTATCAGTTGAATGGATAAACAAAATGTGTAATACCCATACAATAAAATATTATTTAGCCATAAAGAGAAATGAAGTTTTGATACATGCTACAACATGAATGAACCTTGAAAACATAGTGAGTGAAATAAGTCAGACATAAAAAGACAAGTATTGTATGATTTCACTTATATGAAATATCTAGAATAGGCAAATGCATAGAGACCAACGTTTATTGGTTGTGACTAGGGGCCAATGGGGAATTCTTGGGTGTCACAAATGGTTAAGAACTCAACTACTAGCCGAAAGATTGGTGGTTCAAACCCACCCACAGGCACTTCGGAAGACAGGCCTGGCAATCTGCTTCCAAAAGGTCACAACCTTGAAAACCCTATGGAGAAGTATTACTATGCACACATGATGGTAACTAACAACAAAGAGGGCAGGCCAATGAGAGGGGGAAATGAGTTACTGCTTAAAGGTTAATCAGTTTCTGTGTAGGGTGATGAAAACATTTGGAAACAGATAGGGTGACAGTTGTACGACATGGTGAACGTGACTAATGTAACCAAATTGTACATGTAAAAAAAGTTGAAATAGCAAATATTTTGCTATATATATTTTACCAGAGTAAAATTAAAATAAAAAAGGAGTCAAGTAAAAAAAAGAAAAGATAGTACCTATATCACAATTTTTTTTCTTCTAAATTTCATTTATTTATTAAGTTATTCAAGCAACATTTATTTGGGCCTGATATATTACAGTCACTCTTCCAGGCTCTTGAAATATACCATTAAAAACACAAAGATCCCTGTACCTGTGTTATTTACATTCTAGGAAGGATATAGAGACAGTGAACAATAAACATGAATAATATGTAAACATATGGTATGTGAACAAGTGGTTAGGGTCATGGAAAGGCAGAAAAAGTAAAGCAGGGGAAATGGAGTACGGTGGGATGGCATAAGATAGTATTAAATAGGGTGGCCAGGGAGGGCCTCATTGAGGAGGTGAGATTTGAAGAAATACTTTGAGGAGGAAAGGGACTTACTCAAGTAAGTATCTGGGATAAAGACCTTGAGGCTCTTGCCTGGTGTGGTCAACAAACATCAAGGAAGCCAGTGTGGCTGCAGCCCAGTAAGAGCAGTGTAAGGAGAGGAAATCAGGCAGGCAAAGTGAGGCCAGATCATACAGAGCTTTCTAGGTCATTTTATGGCCTTTGGCTTCTCTGAGTGAAATGGATTTGGACAGAAGAGTAGCATGATCGGACTTACATTTTAAAGGCTGCTGTGTTGGAAACCACCACAGAGGAGCAAAGGTAAAAGCACAGTGGCCCTTTAGGAGGCTTCTGCTGTAATCCAGGTGAGAGATGATTAATCCAGGTGGAGAGGGTCCAAAGTTATCAAATTCTTATCTATTTTGAAAGGAAGGCCACAGGATTTCCTGAGAGACAGGGTGACTTCAATATTTTTGGTATGAACAGCTAAAAAGATAAAGTTGTCACTGGCTGAGAAGCCTGTGGGTAGAGAAGGTGTGAGGTTCAGTCTTAGGGACGTTGAGTTGGGAGGCAGTGGCGGATTATCCAATAGGCAAGGTAAGCACGGTGCTTACCTTGCTTACCAGATCATCTTCAGTGAACAATTTCACATTTTTTCACTACATCAAAGATTCTACTTCTAGGTATGGCTCGCATCTGTCTCTCTCAACCCCACAGAACCTTCCTACAGAACCAAAGCCTCTTTTCAAACTTACAATCACTGACAGGGACAGATGACCCAGTAAACAAGGTAAGCACAGGCTTACTTGTGCTTACTTACTAATCTGTAGTGAACAATTTCACATGGATTTCACTACCTCAAAAACAATCTGCCCCTGTTGGCAGATCTCACAGACATCCAAGTGGAGATATCGAGAAGAAACTTAGATTTGTGATTTTTGGAGCTTCAGGGAGTGGAAAAAAAATATGGTTAGTAACCGAGTACAGAATTACAGATTGTATTTGAAGCTAGAAGGCTGGTTGAGATAACCAAGGAAGGAAATGAAATGGGAGAGGGGAGGATTAAGGTCTGAGCCTTGGATTACTGGGAGGTTTAAAGATCTAGACTGAATACATTGGAAGTCCCTGGCATTTATCTGTTGCCATGGAGTGGATTCCAACTCATAGTGACCCTAAAGGACAGAGTAGTACTTCCCCATAGGGTTTCCAAGGCTGAAATCTTTATGGAAGCAGAATGCCACATCTTTCTCCTATGGTGTGGCTGGTGGGTTTGAATTGCCAAACTTTCAGTTAGCAGCTGAGTGCTTAACCGCTGTGCCACAGGGCTCCTGTCCCTGACATCAGAGGCAGATTAATCGTGAACCTGATAAGACTTAAACTTCAGGGCCTTTCCAAGGCCCAAGAGGGACCCCAGTAATGTGTTAACATGTCTCTACATTTTTTGTAAAAGTTACAAGAGTAAGGTGCTCTAACCATATCTCAATTAAGATCACTGTCACTTTCCACTTCAACTTCTCTCCCTTGCATGGGGCTGCCCCTTGTGACAAAGGGTCCTTTTTTTTTTTTTTTTTTTGGAAGCTCTAAGAGAAAGCTGAGTTGAGGATCTATTTGGTTACAATTTATTGGATCTACTAAGTGGTTCACAGTCATTTCCATGTATAATTAACAGTCTGGGAATGGCTTCCAGGAAGCTCCTTCACCTAATGGTACCAACTCAGCTGCTGTATGACACCAAGGTGCAGGGCCAAGGTCATGATATCTTACAGCACCCAGTACCAGACACGTGCAGGTAATGGAGGAGAAACAAAGTTTGAAATGTATGAAGCCAAAGCTTTTCTGGAAAATTCTTCCAATCATCAATTTATAAAATTGTGATGGAAGGATTCAGTTGTCATAGGTACCTAATCAAAACAGTTCTTTCACATCAGAAATATTCTACAAAATGCAAAGTGTATATAATTATAAATGCCCCAGACGTTTTAAAATTGTTGTCCTTTTGAGGCAAATTTGGCTAAAAAGAATTTATCAGAATTACTGTGGTTGTACAAACCTGTAGCAGCACTACAAACAGAGTACATTTATAATAGCTCATTTTTGAAAGAAACTTGACAAGAGATTTTTCTAAGTTTGGCAACAATCCTGAATTTATAACAAGTTGTGAAGCTGGGAAAAACAAACAAACCAAAACTAAACCATCAATGAGAAACAAAACTTTGAGGAAAAAAATGTTTGAGGAAAGACTGAATTATCTTTCTATTCTCTTTATAGAATATCGCAACTTACTTTAAATGAAGAGGTGATGAAAAAATATGCAGCCAAAAAATTCTAGGTTAAAAAAAAAAAGGATTATAAAGATGTGGCTGGAAGTTAATTAACCAATTGTTATGTTATTTCACACAGCAGAAAGACAGATGTCATGTGAGGATCATCTACAAGCCAAGGAATGCCAAGGAACCAAGGAGCACCCATGGCTACAGAAGTTGAAAGCGACAAGGATGTTCCCCTAGCGCAGACAGTGAGAGCCTTTCACCAGCACTGATGCCCTGAATTTAGACTTCTCTTCATTAACTGTGAGAAAACACATTTCTGTTCTTTAAACAACCCACTTGTGGTATTTTTATTTTTATCTTTTTTAACAGCAGCACTAGGTAACTAAGACAGCAATGTTAATTGATAAATTGCCTTATTTTTTTTACTCTGGACTGGTGAGTGAGCTGCAGTTATTATGTTCTTCCTCATAGACTAAGGAAAAAGAGAAAGGCACCTAAAAAAGGAGCAGGACAAGGATCAAAAAAAAAAAAAAAAAAAAACCCGTTGCCATCGAGTCAATTCTGACTCATAGCAACCCTATGGGACAGGACAGAACTGCCCCATAGAGCTTCCAGGGAGTGCCTGGTGGATTTGAACTGCTGACTCTTTGGTTAGCAGCTGTAGCACTTAACCACTATGCCACCACGGTTTCCAGGACAAGGGTCAAATGAAAGAAAATAAAAGGAGACCATGTAAATCAGCTACATGCCCTCTTTGAGCTCAAATGATCTTTTCTGAGACATGTTCTCAACCTCTTCTGATGAGCTTCTGATTCCCCATCATTAATCCCATTTCAACATTTACTGAGTTCCTACTGTGTGTCTATACCCTAAAGGCAGGAGTAAGGCTTGAAAACAACGGGAGCTGGTATTTATCTTGCACAGATCTGTTCTATAGAACATGGTTAGTCCTCCCCATACACAGGTTAAGTAGCCTCCTATGTGGTTTGATTTAGAAGTCACTGAGAAAAAGTGCATCTCGCTCTCGGGCCCTGACTTGCCCCTGCAACTCTTGTAACAGTCACTTATTTCCATTAAGGCTCTGAAAGTCTCCCTGCTACAATGCAAAGGTTACTTGGCAGGGGAAACAAATTAAATCATTAACACAGATGAGTTAAACACATTAGCTTCACCCTGAGGGTATTGAACAAAGGATAGGTAAGGATTGACGGTCTGCGTGAAAAAAAGTTCTAGAAATCAATGGGCCTTCTTCTTTTGGAGTGCATGCTTTTTAATGACAATAGCGTTCTTTTTAAGAACAACAATAATCATCATTACTATGATACTCTTACTATGTACCAAACACTGTACAAAGTACTGTACATACATTTTCTTCTTTAAACCCTACAACAGACTTCTGATAAAGGCATTTTGAATCTCCATTTTACACATTAAGAAACTGAGCATTCAGGGAAGTTAAGTAATTTTCCTAAGGTTACATAGGCATTAAGTAACAGATACAAAATATATTCACATCTCTCAGATTCCAAAACTTGGAGTCTAACGTTAGTATATTATACTACTTCCATTAATAGAGGAGAAAAATACATAACGTAAAACCTATTCACTCGGACGTGTTTTTCATGGCTTTGAGTTGTATCAGTGACAACAGACCCATACTTTGGGAGAACAGTTGTATTGATGTGAGTAAAGCTTTATTGGTTCATATCACAAGCACCCTTGCTAAGCCTATAAATTCAAAGCCCTTGTATTTTGAAGGACATGAGGGAATCTGAAATCCACCAAATTTTAGAAATCACAGTCCTAGGTATGAGTCATTAACTGGGACAATTGCTTCAATATCCCAGGAAGTTACAGAAGGGCCGGTAGGCTTCAAGGTATGAGGTAAGGAAGACAGTTGAAGGGAGCCCACACTAAAACGTCTATAATAAATATTTTTGAATAAGTAAATGAGTTCAATAGATAGGATTCCAGATCTCTTGCCTACCATCTGCATTTCTTCTCAGTTGAAAGCTTGGGTACTGCATAATCCTATTCCTAATTTGTTACCCTGATTCATGCCAGGTAGTCCTGACATTGCAGATCAAGTGCTGTGCCCTCAACCAGAATGTATCACCTGGTAATGACTTCTAGTCTGACTTCAGTTCCTTACATGCTTGTCTGTTACATACCAGATATATTCATCCCTAGTTTCAAATCCATCAGCTGCACCTTGGAAACCCTATGGGGTAGTTCTACCCTGTCCTATAGGGTTGCTATGAGTCGGAATCGACTCAACGGCAACAGGTTTGGTTTTTTTCTGGTTTGGTACATTTTCAGCCTAAAACTACTTGTACGCTGTTATGAAACCACACGCTCAATCCTTGTTTTAGCAGACTTTATTGAGTCTACCAATGTGATACAAACCAACCCCTTAACCACTGAAAAAAAAAAAGTTTGTTGAACATTAATTAACTCAGAAAAATTTATTTTAGGCCTCCCATGTGCTAAATAGAGCCCTGGTGGCACACTGGTTAAGAGCTTGGCTGCTAACCAAAAGGTCAGCAGTTTGAATCCACCAGCTGCTCCTTGTAAACCCTATGGGGCAGTTGTACTCTGTCTTATAGGGTTGCTACGAGTCAGAATCAACTCAATGGCAAAGGGTTTGGTTTTGGTTATATGCTAAGTACTGTAGAAGATGCTGATAATGGTGAGCAAAAACAGTCCCTGTTTTTACGGAATTTACAGTTTAGTCAGGAAGAAAGACATTAATCAAATAATTACATTAATAAACATTTAATTACAAACATTGAGAAGTGCTTTCAATAGAAAGAAAGACAATTCTATGATTGTTTAATCGTTTCATCAAAGACCAGTGACTGGTGATAGGGGGAGGGTCAAGGAAGGATCTGAAGGATGAACAGACATTAACTCCGCGTGGGGAAGGAGACCTAGTGGTACAGTTGTTAAGAGCGTGGCTGCTAACTGAAAGGTCAGCAGTTCAAATCCACCAGCTGCTCCTTGGAAACCCTATGGGGGCAGTTCTACTCTGTCCTCTAGGGTTGCTATGAGTTGGAATTGACTCCATGGCAATGGGTTTGGTTTGGTTTTTGGTTAGATGGGGGAAGGGTGATAATGAGAGTAGTAAGGATAGAGGGAAAGCATTGAAACAATGGTAATAGTGTGTGCAAAGGCCCTGTGGTAGAAGGGTTCCCAGTTCTTTCAAGGTATTGAAAGGAAGCTCAGTTCATTGGAGCACAAAGAGGCATGTGTGATGAGACTGAAGACGTTGCATTCAGCAGTCCAGGTGGAGTCACATCAATGATGGCTGTCTTCAGAACAATGATAATTCACTGAGGGTGCTTTCAGGAGATGGGGTTTGTTACGAGTTAATTTGTTTCCCTAAAAAAGATACGTTTAAGTCCTAACCTCTGATACGTGTGAACTTGACTTTCTTTGGGACTAGCATCATTGCAGATGTAATTAATTAAGCTAACATGAGTGGTAGGATAGGCCCTAATCCAATACGGTTGGTGTCAAAATAGAGTCTGTCTCACTCTGAAAGCCCAAACAGGGTTTTTTTTCCAGAAAGATTACTTTTAATTAGCTTCCAACTTGCTTCTAGTAATGGAAGGGATTTAACAAGTTATGGAAATAATATGCAAAAGGTTGAAATGCTCTTGAAACATATGCCATAAGAAGAGAAGAGATGCATAGAGAGACAGAGACAAGGAGAATGCCATGTAAATATGGACGGAGAGATTGGAATTACGCATCTACAAGTCCAGGAACACCAAGGCTTGCTGGCCATAACTAGAAGCTAGAGAGAGGCAAGGAATGGATTCTCCCTTAGAGACATCAGTAGGAATTAACACTGCCGACACCCTGATTTCAAACTACTAGACTCCAGAACCTCGAAGGAATAAATTTCTGTGAGTAGGTGTGTGTATATGTTTGTCGGTTTGTTCATTTAAGCTGCCCAGTTTGTGGTACTTTGATACAGCAGCTCTAGAAAATTTCTACAAGAGATGGAGCAGAAATCATGTGGTGCTCAAGTGGAGGATGAGTCCAGTAACAGCTACACGTGATAAGTGACAAAATATATGAAATGGCCAAAACCTCACAGACTTGTACAATTAAGAATTAGGTATCTTAACATGTGAACAATTGGGTATCAAGTCATTGCTGAACAGTTTGGTAATGATTCAAGGAACCACATGGATTCAGAGATGGGCTCAATCCTTCATTCCCTCTGAAGTTGTTGCCTGCTGAGCACCAGGATGCATAAGGCTCCTAATAAGAAAATGTGTTTCCTTTCACTGTGTGTTCATCTGCCCAGGGGATCTTTCATGGGTATTTTTCTCGAACTAATAAATAAATGAAAGAGTTCTAAATGGGGAGTGGGGAATTCTCAGAAAGGAATTATACAGCCTCACTCTGAAAAGCCCAAAGAGAATTTTTCCAGGAAGATTACTTTTAATTAGCTCCCAATTTGCTTCTAGTAACAGAAGGGATTTAACAGTTCATGGAAATAATACGCAAAAGGTTGAAACGCTCTTAAAACATATGCGAACCTCTGCCACTGAACAGAGTGTGAGAGGGTACTGATATTCCCCAGTGTGAGACAGCGGCATGGGCAGGGTGCCTAATTTTCCTGAAACCACTATGAGGGCAGCTAGTGACCTTTGGGGACTGCAGGGAACCCTGCCAAGACAGGAGTGTACGACTGTCCACAGCGAGACTACACTGGAAGGAATTTACCATAGCAATGGCCAGGCTCTGCAGGTGATAATACAATTATTAACACATAAATAATAATAATAATAGTTAATTCTTAATGCTTATTATGAACTGGGATCTGTTCTACATAGTTCATGCGTATCAACACATTCAGTTCTTAGGAGAACTGTATGAAGTAGGTATCATTAGCTTTAGTTTGTACATGAGGACTCTGAGGCAGAGAAGTAACTTTCTCAAAATATCACAGTACATAGAGGAGTCAAGATTTGAACCCAGCTAATTGGCCTCCATATGGTTAAGAGATCGGCTGCTAACCAAAATGTTGGCAGTTCGAATCCACCAGCCACTCCTTGGAAACCCTATGGAGCAGTTGTATTCTGTCCCATAGGGTCGCTATGAATCGGAATCGACTGCACAGCAATAGGTTTTATTTGTTTTTTGTTTTTTTAATGGAATCGGCCTCCATAGCCTGCCCTCTTTATAAATATGCTACAGTACTCTCATTCATATACCCACCTCAGATGGCTACTTCAAGTACTAACTGTGTTCATATGTATAAAGAACTCAGAACAGTCCTTGGCACATAAAAGTGCCCATGTTTGCTTTTAATATATTTTCCCCTCTCTTCCTCTGGTCTGCACCCCCAACTCTGACATCTCTATCTTTTCCTTCTACTCAAAGTCTCTCTCAGTCCAACTAACTCCCAGCAACCACAACACCATCAGAAAATGTTTGTTGATTAGCTGCTTTTTGTCCAATTCTCTCTGGTGACTGACTGTTAGGACAGGAAGAAGGAAGGGGTAACTCACAGAGTGTACTGATGATTTAAGAACCATAGGAGTGGACATTCTTGGAAACACCAAAGCTCCACACAACATCCAACCCAGGATTGTGCTGGCTGGACATGAAGTACTCTAGGAAAGAAAAGGGCTCAAAAGTGTCAAATCTGCTCCAAATGTCACAGACACACAGTTATATACTATTTCCCAAGGGTGAGAGTTGGGGAGCGGGGGCTAAGATGGTAGGATAGACAGGAAAACACAGGAGATATGGTTTGATAAAAAGGAAACTCAGAGATGGGGGAAGAGAAATAGGAAGCCAGCACAGTGCAACTTCATATCATGATATCATATACCACGTAGTTAATAAAAAGATAGTGGTGTAGGTGATAGGTGAGGTAATGACACATTGACTTAGGAATCATGACTTGAAGGCAAGGGAAGAAAGATAACCCGTGTCTGTTATTTCCAGGATGAATGAAAGCATAATCTCTCAAAATCAAAGATACCCAGCTTTGACTTCTCTCTCCTGAGGAGACAGACAATACCATTAAAAGCCAGAGTGTTCTGTCAAAGATTTAGCTGTGGGGCTAGTTAGTTCACAGCGACATGCTGCAGGTACAACCGATAGAGGCAGATAACAAAGGATACCTTGGAAACTTTCCGAACAATGTCTTCCAAACAGCGAGGCTGCTGAGGTTGGAGGCTGTCTGAAGCCTTGGGTCTTAGGAATCTTTTCTAACAGACTGCTTCACTGCTTTTGTGCCATGTGAGGACAGATTGGCATTTTGCAATGGACCCTAATGGACACACAGCTGGAGGAGAAACTAATAATAATAGTGCAGCCTGGCTCCAAAGCACAATGGCCGTGGAAGTCACCGTGGATGACACAAACCCACAAGGGAACACGTGATGATCACTCCTCATGCCTCTTTCTCCCTCTCCCTGATTAGCTGAAATGGCTGTGACCACATTCAAGGGAGTTCAGATATGTCAGAGAGCTTGGCACTGATTCCCGGCCTAGGTGCACCTTCTAGGTGGCATCTCTACTGAGTATAAGAGTCTGGAGGAAGGCTTTCATTTCATTCTCGTGGAACATTTTCTGAAAGTGAGGAATATTAGCAGCAATAATAAATATCATTAACTAGTATTTATTGACTTCTTACTATGCACCAGGTATTTCAAATCCTTTATCTCATTTAATTTTCACCACAGCCCAATGTGATTGTAAATTTTTCTAAAATTCTATTTTTACTGACAAAGAAATGGAGATTTTGTGAAAATGGCAATTTGGCCATGTCACACAGAACTAGAATTCAAATTCAGTTCTCTTTGATTCTAAAAAGGGGGCTCTTGTCCTCTCTGCTCTCCTACTTCTTGGATAGCTATTTTGAATCATTAAATTATTGGGATAGCTGAGCTTCTATTTTGAGTCTATCAACAATGAACTTCTGGTCATATTTCTGTTCTATTAACAGTTTCTACTACCATTCATTGTATGTAAAGTTTGGAAACATTTGTAAGCTCACAACCCCCGAGAGAGCAAAATATAAATTCGAGCTGGATTGCTTTAGCTAGAACCTATGTAGTAACTTATTTTTACCCTTCCAAGAATAATCTTTTTGGACAATTGAATATTTATTAAAAGCCTACAACTTGCTTGACATTGTGTTAGGAGGTAAAGGTAAAACACAAAGCTTGGGTGTCATCTGAGGACTCCTGATGCTCAATTTACAAATCTGCTTTCACACAAATACTTCCCCTCTTACAGCCTCAACACAACAGGAAGAGTGCTGGAGTTTTCTCAAGTCCTCCTGCTCTCTCTGGGGACACGCAGAGTCCTCCTTCATTCACCCAAAAAACAAAAGATGCCCAGGGCTTGGGGATTGAGCTATAGTTGCAATGAGTACTTTCTCTCCTCCTTTCTCCACTTCCATCACTTCTACTGCTGGCATCTCAGCTGGTCCCCACCCCTCACTCTGACCCAGGGCAAAGGGGAGGGAATTGTACTGGGTCAAGTGCCCTCAAAGCTTGTGGAAGTGGTAAATTTAAATGGTGTAGAGAAAAATAGAAAGGAGAAAACAGGGTTTTGAATAGATTTTAATAATCATCGACATTCTCTAAAGAAACAAAAATGGTAGGCTAAATTAATAACCTATCCCTCCTTTAAAATATTTTTCTACGGAAAAATAAATTCTAAATTCCTGACAACCAACTTCAAGACAAAAATAAATAAGACCAAAATAAATTAATTGTGGACTGCCTACACATGTTACATTTTTAAATTTATTTATCCTGTGACAGCACACAAATGTCTGAAAGTGGTGCAAATAGCCAATCTGTTAATCTAATACAAAATGGAAGGCAAGATTCAGTGAGAAGGAGCAAGTGTACTTAGATCACATAGTGAGTTAGGACCGCTGCGTATCAGGATGAGGTCAGCTGCGCCGGTGGACCAATGCTTTGGCCTCTGCCTTCCACTCTGTGAAGAGAAACTTGAAGCGCTTGTAGCACATGTTTAAAGACCACAAAGGACAAAATGAGCAATGTCTTGTGCCTCTTTCTAGAACACCCTCATTTATTTACAAAATACAAAGTTGCAGAGGCAGATTCTTTAGGTTTGGGTGATTATGCAGATATCCAAGATAAATACTTTTCTCTCCTTGTTGATTCCTACTGAAATGCCTGCCAAAAAAAGTGAGAAGAGTATTTGGTGAGCAGGCTTTTGTCAAAACAGTGTTGAGACTTTTCTTTCTCACTCAGCAGAAACACTGGAGCCAGGGACCACTATATATGGACAAAAATCCTTTTATTTTTTATTTTTATTCTGATGAAGGAGAACAACATTGGTTTGTTCTTTTGGAAAAGAAATCATGACCGTATCTAACACATGACTAGAATTAATCCTTTGCAAGAGGATTGCTAGTACACATAACCCGTTTTCTGTGGTCTGGGTGTCTGCGTGAAGGCTCACTCATCTGGTGGGAAAGACCCCTGCTTCCAGCTTTATCCTTAGAAATGGAAATGTGATCCTTACTCAGACTAAAACAAGGCCCCTTCGATTAGTCAGATGTCCAGCTCTTCTGATTGAGCCTGGCCTACCCTGTCAAGGAGTGGCTTAGGAGCTGATGTGATCAGTGGAACAGCAAAAGAAGAAAGACTTAGCTGGAAAAATTTTTTTAAAAGGAGGAGGGATAGAAAAAGGAGTTTGGCATTTTACTGTTCAGACACTAGCTTAGAATCCTTAATCTGCCTTGCTGTATCATTTACAGTTTTATACCTGATCCCCTATCCTTCTATTGTCTTGGTATTTGTTAGGTGTGCATTTCATTCTTCATGAAGGACGTTGTATATTCTCAGCTCACAAGCTGTCAGGAGCTGCATAATTCAGAAGTGTTTCCTTAAGGGTTGATCTGCTGAAGCTCCATATCACATAAACCCCCCAGAAAACCCCCCTCTTCTGCCTGCTTCCTATAACAGTGGTCCTTTGAATTAATCATGGAATGGGAGTAAATCTGGAAGAATTATGAATACTGACAATGTGGAAAGAGATTTATGCTAATAAACTCTTGTAGTGGCTTCCTCCTATGAGTGGACTTTGAGATGTTGCATTCACTAGTCCTGGGATGCTGGTGTCATGGGATCCATAGAGTCCCCTCTTAATCTGTAAACCAGATTGGTCTACTTTAATATTCTGGGGAAGCCAGGCCTACTAAAAGTGTGGTTCTAATACTTACAAATCTCTCTTATATCTGTACTACAGGTGCTATGTGCTAAGTTAGGAAAGAAAAAAATAAGCAGTGTAGTTAGGAGTTGTTTTCCTTGCTTCTGTTTTCAATATTTCCTCTAACTCTCATTCTCATGCAGAGGATATTTGCAAAACATCAGGGTCTTTGCTCAGATGATGTCCATCTGCTCCAACACCTTATTTCCTACCTGAAGCCCTAATCTCCCAACAGTGACATCACAGGCATTTCTGCCTGGAGTCAGTTATAATTAGGGTTTCAGGTGAAAAATTAACAACAGGAACAGATGGGTCCATAAGAGGCAAAGAGTCTGTATACATGCAAATTTCATCAGTACTAGAAGATTGAAGAAAATTGTAGAAACTATGACAGCTCTGTCCAAGACAAAAGAGGGTTCTGCATGATGTGGAGAGTTTGCTGGTGTCATATGACTTCCTTCAGGCCACCAGGGAACAGTTTCCTTCCTATTAATAAAAGAGAGTGGGCTGGGGAGAAGCGCAGCAACCAGGCCATTAAAATTTAGAGCTTTCGACTTCTAAAACAGGGATCTGGGTGGATGTGGCATTGCCTAGGCATAAAGAAGTGAGTGTTTACTTGTTTGCCTCAGAGGGAAGAGCTGCAGCGCAGGTGCTGTCAATCTCGATTAGCTCCTTTAAAGAACTTTTGTATGTGACATATAAATAAAAATGATATAGTGTGAAGTGGAAGGCAGTAATTGCAGATTCTTCTCAATGGGTGTTTTATGCTATTAGGACTTTGTATTACTGAAATCACTGCATTAAGTGTAAATATAAATTTATACACACACACACACACACACACACACACACACGCGCGCGCGCACATATGGAAACCCTGGTGGTGTAGTAGTTAAGAGCTACAGCTGCTAACCAAAAGGTTGGCAGTTTGAATCCACCAGGCACTCCTTGGAAACTCTATGAGGCAGTTCTACTCTGTCTGTAGGGTTGCTATGAGTCGGAACTGACTCGACAACAATGCGTTTGGTTTTTTGATTTATATATATATACATATACCTACATATATACATATATGGAGCCCTGGTTGCACAGTGGTTATGTGCTCAGCTGCTAATCAAAAGGTTGGCAGTTTGAATCCACCAGTCGCTCGGTGGAAACCCTGTAGGGCAGTTCTACTCTGTCCCATAGAGTCACTATGAGTCAGAATCGACTCAACAGCATTGGGTTTTGTTTTTTTTTGGTTTTATATATATAATATACATACAGATATATACACACACACATACACATACACATATACCTTTATTTGAAAATTTTCATTTTTCCAGGAAGCCCATGAGATCAGTTCAGGACTTGTAGGAATGAAAAAGAAAGGAGAGTGATAGAATTGCAGATGAAAAGTTGGCCCTGAAGCCTTTCTGCAATGATATTCCCTTGTATTCCAGAAGAGACTCCCAAACATCCAGGAATTTATGGAATATTAAACAAATTAATATTTGAGGGGAAGGTCTAGGTATGTGTCAGTTAACCAATAGTTCTACCATTTTCTGCTGTCTTTCACTGAGGAAATCACACGTTTATGTTCTCTAACAGCTCCCACAGGCAATGTGTGTGTGTGATCCTGGCATTAAAGGACACTTTTCTTGTCAGAGAGCACTTTTCCCCTTGGGATGTGTTTAAAGTACGTAGTAAATAACATGCTCATCTAAAGAAACAGTATGAAGCAACTTTTGAGCAACTGTTGGCTCCAAAGGAAATGAGTTCAGTCGTTGTAAATTATTTCCTACATAAAGTGGTTAAGAAGAGCCAAGAGGTAGTTGACCACTAAGTGCCTATTTCAGATTCCTGAAGGGACTCCCACTCATCCAAGTAGCCATTGCTCACTTTGTTTTCTTAGGCACCATCTTTCTAACCATACAAACAAGTTGGACAAATTGGTGAATGAGCCAGCCAAGTCTCTAATCAGGACCTCAGGACTTGTGTCCCTCTCTCTCCACTATTCTATGACACTTTTCTTTCAGTCATTCCTGTCTCTTACTCCACTTTCTGTAAAAATAAAAAAATAATGATAATAACCTGATTATGTTAAATGGAAAAATCAGGGCACAAAATTATATGCATGTAAAACTATCACCAGGTAAATTAAAATTATAACTATGACTGAAGACTGAAGAAGAACATTAAGAATTATAACGACTTTTCTTTTGATTTTCTAAACTTTCTAAAATGTAAAATTGCCAATATAAATTTACTTGAGAAAACATTATATAATACCATATGTGTGTTAACTCTCTTAGGTATATTTCCATCTCAATAAGTAGGCATTTCTTTTTCCTAGAACTGTGAAGACAGTAACAGCATTGTCTTATAGATACTGGCTTCTTCTGCTGCCTTCTATGGATAACACTCTGCTAGCAGGAGAAATACATAATTGTTATTGGTTGAACTGTGCCAAAAGAAATGTGGAAGTCCTAACCCCTGTACCTATAAATATGAGCCTGTTTGAAATAGGGGTTTTCTATTTGTTATGTTAATGAGATCATACCAGCATAGGGTGAGTCCTAAATCTAATCACTTCTGAGTGGTGTATTATAAAAAGAGCAGAATGTACACAGAGACACACAGTGGGAAGACAGACACTTTGTAAGGACCCATCTACAAGCAAAGACATCAGAAACTTGGAGAGAGGCCACAAAAAGAACTGACACAGCTAGGACCCTGATTTGGACTTTCTACCTCCAGAACTGTGAGAAACTTAATTTCTTTTCTTTACAGCCACCCACTTGTGATATTTTTGTTATGGCAGCACTGGGAAACTAAGATAATCACTGTATAGAGAGACACAGAGAGGTACAGCATCAGTTTTGCTTCCATACTTTTCCTCCAACTCCTCCCTATCTTGTATATAAAATATTAGAGGAGTTATTTCTGGGATAGGACTTGCATAGAAACTGGGAATTGCTATGCATATGAAGGTGATACCCCATTGAGAGGTCTTCCTTCCTATCTACAGATTCTCATACAATTGGAGTGAGAAAAGGCCTCAGAGATCACTTCTAGCACAACCTCTGCATTTTACATACAAGGAAGGTGTGGTAGACAGGTACAGTTGGCTAACTCAACACATAAATCTCAATTCCTGCCTGCCTACACCACAGAGACTAGAGCAGATAAACAGTCTATTTCTCAGCTTCCCTTGCAGCTGGGGTATTCATGTGATTCTGTCAAATCAGTGGAAGTTTGTGGGGAGCTTCTGAGACAGTTTTTTCCTTTGCTGATGAAACGGACAGACACAGAGAAATGCCTCCCTCCCTTCGTCCTGCCTGCCCTAAGTGCAGACGTAACGCCTGAAGCTACCACTTCCAACTCTAGAGGATAAGGTGAGGCCAAAAGAATTGCAGAGCTGCTGGACCTGACACTACTGAGCTGCTGAAACAACAGCAGAGGCTGCCAATGCTCAGGTGCCTTGTTACAGGACAGAATAACCTTCTATTTGATAAAATAACTCTTGCTCCATTTCTCTGTTTCTTGCAGCCAAAGTATTCCTCAACAAAACTGAATTCCAAACAGGTAAAAAGATTTAACCCAAATCCTGCAGTTATTTGTAGAGCTAGTGTTGGAATCCAAGTATCGAAACACCCAACCACATGCTCCCTCTCTAATACAGCTCCTCAGGAGAGCACATTATGCTACAACTACATTGAAAATGGGTTAAGCTGAATCATGAGCCCTCTGCCTACTTTGGTTTTTGGTCAGAGAAAGTTGGAGGAACACTTAAGGAGAAGAAAACATAAGAATGTTTAAGTGCATAGTGTTTAATGCAGTCTATATTTCTGCTCATAGCAACCCCATGTGACAGAGTAGAACTGCCCCATAGGGTTTCCTTGGTTGTAATCTTTACAGAAGCAGATTGCCAGATCTTTCTCCCATAGACCTACTGGGTAGGTTCAAATCGCCAACTTTTTGGTTAGTCGTTATGAGTCGAAATTGACTTGACGGCATGTAACAATAACAACAACAAATATGTGTGCTATGGAGAACTCAGAGAAAGATCATGTTGTTCTGTCCCCAAAAGTCAATGGCTCTTTTAATTAAAAATATTCACAACATTGAGTTAAAAATGGAGGAAGTTTGGAATTTGAATCTAGTCTAAATGTTCTTCCTGCTTTCTAGGTATGAGAGAACTCAAGAGAAAAGTATGCTACTTAAATCCACAAGTTCCCTCATTTATTAAGGGAAAGGCATAATTCCTCTTTATATTATACAGCCTATTTTTCCACAATGATTTGATAGACTGCAATGAAAACAAAAATTCAGACTTTTCAGTGTATGGTGAAACAGTGAGAGCTAGACTCTTCTACATGAGTGAATGGGAATTAAGGGCATTTGGGAGAAGCTCTGTAAGAGCTGATTTGAAGGACCTCTTAGTAATGAAAGTAGGAGATGCCTGAGCAGTAAGTCTGCAGATTGGGGTTTATCGAAACATAAGACAATGAAAATTTCTTCAAGGGAAAGACTAAAGACTTTTTAACAGCATGGCTGTCCACTGCTGTGTTCCACTTTTAAGTTATATCATGCTGTGCTGAGAAATTACCACTTGTATCTTACCTGGACATTTAGGAGTGTCCATCACAAACACATCGTTGAATTGATGGCACTTTAAAGAGTGGGTGGTATGGTGTTGACAAAGCCCTCAAAGACCCCAGCATTTCTGAGAGCCGTTTGTTTCAGAATCTAAGGCTGGAACCAAGTCAGGAGAGGAGTGAGGAAAAATAAACCCTTTCTCCAAATATACGAGAAGCAAAGAGGACTGCCTGTGAAGGAAGACAATGGGGAGTGGGAGGGACACTGACACCTGGGTGGCATCTGGTTGACTTTGGTCAGTCAGGCAACATCTCTAGGCCTCTTGGCATTCATCTTAAAATGGAAGATGAAGTCCCCTTTAGCTCTGAAGCACTGTGTTCTTTTTTGAACACTACTCCTGCTTTATATGAGGTCCACCAGGGAAAAATTCCCAAAGTTTATAGATGTCATATGGACTTCATATGGAGATCAAGTTCAGAGAATGGATGTGGAAATAGGCAGGATCCAGAGAACCGAACTATCATTTCAAAGTTTGGAATCTCAAAGTTCAAAAAAGCAAGCAACACCAGACAAGCCTGGTCCAGAAGGAAAGTTAGAGTCTGGAGTGAAAGAGGGGTCAATCCAGGAAACTGGCAAATAAAAGGATTGTGTCCAGGAAAAGAGTTGTTATTCTTCTTGGTTGATGTTGAGTTGGCTCCAACTCATGGCAACCTTATGTATACCAACAACATGTTACTTGGTCCTGTGCCATCTTCCTGAGCTTTGGTGTATTCAAGTTCATTGTTACACCTATTATGTCCACCCATCTCATTGAGGGTTTCCCTCATTTTCACTGACCCTCTACTAAACTTGATGTCCTTTTCTAGCAAGTAAAGAGTTAGGGAACTCAAAAGAGTCAGGAACCCAGGCCAGGGTCTTGGTGACAGCACTGGCTATCAGATACAAAACAAATATTAATTTAAACGTTCCTGAAATATCTTCCCAGCTATTTAATTATCAAGGGACAGGCTCTGCACCAGCTAAAGCAAAACAAGACCAAGAGAAAGAGGAGAAACACTGCAGGGAAAAATAAAATGGCAAAAGTCAATCTTTTTCACCTCCAGGAAGGTGCCACTGAAGGAATCAAATAACAATACATTCATATACACATATATGCATTCCATACCTACAACAATATCCTCTGTCTCAAAGGGAAGGCCTGGGCTGTCTTAGCACCTTGAGTTATGGGAGGTCAGAAACACATGTACAGCAAGTTAATGGGTTGGTTTTGCTGTCTGCATTGTCCTCTCTTCCTGCAGTTGGATTTCAAGGAATATTTAGCATAATATATAGCAATGACTCTCTGCCTGCTGGTACATCAGTTGAAAGCGGTTATTTACAACTGAATAGCAGTTGGTATGGGGCCCTATGGAGCAGAACTACTGCAGCCAGTTCATTATTTACAGTTCCAACAATAGAGCTCATTGTTCCCATTGTGACTTCTTAGCTGTCCTGGCAAATAAGCAGTCCCAGAAAGCCTTCAACAGCAGTCCCCAAATGCTAATGACTCCCTCTGAGTAACCAGATTGACCTTACATACAGACAGGACAAGCAACTACCAAAGTGGTGTAATTTCAAGGCCCCCCAAAGACCTGTGGATCAAAATTATCTCCGCTACTGCTTCACCCTGATGCCTAGAAAATCTTCTTCTATAGAGTTGTGTTGCTTTAAGACATTGTTTCCTGTTCAAAAACAAATGTATGTATTTCAAGCCAATATAATCTATTAATATCTTAGTGAAAATTTACCATAGCCTATCTAACTTTAAATCACTAGGTTTCTGAGTTGGGCAATGCATAGTGATACCATGGAACAGGGATCAGCAAACCACGGGCCACAGGTCAAATCCAGCCCACAGCCTCATTCTATAAAGTTTGAGTGGAACACAGTCATGCTCTTTTGTTTACATATCGTCTATAGTCTATAGGAGAGTTGAATAGTTGTGATAGAGATTGTATGGCCTGCAAAGACTGAAATATTTACTATCTGGTCCTTTATTGAAAAAGTTTGCTGACCCCTGATATCGAACAATCCTCTTAGGAGAAAACAGGCCCAGAGAGGGCTAGAGACATGACCAAAGCCACAGGGGTTATCCTAGGCCTAGGTGAGTCTCAACCTTATCTGTACTCACTCCTTATTGTTCCTCCTATTAAGTCACGTTTTCTCTTGGCGTTGTCTGTAAAACAAGAACAAAGAGGTTTCAGAATGAAGGAAGGCCTGAGGGGCCCTCCTATGCACAAAGCACATATAGTCCTGGAAAATCTCCTTCTATAGAATTGTGTAGCTTTGAGTTAAGCGAACTTTGTGAGCCAGCCGGTTTACTCAGAGGGCTTTGGGCCATTTTGCAATTGGACACTGTCGGTGGATCATGAGTTTTCACTGCCGTTTAATCAAGGGCTTGGGGATTGAAGAATAACCTCTATATATCAAATTGAAAAGCTGAGCATTGGGGAATGTTTCCTTTAACACTTGGCCATGGTTCTCTGATCAGAGGTCATAAAATAAAAAGAAATCCTTTTAGTGCCATGTGTGTATATGTTCGTGTGTGTGTTGCGCATGTGTGCGCGTGTGTGTAGCACACAGCTGAACTTGTTTAAAACATTAAATCATACGCAAAACTTCAAAAGGTAAAATGTATAAAGTTGAAGGTGTTTTAGCTACAGATTTCCTTGCTGCTCATGGACATCCTTAAGGACCTCAACAGAACCACAGGGCCCTATAGATCAGTTTGAGAAAACCCTAACTTATTCTAATTGTTACTTGAGTCACTTCTACATTACGTCCACTACATCGGACTTCCAGACCATATCTGATTGACTCCAGGGATAGTGAACTCATTAGTTCACATACACACAAACAAACCCGTTCTATTTTATATAGATCTTACTATCGGAAAATCCCCTTATCCTAAACTCAAATATTTCTCCCTAGAACTTTTTTTTTTTTTTACATCCTTTCCATTTAAATCCCCCCCTCATTTCTCTCTGTTTGCTATTTATGCAATGTGGTCCTTGGACAAGCAGTATCAGTATCACCTTGGAACATGTGAGAAATTCAGAATTTTCAAAATTTGGGCTCCATCCTAGCCACAGAGAATTAGAATCTGCACGTTAACAAAATCTCCAAGGAATTATATGCACATTAAAGTTGAAGAAACACCGCTAGGACAATATAGATGAAGTTTAACTCTTCAAAGCAAACTGAGTATGTGAAGTTCAAGAGAAATGAAGTTGGTATACAAGGCAGACTGTGGGGGTGGGGGTAGGTGATAACTACATTGAGCAGCCAGTAGCAGCCAAGAGCGTTTGAAAAACTGAATCATTCCACAACAGTCTAGCCCTCCTCACAACTGTGCCAAGGGTCAGGGCTAAAGAAAGCCTTGCAGATCCTAACAAAGGAATGAGGCGTATTTCCAAAGACCACAAGTAGAAATGCTGACTCTCACTTGTGGATCAGCTAAGTCAATGCAACACTTTGTTTTTAAGGGTTTCAAGGAAACCCAGAGCACACCCACAATGCAAGGGATGCTGTCAGAATGACATGGAGAGCAAAGTCAGCTAGATGATTTTGACTTCTAGTAAGACTGAAGGCAGAGGGGCCTGAGGACAGACAGATCTAGCTCGTTGTTATAGAAATGAGCCAAAAGCGGTCTTGGTGTATTGGTATTGGCCTCCAAATTGCTTATTTATTCACAGCACACTGGACCGCATTGCTCCAAAAGCCCAGCGGCACTGAACTCAAATTTTTCCACATTCAATTGCTCTAAAAATAGCCCAGATATGCAGATTTTTTGCCACTTTTTCACATACCGCACAAAACTGCACCCAACATCTGCTAGCCATAGGTAAGATAAACCCTGTAGTTATAAAGACCCAAAACCACTGCTGCCATTTGGAGCTCTTGACCCAGAGACTCCACACCTTGCTGCTGAGTGACATCACCTAGACATGAAAACCTCCTCTCAGCTGCCTCTCTCCCCAGGGAATTCCCTTACCCTCTTCCTCTTTTGGTTGGCCCCTTCCTCTGCCCCATGCTGCTTGTGTTTGGAAGCTCTCATGCTTGGAGGAACTTTCCCCTACATGCAAACCTGCCAAAGCACTGTTCCAATACCTTCCCTTGCATGCCATCTGATGTCCTATCTTTTTCCTTGATCACACCCAAATCCCTCAAACTCACTACACCCAGCCAGTCACTGGTTCTGTGGTCTAGGGCAACTACTTAGTTTTTCTGTGCCTCAGTCACTCCATTTTTCAATCAGTAACCTGAGACTAATAACATCATAGTGTGATTATGAGGATAAATGAGATAAAGATGGGGTAAAACATTTAAAAAATCTCCCATAATGATTGCTAATGACATTCAGATGAACTCCCAGAAGAATATAACTTCAAATTTATTGTTTTCTCAGCTTATAGATCTTTTATTAGCATATAAGCTAATGGAAAACTATAGGTTGCCAAGTAGATATGTGCACTGCTTGATAAGTTATTTATAACAAAGAATGAAGTGTTTAAAGAATTATTTGTTACAGATATACCTAATCCTATTAATAGAAGTATTTATAAATATTTGTATATAAATTTTTCTAAGATAAATCATATAAAATACATAAAGGTTAGATTAATACTTAATAGAATGTTATTGATCTGCATATAAAATTAGATTAACTATTTGATTTATCTTTGAAAAAGTAAAAAACAAATCATACCTGTATAAAAAGCTTCTAAAAATATTTTCAATTAAATATGAATGACTAGCTTCTGAATAATATTTCTCTAATTTAAGAATTCAATTATAGGGAAAAGCTTGGGTCATTTTTTAATAAGTTATTCAAGCCATTGATCTAATAGCTGATCTCAGATACTTAACTTTTTAAATATGGAATTATGATAACAGCACATATTTGCATATAGTGCTTTCCAATTGATAACACTTACACAAAAACATAAATCCTAACCCTTTGTACTATGCAAGTGAAATAGAGTTTTTTCTGAATAGCCTTCTAATGGACAAAAAAATAATTAGGATAAAGGGGTGAAATTTTCAGAAAAGCAGATTTTGGCTCTGTTAGGAAAAGTATCTACTCATCAGAAATATCCCCAAATGGAATGGACTGCTTTATATTGTGGGAGCTCCCAAGGAGGAATCAAGTATCTGCTAAGTGAACATATCCCTCAGAGAAGGTGATAAGGAGGAGACTCTAGAAAACTTGGATAGTGAACCTAGTGGACTATTAAGATTCCACAGTAGCTCTAATACATTATGAACCAATTTCTACTTTCGTACTGATGAACTGTAGGTATATACCATTGGTTTGTATACATCAATAGAAGTATAACATCCTAGATCTCAGTCCTCCCTAACTAAAAATGATATTAATTTTTTTAAAGGCACACAAAGATAAAATGAAAACTCCCCATTCCTATTTTGCCCACCCCATTCCTGGGATTTACCTCCACACATATCCCCATCCACCTACTCCATCTCCCAAATGCTAGGCAAATTATAAATGCCATTTTAAAAATTAATGAAGAATATACGTAAGGTGCTAATCAGCACATAGAAATTACTCAACAGGAAAATATTCATGTTAAACTGCCTTAAATATCAGACTATTATTATCCCTGTATAGCTCAAACACCGATAAAAGAATAAAATGGATGTATACCTCCAGGGGACACTGACATTTTCACAGGAGAAAGAATGAGACTTTCGTGCATTCTTTGCTTACTAGCTTCCTCTTGTTGACTTTTTTTTATCCTGTAGTTAATGAAAATGTTTCAGTCTCCTAAATGTCTGGGCTGGCCCACTAAGTAGGCCAGGGATGAGTGAAGCAATCTCTGAAATTCAGGAGACATCCTGAGGACACTGTGTCAAAAGGGGAAAAACAAAAATTTTCATTAATCTGTAGATTCGACCATGTTCAGTTGCTGTTTTTACAGGCCAGAAAAGGTTGGAAGTTGACAAGTTCATAAGCTCCACATTAGATAAATGGAAAATGGGCTGGGGGACTTGTCTTTAAAGCAACATTTGCATAAACTCTACAAAAATTTATTTAGATACGATGCTTATTTGGAGTGCTTTGAGGGGGCTGATGGAGTCATTTCTTTCTTCTGCATCTTGAGCAAAATGTTTCCCACACCAGTAGGCAACATTAGCCTAGAACTATGCAGGGAATGGAATTCTGGGAAACATAGTTTAGGCTCAGCTAACCTGACATGCTATAAATTCACTACCATGGACAGTAAGTTTTGTTTGGTCATGTTTATAAACACAGCAGCTGCTAACTGATGCATGCCCTTAAAGGGTTGGTCTCTGCTTTGGCCTCAAAGAACAATAAGTAAGGAGATCCTGGCAGACACATTAACTATATTTCTCTCTAGAAATACAAAAAAAGAGCTGATGTCATTGAATAAAATAACAATTATAAAATTCAAAAATAATAAGAAACGTGTAATTCCAAAAGGGCAAATTAAGAAAACTAGATAAAAGTAAATCAAGATCTATGCAACAATTTACTTTCAGTATACATACATATTTTTACATTCTTGTCCACAAATATTTCTTCTCTTTTATAGCCTCTCTGAAAATGAATACTTTCTGCATCTGCTTGAAATTGTGAATAACGCCAAATCCAAGTGAATGTGGTGACTTTACTTTCTTTGTTTTATAAGACTATATTTTCTCTCGCCCATTCCTGTTCATTTCTCTGTTTGGACTTCAAGTGCATATAAGTTAATTTTCTCCACTCCTTAGTTCACAGTTGCAGTGCAAGGGATCACTTTTGTGTGGCTCTTCTTGCCATGGTCTTGTAACTCCCACCCAACTGATTGAGTGAAAATGTGCATATAAGGTAATTGTGGTCCACCAAGGAGACTGGTCAGTTTTGACATCCCACTAGTCTTAAAAGAGAGCCAATTCCAGAGCAGAAGGAGGATCTCACCACCACTGAGGAAGAAGAGCCAGGAGCAGAGAATGTCCTTTGGACCTGGGATCCCTGCGCTGAGACCCTCCTAGACCCAAGAGACAGAGAGCTGCAACACTGAAGACAGCAAGGTGGCAAGAAGCAGCAGCACAGAAATGGCACCAGCAGAGGCAGCAAAACCAGAAGACTGGTAGGAGAACAGCAGGAGACAGTGTGGTGGGCTTCCCAGCCCACAGAACGAGAAAGCTGAGTGCCTTCGAGCAGGAGGCTTGCTGGCTGAGTAGAGTGCCTCTGGGTACTTGGTGGAGGTAGGTTTGCTGAATCACAGAGCTAGAGTTGAGCGCCTTCAGGTAGAGGATTACTGGCAGAGTGGGGTGCCTTGGTGCACTTACCAGCACAACTAATAGAGCACTGTAACACTTGCCCAAGCAGTGGCCAGGGGCCAGAGAGAGGTGTGCCTGTGGACACAGCTGAAAAGAGGCTGTCGTGATGGAAGAACTGTATCCTGAGTGTTCCTGAACCTGAACTGTAACCTGTTACTCCCCTAACAAGCCCCATAATCGTAAGTATGGTCTGTGAGTTCTGTGCAGCCATTGCAATGAATCATCAAACTCATCAGAGATGGAGAGAGTGCTGTAGGAGGGATGGTTGGTGTCAGAATTGGTAAGGATGGCAGAAAGAGGAGGAATATGGTTGGTGTCAGAACTGGTAAAAATGGCAGAGACAAGAGGCACATCTGACTCCACCTCATAGGAATCAGCCTTGGGTGGTTGATCTTGATTCTCTGTCCCCCTTGTGAAGTTGGACTAGGTCAGATAATGCCCATCCCACATAATTTTTACAACAATACAGTATTATCTTTTATCTCAGTCCCTCTTTTATTCTTATTATCTTATTATCTGGGTTTACTTTAACATAGCTCCCCAAGCTTATTCCTCTTTTTCCTGCCACAGTCACCTAATTACTTCTCTCTAAAAATTACAAACGAGAAGGAAAAAAATTACATGAGGACAGCATTTATTCCAGCATGCTACATCCGGTGGTCAAGTTACACCTATGCACATATCTAAATGATTTTTTTTTTTATTTTTAATTTTTGAGCTTTCCAAATTAAAAAAAAGACATATTCACAAACATTTAAAATCATGATGCACTAGGCTTTACATAAAGAAAATATATTCAGGCATTTTAAAGTACATTTCTTTCCTTGCTTTTTCCTGCAAGAAAACAGATGAGTCTTTTCTGAAAACCACGGGAACATGACTGATTGGGAAAATTTTGCCCTACAAAATAGTATTATGAATTCTAACTATCAGGTTCAATTTTATGACCATTGTACTACTTGGGTAAATACATTCATAAAGAGAGGAAATGCTTTTCTCACCCAAATATCCCAATCATTAACTGCAAATCCTGGCATCCTAAATGAAAATAATTTAGGGACAGGACAGGAATCAAAGGGAATGGTAATTCTGAAAAATAAGCTTATTTGGTGGTCTATAAAAGGCTTTTCCTGTGTTTACTTGCTTCTGAATTTAATCCACCTGTCAACCGTTGAAGACCATAGATGTTTCTCTGTCAGGCCATATCCTAGACAGGGTGGCCTCTGTTATTCTCACCACTAGTTTGTAGTGCAATAGGCCAGTGTAAGTAACAGTATGGAGGGCAGCTAGCAGACGCAGTGTCTGCTCTGCCCAGATCCCCCTTCAGGACTGAGGCCCTGAGGTCCCAGCTGGGGGAAGTTGGTTGCTGACAGTAGTCAGTTGACTTCCACCATGGTATTTGAGTTCCGACCAAGAAAGCCATCTCTATTTCACCCAGAGAGTAACTCTTATCCAATGCCTGGTACATGAAAGGGTGTGGGGGTTAAGGCTGGTCCCTTTCAAAGACCATCCCAGCTGTAGAGCTCCACATGGCATAAGGAGAGTCTGTTACCCTTGTTCTGACTACCTCAGAGTTCAACCTCTTTCTCTGTTCCATCCTACTCCCTTTAGTTCCCCATAGGTATTGATCCCAAGGGCATTCCCCATAAACTTCCTCCATGCAAATACATATCTCAGTCTGCTCTCCTATGACACACTGCTTTGTGCCTTTTCCTACAGGAGCCTTTGGCTTGCCTCTGCCTTGAACTTATCACACTGGATTGACATCATTCCTTTATCTCCCAAAGATGGAAAACCACATGAGCAGGAACTGTCTTTTATCACTATATATCACTTATCACTGTGCTCTGTGTACAATGGCTGGTAAGTGTTTGAATAATGTCTCCTGAATGGATGAATAAATGCTGTAGCTGTCAGAAATATCTGAGCCACAGTGTTTCCCAATAGTTTCTCTTCTTAAATTCATATCATGTGGATTGTGGTCATTTGCTCAGTAGAGAGTCTTAGCTGCTATTCAGAAGGAAGAGACAAGGATGGATGAACTTTATTTGAGTAGACAGTACCAGTGTTCATTCTGGTGATGCATACTATATTGGCTCATTACATATGCACCTTCTTTTTCAGAAGGACTGTGATATGTGTCTACTCAAATACATTAATACTCCAATCTCAGGAAATGAATTAAAATTGCAATATGAATAGAGATGTGAGTAGGATTGCACTAAGTTAGAATAGGTGATAGTCATTTAGAATTTTTGAAGCTGTAAGGATAAAGAAATATCTATATTAAATATATATATTTTATTTATATATTTATTATTTATTTATCATATATTTATATTTATTTATTTATATTTATTTATTATATATTTATATATTTATTTATATATATATATTTTTTAAAGCACTGTATGAAACTAAAGAAAAAATTACTGGACTATGGATAAATATGTAATCTTTCCAGAAATTAATATGAATTCAGAAAACTTCACCTTAAAAATAATTATGATTATAAAAAGCAAGATAAAAGAGTCTAGGATATAGATACTTTATATATGTGTGTATATATGTACATATATATATGTATATTTTGATATTAGTACCATTGAGTTGGTTCCAACTCATAGCAACCCCATGTACAACAAAATGAAACACTGCCCAGTCCTGCCCTATCCTCAGAATCGTTGCTATATTTGAGCCCATTATTGCAGTGACTGTTTCAATCCATCTCATTGAGGGTCTTCCTCTCTTTCACTGACCCTCTGCTTTACAAGCATAATGTCCTTCTCCAGGGGCTAGTCTCTCCTGAAAGCATGTCCAGAGTAAGATAAAATCTCACCATCCTCCCTTCTAAGGAGCATTCTGGCTGTACTTCTTCCAAGATATATATATATATATAACAAATACATATGAGTTTTACATATTTATTAGTAAATCTACATGTTTCTCTGCAATTAGATATTGGTGTGTGTGTGCATGTACCATGTAAGGAAAATGAGTTCAGGACCTGTGTAAGAATATTCAATATACAATGTAGGGGGATAACCTTAAAATTAAGAGTAAATTGTGAGTAAAGAGAACTCTGTCTACCTTTCTCAAGGTTCATCAAGTTTCACTAGATATGACTAATTTTCATAATAAATAATTACAGCAACAACAATTATAATGGGGATGTTGTTTTCCTTTTTGTTTGAGCCCACTCTTCCCTGGTGTTGACAGTTGCTAGAATGATTTAGACAAATGTGAGGGCTGCTGAAGAAGCTTCAGCCTGGCATTTCTGTTAGTCAATGACGTTGTGATAAGGAAGCCCCTGTGTTCTGCTCAGAGCACAAGGCTAGTTCTCTGTACACAGATTGCTGGGCTCTGTGGATTAGTTCTGTGTGGTGTTAGTCCCAGTCATTTACAGCTGTAGCCCTGTTCACACCTCAGGAAATGTTTGTTTTTCCAAATGCAGATAGGTTTTACATTCTACTCTAGAATACATCCATTTCATATGAAGATATTTTAAATGGTTTGTTAAATCACTTAATATCTCCCTTCCCTAAATTTTTGACTAAAATTAGCATTCCAGGAATATTTTTCAGCTTTATGGTCCCAGTTAAGTACCAGTTTGAGAACTGCAGACCTGTGGCGAGGTCGACTGGTAACTGGGCTGGTGGAAGAGCCTGACTGGGAGCTCAGTTCTGTTAGTGACAAATGACAAGGGCATTTAACATCTTTAAAGGCTTGTATCAGCTATATTTTAAAGAGCCACAATATTCTACTATGGCATAGAAAGAATCTTTGTAAGTTATCCCTGGATCATAGATGAAGACGTTAAATGGAGTTGAATTTGGGTGAAAAGGGTAGCTGAGGACATCCACCATGTTTTGTTTTGGTTTTTTTTTCCAAATCTCTATAAGAGCAATTTAGCGAGAACTGGCTTTTGCCCAGATTGTGGAATTGGAAGTTTGTTTTCCAGCTCCAGACTCCCTCCATGATTCCCTGTTAGGCTGTTTTCCACCTTGGTATTGCCTCTCCCTGGGTAATTCATTCATCTACCCCTACCCCGTCTGCCCCTAGTTTGCCCCCCACCTCCCACCCCACAAGCATACACATGCACACAATTGTGGTACAGAGGCTGTGTGGGCAAAGCAACAGTCTATCAGATAATGGGTAAACTAACCCCCAATTACTGCTTATGTTTCTATGGTGAGAAGACAACACCTACATTTAGATTTAATGCTTCCTATAAGTTGTCCTGGTGGCTCAATGGATAAGCATTTGACCGTTAACCAAAAGGTTGGTGGTTCGAACCCACCTGTGGCAGAAAAGATCTGGTGATCTGCTCCCATAAAGATTACAGCCTAGGAAACTCAATAGGGCAGTTCTACTCTGTTCTATATGGTTTCTATGAGTCAGAATCAATGGCACAGAACAACAATAGCATGATCTTCTAAAGAGGTAATGATGATAAGAGTTCTTTACTGCAAAATTAAAAAAAACAAAGGGGTAAAAGACAGAGTAACAGAAGGCATAGTTGAAGGCAAAGTGGAGAAAAGTGGGAAATGGCTACATTATTTTTCTGCTCTCCTAACAACCAAGAGGGCAGATGGGGCTCATAGTGTCTCCATTTAATATGCTGAAAATTAAGGACACAGAGAGGGGTTGTTAACCGGACCCAGACACAGTCACACTGTTCTATAGAATGTCCCAGATTCTAAGGCCAGGATCTGTATCTGAGCATGCCTCTAATTTCAATTCATCTGTCTCTCCTTAAGTAATTAATGATGGGTTGGAAATGGCATTGGCCAAGTCACTTCTTCACTCTGAATCTCATCTTTAAAATGATGGCACTGGGCGAGGTGATCTATGAGGTCCCTTTCATGCTAACATTCTAAAATTCTATTATTTTTATAACACAGTTGGGGCAAGCACATGTATCTCCAAAGTTCTCATCCTGGGTTCATTTTCTACACTACTTAAAGCTCATCCTTAGGCTCTGTGGAATTCCCCAAGGCAGTGATGGATGATCACAGCAGGGAGAAAGGATGATGTTCATCTTACTCTGTCTACATCTGACCGTGACTGATGGCAGAACACACGTTAAGATCTGATGTTGTGAAGGTGGGAACAGCTTGGCCACTATTAGCTAGCAATAATAGTTAGTAGGTAATCTGAAATTTGTTCAGACCTGTCCAAGAACTACACAAAGTGAGTCATCTCTTGCTCTGGATAGTTTTCAATGGACAGTTGAAATCTTTAAGAGGTAAGCCAGATACTGCTTTTGTGTTGGTGATGTAAATGTAAAATTCTTTTTTTTCTTTTTTTTATTGTTGTACTTTAAATGAAGTTTACATTTCAAGTTAGTCTCCTTTACAAAATTCTATACATACATTGTTATGTGACCCTAATTGCTCAACCCATTCTGCGACAGCAAACTCCTCCTTTCCACCCCTGATTTCCCATGTCTGTTGAACCAGCTCCTAACCCTCTCTGCCTTCCCATCTCACCTCCAGACAGAAGCTGCCCCTTTGGTCTCTTGCATCTACTTGAGATAAGAGGCATACTCCTCACGAGTATCACTTTATGTCCCACAGTCCAGTCCAATCCATGTCTGAAGAGTTGGCCTCAAAAACTTTTTGTTCTGGGCTGATACAGAATCCAGGGGCCATGCTTTCCGAGGTTCCTCCAGTCTCAGTCAGACCATTAAGTCTGGTCTTCTTACTAGAATTTGAGTTCTGCACTCCATCTTTCTGCTGCTCCATCAGGGACTCTCTGTTGTGTTTCCTGTCAGGGTGGTCATTGGTAGTAGCCGGGCACCATCTAGTTCTTCTGGTCTCAGGCTGATGAAGTCTCTGGTTTATGTGACCCTTTCTGTCTCTTGGGTTAATACTTTCCTTGTGTCTTTGGTGTTCTTCATGCTCCTTTACTCCAAGTGGCTGGGACCAATTGATGCATCTTAGATGGCCGCTTGCAAGCTTTTAAGACCCCAGATGCCATTCAGCAAAGTAGGATGCGGAAAAATGTAAAATTCTTGATTTTTTAAATTAAATTTCAAAACATAAAATAGCTCTTAGAATGTCATTGTCCTTATAAATAAAACCTTCCAGTTATCTCCATTCCCAGAATGTTTATTAATAAGTTAACTCGCTCAGGATATCCCTTGCAAAATTATTCCTGGTTCTCTATGGATATATTTCTCTTAGTCTCGGTTCATTGATCTTGGCAATTCAAAACTTTTTTTCAGGAGTTTTCCTTTCTTTTTTTCCTAAATAAATAAAATTTTTGCTTCAAAGTCCAATTTTGAATGAATAAATGTGAATGATTTTGTGGTCTGAGGGAAAAGGTATTTTTATTTTAAATTTTTTTATTGTGCTTTAGATGAAGGTTTACAGAAGAAATAGTTTCTCATTAAACAGTCAGTACACATATTGTTTTATAACATTGGTTAACAACACCATGACATGTCAACACTCTCCATTCTCAACCTTGAGGACTTTTTTTTTATGAAAATATACGTAGCCAAAATCACACCATTGTGAAAGTTTCTACATGTATAATTCAGTGACATCGATTACATTCTTCCAGTTGTACTGCTATTCTCACTATCCTTTTCCAAATTATTCCACCACCATTATCTTCAACTCACTGCCCGCTAGGCTTCCCATCAAACCTTTTGAGTTGCTGTTGTCAATTTGATCTCACATAGATAATTTTCTCTTTTTTTTGTACCTTAGATGAAGGTTTGCGGAACAAATAGTTTCTCATTAAACAGCACACATATTTCCCTATGACAATGGTTAACAACCCCATGACATGTCAACACTGTCCCTTCTCAACCTTGGGTTCCCTATCACCAGCTTTCCTGTCCCCTCATGTCTTCTAATCCTTGTCCCTGGACTGCTGTGTTTCATTAACCCTGTTTGTTTTATGAGGCTGTCCAATCCCCGGCTGAACGGTGAGCTTCAGGATGAGCTTCACCACTGAGCTAAAAGGGTGTCTGAGGGTCATACTCTTGGGGTTTCTCCAGTCTGTCAGGCCAGTAAATCTGGTCTTTTTTTGTGAGTTAGAATTATGTTCTACATCCTTCTCCAGCTCTGTCCAGGACCGTCTATTGTGATCTCAGTCAGAGCAGTCAGTGGTGGTAGCCAGGCATCATCTAGCTGTAGTGGACTCAGGCTGGTGGAGGCCGTGGTAGCTGTTGGTCCATTAGTCCTTTGGACTAATCTTTTCCTTGTATCTTGTTCTCTTCATTATCCCTCACTCCCGAAGGGGTAAGACCAGTGGAGTATCTTAGATGGCCGCTCACAGGCTTTTAAGACCCCAGATGCTACTCACCAAGGTAGAATGTAGAACATTATCTTTATAAACTGTGTTATGCCAATTGAGCTAGATGTTCCCCGAGACCATGGTCCCCACAGCCCTCTGCCCAGCAATTCAGTCCCTCAGGGAGTTTGGAAGTGTCTATGGAACTTCCATGACCTTTCCTTGTACAAGTTGTGCTGGCTTCCCCAGTATTGTGTACTGTCTTACCCTTCACCAAAGTTACCACATATCTATTTAGTTCCCCCTCACTCCTCCCATGCCTTGTAACCAACAAAGATTGTTTCTTTTTGTGTGTAAAATTTTACATGAGTTATACACTAGAGGTCTCATACAATATTTGTCCTTTTGTGATTGACTTATTTCACTCAGCATAATGTCGTCCAGTTTTGTTCCTCTTACTATCCTGTGATGAGTTCCTTTTGTTTGTGGATTTTTTTTTCTTTTGTTTTTGTAGGTTTTTTTTTTTACTGAGACTTTATGTTTTTCTTCTTTATTTTGATGAGTAGATTTGTTAACTTTCTTTGTGGTTACGGTGAAATTTACCCTTATCTTCCCAGATTTGAACCAGTATATTACTACTTAGTATCGCTTGACTTCCTCTCCATTAGAAGGTTCTATACCTACACTGTTTATTCCCTCATTTATTGTTCTGATGCTGTTGTCCTTTACAGATTAACCTCTCTGGTTCCCTTTTGTAATTCTTTTGGTTTTGCATAGTCCTTAAGAGTTCATTTCCTAGGTTGGTATCCGGCTAGTACAATCCTGTGTCCTATATTCAGCCTGTGGTGTGATATTGTTTGTTCTCAGATCGAAGGACTTCCTTTAATAAGTCTCGTAAGTTTAGTTTGGTTTCTACATAGTCCCTTAATTTCTGTTTATCTGGAAATGACCTAATTTCACCATCATATTTGAACGAGAGTTTTGCAGGATATATTATTCTTGGCTGGCAATTTGTTTCTTTCAAGGTTCTATATATGTCGTCCCATTGCCTTCTTGCCTGCATGGTTTCTGCTGAATAATCCAAGTTTAGTCTTATTGTTTCTCCTCTGTATGTGACTTTTTATTTTTCTTGAGCTGCTCTCAGGATTCTGTTTGTCTTTGGTTTTAGGGAGTGTGATTATGATATGCCTTGGTGATTTTCTTTTGGGGTCTATCCTTTATGGGGTTCACTGAGCTTCTTGGATGGTCAGCTTTTCATCTTTCATGATATTGGGGAAGTTTTCAGTCAGCAGTTCTTCAATGATCCTCTCTGTGTCTTTTGTTTTCTCCCCCTGTTCTGGAACTCTGATCACTGGCAGATTTTTGCTTTTGATTGTATCCCACATAATTCTCAGGGCCTCTTCATTTTTCTTCGTTCTTTTTTCTAATTTTTCTGCAAACAGAGCTGTATCCAAGTGTTTGTCTTCAATTCCGCTAATCCTGTCTTCCACCATTTCACATCTGCTCCTCAGCCCTTCTTTGACACTGTCCATTTCTGAAATCTTGTTGTTTATCTTTTGGATTTCTAATTGTTGTTTTTGTATAATTTCTAGTTGTGAGTTTATTTTGGCATTTTGTTCCTGCATTATTTTCCTGAATTCTTCCATTTTTTTGCCTGTATTTTCCATGAATTTGTCTGCCTTTTCCATGGATTGTCTATTTTTTCCTCATTTTTGTCTGCTTTGTGCTTCAACTCTTGGATAATTCTGAGTATTAGAGATTTGAATTCCCTATCAGGTAGTTCTAGTGCCTTTTCTTCTCCTGGAAGGTCATCTGGTATTTTATTTTGGATGCCTACTGGAACCATCCTGTCCTGTTTTTGTAAATGTTTTGATATTGTCTGCTGTCTTCAGGCCATTCAGTAGTTATTTTTCTCATTTACTGATTGTAGTTTGTTTGTTTCATCCTTTTTTTTTTTAATTTGGTGATGTCTGAGCAGGCGGGCTGTGCGTTCTTTGTTGTTTGCTCATCCGTGTGCACGATACTTTTCGCCTTCTCCAATTGGCAGGGTCAGTCACTCAGATATGGTACAGCAGGGCAGGTCTAGCTGAAGAGGAGTTGCTGGAATGGGTTGTTTGTGGCACTTACTACAACCACCAGGGTGGGTCGGTAATCAACGCAGGGCAGGTTCTGGTAGGCCATGCCTGTGCTGCTTGGTGGTGTGATGTTAAGCGCACAGTGCAGGTAGGTAGGATGGAGGGGGAGATTGTGATGTGTGGAGCTAAGATGGGTATGGGAGAGAGGAAAGAGGAACAGGAGCCAAAGACATACAAACAAAAGAGTGCTAAGGGAGCTTGCCATTGGAGTGGAGATATGAGAGACTATGAAATGGAGAAAAACAAAAAAGGGAAGAAGAAGAAAAAAAGAAAAGAATGAATAAATAAAAATTAGAAAGAAAAAAGAACAGCAAAGCTCCCAGGGATCCCACCAGTGCAGCTATGAGGTCTGGGGAAGTTGTTCCCAGGTGTTGAAGTACAGCCTCGCTAGGAGGCATAGAAGTATTCAGAGCCAGGTATCCAGGGGACAGGAAGAGAAGGAAGGTATAGAGACATGAGAAACTGAGTAATGAAGAAAGACAAAAAGGGAAAAAGATGGAAAAGAAAACAAATTAAAAAAAAAAAAACAAGAAAAGCCCCCAAAAAACAGAAAGAAAAAAAAAAAAACCACAAAAAAGAAATGCACTCAGGGATCCCTGTGTACATCTGCACAAGCTGAGGGGGTAGGTCCCAAGCCACACAGTACCACCCGGCCAGAACAGGCTCCAAACTTGAGAAAAGAAAAAGAAAACAAACAAACAACTGAAAACAAAGAAACAAAAAAAAGCCCCAGCAACCCACCAGCATGGCAGCACAGACTGGGAAGCAGTTCCACACTCAAACGGAGCTCCACAGCCCCTCAGGAAGAAGCAAGGATGGCACACGGAGCCAGGTGTTTGAGCAAAAGGAGGGGGAGATGGGGAAAGGTAAGGAAGAAATCAAAAGAAGTGGAAAAAAGCAACACCAGCAGCCAACAAATGGCACTCAGAGAGCTGGCCCATTCGGGTGGTTGGAATCCTAGCAGCCGGTGCTTCCCAGACAAGAGATTGTGGCCACGGGAAGCAGAGGAGGCCGAGTGTGGGTGAAGAAGGGTGGTGGGTGGGAAAGCATATATCACTGTTTACCGGTTGTTTTGTCTCCTGCTGGAAGCTCCACGAAGCTGCTTTCTCATACCCCCATTTTCTGGTCTCTGACTGGAGTCAAAGATGGCAAATCTGTGCTGCATTAGCTGACGGGGACCTCTCCATGTATATCTCCTCGCTCTCTGTTCTGTGTCAGTTTCTTATTCCATTTGGTGCTTGGCTGAGTTCTTTATCTCTTTGTTTGATGTTTAGGATTTCAGGATTGCTGTTTTCTCTGTTTGGCTTAGTTTTTCAGATCTTTGCTGCGGAGGGACGGCGTCGTGCCTTTGCCTAGAGCACCATGTTGCCGGAAGTGAAAAGGTATGTTTTATTAGAAGAATTCTTAGTATTTTTAACATTACAAACAAACAGAAATTGTACATAGAATGGCTAGTTTGTTTAAGTAAAATACCAATATCTTGATCTATTTGCTTCATATTTTTTTTAAGTAATGAAACATTTCAATTAAGTTGAAAACTTCCTAGGACCTACTCTCTTCCTTGCCTTCTCAGAAGTAGCCATTCTTCTGAATTCGGTGTTTATCCATTGTCATGGTTTGAATTATGTCCCCCAAAAAATGTGTTTATCAATTTGGCTGGGCCATGATTCCCAGAATTGTGTGGTTGGCCTCCATTCTGTGATTGTAATTTTATGTTAAAGAGGATGAGGGTGGGATTGTAACACGACCTTTACCCAGGTCACATCCCTGATCCAATGTAAAGGGAGTTGCCCTAGGGTGTGGTCTGCACCATGTTTTATCTCTGATGTGATAAAAGGAAATGGAAGCAAGCAGAAAGTTGGGAGACTTCACACCATCAAGAAAGCAGGGCTAGGAGCAGAGTGTGTCCTTTGGGCTGGGGTCCCTGTGCCAAGAAGCTCCTAGTCCAGGGGAATACCAAAGAGAAGGCCAACAGAGAGAAAAAGCCTTCCCCTGCAGCTGATGCCCTGAATTTGGACTTTTAGCCTACTTTAACTATGAGGAAATAAACTTCTCTTCATTAAAACCATCCACTTGTGGTATTTCTGTTATAGTAGCACTAGGTGACTAAGACAGAATTTGGTACCAAGAAAGTGGGGTGCTGCTCTAACAGATACCTAAAATGTGGAAGCAGCTTTAAAACTGTGAACGGATAGACGTGCAGCAGTGACAGAGGACCAGCAGCAACAAAGAACCTGAAGCAGCAGAGAAATGGCAGTGGCAGAGAACCAACAGCAGCAGAACCAGGAGACCAGTGCGAGATGACACTAGAGCCAACCCACGGAGCAAAAGAGCTGAGTGTCTGTGTGCATGAGGCTTTCTGGCAGAGTGGGGTGCCTCTGGGCACTTACTGGTGGAGCTACAGAGCTTTGGAACACTTGCCCCAACAGGGCAGATGTGGACGTGAGGCCAGAGGAGCTGAGAGACCAAGAAACCAGAAAACAAGCTGAAGAGACAAGGGACACAAGAAGCTGAGCTGCCTTGGTCTCAGAAGGTATGGCCATGACTTCAGGGGTTTCAAAGGACGGAGCCATAGCCTCTGGTGTTTCTAAGGGTGGAGTTGTCACTCAGAAGGAGTAGGAGAATGGTGTGCCTAAAGCTGAGGGAGCAGAGTTGCTGTCCCAGTGGGCCTGGAAGGTGGAGCTGAAGCCCAGGGCCATGGGGCTCCACTCAGAATCCAGAGACTGTGGCCAATACCTAGAGTCTGGAGGACAGGGTTATTGTGTAAATTGTCTCAGAGAACAGAGGATTATTTTCAAAGCCTTGAGGGCTAATGTAACGTGTTCTGCTGACTTGATTGGTGCCTATCATCACTTCTTTTCCTCTAGTTTCTCCCATTTGTAATGGAAATGTCTAGCTTGTGCCTGTTCTGCCATTGTACCTTTGGAAGCAAATAACTTGTATTCTAGATTTCACAGATGAAGAGGAATTTTTGGATTTTGGACTTGGAGTTAAGATTTTTACTATGATATATTGGGGTGAATGTTTTCCATGTTGCAAGGATGTGATTTTTGGGGGGCCAAAGGGTAGAATGTCATGATTTGAATTATGTCCCCCAAAAAATGTGTGTATCAACTTGGCTGGGCCATGAGTCCCAGAATTGTGTGGTTGGCCTCCATTTTGTGATCATAATTTTATGTTAAAAAGGATGTGGGTGGGATTGTAACACCACCTTTACCCAGGTCACATCCCTGATCCAATGTAAAGGGAGTTTCTCTGGGGTGTGGTCTGCACCATGTTTTATCTCTCAAGAGATAAAAGGAAAGGGAAGCAAGCAGAGAGTTGGGCACCTCATACCATCAAGAAAGCAGTGCTAGGAGCAGAGCGTGTCCTTTGGACCGGGATTCCTGTGTCAAGAAGCTCCTAGTCTGGGGGAACACTGAAGAGAAGGCCGACAGAGAGAAAACGACTTCCCCTGGAGCTGATGCCCTGAATTTGGACTTTTAGCCTACTTTAACTGTGAGGAAATAAACTTCTTTTCATTAAAACCATCCACTTGTGATATTTCTGTTATAGCAGCACTAGATGACCAAGACATCCATATATAATATTATTCATGGATTATTTTGTTTTGCATTTTATAAGCTTAGTATAAATGATGCCTTTTACATACTTGTATTTTTAGAGTCCAGGCTCAGGAGTCAAATTGCCACATATCAGCAATGTGACCTTGGATATGTTATTTAGCTTCTCTGTACCAACATTTCCTCGTTTTAAAAAATGGATGTAATACTATTTCTTATCTCATAGGCTTGTTTAGAGAATTTAAGGAGGAAATAAACATAAATCACTTAAAACAATGCCTAGCATATAGAAAACATTTTAAATAAGTTTTCACTTTATTATGTAGCATTATATAGCATAGTTTTATCAACACATTATTTTTCCAGATTTACTTGCTTTCATTCATTCAAGAACTATGTACTATGCCATTATTTGGCTATATTGTAGTTTATCCACCTGTTCTCCTATTGAATGGCATTTACAATAAATTTCCAATTTTCTACTATTACTAACAATACTGCCATGAAATTTTTGGTTCATGTTTCCTTGCATGGATGTATACGAGTTTCTCTAGGGCTTATACTTAGAAATGGAACTGTCATTTTCGTCAGACAGTGTCGAATACCTTACCAACAGTTTCCTTTAAGTCAGAGTTCTCAAGCTGTAGTATGCTTTGGAAACACCAAGAGAGACTGTTAAAACTCAGATCATCTACCCAACCCCCAGGTTTCTGATTCAGTAAGAAGCCTTGGTGGGGCATTTGTTAAGTGCTTGGTGGCTAACTGAAAGGTTGATGTTCGAACGCACCAGCAGCTCTGCGAGAGAAAAGACCTGGCAATCTGCTCCCGTAAAGATTACAGCCAAGAAAACTCTATGTGGCAGTTCTACTCTGTCACAAGAGGTTGCTATGAGTCAAAATTGACTCAAACGGCAGCACCCAACAACAACAACGGGCTAGAGCCTGGGATAGTGCATTTCTACTAAGTCCTTAGGTGATGCTGATTAGGAGATCAAATAGAGCAACTGCTTTAAGTGATTGTATACATTTACATCTCTATCAGCAATTTATAATTTTCTACATCTTTATCAACACTGGAAATTGTCAGATTTTTCAACTGTTGTCAACCTGATGGGAGTTAAACATTACCACTTCGTGGTTTTAATTTGAACTTCCCTGATGATTAGTAGGATGGAGCTTTCTTTCGTTTGATCATTGATCATTCAAAGTGCACATTCTGTGAATTGCTATTCATACACTGTTAACTAAAGGGGAGGACCATGAGTATCCTTGACATCACTCAGTGGTCCTAGTTAATCTAATAGGATAGGAAAAAGAAATAAAAGGTATAATAATTATAAAGGGAGCTAAAGTTCGCTATCTATATAGATAATACAAAAGAAGAAACAGAAAAAATAAGATAATTTAGCAAAGTTACTGATTAAAAGATCTGTATATAAAAATAGTTTGTGTATACTAAAAAATAAGAATCCCTGGTGGCACAGCGGTTAACAGCTCGGCTGCTAACCGAAAGGTCAGGTTCGAACCCACTAGGCCGCTCTGTGGGAGAAAGATGTAGCAGTCTGCTTCCATAAAGATTTACAGCCTTGGAAATCCTATGGGGCAGTTCTACTCCATCCTGTAAGGTCACTTCAGCCAGAAATGACTTGACGGCCATGAGTGTATACTATAAAATAATTAGCTGTCATTCAATTCTAAATAGTCTAATTTCCACTGTGGTTTTCTCTTATTCAGTGTTCAGCAAACTTTTCCTGTAAAGGGCCAGATAGTATATATTTTTGGTTTTGCAGGCCATTAGGTCTCTGTTACAACTACTCAACTCTTATGTTATAGCACAAAAATAGTCATAGATAATAAATGAATAAGTGAGGATGTATTCCAATAAAGATTTACTTATAAAGCATGCAGTGCAGGCAGGATATCAATTGGGTCCTTCAAAAAATGTACAGTTTCAACGAGATACATACATAGGGTTCCACGCACACATAATTGTATTAAATATTATTTTGTTCAAATTTTATAACCTCATTGTAATGTGGCAGCAATAGTATCAGACCTCATCTAACTTCAGGGAGAATGAGAATCACCATCAGGAACAGAACAAAAGCTGATTCTTATGAAGTGGAGTTTAGACATACCTTTACCAATTCTGACACCAGCCATCTCCCCCTTCTCTCCTTCTCTGCTGGGTTTGATAGTTTATTGCAATGGTCACACAGAAGTCACAGACCATACCTGCAGTTATATGGTTTATTACGGAAGTAACATGGAATCAGGGTCAACAGCCTACAACTCAGGATCAGGATCAGGAAGCATATAAGCAAAGTCTCCCTTCTTCAGTGCAAGATACTTCTCTCAGCCATGCAAACAAGCAGGTCCTTCTCTCTGCTGTGCCTACCCCCTCTCTGCTGTGCATGCTTCCTCTCAGCTCCCTCAGGAGAGGCCTCTTCTTTGCCCCTGTCCTGTTTAACAAGTGTTATAGCTCTTTCAACTCTGCTGACAAGGGTCTAGAGGCACCCCACTCTGCCAGCAAGGGTCCTGCCCAAAGGCACTCAGCATTCTTGCTCCATCGATCTGCAAGCCCACTGTAGCCATCTCGTTCCATGGGCCAGGAAACCCACCACACCAACTTTCGCCAGTCTCCTGGTTCTGCTGCTGCTGCTCCAGTGTTTCAATTATGTCTCCTCGGTCTAGGAGGTTCTCAGCACAGGGACCCCGGGTCCAAAGGACATGCTCTGCTTCAGGCTCTTCTTCTTGATGGTAGTGAGGTCCCCCTCAACCTCTGTGGGATGGCTGCTTTTATAGGGAAGTGGCTCAGTCCTATTGAGTGGACGTTACACACCTTATTTGCATAAGAGCTGAACAATACCCTCACTGGACTAAACTGACCAAACTTCTTACAAGTGGCTCCATCTATTTACATAATAACTGACATTTTCTACTGGTAGGGAGTGGCCTCTTCACTGGGTAACGGTAACAAGGGCAACTGTAACAACTCCTCAGGGCCCAAGGGAAAAATCTTACAAGCTGTTTTTTCTTTCTTTCTCACAGAACTAAAGCAAAAGGCCATATAAAGAAACTCATTTCACTACACTTATCAATCATTTTTTGGTAGATATTAGTTATAATTTCCTACTACAATTGTAGATTTATCAATGTCTTTGGCATTCTGTCAGTTTTTGTCTTGATAGTCTGAGGTTATATTTTTAAAGATACAAGTCAATGATAGTTTGTTTAGCCTCATTCATTATTTGCGTTATAAATATCTGTCTTGTTTTTCAATCTACCTATATTTCCTTTCCATTTATATTTTACCTATCATTTTAAATGTTTGGAGCAGAGGAGTTTCATCAAAATATAAACTTTCAAAGCCACATTAGCTAGACTTCATTATATATAATTGTTAAATGAACGGCTTCCTTATTAATAAAAGGATAGCTTTTGTTAATGAAGATGATCATAGCACCTAGTGTGGGCTTGGTATATCGTCAGAATGATAATAATATTATTTTCAAGTTCTAAATGCTTTACACATATTAACTCATACCATTCTCACAAAATTCTTACACACTTCTCATAAAAATCCTATATAGCAGGTTACTATTATTAGCCTTATTTTACAGATGAGGAAACTGAAGCAGAGAGAAGTTAAATAACTTTCCCCAAATCTTACAGATTGATTATTGGGAGAATCAGGGTCTTGACCAAGGAAATTTGGTTCAAGAATTTATGCACAGTCTTAACCATTTTTGTTAAATTGCTCAACACATATTTGAATGAGTAAATAAGATTAATCTTCTCACAAGGAAAAAGAATCATTTCTTAATGGAATATATATAGGTGCTTAGATTGCCCTGGGTTTAAATTCAAGTTCTACCAGCTACTAGTCAATGATTGGTATAAGCTACTATACCTTTCTAAGCCTCAATTTCCTTATACGTAAACTCACAGTGATAACAATACATACCCCAAAGAGTTGTTATAAAGAAGAAATGATATAAAACATGGGTGAGGAAGATGTAAACCATTTCAGGGAGTGATTCCAGAAGAGAAATAGAAATGGTATGGGAAGAAGGTAAAAGTAGAGCCTCTAATATATCAGTATTGCTTTATTTGTTTATTTATTTATAAATAAAAGATTTAAAACCAAAATGGCAAACATTAGGCCTGGAGTTGTTCCTGGCTTTTGTTCCTTTTTTTCTATATATCTGAAATATTTCATTATTTTTAATACAGAGAGAAAAAAGAGAAATACACAGTTAAAAAAATATTACTGCATTAATGTCCAAAGCCAAACCAAATTTCTCATTTTTTCAATCTGTGGATTAAGGAAGATGGTTTCAGCCACTTTTTAACTACTATTTTTAAATAATAAAAGTAATAAATGTTCAAGATTGCAATTCAAATATTATAGTACAGTATAAAGTGAACATTAAGTTTCTTTACTCTCTAACCCGACATATTTATTCTACTCCTTGAATGTACCACACACAGTTAAAAAGAATTCTGTATCCTTCATAAAATAAACATACATTTAAATACATACAACATGACTTTTTTTTACATAAATAGAATCATATTACACATATATGTTGGCCATATTTTAAAACCAGTTCCTAGAGACCTACTTTTTTTGAAACTGCATAGGATTTCACTGTGTGAGTATATCAAAATTTATTTAATCCTACCCGTACTAATTAACATTTAGGTTGGTTCTAGTTTACGCCAGTTACAATGACGCTCAAGTGAATAGTTTTGTACATGCATATTTTCATATCTCTGGGAAGAATTCTAAAAACAATCATTGGATAAATGCATATATTCATTTTTAATTTTAATAAAATATTGATTGTAAAATTATGAGGCCACATTTTTACTTTGTTGAGTGGCTTGGAAGAAAAACAAAATTTAAACAAAATTTTTGTGCTCCCTCCATCCATGCGACTTCAAAATAAGAGCGCATACTCTGAGCCAGACATTCTACTTACATTTTCTGATCTAACTCCATGATAATCCTCTCAGTACTTATTATCACCGCTGGATAGATGACAACATTGTAACTCAGAGAGGTTAAGGAAATTGACCAAGATGGGTCATGTAGTGAGTGATGGCACCAGGATGCAGACCCAGGTGTGTCTCATTCCAGAGCCCAAACTCTTTCCACTTCCCAGGATTTCTTCTCAGGAGAACTCTGGGAGGAGAGCAGATGTTCAGGGAAGTCACTTTTCCTAAAGATTCGCCTGGGATCCTGTTCTTCTAATATCTCTAAATTCAGAAACAAGTTTCACTTAACTTCTTCTTCCCATTGCCTGGCCCAATTCCAGACTCTGGGCCTGGTCCTGCCCCTAAAAAGGGGAATACGAAGAGTCCTCTGGGTTTAGCAGATGGGTGTTGAGTTAGCCTTTTCTCAGCGAGTTGTCTTATGAAAAAGGGCTGATTCAATTTTTTTTTTTTTTCCATACTGCCAGTGTCACTCTTATGTAGGATCTTATTTCCCCAGTCACTGAGTTCTGACTGGATCATCTGTCTACACATTTTTGCCTGGAGCCCCATTTCCTAAGGACAAGATTTCTTGTCACTAAGGAGTGGTTTCTATGTTTAGCCAGTTCCCCATACCTGGTACAGCCTGACTTCCCTCCCTAGCATGTGGTGCTGGTCCTGTCCCTGCAACCTATAATATGGAATTTAGATTCAGATTGCCCTCTTTGCTAATTTAATAAAACAAATATCTTAGGGACATTCTATTCATTCTTGACACAGCTGTTCAGAGTTGCATATAAATCTCAATACTGGCTATTCTATTTCCTCCAGACTGCATGGCTTCTTGTTTTTTCATAGAGTTTATTAAGAATAAATTTAATGACTCCGAGTTCTAGTCTTTGAAACAAGGGGATATTTATACCTCTGAACTAAAGGTTAATTCTATAGCAAGAATATTAGACATAAGAGCTGAGATGGGTTCCAGTTCCTAGAGGGTTTTAGTAGACTTTTAGGTGTTCTATTTTGCAACTCCCTCTTCTCACAAATTGTTGCAGAGCTGTCATTTATCAATGGATCCAACCAGCAGGAAAATAAAAGGGATGTGGGGAAGTGCAGATATCTGTTTTTCGTAAGACCAGGCTTAACGCAACTATTGATCCTCTAAAGTTTCAAGTAGACATTAGTCACATAATTAAAAGAGTTAAGACTTGAGTAGCATTTGCTCCAGGCTGAGCACTGGTCTCAGTGCTTTATACGTATTGGGACTTACAACAGCCCTATGACACAGGTGTAATTTTTATCCCCATTTTATTTATTAAAAAATTAGACACCGAATTTCAGTGATATTCCCCAGAACTCATTCAGCTGGGATTAAAATGTAGACAGTCTGGTTCCAAAGCTCATTCACATGCTTAATCACGAGCCTTCATAATTTCCTGTGGGTCATGGGTATTGGCAGTGGATGGCAAAAAGGACAAGTGGGTGGAGAAAATTGTAGTTCTGTAAGTTTCCTTCATGCTATGTCCTCTATCAGGAGCCCTGTTGGCGCTGTGGTTAAGTGCTCGTCTGCTAACCGAAAGGTCAGCAGTTCCAAACCACCAGCTGCTCCATGGGAGAAAGATGTGGCAGTCTGCTTCCATAAAGATTACAGCCTTGGAAACCCTATGGGACAGTTCTACTCTGTCCTATAGGGTCACTATGAGCCACAGTCGACTCCATGACACACAAAAACAATGTCCTCTGTTGCTAATTAAGATTAATCTAAATCAGCCCAAATTTATCTTTTTAACAACTACCATACTACATTAACCTCTGTTTTCCATCAGTTTATTCATCTATAAAATGGGGATATTAACATTCACTTCATTAGATTTTTTGAGTATTAAATGAGTTAATACTATTTTCCACTAAAATGAGCAATAGAAAAGTGGTAAGACTACACCTTGTCAAAAGAGGAAAACTTGCAAGACCCAGAAAAAACAGGGCAGTCACGTTTAGTTCCGGCTCTCACTGTTTATCTAAAGTGCTTAGAGGAGAAATTGGCACATGGTGGTGCAGTGATTAAGCACTCAGCAGCCAACTGAAAGATTAATGGTTCCAACGTACCAGTTGCTCCATGGGAAAAAAAAATGTGGCAGTCTGCTTACATAAAGATCATTGCCTTGGAAACTGTTGGGGGCAGTTCTACTCTGTCCTATAGGGTCGTGCTAGGAGTCGGAATCAACTCGATGGCAATGGGTTGTTATTATCATTGTTACTGCTATCATTAACATCGTTATCTGTATCATAATCATCATCACTATTAAAAAGAATAAATTTCTCCCGCTTCACCGAATACTTTCAGATTTTCTGGATTTGCATCTTGCTCCTAAGACTTTTTTTCAGTGTAGAGTTGGGTAAGTCACTCAGCTTTTTTGAGCCTTTATTTAGAGGACATTGGGTTACTATTATATGCCCACAAGTTGGAATCATTGTGAAGATTAGGAGTAATAGATATAGATATTCAACCCACGGTTAGGAACACAGAAGGCAGAGATTCACAATACATTGTAGTTCTTACTGTTATCATAAACTACTCCAGTGCACAGTAATCTTTTCAGTCAAGAAATGCCTTGGTTTCTCTAACTGGAATTATTCTAATTGCAATTCAGGCATTTTCCTCTATTGTTCTGCCCTCAGCGATGCTGAAGGAGTTTAGATGACTGGTTTTTGGAGAATAAACTTTTCCTAATCCTTAACCTGAGCCAACATCACAGGTAACAGTGAGAATTTCTAGAAAACACGCATTTTACTTTAGATATTTGAACCTACATTTAAGCAAGACAAAGATTGAGCCTTTAAAAACTGTCTTTGTGAAAGTGAATATTGAAATGTCTTCTACGAAGATAATGAGATGGATGGGCTAATGAGAAATTTCTTTCCTGTGCCTCGTGAAATATGGGTTTAATATTATTTTTCATTTTTTCCTATCATTTCTACCACCCCATCTCCTTACTTTTCTATGCTAGTGTGCCCTTATGGATTAGTTCTCTTATTTATTTTTAATTTTACGTATATATTTGGATAAATTGCTGTGTAGGTAGTGAGATAAATGGTTAATGAGAGGAGCTGTTGCTGATAACCAGGAGGACTAAAACCTTTCATCTCTGTCAGGGATATAAGATAATTTTGCTGTAGGAGTGACATTATAATGAACACCAAAATGGGATTTCCATTATACCTTGTTCTCCAGTCCAACAATCTCTCTTCCCCCATTATGTGTTGCTATGCAAATGCCTAACTCAATTTTGCAAGGAAATACTCTGTTTTAAATGCACTCTGTATTTTACAGAATACCATACACAGAAATGTCTGTTTTAGGCAGGGAGGGAATCCCTCTGATCCTCAATTCCTGGAAATTCTTCTTTTTTTTATTATTGTGCTTTAAGTGAAAGTTTACAGTTCAAGTCAGTTTCTCATACAAAAATTTACACACACATTGCTATGTGACCCTAGCTGCTCCCCCTATAACGTGACAGCACACTCCTCCTTTCCACCCCGGATTTCCTGTGTTCATTCAACCAGTTTCTGTCCCTTTTTGCCTTCTCATCTCGCCTCTGAGCAGGAGCTGCCCATTTAGTCTCATGTATCTACTTAAGCCAAGAAGAACTCTCTTCACGAGTATCATTTTGTGTCTTACAGTCCAGTTTAATCTATGACTGAAGAGTTGGCTTCGGGAATGATTTCAGTTCTTGGCTAACAGAGAGTCCGGGGGTTGTGTCTTCCGGAGTCTCTCTAGTCTCAGTCAGACCATTAAGTCTGGTCCTTTTACTAGAATTTGCATTCTGCATCCTGCTCCATCAGGGATTCCCTGTTCTGTTTCCTGTCAGGGCAGTCACTGGTGGTAGCCGGACACCATCTAGTTCTTCTGGTCTCAGACTGATGAAGTCTCTGGTTTATGTGGCCCTTTCTGTCTCTTGAGCTAATATATTCCTTGTATCTTTGGTGTTCCTTTACTCCAGGTGGGTTGGGATCAATTGATGTATCTTAGATGGCCACTTACTAGTTTTAAGACCCCAGACGTCACTCACCAAAGTGAGATGCAGAGCATTTTCTTAAAAAACTTTATGACAATTGACCTACATATTCCCTGAAACTGTGGTCCCCAGAACCCCACCCCTGCTACTGTGTCCCTTGAAGTGTTTGGTTGTATTCAGGAAACTTCTTAGCTTTTGCTTTAGCCCAGTTATGCTGACTTCCCCTGTATTATGTGTTGTCCTTCCCTTCACCTAAGATAATACTCATCTACCATCTAGTTAGTGAATACCCCTCTCCCTCCCTCCCCACCCTTGTAACCATCAAAGAATATTTTCTTCTGTGTTTAAACCATTTCTTGAGATCTTATAATAGTAGTCTCATACAATATTTTTCCTTTTGTGACTGACTAATTTCACTAAGCATAATGCCTTCCAGATTTATCCATGTTATGTTTTGCAGATTCATACTTCTTCATCATTGCGTAGTATTCCATTGTGTGAATATACATAATTTACCTATTCATCCACTGATGGGCATGTAAGTTGTCTCCATCTTTTTGCTATTGTGAACAGTGCTGCAATGAACATAGAGGTGCATGTATCTATTTGTGTGACAGCTCTTATTTCTCTAGGATATATTCCAAGGAGTGGGATTGCTGGATCGTGTGGTACTTCTATTTCTAGCTTTTTAAGGAAGCACCAAATCGATTTCCAAAGTGGTTGTACCATTTTACATTCCCACCAACAGCGCATAAGTGTTCCAGTCTCTCCAAAACCTCTCCAACATTCATTATCTTGTGTTTTCGGATTAATGCTAACCTCATTGGGGTGAGATGGTATCTCATTGTAATTTTGATTTGCATCTCTCTAATGGCTAATTATTTGTGAGCATTTCCTCATGTGTCTGGTAGCCACCTGAATATCTTCTTTGGTGAAGTGCCTATTCATACCCTTTGGCCATTTTTCAATTGGGTTATTTGTCTTTTTGTTGTTGAGGTTTTGCAATATCTTATAGATTTTAGAGATTAGACGCTGATCGGATTTGTCATAGTGAAAAATTTTTTCCCAGTCTGTAGGTGGTCTTTTGACTCTTATGGTGAAGTCTTTTGATAAGCATACATAAGTGTTTGATTTTTAGGAGCTCCCAGTTATCTAGTTTCTCTTCTGGTGTTTGTGCGTTGTTAGTAATACTTTGTACTCTGTTTGTGCTATGTATTAGGGCTCCTAGCATTGTCCCTATTTTTTCTTTCATGATCTTTATAGTTTTAGGTTTTATATTTAGGTCTTTGATACATTTTGAGTTAGTTTTTGTGCATGGTGTGAGATATGAGTCTTGCTTCATTTTTTTGCTGATGATGATATCCAGTTATGCCAGCACCATTTGTTAAAGAGACTGTCTTTTCCCCAATTAACAGACTTTGGGCCTTTGTCAAATATCAGCTGCTCATAGGTGGATGAATATCCATCGGGATTCTCAATTCTGTTCCACTGGTCTATGTATCTGTTACTGTAGCAGTACCAGGCTGTTTTGACTACCGTGGCAGTATAATAGGTTCAAAAATCAGGTAGTGTGAGGCCTTCACTTTGCTCTTGTTGTTCAGTAATGCGTTATTTATTTGGGGCCTCTTCCCTTTCCATATGAAGTTGGTGATTTGTTTCTCCATCTCATTAAAAAATGCCGTTGGAATCTGGATCGGAATTTGCATTGTATCTGTAGATCGGTTTGGGTAGAATAGACATTTTCACAATGTTGATTCTTCTTATCCATGAGCAACCATGTTTTCCCACTTACATAGGTCTCTTTTGGTTTCTTGCAGTAGTGTCTTCTAGTTTTCTTTGTATAGGTCTTTTATGTCTCTGGTTAGATGTATTCGTAAGTATTTTATCTTCTTGAGGGCTATTGTAAAGTGTATTGATTTGGTGATTTCCTCCTCGAGGTTCTCTCTGTTGGTGTAGAGGAATGCAACTGATTTTTGTATGTTTGTCTTCTATCCTGATACTTTGCTGAGATCTTCTATTAGTTCCAGTAGTTTTCTTGTGGATTCTTTGGGGTTTTCTGTGTAGAAGATCATATCATCTGCAAATAGAGATATTTTGACTTCTTCCATACCAATTTGGATGCCATTTATTTCTTTTTCTAGCCTAATTACTCTGGCTAGGACCTCCAGCACGATGTTGAATAAGAGTGGTGATAAAGGGCATCCTTGTCTGGTTCCTGTTCTCAAGGGGAATGCTTTCAAAGACTCCCCATTTAGGATGATGTTGGCTGTTAGCTTTGTATAAATACCCTTAATTATAACGAGGAATTTCCCTTCTATTCCAATTTTATTGAGAGTTTTTATCATGAATGGGTGTTGGACTTTGTCAAATACCTTTTCTGCATCGATTGATAAGATCATGTGGTTCTTGTCTTTTGTTTTATTTATGTGATGGATTCCATTGATTGTTTTTCTAATGTTGAACCATCCCTACATACCTGGTATGAATCCCACTTGATCATGCTGAATTTTTTTTTTTGTTATGTTCCTGAATTCTATTGGCTAGAATTTTGTTGAGGATTTTTGCGTCAATGTTCATGAGGGATACTCGTCTGTAATTTTCTTTTTGTGGTGTCTTTACCTGGCTTTGGTATCAGGGTTCTGCTAGCTTCATAGAGTGAATTTGGGAGTATTCCATCCTTTTCTATGCTCTGAAATATCTTTAGTAGTAGTGCTGTTAACTCTTCTCTGAAAGTTTGGTAGAATTCTCCAGGGAAACCATCTGGGCAGGGCTTTTTTTCTTGGTAGTTTCTTAATTAACTTTTCAATCTCTTCTTTTGTTATAGGTTTATTTAGTTATTCTACCTCTGTTTGTGTTAGTTTAGGTAGGTAGTGAGTTTCTGAAAATTTGTCCATTTCCTCTAGATTTTCAAATTTGTTAGAGTACAGTTTTTCATAGCATTCTGTTATGATTATTTTCATTTCGGTTGGTCTGTTGTGATATCACCCGTCTCATTCTTATTCAGGTTATTTGCTTCCTCTTGTGTTTTTCTTTTGTCAGTCTGGCCAGTGGTTTATCAATTTTGTTGATCTTTTCAGAGAACCAGCTTTTGGTCTTGGTAACTCTTTCAATCGTTTTTCTATTCTCTATTTCATTTAATTCTACTCTGTGTTTTATCATTTGCTTTGTTCTGGTGCCTGAGGGCTTCTTTTGCTGCTCTCTTTCTATTTGTTTGAGCTGTAGGGTTAATGTTTGGATTTTGGCCCTTTCGTCTTTTGGGATATGTGCATTTATTGCTATAAATTGACCTCTGATCCCTGCTTTTGCTGTGTCCCAAAGCTTCTGGTAGGATGTGTTTTCATTCTCATTTGATTCTGTGAATTTCTTTATTCCATCCTTAACTTCTGCTATAACCCAGTAGTTTTTGAGCAAGGTGTTGTTCAGTTTCCATGTGTTTTTTTTTTTTTTTCCTTGCCTTTTCTGTTATTGATTTCCACTTTTATGGCTTTATGGTCAGAAAAGATGCTTTGTAATATTTCAGTGTTTTGGATTATGTTAAGGCTTGCTTTATGGCCTAATATGTGGTACATTCTGGTTAATATTGTATGTGCATTGGAAAAGAAAGTATACTTGGCTGCTGTTGGGTGGAGTGTTTGGTATATGTGTATGAGATCAAGTTATTTGATTGTGGCATTTAGATCTGCCATGTCTTTATTGAGCTTCTTTCTGGATGTTCTGTCCTTCAACGAAAGTGGCATGTTGAAGTCTCCTACTACTATTGTGGAGCTGTCTATCTCTCTTTTCAGTGCTGTTCGAGTTTGTTTTATGTATTTTGGAGCCCTGTTGTTGGGTGCGTAAATATTTATTACAGTTATGTCCTCCTGGTGTATTGACCCTTTAATCATTATATAGTGTCTTTCCTTATCCTTTGTGGTGGATTTGACTTTAAAGTCTATTTTGTCAGAGATTAATATTGCCACTCCTGCTCTTTTCTGTGTGTTGTTTGCTTGATATATATTTTTCCATCCTTTGAGTTTTAGTTTGTTTGTGTCTTTAAGTCTAAGGTGTATCTCTTGTAGGCAGCATATAGATGGATCATGTTTTTTTAATCCATCCTGCCACTCTCCGTCTCTTTATTGGTGCATTTAGCCCATTTACATTCAGCATAATTATTGATAGGCATGAGTTTATTGCTGTCATTTTGATCTTTTTTTTTTGTTGCTGTTGTTGACAATTTCTTTTTTCCACTTAATCTTCTGTGCTGAGTCATTTTTCTTTATGTATTTTCTTTTCATCTTTTTCATTGGTGTTGATTTTGTATTTGCTGAGTCTTTATATTTTTCTTGTTTTTTATTTTGATGTGTAGAATCGTTAGCTTCCTTTGTGGTTACCTTAATATTTACATCTATTTTTCTAAGTTTATACCAATCTGTTATTTCTTTATATTGCCTTGACTTCCTCTCCATATGAAAGATCTATGAGTACATATTTTGTCCCTCTTTTTTGTTTTAATGTTGTCATCTTTTACATATTAACGTCCCTGTTTCCCTATTTCAGTGTTTTAGCTTTGATTCATTTTTGTGACTTCCTGTCTGGGTTTATATCTGGTTGCTGTGTCCTGTGTTCTAGTCTGGGGTTGTTATCTGATGTTATTGATCTTCTAACTGGAGGACTCCCTTTAGTATTTCTTGTAATTTTGGTTTGGTTTTTGCAAATTTCCTAAGCTTCTGTTTATCTGAAAATGCCCTAATTTTGCCATCATATTTGAGAGACAGTTTTGCTGGATATATAATTCTTGGCTGGCAATTTTTTTTCTTCAGGCCTTTATATATATCATCCCATTGCCTTCTTGCCTACATGGTTTCTGTTGAGTAGTCTGAGCTTAGTCTTATTGACTCTCCTTTATAGATGACTTTTTGTTTATCCCTAGCCACTCTTAAAATTCTCTGTTTATCTTTGGTTTTGGCAAGTTTGATTATAATGTGTCTTGGTGACTTTCTTTTGGAATCTACTGTATGTGGGGTTCGATGAGCATCTTGGATAGATATCCTCTCATCTTTCACATTATCTAAGAAGTTTTCTGCCAACAAGTCTTCAACAATTCTCTCTGTATTTTCTGTTATCCACCCCTGTTCTGGTACTCCAGTCACTCGTACATTTTTCCTCTTAATAGAGTCCCACGTAGTTCTTAGGTTTTCTTCATTTTTTTAAATTCTTTTATCTGATTTTTCCTCAAATAAGTTGGTGTCAAGTGCTTTATCTTCAATCTCACCAATTCTGACTTCATTGCCTCAATTCTTCTCCTATGACTTTCTACTAAGTTGTCTAATTCTGAAATTTTATTGTTAATCTTCTGGATTTCTGGTTGCCGTCTCTCTATGGATTCTTGCAGCCTGTTAAATTTGTCATTGTGCTCTTCTATAATCTTCTTAAGTTCCTCTATTGTTCTGTCCATGTGTTCCTTGACTTCTTTAGAGTTTTCCTGATCTCCTTCCTGATCTCTTGAAGAGTTCTGCATATTAATCTTTTGTATTCTACCTCTGGTAATTCCAAGAAGTTCTTTTCCTCTGGACAATTCCTTTTTTTTTTTTTTTTTTTTTTTAATTGTAATATAGATGAAGGTTTACAGAACAAATAGTTTCTCATTAAACAGTTAGTACACATATTGCTTTTTGACGTGGTTAGCAACCCCACAACATGTCAACATTGTCCCTTCTCAACCCTGGGTTCCCTATTACCAGCTTTTCTGTCCCCTCCTGCCTTCTAGTCCTTGTCTCTGGACTGTTGTGCCCGTTAGTCTCATTTTGTTTTATGGGGCTGTCTAATCTTTGGCTGAAGGGTGAACCTCGGAAGTGACTTCATTACTGAGCTAAAAGGGTGTCCGGGGGCCATACTCTTGGCGTTTCTCCAGTCTCTGGCAGGCCAGTAAGTCTGGTCTTTTTTTGTGAGTGAGACCTCTGGAAGATTTCTTGATTCTTTGTTTTGGGAGCTTGCTGAAGCCATCATGGTCTGCCTCTTTATGTGATTTGATACTGCCTGTTGTCTCCAAGCCATCAGTAAGTTATTATATTTATTTATTTTATGGTTTCTTACTGTGTCCTAGCTTCTTGTTTTGTTATGTTTTGATATACCCAGATAGGCTGCTTGTGTGAGCTAGTTTGATTATTGGCACCTTTGAAGTTCTAATGTCCTGTCACCAGGTGGTTAGATCTGTTACTAGGTATGGGAGCCCAGAAGTCCATTTACTTTTCTTGTATGGATTCCACTCAGGTGCCCAGATAGTTGGTCACCAAGTGTGTGATGCAGGCTCTCACCTACAGTCCTAGACCGGCACAGGTATTTGGAGTAGGCACAGGTATCTGGCTGCAGTAGGGGATCATGTGCTGAGCAAGGCAGGGGGCTGATGGTTGCCCATGCGTGTCTGGGAGGAAAGCATGTCCCTGTTCCCTAGAGCGTGTAGGTGGGTGGGTTTTGCAGCTAGACTATAGGCACCCAATGCTATTGGCTGTAAGGACTGGGAGTCACCACTTATTCTTGGACCCCTGTCTCAGGTGGCTAGATGGTGTGGGTGGAGCCACCAGTCCTCAGGTCCCTGATGTGGGTAGGTGAGGACCCTGTTTAATGGGCAGAATCATATCAAATGTCATGAACCTGCCACTCCACCATATAGCTGATACAGTGAAGTTAGGCTTCAGGTATATACCCTCTTGTACTGTGCTAATTAGGCCCTAAACTGTTGAAATGGGCCCACAGAGGTCTATGCAGAGGCGAAAGGCATTCAAAGTCCATGGACCCCTTATACCTGTGCCTAGGCAAAGAAGCTGTGCCTGTTCTGAGTTCCTGGCTTAGAGGGGTTGGCAAATTTTTGTTTCCCTCTCCAAGGCAGGGAGAATGGCTCAGGGCACATGATGGGTCCTACTTCTGGCCCAGGGGAAGCAGCAATTGCTGAAGATGGCCTGGGACTCTGTGCAGAGCAGGAAGGGAGCAGGTAAATGGGGGGAGGTTCTTCCCAAATGGGGAGTTTTTTGATCTGCAAGGTAGGTTAAATGCATGTACTTAGTTTTTGCCTGTTGAGCACTGCTTTTCACTGCCTCTGGAGCCCTGAGCAGACTCTCCACCACTCGGTCTCTCCTGACATGGAAAACGCGTGCCGAACACCACTGCCTGCCTCACCGTGCATGCCCGTTGATCCAGCCTACTGGGTGCCATCTCCCGTCAAGTTAAGTCTGACAACTCCTTGCTGCTTCTGAACTGTCTCTCCCTCCCCCTGCCACTTAATCCATTTCCTCAACTTTGCCTTTGATGTTCAGGGCTCCTAGATTGTCATATATAATCAATTCAATTGTTTTTTTGTGTCTTTGTTGTAAGAGGGACCACCGGAAGGATCTGACGACTCTGCCATATTGGCCCAGCCTCCTTGCCTGGAAATTCTTAAAGACCATCAGCAGTGTCTATGGGAACGCCAGCAGGTCTAAAGCTCAGACAATCGAAAAATCAAAGAAGTGACTTATCTTTTTTTAAAAAAAGAAGTACAGAAAATGAAAGAGGGGCTGAGAATTTTTTAGTTATTTGTGGTCTTTACCAAACATTTCTACGTCTCTCTTCCATGCACATGATATGTGTACAAGATAGGCCATTAGGGGAAGCCACGTGACTACTTCTAAACAATGAGTGTGAGTGGAAGCCATATGTACCATTTCTAGACTGAAGCATTTAATTTGAATGTGAGACTTGCCAGAGCTCTTTTTTTCTCTCCGTCACGTGCATCAATATGGTGAATAGCAAAGGGGATAATTGGGTAAGATGTCTAGAATATTCTACGTTCATCTTATAAGATGCTGGGTCCCAGAATGTCAGCAAAGCAGAGCAGAGTCCCCAGGAAAGTTTTTCTGAACGTGTGTGAGACAATTAAATCCCCATTCTCCCAGTCACTGGAATTTGGGAGTTGTTTGGTATGAAGCATAATAGTCCAGTCCATCCATATTTGACAGGAAATAATAATAAACGTAGCTTCCATCATTTAAAAGAATAGAATAGATGTTCTTGGCAGTGCTAAGAAATGGCTTGGGGTTTAGGGAGGTCTCTAATAGACCCCGCCAACTTTCATAGATTCATCAGACAACCCATCCCTTGCCACCAATTCTTTGATGTAGAAATTATTGTTTTTACATTTATTGAATCTATGTAAAGGCTATGAAATAACAGATTCAAGCAATTCCCCTAATTCTCTTTCTAATCAGATCGTTAACCCTAAACACCCACCCTAACCTGAGTAGAGAGCAGGATGATGTCACCACCATCGTTTTCTTCAGGTATCACACACACAGCTATGGACTGCATTGTCCTGATCTGCATCCTTAACTTCCATCTTTTTCGAACTGGGGTTCTCTGGAAACAGATGTCAGGATGGAGTTTGGGGTGCGAGGTTATTTGTTAGGGATCAATACTTGGGGTGAAAACAGGAAGCAAAGGCAGAATTATGCAGAGGAAAAAGCTGAACTTCAAGGCAGGTCCCATGAAGCCTTATTCCATTAATCTGGGAGCCCTGGAGCAGGTATGCAGAGTGACCCACATCAGGCAGAAATGGCCAAGCCTTATGCTCCACCTCACTTTGTCACCAGAAAGGTATTCCCTAGGATGAAGTGGCTCTTAGCCACTGAGACAGACCCTGAAGAGGCTGACAGCTGGAGTCTGTCTGCTAACCTTACTCCCTGTGGGTAAGCACCAAGCCCTTCCTTGAAGGAAAATCTGGGCAAAGCATCTCTGTGTCTAACACAATCCCCCCATATAAAGTCCTCTTTCCCTACACCAGGAAAAAATTTGGGTCAAAAATTAAATCTCACTCCTGGGAGTCATAAGATCATAACTGATTTCATTATAATGTGTGGGAACTCTGAGGCAATACCCATGATAATCAGGCACTAATGCAACTCAAGTAGCCTCCAAATTGGTCAGCCTCCTTCCAGTTTCTTCCCACTAAAGTCCAACTTGCAAACCATAATTAGATCAATGTTCATGAAACACCACTGTCATATCACCTTCATCCTCAAAAATCTTTGTAACTTGCATTTGCTGAATTCCTTAGGTTTGTTCTCCAGTTGCATGGCTGTCTGGCAGAGGGGATTTTCTTCCCACTATTCCAAGAGGTCCTCCACTCCAGCCAAATATCTCATAGCTCCCAATCATGGCTTTGACTCTAAAACTTCTATACTGTCCCGATCTGGGAACTTCTTCCATGTTTTCCACTTGTCAAAATCTTTCACAGCCCTATTTCTCAACTCAGTTGTATCTTCTTTGGAGAAGCTGTCTCTGACCATCCTAAATTCACATTGAATAGTTTCTGCCACCTCTCAACTCTTGAAGATAGTACTTACTGAGTATCCCACTTGATACCTACTATCTTCCTTTGTTGACATTCATTCGCATATGATACAAGATCTAGGGGACAGACGATGTGCCCTTCCTCACCTGAAATCTCTCATGGCCTTAAGCAGTGGGGCTAGCATAGAGGTAACATTCCACAATGATGCAAAAGAAGGATCCAGAATTATCAGGAAACATGGTGACTGCTTTTGTCATCTGGTCTCAGTTTTCTGTCTGTAAGATCAGAGGGTGAATTGGGTTTTCCCCTCAGCCATTTTCAGCTCAGAAGTCTACGACTGATTGCAGAGCAATGAATGGACAGTTGTATATCAGCCTCAAGGCAGACTGAAGCTCTTTTAAGTAGTTTTGATGAGGAATGGATACAGGAAGAGGCATTACCTAGCCTGGCCAATAAGTCACTGTGTATTTGTAGAAAGCACCTCCTTGTGTTGGGTGGGTGAATCAAACACTCATCTCTGTTAGTGAAGAAACTGCCTCAAGAGACTCTCACGTACAGGAAGACAAGGAAAAGATAAACAAGATGTGATAAGGAGTTATATCTCTCCTCTGGGACTCTGCAAGAGGAAATAATCTTAGAGAGCAGTTATCAATCAATCAGTAACTATCTACTGGAATTACAATAGGTGGTCATCAAAACCTCTAAGCTGTATACCAAAGAGATATGGGTGGGTTTCTGGTGACACAGTGGTTAAATCGCTCAGCTGCTAACCAAAAGTCAGCAATTCAAACCTACCAGCTGCTCCGCAGAAGAAAGATGTGGCAGTCTGCTTCCGTAAAGATTACGGCCTTGGAAACCCTATGAGGCAGTTCTACTCTGAATTGACTTGATGGCTGTGGATTTTTGTTTGTTTGTTTTTACTGCCTTAAAGGACCTTAAAATTTAGTTTAGTAATCAAAAAAGACCACTGGAAACAACAGTGACTATAAAGCAGCATGGAATTAAGTTCTTTGTAGTAGGGACTCACTGGGTTGACTGCAGTCCTCACTTTTACCCAACAAATGGCTTCAGGCAATTTAATGCCTCTAAATGTCATTTGCAAAAATGTGGGTAATGGTAGAATCTACATCACTGGGTGTTGGGAGGATTAAATGAGACAATACAAGTAAACTGCAGTTGCCTGGCACTTTGTAAGAGTTCATTACATGTCTGTTACTATCATCGTCATCATCATCATAGTTTTACATGTCAATGAGTGTTCAGACCCATGAGCTGAAGGACCCAGACAAGGCCTCCTAAGAGAGGCAGAACTGAGTTGGGCCTTAAAGATAGGGGAAGGGATATCAGGTGGGTTGAAGATTGAGAGAGAGAGATGCGGGGTGAGGCAAGACCTTTACAAGTGAGAGAAAAACCATAATGAATTTGAATAGACATGACCAATTAAGAACCTGCTCAGAAATTGTCTTTGACCATGGCCTCTTGAAATGTGAGTAACCAACACTGTCTACAGGTGGATAGTCTAAACATTCATGGACACAAAACATGAAGATGTGTGGAATACCCTGGGAACTCTTGTCCTATTGAATTTTGGAATTCAGCCACAAATTTTGGCAAGGTGAAAAATTTGCCTTTTCTTTTGGAGACTTATAAGGAATTGTTTCATAAAGATTGTGGCTCTGAAAAAGAGTATATTGTGGAATATGACTTGGTTGTAACTTTAGCAATATCTAAGAGCTATTGGGAAAACCCTACCTGTCTTTTTCCTAATAACCTTCTTCCCTGAAAGGTTTTATGTATCTTTATGGTCACTGGTTAAATTAAGCTTTAAAGAAAAATAATAGAACAATTAATTTTAGATTCTGAAGATTTCTAGCAATAAACATTACTAACGCTTCATTTTGGGGCCACTGGGTTTTAACTTTTTTTTCTCATTATGTAGTCAATTTACTTAATTTGAGGCCAAGTTATTTTTTCCCCTTATTTTTATTAGTTGTTGGCCTTTCTCCAACCTGTCTTAATCAAAATGCTTATTATTTGTGTCTTGCCATTAAGGATAATCTAGTTATTCTAGAGATAGCAAATTGCATATTTAAAAAAAAGAGAGAGAGAGAGAGAGAAAATTTAGTTGCTACCACACAATTCCACTGTTTTTTCCAAGTAAAAGCAGGAATATTTACAATTTGACAGCATGGAGTCATTCCAGGACAAAGGCTAATGGCAATTAAATGAAATATTCTCTGCCAACAGCACTGTGCAAATTAAGATCTTTACTTCCAATGTTGAATGATAGATACTAACTACTTTTTCCCCATGGCCACTGGAGAGAGGAGAAATAACTTGGTAAACATTTTACTTCATATTTCTTTATCAAACATTTATTGAATCCCTATTGTGTGCCAGGAATGTTCTAGGCTCTGAGGATGTAGCCATGAGCAAAACACAGTCCTTTCTCTAACTGAGCTTAAATTTTAAGCAAGGGAGTCAGACCACTAGCAAATAAATATGTATCAGATGGTGGTAAGTGCTATGAAGATACATAAAGAGGGTAGGAGGGAAGTGAGAGAAAGTGGCATGGGATGGGGGGAATCCTATTTTGTATAGTGTGGTCAGGGAAGGTCAGTTTGATAAAGAAATATTAGACGAGTGACCCGACTGAACGGAAAGACTGAGCTGTGTGGACACCAAGGAGAATAGGCTAAAAACACCCCTCCCAATACTCACATACGCTTGCATGTTCCTGTAAATCAACAGCTTGGGTAAAGAGAAGGGCTTTTCAATCATTAAAATTCTCTAAACTTGTAGTGCTAACCAGTACATAGGCCCATGTCTTTGAAATGTTAATAAATGGCTGCCTGCTTAATTTTGACTCGGAGAGACTGTAAATCTGAGAGGTTGCCATTCTGTTATACATCATGCATATTGCAGAAATTAGCAGGCTCAAACTGCCCAGAAGGCTGAACAGAAGTGGGATTTATACTCCTCCCTCACTGATCTTTCAGTCATGAATCAAATGATATATTCCCAAAGAAGAATTAGAAACTGACACGCTCTGTGCCAACATGTAGATAAGGTTGGGACCTGCGTATATCTATGGTTGCACCCAGATCTCTCATGTCTCTCTGCCATATGGAGATTAATCTGGCTCAGACCCTGCTGATGGCGGGAATTAACAATCATCCTTACACAATACCAGCCGGTCACCACAGAAACGTGCTCCCGAATGGAGCTGGAGTCATCAAGCGCTGCCCAGCCATCACCTGCTCCCAGCCCCCTCTTTGTTAACCTTAAAATTAAGCACAGTCACAAACCACTTATGTAGAGAACAGATTTCTACAGCCTTTAGGAATCCTGGAAGCGGCTTTCACAAGTTCCCAATACTAAATCCCGCTCCCGCTCTTTCATTCAGTCCTACTGACTACAATTTAAAGCAAAAGGCTCAAAAACCTCAGGTATCAAGATTTTCAGCCTCCTAGAAAATTTTAGTTTGCCCGTTAGTATAGGCAGGGAACAGAGACCCATCAAAGAAGCGAATAATAAAAATTGACTACTTAGTAGAGACAGAATATGTGGGGTGGGGGAGATTAAGATGAACTGAAACCCAGCAGTGAATTATAGCATGGAGCAGAAATGGATGCTGACTCTGAACAAAGTCTGCCATTTCCTACCTGTGCGACCCTGAGCAAGTTCCCTAACTTCTCTGTGTCTCTTTTTCTTCCGCTGTAGAACAGAATTAATGGAAGCCCCTTGTTATGAGGCCTGTAATTTAAAATATGTGCCAGCACAGACAGTGAGTTTTGTACGTCTAGTTTAGAAGCAAGAATGCTTCCAAACTAGAAGCAAAGATGGCAAGACTCGTCTCACATACTTTGGTCATGTTATCAGGAGGGACCAGCCCCTGGAGAGGGACATCATGCTTGGTAAAGTAGAGGGTCAGCAAAAAAGAGGAAGACCCTCAACAAGGTGGACTGACACCATGGCCGCAACAATGCGCTCAAGCATAACAATGATTGTGAGGATGGCACAGGATGGAGCAGTGTTTCCTTCTGTTTTACATAGGGTCGCTATGAGTCAGCACCTAACAACAAATTTAGTTTTATTCCACACTCTAAAGGCAATCTTTTGCCCTAATCAAGAATATACATTCCAGCATTTAATATGATAAGAGTCAGCCACTATGAGCATTTTTAACTACAGTCATGTGTCGCTTAACATCCACGATACGTTCTGTGAAAAAGGACATTATGTGATTTGGACATTGTACGAATACGGGATTAGATGCTGCTGCCTACTAGTTGACGCATATACTGTCATATGGTAAACTTTTTATTTGTAAATAGGGAAAGTTCACATTAAAATAATAATAAAGTACAGTACAGAACATACATAAGCCAGTAGCATAGGTGTATATTAATACTATCAAGACATATATATTATATATGTACTGTACCATTATATGCCTGGCAGCACAATTGCTTTGCATACAAGAGACATGAGATACACATGTTGCATGTGGGAAGCTGTTGTGTTTGCTACATCCAGTTACGTCCGCTACGTCCTGTTCTCTGATCAGGATTACTGAACTCTATTATAACTTTATGGGACCGTGGATATATACGTGGTCAGACGTTGCCCAAATGGACATTATGCGGCACAGGACTGTATTCTGATCCACACTGGAAGTTTTGTTATTTAGCACACCAAATGCTAGAAATGGGCTTTCATTGGTGAAATTAGTGGGTTTCACTTAACATAATGGGTGTTACTAATGGGATTTCATTGGTTAAAATTGGTGGTGCTTAATGTGTAACTGGCTAATGTATTGTAGACTCTCCACCACTACATGAACAGGGTATAAAATTCTAGAATTCCTTCATTCCTACACGTAGTGCCCTAAACTTGATTCCTAAACAATTGTGTAACCAACTTCTGGCTCTGTGAATTTAGTCACCTAAATCTGACTAGATAGCTAGCCAAGTACTACCCTAGAGTGTTGTCATATTTGCTTTTGGTGAGCCTTTAATGCAAGTACCAGTCAGATTTCCCCAAGGCACAGTGAGATTACAGAACAGTTATGACTAGTATTTTGTGTCTGCATGCTAATACATGTCTGTAGTGTTTTTATTGTCTCTTTAAGATAACACAATAATTTGTTATGTATTTTTGGAATGTTTCCATCCCAAATATTTATCTTTTCAAGTTTTGATATTTGCAAGCATATGCTACAGTTATATGAAAATTTTACTTGTACGAAACATTCCATTTCCAGTTACGTTTCCATTTCTAGATGTTGCTGTCTAATTAGTTTGTGATTGCAAAACTTTTGAACCAAATTGTTTCACATTTTTCAGAGACAATTATCCCTGGGTCTCTTGCATTTATGTACATGTTGTGAGCAGAGGCACTACTGACTAGATTTGTTCTGGATTGTCTTTTCAATGATGTCAGTACAGCAAACAACCTTGGACAATATAGTGTCTCTATCTGGAGCAAAAGGCAGGCCTGTTCACTGTGCAGCACAGAAAAGACAATGTCTTCGTCTGTTGCAAAGATCAGGCAGGATTATTGCCCACTGGCTATAAGAGGTTTGGATTCCCTAAACTTGGGGTTCTTTTCTGTAATGCAACCGACTAGATGTACAAGAGTCAAATGGTACTCTTGGTATTGCTCTGCAGGAACCAGAGAAAAATGAGGCTAATTTGGCTATGTGAAACAAGCTGTCTGAAGATTCTTGTGCCTTCTGCCAGCATCTACGAAACTGTGGCAAGCTAACTTGTTCATTAGCAAGTAGAGTAAAATCTTCGACTGTTCATAGTTCTTTACACATTAAATAAGAATTAATTTGAAGTCAACAATCATGACGAATGCCATGGAATCTAAAGATGCTGTTGCTATTAACTGCTGTCCAGTCAGTTCTGACTCATACCGACTTTATGTACAACAGAATGAAACACCACCTGGTCCTGCTCCAGCCTCACAATCCTTGCTATATTTGAGCCCCTTGTTTCAGCCACTGTGTCAGTTCATCTCACTGAAGGTCTTCCTCTTTTTTGCTGACCATCTACCATACCAAGCATGATGTCCTTCTCCAGGGACTGGTCCCTCCTGATAACATGTTCAAAGTACACAAGATGAAGTTTTGCCGTCCTCGCTTCCAAAGAGCATTCCAAGATGTACTTAATCCAAGACAGATTTGTTCATCCTTCTGGCAGTCCATGGTATATTCAATATTCTTTGCCAACACCATAATTCAAAGGCATCAATTCTTCTTCATTCTTCCTTATTCCTTATCCAGCTTTTGCATGCATATGAGGTGACTGAAAATACCCAGGCTTGGGTCAGGTGCCCCTTAGTTCTGAAAGTGACATCTTTGCTTTTCAACACTTTAAAGAGGTCTTTTGCAGCTGAGTTGCCTAATGCAATACATCATTCGAGTGAGTTCTAGACCACTGCTTCCATGGGAGTTGATTGTCAAGTAAAGAGAAATCCTTAACAACTTCAATTTTTTCTCCATTTATGATGATATTGTTTATTGGACCAGTTGTGAGGATTTGTGTTTTCTTTATGTTGAGGTGTAATCCATACTGAAAGCTGTAGTCTTTGATCTTCATCTGTAAAGTGCTTCAAGTCCTCTCCACTTTCAGCAAGCAAGGTTGTGTCACCTGCTTGTCGCAGGTTTTTAATGAGTCTTCCTCCTATCTTGATGCCATATAGTCTAGCTTCTTGGATTATTTTCCGAGCATACAGACTGAATGAGTATGGTGAAAGGATACAACCTAACACAAACCTTTCCTGATTTTAAATCATACAGTATTCCCCTGTTCTGTGAGAATGACTTTCTCTTTGTCTATGCACTTGTCCTTTTCATGAACACAATTAAGTGTTCTGAAACTGTCATTCTTCACAAGGTGAAGAATAATTTGTTATGATCATAATTTGTTATGATCCACACAATCGAATGACTTTGCATAGTTAATAAAACACCGGTAAATATCTTCCTGTTATTCTCTGCTTCCACTCAAGATCCATCTGACATCAGCAATGATATCCCTCATTCCGTGTTCTCTTCTGAATCCAGCTTGAATTTCCGGTAGTTCCCTGTGGATATATTGATGCAACTGTTTTTGAATTATCTTCAAAAAAATTTTACTTGTGTGTGATATTAATGATATCGTTCGATGATTTCTGCATTCTGTTGGATCATCTTTCTTTGGAATGGGCACAAATATGGCTCTCTTCCACTCGGTTGGACAGGAAGCTGTCTTCCAAATTTCTTCTAGTGCTATATTCATTTGTCGAAACACCTCCATTGATATTCCATCAATTCCTGGAGCCTTGTCTTTTGCCAATGCCTTCAGTGAAGCTTGGACCTCTTCCTTCAGTACCATCAGTTCTTGTTTATATGCTACTTCCTGAAATGGCTGAACGTTGACCAATTCTTTTTGGTATACTGACTCTGTGTATTCCTTCCATCTTCTTTTATGTTTTCTATGTTGTTCAATATTTTGCCCATAGAATCCTTCACTATTGCGACTTGAGGCTTGGATTTTTTTCTTCAGTTCTTTCATCTTGAGAAATGCAAAGCATGTTCTTCTCTTTTAGTTTTCTATCTCCAGGTCTTTGTACATTTCATTATAATATTTTAATTTGTCTTCTCAAGCCACCCTTTGAAATCTTCTGTTCAGCTCTTTTCCTTCATCATTTCTTCCATTCCTTTAGCTACTCCACGTTCAGTAACAAGTTTAAGAGTCTCTTCTGACATCAATTTTGGTCTTCTCTTTCCTGTCTTTTTAATGACCTTTTTCTTTCTTCACGTATGATGTCCTTGATGTCGTCCCACAACTCATCTGGTCTTTGGTCATTAGTGTTCAATGCATCAAATTTATTCTTGAGATGGTCTCTAAATTCAGGTGGGATATACTCAAGGTTGTATTTTGGCTCTCAGGGACTTGTTTTAATTTTCCTCAGCTTCAACTTGAACTTACGTATGAACAACTGATGGTCTGTCCCACAGTCCACCCCGGCCTTGTTCTGACTGATGATATTTAGCTTCTCCATTGTCTCTTTCAACAGATGCAGTTGATTTGATCCCTGTGTTTTCCATTCCATAAGGTCCATGCGGATAGTCACCTTTTATGTTGTTGTAAAAAGGTATTTGCAATGAATGAGTCATTGGTCTTAAAAAATTCTATCATGCGATCTCTGGTGTCATTTCTATCATCAAGGGCCTATTTTCCAACTACCAATCCTTCTTCTTTGTTTCCAACTTTCACATTCCAGTCACCGGTAATTATCATTCATCTAGATTGCAGAAGTTGGTCAAAATCCTCAGTTTCTTCATCTTTGGCATTAGTGGTTGGTGCATAAATTGGAATAATTGGTTTTCCTTGTTGACTTATGGATATTATCCTATCAGTGACAGCATTCGACTTCAGGGTAGATCTTGAAATGTTCTTTTTGACGATGAATGCAATATCATTCTTCTTCGATTTGTCATTCCTAGCATAGTAGACCATAGGTTTGTCTGATTCAAAACAGCCAATACCAGTCCATTCCAGCTTGTTAATGCCTAGGATATTTATCTATATGCATTCCATTTCATTTTTGACAACTTCCAATTTTCCTTTATACATTCCATCTTCCAATTATTAATGGATGACTGCAGCTGTTTCTTCTCATTTTGAATCGTGCCACATCAGCAAATGAAGGTCTCGAAAGCTTTACTCCATTCATGTCATTAAGGTTGACACTTCTTTGAGGAGGCAGCTTTTCCCCAGTTGTATTTTTAGTGCTTTCCAACCTGAGGGGCTCATCTTCCAGCACTATATTAGACAATATTCTACTGATATTCATAAGGTTTTCACTGGTCAATTTTTTTTTCAGAAGTAGACTGCCAGCTCCTTCTTCCAGTCTGTCTTAGTCTGGAAACTCTGCTGAAAATTGTCCACCATGGGTGACCCTGCTGGTATTTGAAATACCAGCAGCATAGCTTCCCGCATCACAGCAACACATAAGCCACCACAGTATGACAAACTACCAGACACGTTGTGGAAATAGAAAGAGAAATAGGAATATTGCGGAGGCCTCAAGAAATCTCAGCTGAGAAAGAATGAAGAGAAATTTAGCTTTGTACTTTAGACAGGGGCATGACTTACGGCTTGCTTTTGTTTAACAAAGTCTTGATGTAATAATTGTTTGCAAAAGTCAAGTTAAAATATTTAAAGGAACCAACTATTTTAAGTGCCTAGAAGCTGTTTGTAAGCAACTGTTTATGTGAAAATAACTGAAATGTCAAATATAAATGATTCTTTTCTAGTCATTAAAGAAATATCATCTGAAAATCTACTAAACAGTAACCTACTTGTGAAAAACTAACTTTGTTTTTCATTAACGTACCTGATAATGGAAGTAATGCATAGTCACAACAGAAATTGCAGGAGATTGTAAATGAGACAATAGAACTAGATCATGTCTAAGCTCTTATGAATAACGATTTTTATTTATTATAGTATCATCTATCTTAACAGAGAATGAATTAACAAATCCTGGTATCAGTGTATCAAGCATCAGGTGCAATAGCCTAGAAATCTTAATTTTTTCAGTCTTGAATTTTAGCGAGTATTTTAATCTTCAAATGAGACTGGGATAGAACAGGATTATGATAGTAATATCCCTTCAAGAAGGAACAGATAAATCTAAGCCCTCAACTTCGGAAGCAGGTACATAATCTCATCCTCTGACTGGGGTTTCTGAAAATTTTATTAACCCTTTCATGACTGGTGGTACAGATAGCTACCACTTACTTTTTGTACCATTTGGGTTCATTGGGAAACTACTGTCCCACTGACAGTATGTTCCGCCTGCAGGAAGAGCCCTATATAACAGCTTGAAAAGGAAAAAACGGGCACGTGCTGCAAATTACTGTTTTTACAGGGTATTGTATGGTGTTGAATCACTAAATGTTTTATAGGAAAAATTTTAAATTTTTATTTGGTACACATATGTACCTCTAAACTCTGGGAGTAGAATATGTGTTCACAAGGGGTACATACATGTACCTCTGGACACTGAGGGTATGACTTGCGGAATGAGGCATAAAATAAAAACCATGTTACCTACCAAAAATTCAGACACAGTCAATGATTTAGCATGCCCTCCATTACTGAAAACACATAATATTAACAAAAAATTAAAAGGAATTAAATAATTAAAGTTATAGGTCTTGTACCCTCTCTTATTTTTCTTCTTTAAATTGTTTTATTGTGGTAAAATATATGTAACAAATATTTGCCAATTCAGCATTTTTACACATACCATTAACATCGATAATGTTTATCATGTTGTGCAACAATTACCACTATGCCTTTCTAAATTTTTTCACCACCGTTAACAGAAACTCAGTGCCCCCTAAGCAGTGAATCACCTCACTTCCTTCCATTGCTGGTGGGAATGCAAAATGATAATGCTGCTGTGGAAAACAGTTTGGCAGTTCCACTTTCTTATTTCTATCCAAGAAAAATGATTCACAGTATCCAATGCCTCCCCATTTCACTAACAAAAGCCAAAATCCCTTCAACGGTTAGCAGACAGACCCCTTATTTCTCTGATGTCATCCTCCCCAGCTCTGTCCACTCCAGCCTCTCTGGCCCCCTGGTCATTCCTTAAATTGCCTAGGCTACTCTAACATTTGGACATTTGCACTGGATCTTTTCTTTGTCTGGAACTCTCTTCACCTAGATAGCCAATTAGGCAACTTCCTCACTGCCTTCACCTTCTCAAAGAGGCCTACCAGGTCCACCTATATAGAATCTCACTGCATCCCACATTCCAAATTTTCCCTCTACTGCACTGGCTGTAGATCCCCAGGGCCTCTGGTCTTGCTCTACTACTTTTTTTCCTCCATAAACTATATCATTTACACACATATAACATTTTTTGTTACCTCCAGGAGGGCAGGAATCTGTTTTGTTCAGTGGTAGATCCCAAGTTCCTGGTACGTGCATGGTGGTTGTTGTTGTGTGCCATCGAGTTGATTTTGACTCGTAGTGACCCTACAGAACAGAGCAGAACTGCCCCATAGGGTTTCCTAGACTACCTGCCACCCTCAGTGGCAGGTAGGGTCAGCCAACCTTGAAGAAAATATGGGTATGTCTCAACATCTGTTACACTGCTCTTGAGCAAATTATTTCTCTTTTTTAACTACAATGATCACTTATAAAATCCTTCTCTGTGGTTCCTTCTACTTCAATATGCTGTTGTTAGCTGTCATGGAGTCATCCTCAACTTACAGTGACCCCATGAACAACGGAACAAAACATTGTCCAGTCCTGTACCATCCCCATGATGAGTTTCAGTTCAGACTATTGCGATCCATAGAATTTTCATAGGCTGATTTTTTCAGAAGTAGATTTCTAGGCCTTTTTCCCTCATCTGCCTTAGTCTGGAAGCTCCACTGAAAAACACAAGCTGCAACCGACAGACGGATGATGGCTGTGCATGAGGTGTACTGGCTGGGAATTAAGCCCAGGTCTCCTGCATGGGAGGTGAGGCTTCTACCACTGAACCACCAATACCTCATCTCTAGTTCAATACAGAATGACACTATCTCCCAAGGGATATATGAATAACTAGTACTCATAGCCTTTCTTAATTCTTTGGAGTCCTGTACCCTCACTGGTATTTTTTAGTGTATCGTATGTTTACAAGATGGTGCCAAATGTAGGTCATCCTGTGCACCACCCCTCACCACCATACCTGTGACTTAGGAAAAAAGAGAATTTCAGATTCTTTTTGGTTCATTTTCAAAGAAACCAGACTCCAGCCGAAGTATCTGACTTGAGAATTTCCCCAGTTACATTCTTAAAGAGAGTCCCATGTTTAAAAAAAAAAAATAGAAATGCTTATGCATATCTAACATTCATTAAAGAACTAATTTAATACAATTCTAAGAAAAATAAGCCAAACTCTAAATATTTAACCTCATTCTCTCTTCTCTGTATACTGCAAATAATGCCAGTCTGATAAGTAACATGTAAGCAATATTGTGAGCAATTTGAGCCCTTAATTGGATAACTATATTTGAGGCCAAATGACAGAGCTTGTGTTATCAAGTTGTTCCTAAATGTCTTCAAAGTAGAATTTCTAACAGGTGTGCTCACTGGAGGCTGGGGTAAAAGAGGCAGACATCGAGTTGGGGACTAGTTAAGGAACAGTGGGTTTTAAGATAAGCTCAGCTACTACATTTACAGCACTTCAAGGCACAGTAGCAAACCAGTTCTTACCTACTCCTGACTCCCTATTATCCCTGACCTCAAACCCTGGTACCACTGACTGGACAAAATGGTGATCAAAAAAATTACCTTTACTTCAGGCTAAGGGAAGAGATGCCTAATGAGTCTCTAAACAAATCTCTGGTGGATGATCTACCTGATAGTCTGATTATATTTAATCCAAAATGTATTAGAGCCCCATGTTGTTCCTTAATTATCTGATGTTTTACCACAATTAGATTGTTTATTCCTTATTGAAAGAGATTGGGCTATATTTTTATTCTGAATCCTACTGGGGTCCTTAATATGTTACTAGTTAAGTGCATAATAGACACTCAGTAAATGCTTTTTCTTTTGAATTAAATTGAACATCTGGTCCTTTAGCATCTAAAACAGCCATTCCAGTTTTCCCTGGAGGTTAACTTCCATTTTACTTAGAAAATGGGGCAGGAAAAAAAGAAAATTACATATATGCAAAGCCAGCATACTCACAGAGCAATACATAATAAAATACCAGAGTATTAGTTCCTTAGAGATCATCTGGTACACTAATTTTACAGAGGAAGAAATTAAGAATAGGAAGGATGAGGTCACCTGGATAAGCCACATAACTAAAACAGATCTTAGACTCTTCTCTGCTTGCATCTTTTCAACTACTGCATAATCATGAAAAAGGAAAGGCAGGAAAAAGACCTTGATCTTGCTGTATAGTCATTCTCTACAAGTCTGCCCACCTCCCCCAGGAGTGGTGATTACCAATCTCGTCAAAGGGTTCACCAGCAGCAGGTCTGACTCTCAGGAGGACCTGAATGTCTCCATTCATTTGTCTCAACTGTTCTTCTCCCTTTACATCCAGCCATTCTTTCATCAAGACTCTGCTTCCTCCTTTATATCTGAAGCTTCTTCTTACCCAAACAAGTCTTATGACACATTCCCCTTGCCAAGGTTCATTAGTATAGATTCTCAGTGGTAGTGAAAGGATAAGTAAATCCAGAGAATTGCTGCTTTAAAAGCTTCTCTTACACTGGGGTTAAGGATATATCTAGGATCAGATAACAGTCATAGGAACTTCAATCCTACATCCACCAAATAAATATTAATAGGGAAGGGCAGAAGGCTTTCCATCAAGAAAGAAATGCATCTGAAGGAAATGAAGAGACTGGGAATGACAAAGCCATTTGGTAAGAACCTGGTAGCCGTATCTGCTCAGAATATTAGGGACTTTGGAAAATATCCATTTTCCAGATCAGAGACTTAAATATAAAATCAAAAATGGTAAATATCATGGAAGAAAAAATAGGAACAATGCTAGGAGCCTTAATACATGGCATAAACACAATATGGACCATAAGTAACAATGCACAAGCACCAGAAGAGAGACTAGATAACTGGGAGCTCCTAAAAATAAAACACTTATGCGCATCAAAAGACTTCACCAAAAGACTAAAAAGACATCCTACAGACTGGGAAAAAAATTTTGGCTATGACAAATCCGATCAGCATCTAATCTCTAAAATCTGCAAGATACTGCAAAACCTCAACAACAAAAGACAAATAGCCCAATTAAAAAACGGGCAAAGGATATGAACAGGCACTTCACCAAAGAAGATATTCAGGTGGCTAACAGACACATGAAGAAACGCTCACGATCATTAGCTGTTTGAGAAATGCAGATCAAAACTACAATGAGATATCATCTCACCCCAACAAAGCTAGCCTTAATCCAAAAAACACATAATAATAAGTGCTGGAGAGGTTACGGAGAGACTGGCACACTTATACACTGTTGGTGGGAATGTAAAACAGTACAGCCACTTTGGAAATCGATTTGGCGTTTCCTTAAAAAGTTAGAAATAGAAGTACCATACGATCCAGCTATCCTGCTCCTTGGAATATATTCTAGAGAAATAAGAGCCATCACACGAATAGATATATGCACACCCACGTTCACTGCAGCACTGTTCACAATAGCAAAAATATGGAAATAACCTAGGTGCCATCATTGGACGAATGGATAAACAAATTATGGTATATCCACACAATGGAATATTACACAAAGATAAAGAATAACGATGAAGCCCTGAAACATCGTATAACTTGGTGGAAGCTGGAACTTATTATGCTGAGTGAGTTCAGTCAGTCACAAAAGGACAAATATTGTATAAGACCACTATTATAAGATCTCAAGAAAAGGTTAAACACAGAAGAAAACATCCTTTTATGGTTATGGTGGTGGGGAGGGAGGGTGAGGGTTATTTACTAACTAGATAGTAGATAAGAATCATCTTAGGCAAAGGAAAGGACAGCACACACTACAGGGGAAGTCAGCACAACTGGACTAAACCAAAGCTAAGAAGTTTCCTGAATACAATCAAATACTTTGAGAGACAGAGTAGCAGAGGTAGGGGTATAGGGACCATGCTTTCAGGGGACATCTAGGTCAATTGGCATAACAAAGCTTATGAAGAAAATGTTCTGTGTCCTTCTTTGGTGAGTGGCATTTGGGGTCTTAAAAGCTCACAAGTGGCCATCCAAGATGCATCAATTGGTTCCCACCACCTGGAGTAAAGGAGAACAAAGAAAACCAAAGACACAAGGAAAGTATTAGCCCAAGAGACAGAAAGGGCCACATAAACCAGAGTCTTCATTAGCCTGAGACCAGAAGAACTAGATGGTGCCTGGCTACCACCAATGACCGCCCTGACAGGGAACACAACAGAGAGTCCTTGATGGAGCAGCAGAAAGATGGGGTGCAGAACTCAAATTCTAGTAAGAAGACCAGACTTAATGGTCTGACTGAGACTGGAGGTACCCTGGAAAGTATGGCCCCTGGACTTTCTATCAGCCCAGAACTATAACAATTTCTGAGGCCAACTCTTCAAACAGGGATTGGACTGGACTGTGGGACATAAAGTGATGCTTGTGAAGAGTGTGCCTCTTAGTCAAGTAGGTACAAGAGATCAAAGGGGCAGCTTCTGTCCAGAGGTGAGACGGGAAGGCAGAGAGAGTTAGGAGCTGGTTGAATGGACATGGGGAATCAGGGCCGGAAAGGAGGAGTGTGCTGTCACAGAATGGGGTGTGCAAGTAGGGTTACTTAACAATGTAGGTATAAAATTTTATATGGGAGACTAACAAGAAATGTAAACTTCATTTAACTACAGCAATAAAAAATATGTATATCCATTTTCCATCACAGATTCTATGAAGTCTTTGAAAAGGGGAAGGCATCTAGTCATGGCAGTTTTGACAGTATCTTTTTTTTTTTTTTTTAATGAAAAAATGGTCCTTTTCTGCCTCTCTGATACGCAGTGAGATTCTGACACTATGAAATACCTTCTCTATTCAGGCTTGACACTGTGGTCTGGTGAGGCATTGATGGCATTCTGCCCTTGGGCTTCCATTAGTGGATCATGAGGATGACTCATCAGATGTACTATATGTCTTTAAAGAACATTAAAAATAGGAGAAATCCAAACCCGCATCTTGCTTATATATTGTCTGGGGGGTCCCACTTAACCATTGTGTCATTAAGGGACCCCATTCCTAAGTAAAGGAAAATGGAGTGTAGTATTGGGAGCAGATGAATGGTTTACGGCAGAATTACAGACACCAAATGGAAGGGAGGCTGCAAAACCAGATTTGCACAGATTTCAGCTGAAGGGAAAGAGAGAAAGACAATTTTCCTTTGGTGATATATAACTTAATTTGGTCTCACAATGCTGGCATTTGTCTGAGTATTATTATTAGTTTCTTCCCTCAAACTCAAACAAAAACAAGAGTAAAGCTTTTATTTAAAGTTTTAAAAAGTGATTTTTACAACCAGCTAACAGAATATGTTATGAATGGGGAGAATAATTGTCCTAGATGACAATAGCATTTGAGCTGAAGGTCATCTGGGTTGGGTTCTCTTTAACCATGTTGAACTTCTAAATTGGCAAAGTAGTTCAACAACCTGCATTTAGCCTATTAACCTGACTCATTAAATCTGAGTCTTGACTTGGTCATTAATAGTATGAGATTCTGGGCCACAGGAACCTTCACAAACTAAACTGTTTACTTTTGGGTCATAGGGTAGAAATAAACACAAGTCATCCTAGATCAATGGCATATCTAAATACGGTCAGGGGAAAGCTTCATCAGGATTCCATCTGCAACAGTAGCAGAAAGATCTCTGGCCCTCTTATCCCCATGGCTGCAGTTCCCCTCTGCTCCCCAAATGGTCCAGACCCTGGGTTGAACCCTGACCCTTTGCCAGCAGTTGCCTTGGAAATTACACCCAGTTGGTGCATCGGATTTATCTCTCTTGGTTTTTACCACCACCTCTCCCTGAAATCACTTCTCTGAGACCAAACTTGTACTATTCTTTATGTCGAATAGACTGTTAACAATGTTCACTTCCCAGGTCCTTCTATCCCACCTCCAGCTCCAGGCCTCTCCAAATACCATTATTGGTTTCTCCCTGATAGGTCCTTCTTCTGAGAGCTATATCCCTTAACCTTTCTAGATGCATTCTATCTGGTGCTTGGAAATTTCCCGGCTTGGAAGCTTAAGAAGTCAGAGGGATGTAATATTTAATAAATGTTAGTTGAAGGAATGAATAAATTAATGGATACCAAGAGCACTGGGCTCGACATCAGGATGCCTGGATTCAAGTCCTGACTTGACCACACTCTGGCAACATGACCTCAGACTATTGCTTAATTTTTGAACCTCAGTTTCCTTATTAGTAACATGGGGATAAATTCCTCCTCTACTTATCTCACAGAGTTTTTATGAATCTGACAATGGGCATTGCAAAAGGTAAAGTTCTACAGAAATACTTCACTGTGGTTATTAGGGAATCTTACATTTAAACATTTATTCAGTTAGCATGCATTTTGTGCTCCTTTGAGCAAGACTACCAGAGGTAAACAAGACATGGTCTGTGCTGTCTAAAGGATTTAGTTCAATGGACAAATAAAACATGAAAGCAAGCATTCATAGTAAGCAATTTTGTCTAAAGGTGTCCTGGAAAGGGAAAAAGATTTCCAGACAGAGGAAACAATGCGTAAAACAGAACATAGAACTATAGCTTGTTCCATTTGATACCCTGTTCCTCTGCTGGGAAATAACTTCCCTGTCCTCCATTGCCCCCCATCATTCACACCTGAAAAATTTAGACTTGTCTTTTAACACTCACACCAAACCTCATCTCTGAGGGTTCCACGTCACAAAGCACATGGTACGTGAAGGCTAGAAATGTGATTACTAAATGCCAGATATGTCTTGAGAGGGCCCTGAATAATACTAGATGCATCCTGCCCGCAAAGGACTTGGGAGAGAAACAGAGTACTTACTGAGCAGTGACCTGGGCCAGGAAAAAAAACACCAAATACCTGACTTCACGGTAACGTCATTTGGAACCCATAACTAGTACAAAAATAACCCTAGCTATCATGTGTTAGACATGTTTTTTCCTGGCTCCCCTGCACCTATCCTTGCACATAAGTACTAGGTATATAAACACTCACCCCTCACTATTGTGTGCTGACCTCTACGTGGGTGACTTGGCACATTGCTGTCCTTCTTGGGAATTTTGGCACTGACCTCTGTCTATATTCCTTAGTAAAAGCTAGATCTGATCAACTTGGCTTTTTCTACCTCTTTTTTCAGAATCCGACCTGACCTCTCAGAGCCACTCCTGTCACTGGTGCAGTGGGGTGTGACATGCCTACCACCATGGGATCTAATGTACCAAGACACTGTCACTGTGCAGGCCATAGTGAAGGGGAACATTCATTCATTCAACAAAAAGTTTCAAACACTTCGGATGCCCAGTGCTGTACTAGACCCAAAGAAGCTGACACTTTGTTGGGAGGTGTTAGACTATAAATAAACTAACCAAGAAGTATATATATGAAAAATATAGTAAATGTCAGAACTATACCAAATGGAGTATGGAAGAGTTATATTTGACATCTGTAACATAGGAACGTGTTGTTTAGGAACTTTCTGTCAACTTGAATGCACTTCCTATAGGGATATTACTGAGGACTGGATCCCAGTCTTGTTCACAGATGCAAACAATCCAGAAGTAGTGGGATTACCATAGTCAGAGAGCCAGTAGATATTTATTTACCACCTTTTATATGCTGGACACAGTGCTGGGCCCGGGACTATAGCGGGTGAGCGGTGAAGAAGGCATGCTCCCTGCCATAGTAAAGCTTACAGTCCAGGGCAGCAAAGCCCAGAGTTTAGATTTCAAGCACTAGTTGTTGTTGTTAGGTTCATACTTTGTACATTCTGCGTTCTGATTTTTAATGGATGTTTGCAGCTGTTTCTTCTCATTTTGAGTTGTGCCATGTGAGCAGGTCCCAAAAGCTTTACTCCATGCATGTCATTAAGGTCGACTCTACTTCAAGGGGGCAGCTTTTCCCCAGTTGTAATTTTGAGTGCCTTCCAACCTGAGGGGATCATCTTCCAGCACTATATCTGACAGTGTTCATTTGCTATTCATAAGGTTTTCACTGGCCAATTAGTTTTAGAAGTAGATTGCCAGGTCCTTCTTCTTAGTCTGTCTTAGTCTGGACTCTCTGCTAAAACCTATCCACCATGGGTAACCCTGCTGGTATTTAAAATACTGGTGGCATAGCTTTAGCATCACAGCAACATGTAAGCCACCACAGTATGACAAACTGACAGACAGGTGGTGGAGTTCATTTTAATAAATAAAGTATGTCTGCCTTGAGCATTGTGCTATTTTAAAGAATTAGCTACGTGAGAACAAATTGACACCAGCAACTTGAAACGTTTCAAGAGAAGCTTAAGGGACAATGAGTTTTTAAGTCAATGGTGGTAGAACAATTTGGAGAAGGATAGCGAGAAAATTTACTCAACTCGAAAGTAATCAATGTCACTGACTTACACATGTAGAAACTGCTAAATGGTGAACAGTTTGTGTATTTTCACCAAAAAATAACTAAATAAGTAAAGTAACATGATAGCATTAAAAAAAGATTAGAGGAGGTCATCTCAAAATGAAAAATATCTCTATATATAAACAATTGTATGGAAAACTATACTGTTCTCGTTCTTTTTCTCATTCTGAACAACTTTGTCACCAACCTTAGCTTCTGGACTTGGGGTTTGGAAACAATGCCCCAGCAAATATGAGCTTTCCTGGGTTTTGCTCCTAAGGTACAGAAACAAGACAGTCTGAAGGAAGGAAAAGAGGCTACATTCTTTTCTCCTTTGTTTATTAATGTAGAAAAGAAGTTTTGAAAATGTAAAAGTTTATTTCTGACCTTTTCCTTCCACCTCCCTTTCGGCATCTCCTGCCATCAGACCGTGGTGTTCTCCGGCTGCCTGCAGTCTCATCCCAAAAGCAGTCCTCGCTCTCAAATGATTTACCAAATCTTCCCCAAATCCAAATTCACTCCCTCTGTACCAAGCTCAGTTGTTTTGAGAAAAGCAATAATGTTGAAGCAACCCTCCAAGATGTGTTTGCAATTGCAAAATAACGTTTATTGCTTTTTTTAATTATAAAAGTAATCCATGCTTATTGTAGAAAATATATAAAATACAGAAATGTATGAAGAAGACAAAAATTCTCAAAGCCTTAGAATATTTGCATTTCTAAGGAGAATATCTGTTGATGTACACTTTCAGTCATAGAGATACAACGAGAGTCTGCTGTATCAGAGCGATAGGAACTTTGTCAAAATCAAAGTCAGGCAGAACTAGAACTTGTCTTCACATAACTTACAGCATAGTACCCAAATGAATCTATCACTAATGAATTCAAGGTCGATCAATGTTCTACATTTCAAAAGCAGAATGACACTCTAGCTTGGCTGAATTCTGTTTTAAGGTTGCAGAAATGAAGGCTCAGTTTTGAAGCTGAGCTCATTGCAGGAAACTTCCAAGATGGGTGCCCAACCCTCTCACTGAGGTTGACTAGCCCTTTCCCTGATGTTACCTGGGAGAAAGGAATTTAAAAAAAAAAAAAGCAGTATAGAACAAACTGATTTTGAAAGTAGAGGGGAAACACAACAGGAGTTAACCTCAGAATTTTTTTCTGTGAAATAAGTTTCTAGTTCTAAAAAGATGAAATAGTTTCCTCTACAATAAAAGTGACTCTAACTTGCATTTTTTTTAACCTAATTTCCACCAGTAATGATCTCTTCCTCTTTCCAAGAATCTCCAAGCAAGATAAAGAAGTAGAGGCTGAGCAGCACTTGAGATAGGGCACTGCTAGGTAAGAGGGAGGAAAAGTCCATAGCATCTACCCAAGAGCAAAATGAAGATAGAGGAATTGGGCAGAGAAGTAGAAGTGTCAAAAAGCTATAAAGAGACTCAGCTATATTCCAATTGTTTTGTTATATATACCAGAAATAGGAATTACTTTAGATTTTTGCAGTGTTACACAATTTTGTAATATTGTCACCCTCTAACATTGGTAATCCCTATTTCCCTGTGTGATTGCTCAAGAGAAGCTACAACTATATACTACTCCTTAATAGGCTTCCAAAGAAAAATCTGAGTGCAAAATATGGGTTTAGGGAGCAGAGACAGGGAATAAGCAGGCTAAATACTAAAGTTTTTCAGAAAGTAAGAGTAATAGCAAGAGCAAGAGAAAATTGTCGAAGGACGTAGCCCTCCAGCACTCCAGGAAGCAGGGGATATTTTAGGATAGTAGCCCAGCCTGGAGGTTTGAGTTAACATCCAAGAATTAATTCCCAAAGTATTAATTAACTAACACAAGCTATGTGAGTGGCAAGTTGTTTTTGGACAAACTGAAGAGACCAGCCTGCCTGGGAGTGTGCCCTTGGCTGATATGCCTCTCCATATGTTCCTCATTTCTACACTGTCTTTTCTTCATTGTTTCTTTTGTTTACTTGTGTGCTTTTCATTGTCATGCCACTGAATTTTTTTTTTTTTTGGATTCTGTAACTCTTCTGCTTCTTTGCCTTTTGCCTAGAAACCACAGATTTATTAAAGATTTCATGGGGAGATGGAAAAGAGTGTTACATCACAAAACAAATTTTTGATTTTTAATGTAAGTCCCATTAGACCCTTCTTTCACCATCTAAAATTGCTCTTCCATTTCAGGCCACCTCATCTCCTGTTCAACTTTCCCATCACCGTATTTGCTTGTTCCACTCTTTCTTGTCTCTGTCTGTCTCTGGCTCCATCTCTCTCCTTTTTTACTGTGTGGAGCACTCAGTTCTGTCTCACATTCACTCCTCTCCCTTGGCTGCTCAGTAAACAAAAGGCCTCCAAAGGATCTCCCTTCCATGGAAGGCAAGAAACAGATAAGAGAAAGGATTACTACAAATTGTGTTTTCTGAAATAAATAGTATATTTTCCCATCATATTCACTTTCTCTCTGGAACTTTTTCAAGAAGGTAAAGTTGTGTAATATGAATTCTAACTTATCCTCCTTTCACTTCTCCTGCTTCTTTCTTTTGTATATAATTTATTTTTTATTTGCATACAATCATTTCACTCTTCGTGGCATTCAGTTCTGAGTTTTGACAATTACACAGAGTTATATGTAACAACAATAACCTCTTTCAAGCTCTCTCCCTCCCCCAAACTTAACTCCTGGCAACCACTAATCTGTTCTCCATCCCTATAGTTTCACTTTTTTCTGAATGAGTCTGAGTTCTGTCATGTAACATAATACATTTGAGACTCATCCATGTTGTCGTGTGTATCAATAGTTAGGCTTGTGATTCACAGATCTCTTCAACTATCTCAGCAGAAGCTAGGAGTAGGGTAGGATTATCCAGGAAATATCTGTGGAAGAGCCTCTTGTCTAATGGAGTAAATTCTTCTGACATACATGGGAAACTCACAAAGTTCTTGAGAGATTTACACCAGCAAAAACACTGCCACTTCCATACCTGCCACCTCTACCCTGTTCTGACCCTCTCTTCCCATACACAAGACCACTTTTATTACTTTTTGTGGTTTATTTTTCACTTTTTTGAGACTGTCAATCTACAATCTATCAATATGTGTGTGCTATATTTTGCTAATGGGTGCTTCTTTGATATGCAGTTTTTGCTTTACAAAAACAAGGTATTAATGTGCTAACACACAGTAAAAAGAAGGATGCAAAATAAGGTGATCACAATTATTTTCAGTTAATTTATGTATGTAGGATGAACCAGATTTATCTATTATTTGCACAAATTATTATATGGAATTCAAAAGTACCTAACTCCCAAGAATGCTTTATGATTTTTAAACAGCTTTATTGAATATAATTGATAAACAGTAAACTACATATGTTTAAAGTCCATGATTTCATTAGTCTTGAAATATATACATCCATGAAATTATTGTAAGAATCAAGAATTTGAGCATACCCATGGATAGAAGATTCAACATTGTGAACATATCTATTCTACCCAAAGTGATCTACAGATACAATGCAATACCAATCCAAATTCCAAAGGCTTATTTTAATCAGATGGAGAAACAAATCACCAGCTTCATATAGAAAGGGAAGAGGCCCCAGATAAGTAAAGCATTACTGAAGAAAAAGAACAAAGTGGGAGGCCTGACACTACCTGATTTTAGAACCGATTATATCATCACAGTACTCAAAACAGCCTGGTACTGGTACAACAACAGATACATAGACTAATGGAACAGAATTGAGAATCCAGATGGATATTCATCCACCTATGAGCAGCTGATATTTGACAAAGGCCCAAAGTCTGTTAATTGGGGAAAAGACAGTCTTTTTAACAAATGGTGCTGGCATAACTGGAAATCCATCTGCAAAAAACTAAAATAAGACCCATATCTTGCACCATGCACAAAAACTAACTCAAAATGGATCAAAGACTTAAACATAAAATCTAAAACGATGAAGATCATGAAAGAAAAAGTAGGGACAATGCTAGGAGCCCTAATACATGGCATTAACAGAATACAAACCATAAGTAACAACGCACAAACACCAGAAGACAAACTAGATAACTGGGAGCTCCTAAAAATCAAACGCTTATGCCCATTAAAAGATTTCACCAAAAAAGTAAAAAGACAACCTACAGACTGGGAAAAAAATTTTGGCTATGACAAATCCGATCGGTGTCTAATCTCTAAAATCTACAAGTTACTGCAAAACATCAACAACAAAAAGACAAATAACTCAATTAAAAAATGGGCAAAGGATATGAACAGGCACTTCACCAAAGAAGACATTCAGGTGGCTAACAAATACATGAGTAAATGCTCACGATCATGAGCTATTAGAGAAATGCAAATCAAAACTACAATGAGATACCATCTCACCCCAACAAGGCCAGCATGAATCCAAAAAACACAATATAATCAATGTTGGAGAGGTTGTGGAGAGACTGGAACCCTTATATGCTGTTGGTAGGAATGTAAAATGGTACAACCACTTTGGGAATCGATTTGGTGCTTCCTCAAAAAGCTAGAAGTAGAAGTACCATATGATCTAGCAATCCCACTCCTTGGAATATATCCTAGAGAAATAAGAGCCGTCATGCGAATAGATATATGCATACCCATATTCACTGCAGCACTGTTCATGATAGCAAAAAGATGGAAACAACCTAGGTGCCCAACAGTGGACAAATGGATAAACAAATTATGGTATATCCACACAATGGAATACTACACAACGATAAAGAACAACAATGAAGCTGTGAAACATCTTATAACATGGAGGAATCTGGAAGGAATTATGCTGAGTGAATTTAGTCAGTCGCAAAAGGACAAATATTGTATAAGACCACTGTTATAAGAACTCAAGAAAAGGTTTAAACACAGAAGAAAACATTCTTTGATGGTTACAAGGGTGGGGAGGGAGGGAGAGGGGAATTTACTAACTATACAGTAGACAAGAATTACCTTAGGTGAAGGGAAGGATAGCACACAACCACAGGGGAAGTCAGCACAACTGGACTAAACCAAAGCTAAGAAGTTTCCTGAATACAACCAAACACTTCAAGGGACACAGTAGCAGGGACAGGCGTCTGGGGACCATCCTTTCAGGGTACATCTAGGTCAACTGGCATAACAAAGTGTATTAAGAAAATGTTCTGCATTCCACTTTGGTGAGTGGCATCTTGGGTCTTAAACACTAGCAAGCAGCCATATAAGATGCACCAGTTTATCCCAACCCACCTGGAGCAAAGGAAAACGAAGAACACCAAAGACACAAGGCAAGTATTAGCCCAAGAGACAGAAAAGGCCACGTAAACCAGAGACTTCATCCACCTGAGACCAGAGGAACTAGATGGTACCTGGCTACCACCAATGACTGCCCTGACAGGGAACACAACAGAGAGTCCCTGACGGAGCAGGAGAAAGATGGGGTGCAGAACCCAAGTTCTAGTAACAAGATCAGACTTAATGGTCTGACTGAGACTGGAGGGACCCTGGAAGACAGGGCCCTCGGACTCTCTGTTAGCCCAAAACTAAATCTATTCTCGAGGCCAACTCTTCAGACAAAGATTAGACTGGACTATGGAACATAAAATGATACTCGTGAAGAGTGTGCTTCTTAGCTCAAGTAGATACATGAGACTAAATGGGCAGCTCTTGTCCAGAGGCGAAATGAGAAGGCAGAGAGGATCAGGAGCTGGTTGAATGGACACAGGAAATCTAGGGTGCAAAGGAGTAACGTGCTGTTACAGTATAGGGAAAGCAACTAGGGTCACAAAACAATGTATGTAGAAATTTTTGTATGAGAGATTAACTTGAATTGTAAACTTTCACTTAAAGCGCAATCAAATAAATAAATAAATAAAAAGAATTGGAGCATACCCAACACCCTGAAAAGTTTCCTCATACTCCTGTATAATTCTACACCTCACTACTACCAACTAGGAAATGATTAATCTGTTTTCTGTCACTACAAATTAGTTTGCAATTTCTAGAATTTCTTAAAAGTGGAGCCACACGTATGTACTCTTCTTTGTCTCATTTGTTTCACTGAGCATAAGTATTCTGAGATTCATCCAGGTTGTTGCACATATCAATAGTTCATTCCTTTGTATTTATGAATAGCATTCCTGAATGGATATAGCACAATTTCTTTTTCCATTCCCCTGTTAATAGACAATTTATATTCAGTTTGGAGCGATTACAAATAATGGTGCTACAAACATTCACGTTCAAGTCTTTGTATGGGCATATGTTTTACTTCTTATTTTAGGTATATATTTAATTTTTTTAAGAAACCACCAAATTGTTATCCAAAATAGTTGTACCATTTTACATTTTCCAAAACACTGCATGAGAGTTCCAGTTCCTCCATATTATTGCCAACACTTGCTATGACCAGTTTTTTTTGTCCCTTATTTATTTTTTTATTTGATATATTCTAATAATTTTAAAGTAGTACTTCATTATGGTTTCGATATGCATTTTCCTAATGCCTAAATGATTTGAGACATCTTTTCAATTATTTTACTTGCCATTAATATATCTTCTTTAGTGAAATGCCTGTTCATTTTGTCATTCTTTTGAGTGGTTTATTTCCTTATTATTAATTTTGAAAGTCATTTTTGTGTTTTGAATAAATATCCTTTATAAGCTACGTAATTTGAAAATATTTTCTCTCAGCCTGTGGCTTGCCTTCTCATGCTCTGTGAGAACAGTTAACACAACAGGTCTAGTTGCTCAGCCTTTGTGTATCTCCAGGGAAAACTGGAACCACAAGGACTACTGACCAATCCCTGAAATGTGGCCCTCAGAAGGTTCTTTATATTAATGATTCATGATTTTGTGCGGAAAATTTAAGCAATGAAGGGTGCCATGCCAGTATGTCACTATTGCTCTGCACAAACAACAGGATAAATGATGTGAATATGATTTCATTGTCAGGGTCTTGAATTTTGGTTGTCATGACTGGTCACTGTGCCTACTTGACCAGCCTTCCATAAAAGCCTTGGACACAGAGATTTGAAAGGCTTTCCTGGGGAGAGACATCCTGCACATGTTCCTATAGTTTGCTGCTATAGAAAAAAAATGTCCTCTGTGCCCAAGACTGGTAAATACTCAGAAGTCTGTGCCTACTCTCTCTGGACTCTGCTCAATAAAGATCTTTATCCAGTAGTTATTAATCTGCATTCTTTGCTGTAACAGACCCTAGCCATTAGATAAATTTCTACTGCAACTTCTAGAAAAACACCTGATAGTGAAAACCACAAAACACTAACCTAACTTTGCCTTTAGAAAAATAGAAACTTTAATTTTGATGAAGTCCAGTTTAGCCAGTATTTTTTCCTTTATGAATCATGCATTTGGTATGATCTCTAAGAAATCTTTGCCTAAACAAACAGCAAAAACAATTTCTCCTGTTTCTTCAAGAAGTTTTATAGCTTTAGATTTTACTTTTAGATCTATAATCAATTTTAAGTTTTATATATTGGTGTGAAGTTCAGATCAAATTTAATTTTTATGTCAGTGGATATCTACTTTTTTAAAATTTATATTCACAATGGTTTGAAATTTTCTTTTCTTGCAATGTTTTTGTCTAGCTTTAGTTTCAGGATAATGCTGGCCACTTAAAATGAGTTGGGAAGAATTCTTTTTTAGAATTTTTGAAAGGTTTATGTAGAACTGAGATAACTTCATCCTAAATTATTTGGTGGAATTCACCAGAGAAGCCGACTGGGCTTGAAGTTTATTTTTCTACTGTTTATTTTTGAAAATGTATATATTGTGTGAGTGGTGGGGGGAGGGTGCATGTGGGTGTATACATGCTTTTGTGCATTGATTATGGTAGCTCTTTGATATATAAAAACTCTTTTAAAAATTTATATAAATTATCAGTCTTTAATTTCATTGCTTTTAGATTTTGAATTATAATCAGAAAGGTATTTCCCAAACTCCTCACTCCAAAATTATAAAGGCATATACGCATAGTTTCTTTTGGTTATATAACCAACTCATAGCGACCCTATAGGACAGAGCAGAACTGCCCCCATAGGGTTCCCAAGGAGCAGCTGGTGGATTCAAATTGCTGGCCTTTCGGTTAGCAGGTGAACGTTTAACCACTGAGTCACTATGAGTCGGAATCAACTCGACAGCAATGGGTAGATATATAGATATATATATGTATATGAAAATATATATATATATGTATGTATGTATATTTTTACATTTATATCACATTGTCATCAGGAACTTATCTGGGTATACTATGTGAGAAACAGATCTATCTTTTTCGAAAGGCTAATTTTCCCAACATCTTGTATTAGAACATCTACATTTTCCCAATTCATCTGAGATGCTATATTTATTACATATGAAGTTTTCAAATGCATTTTGTCTTTTTCTAGGATTTTGATTCTGCATCCTTGGCTTTTGTCTGTTCATGAAGCAAAACCAAGTTATTTTAATTACAGAGGTTTTACAGTATGTTTTAATATCTGGTATGGCTAGCACCTCTGTATTATTTTTCTCATCCAGAGTTCTTACGACTAATCTTACATGTTTATTATTCCATTTTAACTTTATAAATATCTTCATTAAAAAACAAAGGTGATGATATATTTAATGGAAGTATGTTAACGTTCTACATTAACTTAGGGATGTGCTGACATTATTATAATGTTTATCCTTCCATTCCATGAACATTTTCATTCATATTTCATTCTTCATTGTGTAGAAATTTATACTGATTTAAATTAGTTATGAATGCTCAGATATTACCACTACCTGCAGGAAATAAATAATACCACTACCTGACAAAGGGAAAAAAAAAATTCTTACTTCTTCGGTGTATTCTGAAAGTCTCATCAAGTTACAGAAAACTCATTTATTTTTTTCTTCTATCTTTATCCTTAGGGGATAATGCTTTCACTTTATATCACTGAGTCAGTGCTAGTGTGTTTATGTTTTCAAAAAGTAAGTGCTGATGCATCAGGAGTCCCAGATTCGTAAAATGTCTTCACCAGAAAAGAGACCTCATGAAGGCTTTTGTTAACTTACATGCTTGCAATGTAACCAAAATGTTCCTTTCTGCCAACAGTGGGAGACTCTCAGTTCCCCCTAAGTCCACTTTATCAATACCTCTCAACTCTGACACCAAGGGAGGGTTTGCCAGACATTCAATTTACATTATTGTTGTAGCCTCTACTCTCCTTCTGCTCTTAGAGCGACCCTTTTCATCCCTCTTAGATACTGTCCAACACTGTTTTGCTTGTAGTTTTCATGGTGATGGAACTCTCTACTTAAATGATGGCATTGACATAAATGTTTTTTGATATTGCTATATAGCGTCACTATGAGTCGGGATCGACTCAACGGCAGTGGGTTTTGTTTTTTGAGTTTTATATACAGTTCCTCTCCATCACTGCTATCGCTTGATCTCAGGTGCTAATACATCCGTCCAAGAGGCAAACAACTAATCTTATGAACTATTATAAAATTTATATGTTCCATAGTGATAGGGTTATTTTAACAGTATCATGGCATTCTACTCTTCCCTGAATTCACAAGTGCCTCCAAGAGGACTCAGCTGATAACAATTTCTGTTCTGCCTTGTGCTATATGACAAACTGCTGCTCTCTTCCTACATTCAGGTCTGACCCACTATGCCCAAGAATGTTCTCAGTTCAGGTGACTTTTTCCTCCACGGGGGCTCATTTATGCCTCATCCATCTGTAATCTAGTTTTCATGGCCATTGCCTCTTCATATCCACCCAACATATGTGTTAGTGCCTGAAGTCCAAATATCAATAGGGTTTAAGTTATCTTTCAACAAGACTTCTAGGACTTTACAAATTAAGTGGATTAGACTAGATGCTGCTAGGGATTGGAGTTGCCTAACTACACATATCAATATACCTTGGCCTCAGTTCTTACCTAACAGCAAGCTACATCCTTGTACAATGCTTTTAATATATTCATGTTATATTTTCTTCACCCTAATTAGTATTACAACAGAGACCTGTACCATATATGAATTGTATGAGATAAAATTATTCTATAAAAAGTAGAAGAGGAGCTGTTGTTTCTACAAATGATTAGGCTAGAAACAAAAGGGCTTAGGGCTAGAGATGTGTTTTTCATTTCTTTTTCCAGTTAAAGGTCATGACTTCAGAATCAACTAGAGGATATGAGATGTGAACAGCTGGCTATAGAGATGGTGTCAAAGAAAAGATTTTTTTTTTATATATATATCATGAATTATGACACCAAAATGAAATGCTTCTGGCAAGGAATAGAGTTTATCTCATGGGGCCTGAGAAGAATATGTTTTCTAGGAGACTTGCCAACATGATAAAGAGAGATTCCAATTGAAACTTGAGAAAATAGGGGGAAAATGCCCAGCTTGCACTACAAAATGCTGCCCTTGAAGGTTATTAGGAATAAATTAGGGGGGAAAAAAAACAGTGGAGGAGATGTCAAGTAATTCATAAAAGGAGATAACAGGGAAGAGAATCACAGGGTAAATCTGACAACTTCAGAGTGTCTGCAGCAATGAAAAACAAGTATGGATAATAAACAAAATGAACTTGAGACCTTTAACACAATGAAATCCATATAAGTTCAGGAATGTCGCTAGGACTTGGCAGAATTATTGGTGAATGATGGTAGAACAAGAGCACATCCTGCTTGGAGAAAAAAAACTCATCGATTTGGGGAAGCAGCTCTGCATTTCAAGAATGCCTGACCCAAGAAGCTGGGTCAGAATAATACTGTAAAGTTTTGGATGAGGATGCAGGATAGCCCCAGATCTCAGGGGCCTAACACAATAGAAACCATTTGCCATGTGCCATCATGAGTTGAAATTGACTCGACAGCAACTGGTAACACAACGGAGTTTTTTCTACCTTGTGGCTCTGCCATCTAGTGGCTTCAAAGTCATGGTGGTATCATCTAGTCAACAGATGGGAGAAGAGAGTTTGGGATATCTCAGACTCATTACTTCACCATGTACGCCTGGAATAACATGCATCACATTTGCTCATAGTCTATTGACAAACTCTAATGGCAGAGTCTTATCTGGGTGCAAAGGGTGCTGGGGAATGTAGACCCTGGTAGGCAGTTCCAATAACAGCTTTACGCAGTAGAGAGGAACAGATTGTTATTGGTCAGTTAGCTGACTATATATCACCAGAAAAGTCCACAGAAAACCATGATACCTTGAGATCACCCTGGGCTCTACACTTCTGGGTCAACAGAAGAGCAATGACTGAAGTGCCTACTACATACCAAAAGAAGCCTTTTGAACAGGAGCAAAAAAAAAAAAAAAAAAAAAAAAACTTTAAACAAATATTGAACTCTAGTAAAAATATGCTTGCTGATATAATTAGGAAGAAGTGTACAGATGTCTACAATTTACTTTGAAGTTCATTAAAAAAGTAGGATGCATGAATATATAGAGGGATAGATATATAATAAGAATAGTGAAATTTTAACAATATAGGTGGTAAGTATATGAGTGTTCCCTCCAAAATTCTAAAAAAAAAAAATTTTCAGTATATTGGAAAATTTTATAACAATATGTTGGAAAGAAAAGAAGGAAGCTTAACTAGATACTACCAGAAAAATATCCTGAGGTTTATATGTATATATGGAGCCATGGTGGGGCAATGGTTAAAATCTACAGCAAGCTATGGCTGCTAACTAAAATGTCCAGCAGCCGCTCCTTGGAAACCCTATGGGGCAGTTCTACTCTGTCCTATAGGGTCACTATGAGTCCAAATCGATTCAATGGCAATGAGTTTGTTTGTCTGTTTGTTTTTGGTTTTATACGTATATATACATAAGTACGATTGACCTAACAATTCTGTTAAGTTTTACCAAAAAAAAAAAGATGGGAGTGCCTTTCTTTTGGGGAACTTATTTTCCTCTTGATAGTCTATATTTTGCTTTTCTTGCGAATCAAGTTGATGATAGTGGGGAGACAGATTAGAAACAACACATGTAGTGGGATACGTGCAGGCCCAGCAACCCTCTAAGGATCCTAAGGATTTTTTCTCTAGACTGTCTCAGAATGTGTGAGGCAAGATATGCTACACATACATATAAGAAAGACCAGCATCATTATCGTGTATTTATGAGGACTTTCAATGCACCAAGCCCTTTTCTAGGTCCTGGGAGTACCGAGCTAAAGAAGTCAGGCATGGTCTAGATTCTCAGGAGTTATCCTCCCAGTTGCTGTCACCTGATTACCCTATCTACTGAAACAACAGTCCTCTGGCTTCCCTCCTTTCTTGTTTTGGCCTCATGCATATGGCACTCATTTCCCAGCTGACTGACCCTACTCTCTAGGTCTTGCATTGATTCCTTCCAAATGAGTGGATCTGATCAACCTGGCCCCTAGAGCCTTCACTGTGCGCCCTCCACCGAGTGCTTATTGGCACCCCTGAATTATAGCAAGATGAAAGACTTTCTTCCATGTTCCACATTAGAAGACCTCTAACATCTAGGCCTAGCCCCATCCTTGCTATTGCATCAGAAGAGCCTCTGTCCATTGTTGCATAAGCGTTCCATGATCTTGGGATCCCTGACCCAGCATAGGGCCACCAGTTGTCCCATCCCTGATTCCTCTTCAACATTTCCTTCCTCTTTCCTTTGCCTGAGCACCAGGACTTTTCTTTCCTTCTCTGCCTTTACCTCAGAGAGCCCGTCTGCCTTAAGACCACCACACAGATTTCATATTTACTGCCACAGTTGACATTATTTCAGCTGGTGTTTAATGATTTCTTCACACCATAGTGCTTCCTTCCCCAGGTGACAACTAGGTACAGATCCCTATGCCTTTTGTGCCAAGGAATGAGATTTCTTATAAATACCAGTGTAATCAGAATGTATCATCTTTCATAACAGAGGCATTACCCAATTACAAACTCAGGGCTTTTAGAGGCTCCATTTCAAACCAATGTTTGCTCTATAATTAAAATGATCCCATAAGCATTTTCACATTTAAAAGAGTAACATGAAATATTAATTACTTATATTGGGAGTAAACAAGTGAAAGCTAATAAATTTACAAATTCAATTACTGCAAAAACTATCAAATGTCTTTTTGTTTAATTGCTATGGATTCCCCTTCAGACATCATAATGGAATTAATAGAACATTCTTGTAACCAATATGAATTGCTTAACTGATCAATCAGCAGATTTTTAACCTCCAGACACTATTATTTATGCCCAAGTTATGCCAGAGCAAGTACCTAGCAAACAGATCTGAGAGGCACACAACCAGGATAGAGGAAGGACATTTGGACATTATCCAAAGTTCAGTGTGGGGTGATGTGGCTTTTGCATATATATGGAGCCGGTCACCCTTGAAGGGTAAGCATTATGCTGCTCATTAATATATTATCAAGGTCTCTTCATAAGGGAAAGAAACACAGTCATCCTTCATGGATGAGTGAATGCATTTATTCCTGGGGATTTATTAAAAATTAACACTCTATCACTTTACATTTTTGGTACCTATCAGCACTTAAAAACACAGGATAACAGATTATGGCACAAAACTTTTTAAACACTGCTCTAAATATTTAAAGATCGCCAAAATAAACACAACCCTCTCCCCTCCCACCTTAAAGCCTCCCCTTTCACTGCCTCCTCCTGGATTTCCTACTGCTGTCTGCTTACCACCAGAACACATTTTATATTTTGTGTGGGACTCACAAGCTCTTACAAGGCAGTATCTATTTTTGAGGCAGGAAAGTATTAATGTCATCATCACAAATGTTCCACATTGCAGGTTCGACCAGCCACAGGGCTGCTCTGCTCTGACGCGCAGTCACATCCTTCTGTAGACCCTGGATCTGAGGTTGGCGCCATGCCTGGTAGAGTAGAGGGTCAGCAAATAGAGGAAGGCCCTCAAAGAGATGGACTGACAGTGGCTGCAGCAATGGGCTCAAATATAACGATTGTGAGGATAGTACAGTACTGGGCAGTACCAGGCAGTGTTTTGTTCTGTTGTATATAGGTTCACTCCAAATCAGAACCAACTCGACAGCACCTAATAACAACAATGCCTAGGATATCAGTCTTTATGTGTTCCATTTCATTTTTGACGACTTCCGATTTTCCTAGATTCATACTTCATACATTCCATGTTCCGATTATTAATGATGTTTGCAGCTGTGTATTCTCACTTTGAGTCATGCTATATTAGCAAATGAAGGTCCCAAGAGTTTTACTCCATCCACTTCGACTGTACTTTGAGGAGGTTTTCTCAGTCATATTTTGAGTGCCTTCCAACCTGAGGGGCTCATCTTCCAGCATTATATCAGATAGTGTTCTGCTGCTATTCATAAGGTTTTCACTGGCCAGTTTTTTTAGAAATAGATCACGAGGTCTTTCTTCCTAGTCTATCTTAGTCTGGATGTTCCACTGAAACTTGTCCACCATAAGTGACCCTGCTGGTACTTGAAATACCAGTGGCATAACTTCAGCATTACAGAAACATGCAAGCCACCACAGTATGGCAAACTGACAGATGAGCGTTAAAGAGAAGGTAGCTACTATAAAGCAACATAAGACATTATTGAACCACAGGCACTGATTCATTGTAATGTGTGATTCCAATATGTGCTAGTGTCATCAGGCAAGGCGTCACGTCATGGTGGGACTTAGGAGTGGGTATGGTTAGAATCAGAGAAGGCTCTTATATTCTGGCCAGTTCTCCCCCTCACAATTGTCCTTTCTCTTTATTTAATTTCAGTTTTAGTAAAGATAAGAGCCATGTCCATTTTTGACACAAGAAGTAAATTTGCATCTTTCTTCCCTCCCAATAGAAATATCTTAAAATTTAGAAAACTATTCTTATGATTAAAAATAACAGGAAATGTTCTTGAAGTTAGTGGAAATAAGCTCATTTTCAGCTCATGAGCACATATAAATCTGTATACCTTAGGCTTTAGAAAGAATGAGGTGCTTGAGAGCTCAGGAGTGGGGAATTGCAATGCTTTAGACTTTCTTCAGCTTGCAAAGACTCAGACAACTTTGTTTCAAATTATTTGCCATGTTTAATAAGTGCACTAGGCGCAAATGTACTAAACACATAAATACAGCAAAGTCATAATCACAAGGCTCAGTGTCAAGCACCATTTAAATCCACTGATTAGATCAATTTGATGATAGTAGGCATTTTTTATTAGGAACATTGTCTGAAGGAGAAAGCAAAACTTAGGAGGAAAACTGTGCTTTTATTCTCCCCTTACAGGAAATGAAATATATTAACTCCATTAATGATTTAGCTATTTTTCTTTGCAAAGAACCCAGTGCAATTTAACCTTCTCTCCCTTAGAGTGACACAGTCTCTCTCTCTCTTTTTATTTTCCTGTAGCATTGGGGTAGTGGATTTATCTATGGATGGACTGAGACTCCTTTGCAAAGTTTGGGTAATAAGAGAAAGTATTTGTTCTTCTACCGTGCAGGAGACCATGTCAGATACTTCAGCTGCATTGACGATGTAACTTCAGTGAACTGGGTGCTGCCCAGGAAGTTTTTGATGCCATCCTGTCAGGTTCTGGGCCAACAGGGGGCTACCTCAACTCTGTGCTTTTACATAACCAACCCCTTAGCTTCAGTAAAACCACATGCCATGCTAATCTGGGGGTGGTCAGATTACATCAGTTATATCAGCCCTGACTTCACACCAGCCACGCCCTCCAAGTGCATTAGTAGAAAGCGGGTACTGAGAAGGAGTCAGAAAAGAAAACACTACCACATTTGATTAGGTTCTTATTATCCATGGGTTTTCAATGAATTTAGGGATATAAGACATATCTGCATTATAGAGTATACTGAAGAAGGTGCTTTATGATTCCTGTCAATATCAGAATGTGAGTTGTCAACTTTCAAATAAGGGGGAAACCACTGTGCAACCAACCAATCCAAAACCAAAGCTGTTGCCACTGAGTCAATTCCAACACATAGCGACCCTATAGGACAGAGTAGAAGTGCCCCATAGGGTTTCCAAAGAGCGGCTGGTGGATTTGAACCGCAAACCTTTTGGTTAGCAGCCACAGCTTTTAACCACTGTACCACCAAGGCCCCCGCTGTGCCACTGGGGCTTCTAAAAGTGAGGTGGAGAGGGCATAAATGACTTTTTGGAGGAGATACAATTGGAGCTGAACCTTTAACAACGAGTTGAGTTTTGAGAGGAGACTGAACTATAGAATAGAGAAATGAAAAGCAGGAGAAAAAAACTGATGTTTGGACTTTTTTCTGTTACATGGGTTTGGATTACATAAGCGAATCTTTAATTCCAGCCTGACTTCTGCATGTTCGGTATCATGTCGCTGGCCCATTTCTTCCACTGGCTGTAGGTCTGTGTTCATTCAATCAGTTATTAAAAGACAAATAAAAAATACTAAGAATTAGTTATATGCCAGGCTCTATGCTAATCATGTTAAGGTTGGCAAAACAAAGTACCTTCCTATGTGAAGTTTAGAATATAGGGGATTATATTCAGCCAATAAAAACTCATTTACATATCTGGAAGTTTGGTTTTATGTGTTTGTTTTATATATATTTATATTACATAAATGTTCATCTCTATAGGGTGAACAGCTAAAAACGGGATTGCAGGATCATAGGGTAAATACATGCTTAACTTTATAAGAAACTGCCAAATCATTTTCCAGCCCAGCTGCACCATTTTGCATTCCCACCAGTAGCAATTAATGAGGGTTCCAGATGATCCATAGCTTTGTAAGTACTGTATTTTTACTCAAATAACGTGTGCCTTCTACATCTGTTTGCTAACTGTGCCCTCCCCCGACGAGGTATTTTCATAAGTGCCACTATGCCATTTTTTTTTCACATGTTGCTGTAAAAAAAATTAGTACAGCATGCTGACAAAAATACCTCATGGAGTGAGGGTGTGGTTGGCAAATAAACACAGAAGGTGCACGTTATTTGCCTTAAAATATGATACTTAGCATTATCTTTTTAAAATTTCATTTTAGACATTCTCATAGGTGTATAGTGGTGTTGAATTTGGTTTTAATATGTTTCCTTAATGACTAGTGTTGCAGAGCATGTTTTCCTGTGATTATTTTCCATCTGGATATCTTCTTTTGTGATGTGTCTGTCCACATCTTTCGCCCAATTATTGGGTTGTTGGATTTCTTATTGCTGAGTTTTGAGAGTTCTTTACATATTATGGATACAAGTCCTTTGTTGGATATGTGATTGCAGCTATTTTCTCCCAGTATACTATTGTCTTTTCATTCTCTTAACAGGGTCTTTCAGAGAACAAAAGTTTTTAATTTTGATGAAGTCCAATTTATTAATTTTTTAAAGAACTAATTGCTTAGTTCAAGGTCACAAAGACTTTCAACTAGCTTTATTTTAAGAGTTTTACAGTTTTTGATTTTACATTTCAGTCAATGATCCACTGTCAGTTAATTTCTACAAAGAGTGAGGTTGACGTTTACTTTTTTGCATGTGGATATCCAATATGAAGAAAAGTGTTCTACACATTTGCTAAATGTCGTTAACCTATCTAGAAAAGTACAGTTCAAAATTAGAAAGGTAAATATTTTTTTCTGAAAAACAACACAAGTAATTTTTGCATTATTTAATATTTGAATTAGTTATATCACTGTCTCCATATTAAAAAATAATACAAACTACTTTTATGGAGAGTTTTGTTCTTTGTATTTTTCATACTTTTTAAAAATGTAGTTCTTCCAAATATTATGTGACAGATATTGTATTACCCATGTTACAGATAGGAACTGAACCTTAAAGAAGAACATGGTCACAACCATATGTGACAGAATCAAGAATAAACCTGGGGCAATCCAACCCGAAAGCCCTGCTCTCATCAATTGGTCATCCTATTTCTGTCACTATAGCAACTGAGGTCTGGTCTAGTCATCCACCAGAAATTCAGTGTAGACAGTGTTTTGCAGAGCAGCAAGGATGAATGCTATAACACCACAGCAAAATTCAAATCTTTCACTTCCATTTTCCCTTTCATATCCAAATTGTCTTTAGCAATAACAGGTTTTTGTGGTGTAAACTAAGTGAAGTGGAAACAAACCTCAACAACCTTCTTCCCTTTCCCTGTTTTTTCTGTAGTAGACTAACCCTAGTATGGGAAATCACATTTTTGTAGCTTCAGGTAGAAATCAATAACTGCCCCTTAATCTCCTATTGCATATTCCCAAAGAAAGCTCCCATCATTTCACTCATATTTGCAAATGTAATCAACCATTGCTTAGTGTCCTTTTTCAGGAACATAGTCTTAGATGAATTTATACTGTATTTCCAACAAGGAAGAAACATTAAAGCCCAATGTATACCACAACACTCATTGCTTCACTTGACAAATGTGCAGCCTTCTGAGGAGGAGTTTTGGGAAGCCAGGGCTCAGATGTGGCAGGAAATCTTATGTGGCTTTTTTAAGTTCCCACCCCAGAGACTATCCACAAAAAAATTACTGGTCATGGCACAGGAATGCACTTTGCTAGTGCTTGTTTCCTCTTACATAAATTTGGGATTCAAACCTGTACACCCAAAACAGCCCTTGGTAGGCTAGGTATGGAAGCGTAGAAGGCTCCTTTGCAACAGTTAAGTGTCCAGGCAGGTGTGACATTCAGTTGACTTAGTACCAATGGCAGCAGGGATTTTTTTTTTCCCCCCTTTGGGAATCAATCAGCACTGTCAACCTGTGTTGACAGATCTACCCAAGTTGCACTGGCCCCTTCTGTTTGGGGAAAAGGAGCCCCCTTTTATGTGAGCTTTTAGGTGTTAACTGAAGCCTTTTCATTTAGTCGGAAGTTATGGTCAGGGGTTACAGACAACCCTAAATGCTTTTACCTCTTTAAAATACAGAGAGTGTTCTTATAATTTAAATACTTCAGGCAATTAAATCACACTTGAAACAATAAACTTAGTTCATGTAGGAGGATGCAGTAGAGGAGGTGAGGGACAGGTACAGTTCTTATAAATTTAAAAGAACACATACACATAATCAATTGCCTCAAGACAATTGACTTTCCTAACACCTTTCAACAATACCAAATTCCAAACATTACAATCGGGGTACTAGAGTGAATGGATTGGAAAGACAGGAGGTAGGGATTGAGGAGAACAGGACACATGGAATTGAGTTTATGAAGGAGTTACAGGTATTGGTAATTACAACGTATAGGGTATATCTAGCGAGAGAGGCGCTGAGATGGGGTAAAGGTCATCGGGGGAAAGGAATCCAAGACGTTGAGGGTCAGAGAGTTGAAACGATAATTTTTATGTATTCTGAAATTACAAAGAATTAATACAGTGAGTCAGGAGATAAAATAATCAAAAATAAGGGAAAATGATATAAGATCAGTAGCTGAAACCACAAGGAGGGATAGAGGGTGATGTGATTTGATGACATGATATTCCAAGGTAAGATTTTGGGGAGGTGGGACACAGGAAGGAAGGAGAAAGGCCTAATATGACAAAAAGTAGCAAAGAGGTTACCTACACCATCTCAGTCCCAATTATAGGAGGGCTGAGGGAAAAACTAAAAACTGGCCATACTTTGAGAGGGTTTCAAGGCAAGCAGTTCCATTAGCACAGGGGTTCTCAGTAGGGGATGATTTTATGCTCTTGCCCAGGTATATTTAGCAATGTGTGGAGATATTCCTGGTAGTCACAACTGGGGCAGGGGTGCTACTGGCAGCTAGTGGATAAAGGCCAGGGATGCTGCTAAACATCCTACAATGCACAGAACAAATAGTTAACTGGCCCAAAATGTTAACAGTCAAAGTTGAGAAACCCTGCGTTAGAAAAATAAGGTGAGAGGAAGTTCAGAGAAGAGGGTGAAAAGATGGAATTTTTGCCAATAATAGATTGTGAATTCCAGAGGGCCCAGTGGAAAGGCTTTAAGAGTTGGAGATGGGTGGGATAAGTAGACAGAATAGAGGATGTCTGGATCCTCTTGGGAACTAGAGTACGGAGATGAGGAGTAAACAGGAAGCCTGGGGTTTCTTGTGGTAACTAACATAAATGAGGTAATGTGGGGGGGAGGGGGAGGTAGGTTGCAGAGGTGAGGTTCTGGTGCTCCCTCTTCATTATTGATAATGGTAATAAAAGGTCTAGGAGAAGGATGGACAGCAGTCTCAGTCCTAGTACACTGGATTAATCTGGACTGCTGCCTGGAAGGGGCAAGCATACACCTAGTGTGTTTGTAGTGCATTACCTCATGTTGACTCCTAATCTTTTCTCTCCTTTCTGGGCCCTTTTTAAAAATTGTGGTGCTCCCTATTAGTCACCCCTAGGTCCTTTCATTTTCCCATAAGCCCTACCAGAAGCTAGCTGTTGTTGTTAGATGCTGTCAAATCAATTTTGACTCAGTGACCCTATGTAACAGAGTAGAATTGCCCCACAGGGCTTTCTAGGCTGCAATCTTTACAGGAGCAGATGGCCAGGTCTTTATCTTGCAGAGCCACTGGGTGGATCCAAACCGCCAACCTTTTGGTTAACCATTATGCCTCCAGGGTTCCTTTACTAAAATCTAGTAGTATCCCTGATAAAGAATTATCTTTTCTTTCCCAAAAAACACCCCCCAGACACATATACACACATCTGTAGCAAAATACGCCTGCCAGCCATCTCATTACCTCAGGGCTCTGATAATTTAGCACTTGTGTTAACTTCTACTCTTAAATTAATATGTTAAACCTACTAGATAATAATGAATCTGAACAAAGGATTTCAATATTTTAAGGAATCATTACCATTGGGATTTCAGACAGGGAGGCAGGACTACTGCTAGAGACATTTTCAAATCATACTACCCAGGCGGCCAATTCTGTTTCAGAAATAACCCTCATAGAAGGTACAAATCTTTATTAATGCAGTTACTTCCTTGTGCCTGAAAGACTCAGCAAAGACAAATCCTAAAAGCCATTAGGATGTTCATCAAGAAGAGCTGTATCTCTTACATCACTCTCTACTTTTGTTCCTATTTAGCTATTTACGCATATTAGAAACTGCTTCCACAATGTCTTGGTTTGAATATTCTCTGCAATCTCGGTCCTAACTGACTGCATGATTTGTTTCCTTACCTGACAGTACACTCTCCTACCAATTTCCCTGCTTCCCTGCTTTCCCTCTTTTCCACTAGCTGGGTTAGATGCTTCTTTTCTGTGGTTGCAAGGCACCTGACGCATTTATCACACTGTTTTTTTATTTTACTTATGCTCTTTCCCTAACTTTGCTGTAATTCTTAGTTTACTTACCTCTGTGCCAATAGACTCTGACCACCATAGAAGCAGGGACCATGGGTTAGCCATCCTTTTATGAATAGATCTGGCACAGTGCCTAGCTCCTATAGAAGGCTCATGAGTGTCTAACAGTGATGTCCTTTTGTGAAGAGCCCTAGACTACTGGAGTTTTGAATTATCCTTATATTGCTTATCGCTTTATCTCATATCTTTTACTGTCTTGCAATCCATTTCTTGCCACTGACCACCATGCCTGTTTCTAGCAGTATTTCCTAAAGTTTTCACTATCCTGTTTGTTTCTATCTTGCTGTAAGATGGAAGGAGCCCGGGTGGTGCAGTGGTTAAGCTCTCAACTGCTAAGCGAAAGCTTAGCTGTTTGAACCCACCAGCCACTCCGTGGAAGAAAGATGTGGCAGTCTGCTTCCATAAAGGTTTACAGCCTTGGAAACCCTATTAAGCAGTTCTACTCTGTCCTATAGTGTCCCGTTGACTCAGAATCGACTCGACAGCAGTGGGTTTGGTGAGATGGAAAAACTCAGGTAAACAAGGCTGTGACAAAGCTAAACGCAAGTAAGTAGGCACTGAGTTAGGATCCAAAAAACACTGTAAGAAAATTATATGATCTTCAGGGCACATAATTTTTATAAGCTATTCCAGTCTCTCAGAAACCTTTTTTGCTACTTGCGTGGTGCTCAGCTGTACTCTAGATAGCTGAGGTCATGAGATCACTGAAATGTTATCACATTCACATCTGTGTTGGTTGTGGGTTGAGTACTTCATCATTCTGTCCTAGTGATGCCACATCAAGAGTAGGAATGCTGTCTAACTTTCACTACATACTCATAAGTGCTCCATATACTCCTTTTGTATCCTTTACGTGTTCAATAAAAAGCCTTGTCTGCAAATCTTTTACAGCACTATTTCTACTTTGTCACAACAATTTAATATATAGTGAAAATTTTCTGATGTCCCAGATTTTATATTTCTTACTCTTTCTTGTCTTTGATTTTATTTATTTATTTTCACCATAAGGCAATACAAATACACAAATACACAGCTTTGGAGAAAAACAATCTAGTTCAAGTCCCAGTTCCACCATTTAACTAGGTAAATGACCTTGGAAAAAAACTTTTGAGACTCAGTTTCCTCATCTACAAATGAGGATAATACTTAATTCACAGAATTTAGATGAGAGAGAAATGCCCTAATATATAAAGAAATGTTTTATGAGTTATGAAGAGGTACATACATTACTATGATATAACTAAAGACGACAAAAAGACTTAGCAGTTACCTCAATACTGAGAAGAAAGGAGGAAAGACAGCTGGTATGTGGGGAATACAAGGAAGCAGAGGACATGTTTCTAACCTCAAATAGTATACAATCTAACTATAGAAACAAGATTTATATATAAGAAACAATTGGTGAGCACTACCAGACAATATATATAATCAAAGAGAGACTATATGGTACAGAGTATTAACTGCTCTAGGACTTTTGAGAAGAGAGACATAAATCTGAACTGAATAAAGCAAAGGATTCTCAGGAAAAAAAAAAATCTTAATTTATTTTTTAAACCTTAAAGGAATCCTAAGCAATTTCTAGTTCCAATTCCATCATTTCAGGGATGAAAAATCCAAGGCCTCAACAGATAAATGTTCTGATCAATAAGCAACAGTTGAGCATGACCCTCATAATCCAGGACTCTTTCTCCACATTCTACTTTGAGAGGAGAAAAAGCAGGGGCTGAAAATACAGTTAGGAAGGTACTGCAATAAGCCAATGCCTTGACCAGGAGGTTAAGTATGGGGGCGGGGCAGGGGCGAGGGAGGATATAAACAGAGAAACTACAAACGAAAGCCCCAAAGGACCAGTAACCAGTGACTGGTTCCAGAGGCCAAGAGTACTTTTTGATTAAAAGACACAGCTTATGATTCTCACAGAGACTTCTAAGGGCCAGCAAGCGTCACTCTTCTTTCTCCCCCTACCTGGGGAGCTACAGTAATTAAGACAGTGTGGTATTGGTGAAAGAACAGATAAACAGAATAAAGAGGCCAGAATTAGACCCATACAGTCAACTGATCTTTGACAAAGGAGCAAAGGTAATTAAATGGAGAAAGGACAGTCTTGTCAACAAATAGTGCTGGAACAACTGGACTTCCAAATGCAAAATAAATAATCAATCACAGATCTTACACCTTTCATAAAAATTAACTCAAAATGGATCACCAACCTAAATATAAGGTGCAAAACTATACAACTTCTGGAAGATAACACAGAAGAAAATCTAGGTGTCCTTAGGTTTGGTGATGAGCTTTTAGATACAACCCCAAAAGCACAATCTGTAAAAGAAAATATTAATGCATTGAACTCATTTTAAAATTTAAAACTTCTGCTCCGCAAAGGACACTGTTAACAGAACGAAAAGATAAGCCACAGACTAGGAGAAGAATATTTTCAAAACACGTATCTGATAAAAGACTTGTATCCAAAATATACAAAGAACTCTTAAGACTCAAAAATAGAAAACGAACAACCCGATTAGAAAATGGGCAAGGGATCTGAAAAGACACCTCACCAAAGAAGATGAAAAATAAGCATATGAAAAGATGCTTGATATCATATGTCACAAGAGAACTGCAAATTAAAACAATGAGATCCACGTCATAGCTATTAGAATGACTAAAATCCAAAACACTGACAAGACCAAATGCTAGCAAGGATGTGAAGAAACAGGAACTCTCTTTCATTGATGGTGGGAAGCAAAATGGTACAGTCACTTTGGAAGGCAATATGACAGTTTCTTACAAAGTTAATCATAGACTTACCATAGGATCCAGCCATTGCACTCCTTAGTATCACCTTAAAAACCTGAGTGCATGCAAGCCTTTTGTCTATAGAGCTTTCAAAAAGAAGCAATGCCCACACTTTGTAGTGAAAAGCCTATAGCTGCTCAGGTAATGCACGTATTACTGTCAGTCCTTGCTGTGAAAAATCAAAGGCAAACTGTGGTCCTATAGGAGCAGCCACTAGTCAAAAACACTGAGTTCTGCCTGCTAATTGCCGTTTTTAAAATGACCAGCAATCTTGGTCTTACTTCTATTTGGCTACGTCGGCCCTTTTTGGCCGAGTTTTTTTCTCGGTTATTTTTGGTGCTGTAACTTTGAAGGTGGTCCCTATCTATCGATCTATCTGTCTGTCTGTCTCTCTATCTAGCTCTTTCAGGCGACTGTTTCTTTTTCATTTCTCAATGTGCCAGACAACAACTGTCACTCACATAATCACAGGTTTGACACGACCCTATCCATAGTTTCACATAACATGAAAGTTAAAAAAAAAAATTATGATGAATGTTAACACAGAACCAAAGCCATTGTTTTATCCAGTGAGATGTTCCACTGCACAAAACCCCTCACTCCTCAGGAAAAGGTGATCTTTCTTCATCTCTTTCTACCTAAATATGCAAATAATGGCTTTACATGGAACAAGACATTTTCCCCTGACTTCTTCACAGCAAGCACTTTGTGCTCTGAAGCATGAGATTCGATTACCCATATCATTGTCTTGGCCTGCATAGCTACAACCTTTATTAATGATCATAAAATTACCTACTTCTTTGGTACAAATTCAGTCACAGCTGTGCAGTTCCAATCATGCATCAAGCAAATACATTGAACAATACATTTTTAAAAAACTCTAGGGAATAAATGTCCCTTAACAAAACTTACATTCTATTTCAGACAAATTTCAAAAGAAAGAAAAAAATTTTGAAAATTATGTGATTCTGAATAGGCTAGCAATTACCCAAGTTAGGAAAATGCTTCAGAGAGAAATTAAGGTGACTCTAAACAAATAATAGGTACCCTGGTGGCACAGTAGTTAAGAGCTTGGCTGCTAACCACTAGGTTGGCAGTTTGAATCCACCAGCCATTCCTTGGAAACCCTATGGAGCAATTCTACTCTGTCCTATAGGGTCGCTATGAGTCGGAATCAACTCAACGGCAATGGATTTAATGTGTATTTGGTCTATGTCTCTATTTGGGGTGATACATGTGTATTATTTTAAAAATAATTTCCTGAACTTGAATTGAACCTTTCCTTTGTTTAGCAGGTGGAAACTGTGCCTCCAGGAGAAGGCACAAGTCACACTACACATCAAAATTGTGCCAGCACAGCAAGAAGTGCATTCCACTGACTGGTGTGATAGCGAAATTGCAGACAAAGTCTGAGGAGCCCTGGGAAGTCTTCCCTTAAACCCCAGAAAAGGAACCTCACTTACTGAAATCCCCTAAAGATTAATGCCACTTTGCACCCTTTCTCTGTGATATTCTGGAAATGGGAAATATAGTTATAACACATGTACTTTAATTAATTTTTGTAAATCAAACTTTTTACTTTCATTTCATCTCTAAATTTTTCAGTATGCGTCTTTAAAAGAGCCCCCTCTCCTTTATTTCTTCTTTAACATGACCACAGTACCACTATCACACAAAATAAAATTAATAATAATTCATTAATGTCATCAAATATCCAGTAACCACTCAAATTCTTAATTATGCCATAAATGTCATTTTTTGATTAATGTTTGTTTGACTGAACGAGGATCTAAATAAGGTACACTGTTGTTGTTGTTACTGTGTATCATTGAGTCAATTCCAACTCATAACGACTCTACAGGACAAAGTAGAACTGCCCCCATAGGGTTTCCTAGACTGTCATCTTTACTGAAGCAGATCAATAGGTCCTTTTCCCTGCAGAGCAGCTGGTGGGTTCGCCATTGAGTGCTTAACCACTGCACCACCAGGACTCCTTAAATAAAGTCTAGTCATCTATTAATATAAAAATTTTAAGTATCTCTATTTTTTTTTTTTAACCGTTTTTTTTCCCAGTTGCCATCAAGTTGATTCTGACTCATGGCAACCCCATGTGTTTCAGGGCAGAACTGTGCTCCACAGGGATTTTAATGGCTGGTTTTTCAGAAGTAAATAGCCAGGCCTTTCTTCCTAAGCAGCTTTATAGAGGTATAATTTACATACCATATTTTCATTGTAAATATACAAGTCAATGAATTTAATAACTTTAATCTATATGTTTCCCCTCCATCTCTCTTTGTTTACCTCTAGTTTATTTGTTGAAGAAACTGAGTCATTTGGTCCATAGCATTTCCCAGACTTTTTATTTTACTTATTTCATCCCTGTTGTTTAATTTTACAAGTTTCTCTGTCCCCTATATTTACTGTAAATTGGCAGTTATTATAAATGGGTAACAACAACCTTTAACTAGAATACTTCATAAATGGTATGTGTTTCACCAGGAGGCATCCTATTATAATGTCAGCAGCTGTTGATAATCAATGCATATGTCCATTAATTCATTAGGGGTTGCAAAATGGTAATATTCTAAACCTATAATTTCTTCTTTATTTATTAGCTGGATAACTCTTACAAATTAAAAAAATTCTCTCATTGTTTAGTTATCTAGTGATACAGTTTACACAGGAAAGTCAGGATGAAATGTTTGATTTATTTTCTTTTATTTACCAGTTTTCAAAGTCATGAATGCATTCCCTAGCATCCTCCAATAATGAACAATAGTTTTTTGGGGGATATTATTATGAACTTGTGAATTTAAAAATATTTTGAAGTGTTTTAATCCATTGAGGTTACATTATCGTTTCTCAAATTGTCCCACTTCTGGTCATTGGAATCTTCTTCATATTGTCTCCTGAGTCCATATGACCCAATAAGGAATGATGAATACTCCTTACCCAGATCTGTAATCAGTGCTGACCTCCAAACCTTCTTAAATTTCAATCCCATATGCACATTTATGCACTATTTTATGCCTCCTCTTGGGCAGTCCCTGTGGTCTCTGATTGTCACCTTTATTCCCTTCCTCTGATGTTTCCTGTTTCTCTTTCTTGACTAGAATAAAACAGGGGTTATCTTTATAGTTAGTCTGAGAGTTCCTCAGTCTCACTTCATTAATGCTTTCAATAAATATTTATAAAGTGAAGCAGTCAGGGTTTGATCAGAGAAGCAGAACCTCTATGAGTAACATGGAATAAGGGATTTATTATAGAAATTATATTCTATGCTATTATGGGAGCTGGTAGAGAAGTCTGTGCAAGAATGTCACCTCAAAGTTTGGCTTTGGGCCTGAAGTCACTATGAACTAGCTAGGTCATGAGACAAAAAAGAAAGCTGCATGTGAACTGGAGAAGAACAAGCATAAATGGGAATGCACGAGGACAAACTGGAATCCATAAGGACAAATTAGAGCCCAGATTCATATCTTATTACATCCAACTCCAGTCATGTGGATTATCTTCAGAAGAACCTGAAGCACTGCACTTCTGCCTGGCCCAGGACTCTGAGAAGCTGAAGAAGGATATATGCCAGTAACTGGACACGTTGCAGGTCTGAGTGCTATACTAACAATGCTGGCCAGCAGATCAGTAACAAAATGAACAAGCTATCATAGTTCCTGGTGGCTTTTACCAACCTTCAGAGCACACACACACACACACACACACACACACACACACAACTGCTGCTTCAATTCCACTTTCCAAATATTGAGCGAATTTCTCTAGTGGCCAACCTTAATTGATAGCATACAGAGAAGCAAACTGTGGGAATGGTAGTTTCAGCTTAACAAATTTGACAGAGCACATATCCACCAGAGTCTACTTCTTATCAACTTGACATCTACACACTTCTCTTTTAATCATACTTAATCCCCAAATAAAGACAATAGAAAAACCATGTTTTACCTAACATTTTCCATCTATCTCCCGTAAAACTTAAAAATTGCTAGTACTTTTCCCCAAAGAGGATACAAAGCCCTTTATTTATCTTTGGGTGATGTTCAATCCTTGGCCTGCTAAGACACACCCCTACCCACTTTTGATATTCTATAACTAAATACTGAGACATAAGATTAAATACTTTTAACATATATTAAGTTAAATAGGTGAGAGGAATAAAAAAATGAATTGGCAAATATAAAAAAATATATTCATATCCAAACAAGAAAGATAAATAACTCCTACAGTCTTCATTTCTACAACTGGTCACCTGGTTAAATATGTCACATAGAATCACCTTTTTTCACTACTCATTCCATATTCCCATTGCCCTCAGTAACAACCTCAATCAATGTGGCTTCTTGTTTGGTAGAGTGATCCAGACCTCTATTTCTGAAGAGTCTAAGCCATTAGCAGCCCTGCCTATTCTGAGTTGTAGTGATTCTATTGACTTATCATAGGATATGAGAGACTCATGAGTCACTTCAGGAGATTTCCTGCATTCCAGACATACTTCTTGTTACATCCATTGTACACCCACTTATTAGTTCACAATTCTGCAGGTCAGAAGTCTAGCAGAGTGTGACTGGGTTCTCTGCTCACCTAAAATCAAAGTGTTGACTAACTGTATTTTCATTTTGAGATCAGGTTCTTCTTCCAAGCTCATCCTTGTCATTGGCAGAATTCAGATCTTTGCAGTTGTAGGACAGAAGTCTCCATTTCTTTGCCAGCTATCAGCCAGGGGCTGCTCTTGAAGTCATTCACATTACTCATCTTGTGGTTCCCTCCATCTTTAAGCCAGTAATGTTGTGCCAAATCCTTCTCATGCTTCAGATATCTCTGACATCACCTTCTTCCATCAGTGGAAAAAACTCTCTGCTGTTAAAGAGCTCTTGTGATTAAATTAGGCTACTCAGATACTTTCTGTATTTTAAGATCAACTGACTTAAGACTGTAATTACATCTGAGAAATTCCCTTAACAGCAGTGTCTAGATTAGCATTTGACTGAAAAACCAGGAGATGGTAATCTTGAGGGGAAATCTTTACATTTCTACCTTGTTGTTAGGTGCTGTTGAGTCGGTTCTGACTCATAGTGATCCCATATACAGCAGAACAAACACTGCCTGGTCCTGTGTCATCTTCACAGTCATTGCTCTTTGAGCCCATTGTTGCAGCCACTGTGTTGATCCATCTCATTGAGAGTCTTCCTCTTTTTCACTAACCCTCCAATTTTACCAAGCATGACGTCCTTCTCCAGGGACTGTTCCCTCCTGAAAACATGTCCAAAGTACGTGAGGCAAAGTCTCGCCATCCTTGCTTCTAAGGAGCAATCTGCCTGTACTTCTTCCAAGATAGATTTCTACCTACCACTCTATAATAATGGCCTTCATTTCATGGGTCAGGGAACCAACGAATAGATTCTGCCATTTACTGACTATGTTTATTCCAACTATGGATTTAAGAAATAGGAAAACAAATACAGGATAGTTTCAAAGAACAACTAGACCCACTGTGAAATGGACCCAAGCCATAAGTCCGTGTATCACCTAACCTCTATATGCGCATTCTCTTACTGTTTAACCACAAGGAAATTTTGGGGATTTCTAAGAATTATTGTCAGTTCAAAGCAAGTGTACATCTATCTCTGAAAAGCTTGATTATTTACATTTTTATCATAGCACAGTTAGCCTGGCAAATGGCCCCAATTCCCTTTGAGAAAGGCTAGGAGTATTTACAGCTTAAGTGCTGGCTATTGGTAGGGTTGTTCTTCAGGGGGATCTAAACACCCCCTCATTCAATAGGTCCTAGATCTTTGAAATAGCCAACATCTAAAATTGGGGAAGGTCCAGGACTAACTAGTAAGATGATTCAAGTCAGACTTGTGTTCTCCAAACTTAGACGTTTTCACTTACACAAATCAAGTAAGACTATATTAGGCTGCCCCCTATTTCAGTTCTAGTAACACCGTGATCAACTAGCAAATGCCAATGATCTCCATGGGCAGACAATTCTGGTTACTTCTTGGTTCTGCTGTCCATTACCATTACCACATTCACCATGTCTTTTATGATCAAGTCCTGCCACTTGGCCCCTGTCACCCCCAGACCTATCATACTGATTGAATTCAGAGAGCCAGTTCGATAGCAGCAGACCCCGCTGCCCTTCTTGGCCTTGGCCTACAGCGGATAGCCATCAGAGAACTCTTAACAGATATTGGGCTTTCCTCAGGACTGTCTTTATCACAGCCTTTCTGAAGGGTGTGTCTTCTGGACCCTCTGGGAGACACAGCCAGGAGGTGGGTAGACAGGTCTTTTGTGAGAAATGTGGTCTAGTATTCAGATCTCCCTAAGCTTTTGGATATTGTTCTCTATAATATATCAAAGAAATTTTAGCATTTCAACTTTGCTTAGTTAGGACCCTTTTGGGCACAGGTTTCAGTCAAACAACCAAACAAATAGAGTTATTCCTAGCTGCTTAAGCTAGCATACTGAATCCAGAATTGCCACTTAATAAGCCATATTAACAAATTCATCTCAACCAATTTTTTTTTTTTCTTCTGCCTTCTTCCAACACCCTTATAATGAATTCTCATACCTATTCCCCAGGTTGCTGTTTATATAAATAGGCAAAATCTTGCAGTTCTTCTATTCATTTCACCTCCTCACAGGTCAGTCTGTGCCTTATCCTGTCCAGCCTGCCAGGACTTGAGTTTCGTTAGAAGCTTGGCAGGACTTGTGTTTGGTTACAGGTCCAGAAGCAAAGGGAAGTTTATGTATAGGGTCTGCAAATGAATAGCAGTGCCCTGCAAAGAAACTACCTCCCACTCACTGCAGTTGAGTCGATTCCGACTCATAGTGACCCTATAAGACAGAGTAGAACTGCCCCCTAGGGTTTCCAAGGCTGTAATCTTTACAGAAGTAGATTGCCACGTCTTTCTCCTGCAGAGCAGTTGGTGGGTTCGAATCACCTTTAGGTTAGCAGATGAGCGCTTAACTACTATGCCACTGGGGCTCCTTGAAACTACCTCAGGGAAGCCCATTTCAGGTTTTTTAAGCAAAGGGATACTAATCTCCTCAGACAGGAGTAGAAGAGCTTCTTCTACTGGCAAAAGAGGCTCAGTAAACTTTTGGGATTTAAGCTCCCCAGTTTCACTGGAATCTGCACGGAAAAACCTATCCTAATTTTCAGGATACCACTCCTTCCCAATAAATGCCCTACGTTTAACGAGACCCTATGAGACTGGGAATGCAATTTGTGTTGTAATTTAGCCACCTGTAGGTTCAGACTTTGGGTTTTATTTACAGAAACCTCACTGCTGATGCTACAGGAGAGAAGGCTTTCCGTAAGCACAGTTTTGGAGCTTTCTGGTTCCTTCTCCAGACACTAAGAATTTAAAGGCCTGAGCTCATACTTTTCTTTCCCTAAGTTCCACTACACTTAAAGAAAACCAACCAACCCCATTATACTCCTTATTTTCACTAGGGCAGTCCATGGCTTATTGCTTGGTCACCCAACGCTGTACTTTCTATAGGCACGTGATTATCATGCACTGTCCCGTGCTCGCGTGCTAATGAGGTAAACCAGAAGATCAGCAATAACATGTGTGAGCTATCACAGTCCATGTACTGCCCTTCAGAGCATAAAAAATATCTGCTGCTTCACTTATATCTCCCAGATCTCATGCAAATATCTCCTATGGCCAAGCCTAACCTGGAGCCATACAAAGAAGAAAAGGCATGGAAACACAGCTGCATCCTAGCTCAGTAGACAAAGCTACCACTTAAAGTACCTTCCTGTGCCAGTCAGTGATCTAGATCTAAAAGTTGAAAAGATGAATGTCCGATTTCCTCTGGAGGAGATGATCCTCAGTAAAATGTGGGTGACAGACACAAAAGAGTGCATTTGAATATAACATGCTCTGTGGAAGCACAAAGAAGGAACACTAGCACTTTCTCTCTCACTCAGTATAACACAAAATAAATCACTTAGAGTACTCACTGATTCACTGAACTCAGAGCACTCTATGCTTCATTCCAGGTTGTGGAAAGTTACTGTTTCTGAGGATTCTTCTTTTGCAATATTTCTACCGTCTGTGTCTCCCTTTAGATTCACAGAGATACCACCTTAGAACAAACATCAATTACTTTATTTATGGACTATTATATACCCCCAGGTGGTTTTGTTGTCCTCAGTTTCCCATTGTGATCTATCCTATATAGACTGCCAGACCCACTTTACCTTGTCATTTTCCTCCTCATTGCTGTCAGGTGCTGTCAAGTCAGTTCTGACTCATAGCGACCCTATGTACAACAGAATGAAACACTGCCCGGTCCTGTGCCATCCTCACAATCGCTGCTATGTTTGAGCCCCTTACTGCAGTCACTGTACCAATCCATCTCCGTTCCTGCCCAAAACCTATTAATATTCCCTGCCCCCCCCCTCCCCCGACATCTATAGGAAAATGTCCTCACCTAGTGCAAGCTCTTTCCAACTATTGTCCCATTCCTCCAAAAATCATCCTTTTGTTAGGTGGTAGAAAGACAGACTTAGCTAAGAGAAGCTAGAACTATACAAAAAACGGTATTTGGGTTCTGCAGGAGGAGTCTAACAAGTTCCGCAAGTCAAACAGCCTGTAGGTCAGATCCTGTAGTTGTTGACATATCCCAAATGATCAAGTGGATTGTATACGTTCAAGCAGGTCAGAGTTTGTGTCCATAGAAATTCATTCATGCAGGAGAGTGAAGGAATAAAAACAGCTTTAAGATGGCAAAGTCCAAAGTTCAGGAGGTCAGACTGTCAGATAATTACACTAGAGTGTAGACATTGAGCTGACCCCTGAGAATAAGGTTAAAGCTTATTTTTCTCTTCTACATTTTTCACAGCCTGATATGGGGTAGCCAGCCCTAATTACACAGATATTTACCACAGGATAAGGAGGGTCCTTCCACTGAGTGTGGGAGAAACTAGGATGACCACAGGTCTCAGTTTGCATGCAAAGGTCACATTTATATCTGTTGTCCCAGCATTACCTCCAGTTAGCATCCCCTTTCACTCTTAGTAGTGGTCCAATTTGGATAATAAATTACCTGTTCACCTTATACTTAGATACTACCTCATTTGCTGCAAGACTGACCTAGTTTTACATATCTCTACTTCCAAATTTTTACTTACATCAACTTGAACTTCTCTTTCTAACATTATCTTTCTGGTGGTTAACATCCTTCATGTCCCACCTCATGCCCCTGACCCGCCATGAAGTTCCATGATGTTGCTAACTGAGTTCAATTCCAAGATGTGTTACTTAACTTGCTGCAAAACCTATTGTAAGTTGCTTAACCTCTCTGTGCAAGTTCCCTCAACTGTTAAATGGTGATAATAGGTACCTACCTTATGGGTTGTGAAAATTAAAATGAGTTAATTTATGGAAAGTGCTTGGAATAGTACCCAGAACATAATGAATGCTATATAAATGTTTGCTAACTTTACTGGTAATAATATTACTAATGATCTCTCTTTGCCCAGACTCTCACAGCACCCTCATTTGGCACTTGGACTGTCAGGTAAGTCTTTATTTGTGGCCATTCTGTTTCTCATTTAAATTCTAACCCTTGTTGACCAGTACTGTGTCTTATTTTTGCATTCTTCAAGCACCACAATACCTTGTAAATAAAGACAACTTACTTTAAGATAAAAATCTTTATAGAATAATTTGTTGTGTTTAAGTGAAGTCTATGAACAAAATAAGAACTTTATTTCATGTATGGGACTGTAGCTGGAAGACTCCGTAAGAATGGCATGGTGGAGGCATCTGACCTCCTCTAACTTCACGAGGAGGAAGGATAATCAAAATCAACAGCCCAAGGCTAATTCCTATGAGGCAGACATCGGATATGCATCCTTTCTCCACCATCTTTACCAATTTTGATACCAACTGTCCCTCCCACAGTACTCTCTACTTCTCTGCTGAGTTTGATAATTCACTGCAATGGCCATACAGAACTCACAGACCATACTCATGATTATGGGGTTTATTAGGGAAGTAACAGGTTACAATTCAGGTTCAGGAACCCTCAGTAGACGGTTCTTCCAACACAACAGCCTCTTCTTAGCCGTGCCTGCAGGCATGCCCCTCTCTGGCCCCTTGGCCTCTGCCCTGCTTGGGTAGGTTTTACAAAGCTCTTTTAGCTCTGCCAAAAAGTGCCCCCAAGGTTCCCCACTCCACCAGTAAGCCTCAACCCGAAGGTGTTCAGCTCTGGCTTCATAGGTCAGCAAACCTAGCTCCACCAAGTGCCCAGAAGCACTCTACTTCACCAGCAAGCCTCCTACCTGAAGGCACTCAGCTTTCTTGCTCGATGGGCCCGGAAGCCCACCATGCCATCTCTTGCTAGTCTCTCCTGCTGCCATTTCTCTGCCATCACTTCTTGCTGTTTTTAGTGTTACAGTTCTCCCTCTCTCAGTCTCCTGGTTCCAGGAGCTTCTCAGCGCAGGGATCCTGGCTCCAAAGGACATGATCTGCTCCTGGTTCTTCTTCCTTGGTGATGGTGAGATCTTCTTTCTGCTCTGGAATTGGCTCTCTTTTAAGCCTAGAGGGATGGCAAAACTGACCAGTCCCCCTGGTGGACCACAATTACCTTATTTGCACAGTCTCACTCAATCACTTGGGTGGGAGTTACAAGACTATAGCGAGAAAGGCCACACGAAAGCAATTCATTGCACTGTAGACGACATTTTCGGTGTAAATTCTTTAAAGACTGGGACACTAGGAGCAGGTGTAAAGAAGATTGTTAGGACTATGTACTAACTCCTAGGAAACCACATAAAAGGAAATCTTTAAGTAAAAGATATTTTATTGTGTGTGTGTTTTTCTATTTCACTTAAATGTAGTTTGTCGCTTTGAAAAATTAAATGTTTAGGTGCCAGGTAATAAAAATTCAGCCATAATGCTATTAAATGTATAAGAATGGTACCACCCTTAGCACTGTGCTAGAACAGGCATAGGATAGGTTTTTTGTTTGTTCGTTTGTTTTTTAATATATGATATTCCTATCCTGGAGAGATTCACAATCTAAAGCAAATAACGAACAAACACAGTTTTTATTGTTCTAAACTTAAATAAATAAGGCCATGGAAATGTGTACTTAAAAAAAGTACAAGTGACTGAAATATAGACAAAATCTTAGTTCTAGAGATATTATAGATATGAGAAAAGCCGTTATTATTCTTTTATTTCCGCACTACACAATTTGTCCCCAATTATGTCTACATAAAGGTAGTCCCTGACTTATGGTGGGGTTCCATTCTGACGACTCCACTGTAAGTTGGTTCTGAAGTCAGTTGAAGACTTCATTTTTTTTTAAAGTTTTCATTATTATTACCTTTTATTATCAGTATCCTTATAAATCTTGTCTTTATTTGTCTTTGGGGGTTGGAAACATTACAGATAAACTTACAGTTATATTTTAATACATAGATACATAAAAAATTCACAAATCATAAAAATTTACTCTTATGATGAAGAAGAGTGGGATGACATTGGCATTTTGTCAATCGCAATAATAACTACGCTTGCAGAAGGTTCTGGATCATCTAGATTATCCCTGGGAACAGGGATAACATTTCTAGTCAGAAAATTAGTGAGAGTTGTCTGTATGGTCCTTTTCTTTTTTTCTTTATATATTTTGAGGTAACATCTCACTGCTTCCTAAATCTGCCTATCGACTTTAGCAAAGTGATCGGTTTACATCCATGTTTTCAAGCAACTTAAAAATTCCATCTAATCCTGTCACTGTAAAATTTTTTGACAGCTTCTCTCCTTCCTCTTCCTCATTATTTCTTTCTTCTTTGGCATTTCTTTTCTCTTCAAAATCCATTAAGTCCTGGTCTGTCAATTCCCCTTCTTCATGATCTGTGATCTGTTCCACATTGGCGACATCAAGTTCTAAATTCAGCATTCTTGCCATACGGACAATTTTCCACGTATCTCTTTCATCGTATTTATTCTGATCAAATGCTTAGAGCATGTTCACTTAACTCAGCAATTTTTTTCCATATCCCCTGCATGCATTTTCCTTTAACTTCCTCCCAGGAATATACAATGTTCCAGATACACGGATGTCATAAATGCAATTCGTCATAATTCGAATACGTAGTAAGTCGCACACTACCTGTATTCCATAATTACTTTATCTTCTAAATCAGAATGCAAACTTACCAAGGACAAAAACTAAATATTCTCCTTCCGTTTCATCTTCTAAAGAGCAAACTATAATCAACTAGTATTGGAGGTAAGTTAAAAGAATTGTGTTCAAGGCCCAGATCAATCACTACATTGAGGACAAAGTCAAGATTTCTCCTAGTGTTTTAAGATGTTCCTGTTAAAATCAACACTTAGAGTAACTTGCACTGCACTTGAAGAAAGGGGGAAACAGATGTTGTTTCCTCAGTTCAAGTGGATCTGATTAGTTTTATATCTGTTGGGTTAATTATAAGTGAAGTTATAATCACTTGATTATATATTACAAGTTTGATATAAATTAAAATTTCACTTCCTATAATACACATACAACAAATAAATGTATTTCCTATAATAAATAGAAAAACAAACAAACTTAACCTCAGAGTTAAAAGTTATATAACCATATACCACTATAGTTAAAATAGAATCTAGAAGACTTCTGTGAGAAGAAGGCTGTTTGAACCTATATGTGCAGTTTTTCTTCCTCATAAGACACTGCATAAAACAGTAAGAAGATACATGTTGAAGACATAAACCCCAAAAATCCAAATCCTAAGCCAGCAATGGAAAAAGCCAAACTTGATTTACATTGCCCAGGAATGGTGGCATCAGCTCCCTCTAAAAGTTGGAATGGCATTAGTGAGTGTTTGTGGAGGAAAGGATATCATTAGATCTCTTTATCTGTGAGGAATTATACCTCTCCAACAAAACAGAACACAGGAGGTTTAGTTTTTTGAAGAGGATAAATAGGACTGGAATTGGAAGATGCTAAGCCCAGTTGGAAATCCCTGGTGTCATAGTGGTTAAGAGCTACGGCTGCTAACTAAAAGGTCAGCAGTTCAAATCCACCAGGCGCTCCTTGGAAACCCTATGGGGCAACTACTCTGTCCTATTGGGTCGCTATGAGTTGGAATCAACTCGACAGCAACAGGTCAGTTTTAGGCCAGTTGAGGGAATATTCTGAAAACAGGTGAGGGCAAGAGGAGTCAAGTGGACATATACATAAATAAATTTTTAAAACTTCATTTAGTAGAGGAATCAAGGTTAAATTTGAAGTAAAATGTTGCTACATTGTTCAGAATATTTCCTCCTAGATGGTGACACTGGTACATAAAATTAGACTCCTATCATCACTGTTAAATGGCAGACATTACAGGGTAACTTTATAAACGCTACAAGTTCAGGTATTTGTAAAATCAATGGTGACCTGGGACTCAATGGCAGTTCTCTCCTGCTTTCTCCAACACATCTTCTCTGTGCAACAGATACCCACCCACACACAAACCTGGGTGCCAAAGGAGAAGCAGCTGAGAAAGGTGGGAGAGAAAAAGTTACTATGATGAGGGAAAGTAACCGTTTGAAATAGTACATGTGAGATCCACAAAAGCAGAAATTTTTCTAACCAAAATTTAATGAGGTTATAGTCTCTTTAATATCTCATCCTTTGGTCCCTTTCTTCAAATTTCGAAACACAGAGTTTGGAAGAATATTTTCATACAATTCGTCAAGATACCTTTGCTTAGTTTTAAACTTACTGGGTTTTCTTTCTTCCCCTAAAGCTCAAAAATGATGAGGAGTATCAGGAGAGGAATGGCAATCACAGGCGAAAAATCCTTCTGGGCGCCCATGTGAATGGGAGGGCTTGCTCTGTACTCAAGGCTTATCTGGTGGCATGGAGAAGAAAGAAAGGATGCTGCTGATGTGAGACACTTCAGCTGCTCAGATGCTGCCCTACCCTCTACTTCAACTTCTTAAAGTACTGCCCTGGTCAGAGCAGCTGAGAAATACCATCCTCTTTACTTAATGTTGTTTTCAGAATCGTCCTCTTGCATGGATTCTGAAGGACTCTACACTCTTTATACTTGTATGGACTTAGTAGTCCAACCTATAGAGCAATTCAGACAAAAACAACAAAATACATTCTCAATAGGGAATCCACTCAAGTTGTACAAGAAGATAGTTTTGTTTTGTACTGTTTGGGCCAAACTGAGTCATTGCAGAGGTGTTGGAAAGCAAAGAACCTTAATGTACAGTCACGGAAAATTACATTTGGTCCACAAATTGGGGATTATTTTATCTGCACAGATATTACCGATTATTTGAGAAAAGGTAGAAGAATCTTTTTACCCAAATTCCACCTTGTCTTTGCAAATACAGAGGTACACTGCGAGTCCCCTGAGAGCAGTAGCTATGCATTATACTTAATACCCAAACAGATGGAAGAAAACTTAAAGGCCAACTACACTGATTGCTCATATAAAATAACCACATAGCATTCCCAACACACAATCATAGCTTCTGCTTAAAAACATTCATGTACAGAAAACTCACACCTCAAAAAGCCATTCTCAGTCCATGTTTGAACATTCCAGTAGATTGAACAGTCTTCCTGAACTTCCTCAGCACAATATCAAGGGCAATATTCTAAAAAAAAAGATGGCTAGATGTGACTACATTAAAACTACAACAAAAATCTTTGCATCAGTAATATAGGCCAGGTTATGTTGCCGTATTAAACAACCCCCAAATCTTGGTAGCTCAGCACAACAAATTTTATTTTGTTTACATGTTTAGCAGGTAGGAGGACTCCACTTATCTCAGGCACTTGGAGCTCCAGGCTAACATAGTTTCCATCTCAACACATGCTTCCATAATCAATGCAGAAAAAGAAATTGTGCACTGTCTTTGCCCAGAAGTGACATAATCACTATCGCTCCCATGTTACTGGCCAAAGCAAGTCATATGACTGTTAAACTTCAAAAGGGGCAGGGAAGTGCAGAAAGCTGAAAACGTTTGGGGAGAAAAACTGACTGGGCAAAAAAGAAAAAGACTAAAGACAACATTAAATGGCAGAGAACAAACAAGGTAAAAGTACTCAAAACATATGTGTCACAAAGATTTACTATCTTTTATGTACGGCAAATCTTTACAACTCAATAAGAAATAGAAAACCATCTGATGCGTAAATGAATAAAGGACATGGAAAGAAAATACTCAAAAGCAGAACTATGATTTAATAAAGACATAGTAAAATGCTCAATCTCATTAGTAATGAAGATAATTTTAATAATAAAAGTTAATTGAACAACAACATTATGCCAGGCACTGTGCTGAGTAATTTATACATGTTATCTGAATAAGTTCCTCCAATTTTGCTACAAGATGGGTTGGTTGCTCTTGGTTGGTGTGGAGTTAATTCCGATTCGTGGAGACTATTAATCCCACTTCAGAGATTAAAAAAAAAAAAAAAAAATCCATTGCCATAGAGTCCATTCCAACTCCTAGTGACTCTATAGGACAAAGCAGGATTGCCCCATAGGGTTTCCTAGGCTGTAATGTTTATGGAAGTAGATTGTCACATCTTTCTCCTACAGAGCAACTTGTGGGTTCGAACCAATGACCTCTTGGTTAGCAGCCGAGCTCTTAACCACTGCACTACCAGGGATGCCGGAGATAAGGCTTAAATATATTAAATAAACTTCTGGGGTCACAGTGAGCCATCATGGAGCTGGGTTCCAAATCCAGGTATGCCTGACTCCAAGACCTGTGATTTTTAAACTTTAAGCTATATTTCTTAAATACAAATGAAAATATTATAATTTTCACCCACAAAAATAAAAATATATTACAATGACGGCATTTATAAGAGGAACAAAATCTTGTGAAGGTATAATTCTTAAAATCTTCCTGGAGGGTAGTTAAACTGTGTACCTCTAAAAAAATTCAATGTGCATACTCTTTGGCTTATCAGTTCTACTTCTAGTAATCTATTTTAGGGAAATAATTAAACTTGGGTGTAAAGATACATATATAAGACTATTCATAACTACATTAGTTACAACAGAGAAAAATTAGAACCAATCAAAGTTTTTGACAATAAGGAATTGGTTAAATAGATATGCCTATTTGTTAAAATATTGTCTTATAAAAAAATGTAGAAGAGTATGCCAAATTTTTATGTTGAAAATACCTTGTTTGCAAAATAGAAAAAGCTAGATAATATGTTCAGTGTGATTCTATTTTGCTTATCTAACCTCTTTATGCACACATATGCTCATAACTGCACGTTGCCATGGGTGCATGCACACACACAAAGATGAGGCAGATATTTTTAATGTTAATAGCGGCTATCTCAAAGTAATGAGATTAAAAGTCAGTTTTTCTTTGTACCATTCTTTACTTTTCAAATGTTCTGCACTGAAGACTTTATTTTTGTGATTAAAAAACAAACAAAAAACCGGAAAGAGCTGCTTTTTTCTTTCTTTCTTACTGTTTAAGAAAGTAAATGGCTTCAGTATATTGAACTTTTTTTTTTTTAATAAAACTACCTCTTTATAACTTTACTTCTATAGACTTTACCTCTCTATAACGTCTACTAATTGGTCCTTAAAATAAGCACAGGAACACTACTTTAAGTTATGTTGTTGTTAAGTACTGTCAAGTCAATTATGACTCATAGTGACCCCCATGTAACACAGTAAAACCACTTCACAGGGTTCTCTGGGCTGTAATCTTTATGGGATCGATTGCCCCTCTTTCTCCTGCAAACCTGCTGGGTGGGTTCGAACTGCCAACCTTTTGGTTATCAGCTGACTGTTTAACGATTGTGCCACCAGGGCTCCTAAGGTTCAATCTTAATATTCTTAAAACAAAGGGTCTTGAAAATTACCTGCAAACTGGGGAGAATCTGAAGCAGAGTTCTGTGACCTGCTACGGGAAGCCTCATCTAACACCCTGCTCTCCCTGGTATCTTCCATACGCAGACCCCGTGAAAAGAGGCAATGGGCTGAAAACGGTTTATACAGCTCATCTCAAAACCAGTTCCAAAAATGGGCGCGAAGGAGTCCTGACTTGCATTCGGTTGACTGAACCCTGGAATATGCTGGGAATTAAGCAGCTTTTCATTTACACATCTGTTCCTCAGGATGTAGAGTGAACTGGCTGGAAACTCTTCCCAGTAATAACAGAAAAGCAGTCATAAACCTCTAGTAATAATAGCAACAATACTACAGTAAAACCAGGTACCCTCAGAAACCCATGAAAATAGGTAGAAACGATTCTAAATGATCCATTAATATTTTTCACCACCACATAGCATTTTTCTCCTGTGCTTAAAGCATACTTGAATATTAACAATAGTGGCTGCATCTGAAATTTAGTGGCATCATTTAATTTTAGGTGTGGGCATTAACAGAGGATTCAAGCTACCCGGTCTCAAGTGAATTACAGAAAAGAATGGAGAAGCGGGGGCTCCTGCCTGGGCTTTGTATTCACAGCAATTAGTTTTAACTGTCTGGAAGCTGACTTTAAATAATTTTATAGCTTGTGCTAGATCACTGCTATTTACCATGTGTGCCCGTCCTATTTTTATGGAAACCAGGACCTCATTCTGGAGACTCCTGCCTGTCAGGGCTGCAGGTGAAGGCCAGTTGGGGCCAGAGGCACTTTGTGTGAACATTAGCATCTGAAGAGGGTCTCAGGAGGCCTTGCATCTTCTGGGACTTAATACTCTAGTCAGATGCAATAGCGCTGCCTCTAGGTTTCCTTGCCAGCAAATCCAAATCTCTAGGAAATGAGCAGTTTCGGCCCTGTGGCTATAGTATGAGCATTCTGAGGGCCAGAAAAATGGGAAAGATGGAAGCGTGGCTGGCTGGGGTTTGAGGTTTACAGGGAGTGGGGGGGTTGGGGGAGGCGGATGAGAGGGAAAATGAGGGCACGGCAGGATGGCAGAGGCTGTGTTCTCTGTGAGAGAAGCTGAAGTTCATTAACAATTATTTCCAGGTCCCCATGGCTGTGGGTACATGATTTCATATAACACACATGCTGTCCTTGATTGATGGGTGTAACCATATATCCGAGAAGGGAAATGCTGGCTTGTAGAAAATAATTTTAAAAAGACACACACACACAGTTTGCCAAAAAGATATTTGCAAAAATCTCTCCTGTGTCAAATATTAATGTTAACTATACAGAGAGAAACTGAAGACTAATTAATTCCTGAATTGAAGGAGAGAGGAGACTTAATCCAGTTTCCAGAATTCTGAAACCTGTACTACTTATGAAGGCAAATCTTCCATGAAGAGCATCAGAAACTTTACACATGAAAAATCTTCAGATCCTGGCAAAGCTTTTTATAGGAAGAAAAAAGTTAGCATGCTCATACTTCCACTTACCCACTAAAGCAAAGAGTTATTTCTTGACCTTTATTCCTACCACCTACCTGAAAATCATATCAAATATATTCATGATTCTGACTAATTGAAGCTCTAGGATCACACATAAGAAATTAGAACACAACAATTAATTGAAATCAAGAAGAAATCTGCATTTGGCATGTTCGAATATAATCATACACTCAAAAGATTTTATTTCTGTAAGAAAACTTAGTGGTTATAAAAACAGTATCTCCTTATCTTGCAGAGATAAAGCTGAGAGCCAGAGCATGGAGACAATTTGAAAAAGCCCAGGTTTACCGATGATTGCATGTCAGGTGGTAACCTGATTAGAAAAGAGGTGGAGGTGATAGAATATATTTTGAGTACTATACAAGTTTAGCAGTTTTGACTTTTTACATTAATATATATTTTGAAAAAGCAACAATATGCAATGTATATAGAGTTAAACAAGTATGAATTGCAGACCCATGTAGAGTCCACTCAGCTTAATAAATGGGCGGTACTACTGAAGTTCCCACTGTGACACTTTCTGATCATATCCTTCTCTCCTCCCTTCTGGAAGAAGGGCAAGGAACATTCTGAATTTTGTTTTCACCAATCCTCTGCCTTTATGTGTAGTTTTACTATCTCAGTGTTCTAGAATTTATATGAATGATTTCATAGTGTATGTATTCATTGACATCTTGCTTTTCACTGTTTTTGATATTCATCATTTCCATGTTAATTCATTTTGCTATAGTTAATTAATTTTCATTGCGGTATAGTATTCAAGAATGTAAGAATGCCACACTATATCCATCCTCCTACTCTGGATAGATTACATGTAGCTATCAGGGTTGAGAGCTGAGATGACCATAGCATAACTGTTTGCTCCTTATGCAGGAAGAGAGAAGACTGAAAACTAACAAATAACTTCACTGTTACCTTCAGGAGATTCTTGGAAGTCACTTTATCCAGGCAAATAGTTGGCACATTTGGAAAAACAACTCTTTTATAAGGACAAGAGTTTATTTATCTGGACAAATGGTGAACTTATCAGAACAATGGCATTTTAAAAAATACTCAGTTTATCCAAAAAAGACAGGGAAAGAGGGGAAAAAAAGATCCAAGAACAGGTAGGGCAAATATAAAACGTTTAGCAAGATGGTAGATTTAAATCCAGCCATATCAATAATAACATTAAATGCAAATTGTCTAAACACTCCAAGTAAAAGACAGTGACTGTAACAAGATAAAAAGAAGAACTACTTGTCATCTACGAAATACCAATTCTAAATATAAAGGCACAGACAGGTTAAGACTAAAAGAATGGAAAAAGACATACCATGCAAACACAAATAAAGAGAGCTGGCTAAATTAATCTCAGACAAAGTAGACTTTAGAATAAGAATACTGCCAGAGAGAAAAGGAGACATTACATAATGGTTAAAGTATCAATTCACTAAGAAGACACAAAGATTCTAAACGTGTATGTATCTAGCAATAGAACTTAAAAAGACAGGAAGCAAAAAGTCATAGAACTGAAAGATCAAATAGACTGATCCACAATTATAATTGGAGACTTAAACACTCCTCTCTCAATAATTGATAGAACCAGTAGTAGAATAGCAGTAATGATATAGAAAAGCTGAACAATATTATCAACCAACTTAATATGATATTTATGGACCATTCCACCCAACAACTGCAGAATGCACATTCTTTCCAAGCATACATGGAATGCATAACAAGACGGACCATACTCTGGGCCATAATACAAACCTCAATAAATTTAAAAGGACCAAAATAAAATAAGATATGTAACTTGACCACAAAGAAATCAAGTTAGAAATCAATAACAGAAAGATATATGAAAAGTTCCAAAATATCTGGAAATTAAATAATACACTTTTCACTGTGTTAATGACGGATTAAGATCTCACTGGAGAATTTCCCTGTAGAAAATAACAATAGAATAATAGGCATAATACAAAAAGCACCTGGAGGCATTAAAGAGTCAGCTAAAGCAGACGGACTTTGAAGGCAAGGACACTTTCAGAGGAGAAGAAAGGGAAACTATACAAAGTAAGGTCCCAGATGTTGGGGAACTTGGAGAGCTGTAGTCCATGTGGTATGTGCAGTGGTGTCAATAACTGTTAACGGACTGGGGTTTGTATTCACAGCAATTAGTCTTAACTGTCTGGAAGCCAACTGTAAATAATTTTATAGTTTGCACTAGATCACTGCTATTTACCATGTGTGCCTGTCCTATTTTTATGAAAACCAGGACCTCATTGTGGAGGCTCCTTCCTGTCAGGGCTGGGGGTGAAGGCCAGATGGTTAAAAAGCTGCAATCTCTTTGGCTGGATGAATCAGAAAACTAAAGCTGAATAATGGTGACTGCTGAGAAAGGAGGAGAATCTCGGAAGAGAAAGAGTGGAACCAAAGAGAATTCCCACATTCTTTCTACCTACATTTCTGATTAATGCCTGAACACATGCATAAAATAGACTCAAAACAGTCCAGCTAAAGATAAAAGACTTGAACTGGCAGAGACGTTGTCATGAAAACAGAGCATTTGCTCTTTCGGCCCATCCAAGATACAACCCAGGATTTCCAAAACTAGTCTCCAAAACTAATATTCATAATATCCAGGATATAATCCTCCAATCTACCTGATATGCAAAGAACAAAAAAATGGAACACATTCTCAAGAGAAAAAAAAAAATCAATCAAATTTGATTCCTAAACGATTCAGATATTGGAACTCGGAGGTAAGCAGTTTAAAGCATTTATCATAACTATCTCCAAAGAAAAGAAGACAGAATCTTGGTGTTTTTTTCTATGTTGCTCAAATGTGTGATCTTCACTGTTTCAAATGCTCAATCTCTAGCCTATAAATGATCCAACAGATGTGATCATCCAACAAAAAGAATAGGAAAACCTAATGCTTATAGATGTAGAAATGACCACTACCAGAAATTTGATACACCCATCATGACACCTCGAACAATGGTGTGGATCTGGATTGATCATGTCCCCAGGTGATAATGGTCTATCCTCTAGCTCAGGCTAGTAAATAACTACAAACGGTGGGTGGTACGGACACTGACACTTTCCAACGTAACTGTTGAGACTAAAGATAAATGGCCTGGGTCAACATAATTGCTCACTTAGCTTTAGGAAATTCTTGCATATCAATTCGTCTGAGCAGAGTTTGCTCATCTGAAAAAACAGCTCTCCTATCAGGACAAGAGTTTGCTCATTAAGGACTTGTCTTAAGTCCCTTGCCTACTGTGTCCATCAGTTCTAAATTACTATGTATCAAACCTTGCCCAGTTCCAACCTCTTCCTTGCTACGAAAGAACCACCTTAAATCATTAGAGCTCAGACTTTGAAATCTTTTAAATATCCTTTCCTAACTTCTTCCTTTTGAAATCCCACTAAGACTTAAAGTAAAGGTGGCATTCTCTCTTACAGTTTTAAGTTTAATAAATTCAGAATTGTTTATAAACAGTTTGTTTTCTTTTTTCCTGGAGGAATCTAAAATTCCCAGTTTTCTATCAAGTTATCTTTCTCTACCTGGTTTATAATTCTTTATATATTCTGGATAGTAACATGTGTTTCAAAAATCATCTCCTAGTTTGTATATTATCTTTTTTATTTTTAAATTGTTTCCTTTGATTAACTGACATTATCTCATTTAAAATGGAGATAATAATACTCCCAGGGTTGTTGCAACCATTAAACAAGATAACACATGTAAATTACTAGCACCAACACTTACATAGTGTAAGCTCTCAACATTCCTCATTCAAATTTGGGAAGAAGGTAAGGTTTGTTTTTGATCAGTAGTAAGATTTAGTGCTCTCGTGCTCGCCCCAGCAGGGCTTTAGATTTCAAAGACTTCTGGTTCCTCCAAACCCATAAAAATGCTCCTGTGTCCAATCACTGCAGCCTGATAGGGATTCCCAATGCACACTCACAGCTCCTCTGATGAGGAAATGCGCACATCTACATAAATGTGTTGTGATCTGTTAATGGGACCTAATTCTACTGTCCCAGTAGCATCCTCCCTTTGAAATGAGTTTCTTCAGATGCAAAATAGGGACAATGTTTCATCTACCTGTTTCACTTAAGGTTGTTAGGAGGGGTCAAATGAGATAATTAAAGTGTTATTATAATGATGTTTTAATTTTCACTGAGCCTCCAGGAGGCAATGATAATGCCCTAACTCAATAAGGGGACTTGAAGGGTAGGAATTTTTTATGTAAATACTTTTTAAACAAGTGAGGAACTGCATGAATGAATAAATACATGCAGATATTTCAAGAAGCTTAACCAGTCACTGAGAAACATGCTTATGAACAGCAATTTTTTTTTTTTTTTAATTGTACCTCAAATAATCTTGTGTTTGGAAGAGGACCTAAAAGGCCAGCTCACCAGCCTCATTCCCACACCCTGTTACACATATCAGTGCAGGAATCTCTTCTATAGAATTTATAGTTTATTCTGATGATTTTCTGGCCTGTTTTTGATATTTCTAAGAACAGGAACCTCAGTTATAAAGGTAGCCCATGCAACTATTAAATAGCTCTAATTGTTGGGCCCCCTGGGCACTTGCCTTCTGGGCACTCAAGGACCAACCTCCTCCCTTCTGTAAATTCTACTTCTTACATGCCTCTGCCTCTTTCTCCTTTAATCTTCTGTCTAGAATAAACATCCTTAGCACCTTTCTGGTTACATGAAATGGCCTCCAGACACCTCACTACCCTTCCCACTGCTTTAAAAGCTATTTGGTATCTCCATGTCCCTTACTTTCCCTAAAATTTGGCAACTTTCTACACATGTAGAATCTTGCCCCAGCCAGAGGATTATCAGCTCCATTTACTAATCATGATTCAAAAGATGTTTTTTCAAGTGGGAAGATGATGTTATTTCACCTGTGCCTCTATTTGTTGTTGTTGTTAGGTGTCATCGAGTTGTTTCTGACTCACAGCGACCCTACCTACAACAGAATGAAACATTGCCCGGTCCTGTGCCATCCTCACAATTCTTGTTATGCTTAAGCCCACTGTTACAGCCACTATGTCAATCCATCTTGTTGCGGGTCTTCCTCTTTTTCTGCTGACCCTCTACCAAGCATGATGTCCTTCTCCAGGGAATGATCCCTTCTGATAACAGGTCCAAAGTATGTGAGACACAGTCGCTTCATTTTTGCTTCAAAGGAGCGTTCTGGTTGTACTTCTTCCAAGACGGATTTGTTGGTTCTTTTAGCAGTCCATGGTATATTCAATATTCTTCACCAACACCACAATTCAAAGGTATCAATTCTTCTTTGGTCTTCCTTATTCATCATCCAGCTTTCACATGCATATGAGGTGACTGAAAACAACATGGTTTGGGTCAGTTGCACCTTAATCTTCAAGGTGACATCTTTACTTTTCAACACTCTTTAAGAGGACCTTTGAAGCAAATGGGCCCAATGCAATGAGTCTTTTGATTTCTTGACTGCTGCTTCCATAGACGATTATGGATTCAAGTAAAATGAAATCCTTGACAAATTCAATCTTTTCTCCATTTTTCATGATGCTGCTTATTGGTCCAGCTGTGAGGATTTTTATCTTCTTTATATTGAAGTACAGTCCATACTGAAGGCTGTGGTCTTTCATCTTCTTCAGTAAGTGCTTCAAGTCCTCTTCACTTTCAGCAAGCAAGGGTGTGTCATTTGCATAACACAGGTTATTAATGAGTCTTCCTCCAAACCTGCTGCCCTGTTCTTCTTCATACAATCCAGCTTCTTGGTTTATTTGTTCAGCATACAGATTGAATAGGTATGTTGAAAGGATACAACCCTGACACACACTTTTCCTGACTTTAAACCATGTAGTATCCCCTTGCTCTGTTTGAACAACTGCCTCTTGATCTGTGTACGGGTTCCTCATGAGCACAATAAAGTGTTCTGGAATTTTCATTCTTCATAATGTTATCCATAATTTGTTATGATCCACACAAATGCCTTACCATAGTCAATAAAACACAGATAAACATCTTTCTGGTAGTCCCTGCTTTCAGCCAGGATCCATCTGACATCAGCAATGATATCCTCGTTCCACATCCGCTTCTGAATCCGGCTTGAATTTCTGGCAGTTCCCTGTCGATGTACCCTGCAGCCGCTTTTGAATGATCTTCAGTAAAATTTTATTTGTGTGTGATATTAATGATATTGTTCGCTAATTTCTGCATTCGGTTGGATCACTTCTCTTAGAAATAGGCATAAGTATGGATTTCTTCCAGTCAGTTGGCCAGGTAGCTGTCTTCCAAATTTCTTGGCATAGATGAGTGAGCACTACCAGTGCTGCATCCGTTTGCTGAAACATCTCAGTTGGTATTCCATCACTTCCTGAAGCCTTGTTTTTCACCAATGACTTCAATGCAGCTTGGACTTCTTCCTTCAGTACCACTGGTTCCTGATCATATGCTACCTCCTGAAATGGTTGAATGTCGACCAATCTTTTTGGGATAGTGACTCCATGTATTCCTTCCATCTTCTTTTGATGCTTCTTGCATTGTTTAATATTTTCCCTGTAGAATCCTTCAATATTGCAACTTGGGGCTTGAATTTTTTCCTCAGTTCTCTCAGCCTGAGAAATGCCAAATGTGTCCTTCCCTTTTGTTTTTCTATTTCCAGGTCTTTGCATAGTCATTATAATATTTTACTTCATCTTCTCGAGCTGCCCTTTGAAACCTTCTGTTTAGCTCTTTTACTTCATCACTTCTTCCTTTTGCTTTAGCTACTCACCGTTCAAAAGCAAATTTCAGTCTCTTCTGACATCCATTTTGGTCTTTTCTTCCTTTCCTGTCTTTTTAATGACCTCTTGCTTTCTTCAAGTATGATGTCCTTGATGTCATTCCGCAACTCATCTGGTCTTCAATCATTAGTGTTCAACACGTCAAATCTATTCTTGAAATGGTCTCTAAATTCAGGTGGAATATACTCGAGGTCATGCTTTGGCTCTCGTGGACTTGTTCTAATTTTCTTCAATTTCAACTTGAACTAGCATGTGAGCAATTGATGGTCTGTTCCGCAGTCAGCCACTGGACTTGTTCTGACTGATGATATTGAGTTTTTCCATCATCTCTTTCCACAGTTGCAGTCAATTTGATTCCTGTCTACTTTACCCGGCAAAGTCCACATGTATAGTCGCCATTTATGTTGGTGAAAAAAGGTATTTGCAATGAAGAAGTCGTTGGTCTCGCAAAATTCTATTATGTGATCCCTAGCATCATTTCTATCACCAAGGCCATATTTTCCAACTACCGATCCTCCTTTGTTTCCAACTTGCACATTCCAATCACCAGTATTTATCAATGCAAACTGACTGCATGTTTGATCAATTTCATATTGCAGAAGTTGGTAAAAAATCTTCAATTTCTTCATCTTTGGCCTTAGTGGTTGGTATGTAAATTTGCATAATAGTCATATTAACTGATCTTCCTTGTAAGAGTATGGATATTGTCCTATCACTGACAGCATTGTACTTCAGGATAGATTTTGAAGTGTTCTTTTTGATGATGAATGCAACACCATTCCTCTTCAAGTTGTCATTCCTGGCATAGTAGACCATATGCTTGTCTGATTCAACATGGCCAATACCAGTCCATTTCAGCTCACTAATGCCTAGGATATGGATCTTTTTGTGTTCCATTTCATTTTTGATGATTTCTAATTTTCCTAGATTCATACTTAGTACATTCCATGTTCTGATTATTAATGGGTGTTTGCAGCTCTTTCTTCTCATTTTGAGTCATGCCACATCAGCAAATGAAGGTCCTGAAAGCTTTACTCCATTCATATCATTAAGGTCAACTCTACTTTGAGGAGGCAGCTCTTCCCCAGTTGTATTTCAAGTGCCTTCTAACCTGAGAGGCTCATCTTCTGACACCATATCAGACAATGTTCCACTGCTATTCATAAGGTTTTCACCGGCTAGTTCTTTTCAGCTGTAGACCACCAGGTCCTTCTTCCTAGTCTGTCTTAGTCTGTCTGCCATGGGTGACCCTGCTGGTATTCAAATTCTGGTGGCATAGCTTCCAGCATCAAAACAACATGCAAGCCCCCATAGTATGACCAACTGACAGATGCATGGAGGGTGCCTCTATCAGAAGGACTGAAAAACAGCCCCAACCATTTGAAACCCTCTGACGCACACACTAGTCCCTTCCCAACATCTGTATACCTAGAAAAGATTAATTAAAAGCACCAGAAAGCTGGATCATCCTAATAATTTACTTAAATACCAAACAATATCTACATTAAAATCCATATAGATAACTAGCTACAGAGGGAATCTGAGTAGCACTGTCCATTCGGGGAGGATTATCTAATAAGCAAGGTAAGCATAATCTGTTGAAATCCATGTGAAATTGTTCACTACAGATTAGTAAATAAGAACAAATCAGCCCGTGCTTACTTTTCTTACTGGGTAATCCACACCTGGTCCTATTAACTAACCTGAAGAGAGGACGGGGGAAAGGCAACTTAATCCTTTACAGCCTGCCATTTGTTTATTTTCTAATAATTCTGCTTGGGTGGTCTTCAGTGCACTTGAAAGATTCCCTAATATATAGCCATTGTTCAAGGGAGAGTAGTTACAAACCAGTAATGTGGTTTAATGCAAACCATAAAAAGACAAAAAAACAAAATTCTTTTTCAGCTCCATGACTCAGTGATTTTTAGGTAAATTCTTTCAAGAAGGATTTCCAAATTCTTTACACACTCCCTGCTTCAGTCTGAATACCTCTCTTTTGGGATTTTGGGGAGCAGACCATTCCTGACCCTTCTTCTCAAGCCTGAGACACCCTGACTCTATATCTCACTTTCAATATTCTATCATAATAGCTTACTTGCCAGCTTCTTCCATTCTCAAAATCAGGGGCCTTATCTTATTTCATTTTGCATCCCTCACCCAACACACTGTCTGACATCTGTTAGACCTATTGTCCGTTTCATAAATGACTGATAAATGATTCAACAAATAAAGAGTTCAGAAGAATAAGTACAAAACCCCTTGGCTTACTGCTTTCTTTGACATGTCTTTTGTCACTTCAGGATATCTTTCACACCCAACACCGAGTTAGCCTTTAGACAATCAAGATGCACTCACTGAATATCTATACAAAGCACTCTGTTAAATTCTATAAACACACAAGTAATGACATGATTGTATAGAACATGGTGATCTTGATACAGTATAGTACTAAATCTTCCTTTGTGTGAAATTGACCACTTATGGTTTATTCCCCATGAATATCCATGGCATGGGATTACATTACCGCACTACTTTGGTCATCATTTGTTATACAGCAACCAGTGCCTGGCACAAATGTAGCTAGCTATAGGCTGGCCAGTGATCTCTGAGGTGGTCTTGTGCCTGAGTGCTGATCAACAATGGCTCACTTGTTCAGGGTAGTGGCTAATGTAAATCTCTTGGAAAATGATGTGCATAGGAGATAGAGAGATTATGAATCAGGAGCAGAAGCAGCAGGTACAGTAGAAGAAGAAAGAAGCAGAAGCTGAGTCATCGTAACTGTTGAGTACTATCATTAGGAAGGAGTTGCTTGCCCACTGCTAAGGGACCAACTGAGCAACACAGTGGGGCTATGTCCTGAAGAATTGTCTTGTACTTCAGGAGACCACTAGGAGTATTTTCTGTTCTTTCTTCTCTGTATATCCTTGCAATGAACTTTATTAACTGAGCCAGCTGGGGTGATTTTCTACTCCTCACCATTGGAAAGAGCCTGATTAACAAACTAGTAGCTACCTTCCAGGAGATCAGAGATTAGAGTATATGGGAAGACAAATGAGGCAATGAATGAATGCAAGAATGTTTGCCAGTTACAGGCTAGAAGTATGCTGAGAATACAGTAGGAACTGGGAGGCATCTGTGGGAGTTACATAAGGTTTCACAGGGGAAAAAACATACTCCAGTTGAGTAACAATAAAATAACAAGTGTCTACAAGGAGGACCAGCATCATCAAAAGTCCTGAAGAATGAAATTACGTACTGTATTGAAGGAATCACAAGTGACCACTCCCTGTCCCCTGAGAAGGGGTCTTATTTTCATCTCTATGCATCTCAGCATATGGCCTTTACCCATTGCTGTTAAGTCAATTCCAACTCATAGCGACTCTAAAGACAGAGTAGGACTGCCACATAGTTTCCAAAGCTGTACATCTTTACGGAAGCAGACTGCCACATCTTTCTCCAGTGGAACAGCTGGTGAGTTTGAACTGCTGACCTTCTGGTTAGCAGCCCAGTGCTTAACCACTGCATCACCAGGGTTTAGTAGATACTAAAGAAGATATTAAATGAAAGATTCAATCAACACTGTACCTAAGCTTTACCTGACTTTCCTACCTCTATTGATGGCTATGAGCAATGTGCATGGGCTCAAATCCTAGCTATGTCATACACTTATTTCACTGATTTGTTTCCCTTTCTTCATCTATAATATGGGAGTTATACAAATAGTATTTCTTTCAAAGGATTTTGTGAGGATTAGATGAGTTAATACGAGTGAAATGCTTAGATTAGGACCTGGCTCAAGAGTTATTGCTATGCAGTTAGTTGCTGGCTATTTATATCAAGGTCCTTATTATCTTCATGCCCTCATGGAGACCTGAGAAATTACCACTCCCTACAACTACTTCCCTCAGCTACTTTTCTTCCAATTACTCTGTGCATGCCTGACAGTTAAAATCTTCACTCCAGAGCTTAGCGTGTGAGGCCCTCTATTAGCTGCTGCCCGCTCCCCATGGGTCTGACCTTGTGCTCATCACCCCCATCAGGAGACCAAGTTTTCCAAGCACCTGAGAGTTCGCCTGCCACAGGATATATTTTCAGTGTTATCAAGAAAGCTCTTATTTCTCCCTTCCTTACCTGCATCTGAAGGCTAACCTGTAAACCTGTTGCCATTGAGTCGCTTGCAACTTATAGCAACCCTATAAGTAGAAACGCCCCATAGAGTTTCCAAAGAGCAACTGGAAGATTTGAACTGCTGACCTTTTGGTTAGCAGCCAAGCTCTTACCCACTGCACCGTCAGGGCTCCATGTCCAAAATTTTACTGTTAGAGCACCTTTCCTGTACCTTTCCTCATAGCATCTTACCAAAAATGAAAATTCCCCTGGGAGAGATGTTATCAGGCAATCATAACCCCATGCAAGGCTTGAATAACTGGCAGTAAAGATGAAGCTGAAGGAGAGGAAGGGAAACCTTGTAGACCTTTTACAGATTTTCCCTTCCAGATAACACATGCAATTTTAACAACACAGGATGCTTTGATCTCATTCATATTTATTTTTATTTACACGTATAGTATGAGTATTGTTTTGTGATACGTGTTTTCATTATATGTATCGTTCTGTCCACCTTTACATGGTAACGTTATCTATTGATGAATGTTTAGGGCACTTTCAATTTTCCACTATTACAAAAGATGAAGAAATGGCTGTCCTTATGCAAATGGACAAGCATTTCTTCTGCAGAATAGATTCCTAGAATTTGGTGTGAGTCTGATGGTGCACACATGCCAAATATTCATAGACACTAAAAAATTCTCTCCCAACTGTATTCTCTATTTCCACTCCCACAACAGTGAATGAAAGTGTCACATCATTTTCAACACTGAACATCATTAAAATTGTAAAATCTTCCAAGTCTGAGGAATAAAAAGTAACTCATTGTTTCTCTTGTTTTATTTCTGCTTATCAGTGAGGATACGACTCTTTTTTTTCCTTCTTAAGTGAATTACTGGTTTACAACTTCAGTCATTTTCTCATCGGGCAATAGGATGTATTAGTTTCTTATTACTGCAGTTAAAAATTACTACAAACTTAGAGACTTAAAACAACACACATTAATTACTTTAGAGTTCTGTAGCTGAGAAGTCTGATGTGGGTCTCACTGGTCTAAAATCAGGTGTCAGCAGGCCTGCGCTCCTTTCTGGAGGCTTTAGCAGGAAGCCTCTTCTATTTTTTAGAGGCTGCCGCATTTGTTGGCTTGTGGCTCCCTTATATCATCCTCAAAACTAGCAACAGTGGGCTAAATCCTTCTCATACGGTATCACTCTGACCTTTTCTTCTGCCTCCCTCTTCCATGTTTAAGGACCTTTGTAATTACACTGGGCCCACCTAGGTAATCCAGCATAATCTCCCTATTTTAAGGTCAGTCAATTAACCTTAATTCTATCTACAACCTTAATTCCTCTTTGCCATGTAACATAACGTAGCCACAGGTTTTAAAAATTAGTAATTGGACATCTTTGAGGGAGTCATTCTGTCTACCACAGAGACTACGTGCATTTCTTAATCTGAATAAATACTGCAGAACTATGCACTCAACCGCAAACCTAAAGGTTGGCAGCTCAAACCTAGCCAGCAGAACTCCGTGAGAAAAGGCCTGTCGATCTGCTTTTGTTAAGATTACAGCCTAGAAAACCCTATAGAGCAGTTCTACTCTGTGACACGTGGGGTCGCCACGATTTGGAATTGACTCAGTGGCAACTAACAACAAAAAACAACATTCAAAGTTGCTGTTGAAATGTACAATTTCATAATAAATTTAAGGAGAGTTGTCTCAGTTATCTAGAGCAGTTATAACAGAAATACAAGTGGGTAGCTTCAGCAAACAGAAATTTATTTTCTCACAGTTTAGGAGGCTAGAAGTCCAAATTCAGGGTGAAGTTTTTCTCTCTCCGAAGGCTCTGGAGGAATGTTCTTGTATCTTCAGCTTCTGCTTCCTGGTTCATTGGGCTTGTCCATGTGTCTTGGCATCTATCTTACCCCATCTCCCCTCTGCTTGCTTTTTAATCCCTTTTATATCTCAAAAGAGATTGACTCAAAATACACCCTACACTAATCCTGCCTCATTAACATAACAAAGACAACCCATTTCCAAATGGGATTATAACCACAGGCACAGAGGTTAGGATTTACAACACGTATTTTGGGGGACATAATTCAATCCCTATTGTTGTTGTAAGATTCCATTGAGTCAGCTCTGACTCACAGCAACCCTATGCACAACAGAATGAACCTTTGCCTGGTCCTGCGCTCTCCTCACAATCCTTTCTATGTTTGATCCTATTGTTTGCAGCCACTGTGTCAGTCCATCTGGTTGAAGGTCTTCCTCTTTTTCGCTGATTCAATCCATAACAAGGGGTTTCCTCACACTCTTGTCAATCTTGATGTTTTCAAACATTTTATTTTGACCAATCTAATTGGTGAAAATGGTATTATCGTCCATTTGCATAAGGACAGCCATTTCTTCATCTTTTGTAACAGCGGAAAATTGAAAGCGACCTAAACATTCATCAATAGATAAAGTTACCATGTGTAAGGTACATATAACGATACATACAATGAAAACAATATATCACAAAGCAATACTCATATGTGTAAATAAAAATAAATATAAATATGAATGAGATCAAAGCATCCTGGGTTGTTATTAAAATTGCATGTGTTATCTGGAAGGGAAAATCTATAAAAGGTCTACAGGGTTTCCCGTCCTCTCCTTCAGCTTCATCTTTACCGCCAGTTAGTCAAGCCTTGCACAGGGTCATGATTGCCTGATAACATCTCTCATTTCCATGTTCAGGTGATTTCAGATACAGTCAGGTGCCGCATAACATCTGTTCAGGCAATGTCAGACCACATATAGGCCCATGGTTCCATAAGGATAAAAGAGTTCAGAAATCCCGATCAGAGAATGGGACATAGCAAATGAAACAGCTTGCTGCATAAAACACAGGTATCTCATGTCTCTTGTATACAAAGCACATACTCTTGTATACAAATGCTAAGTATATAATGCGGTGGTTGGGCAATGTCCAACTCACATAACATCCTATCTCACGGAATGCATCATGGGTGTTAAAGAACACATGACTGCAGGAGAAAGGGTATATTGCACATTCTCAGTCTGATATTTTGATACAACCTCGTCTCTTTTTTTTTCCCGTGAACTTCCATTTTAATTAGGACCAGTTAAGTACCTAGTTCTTGCACTGGTCTAGTCTGTACGGTGTTCACTTTACAACATGTGATTTAGAGGGTGCTGTAGTAGTTGGTGGAGTCCTGCTGGTGTAGTGGGTAAGAGCTCAGCTGCTAACCAAAGAGGTCAGCAGTTTGAATCCACCAGCCGCTCCCTGGAAACCCTATGGGGCAGTTCTACTCTGTCCTATAGGGTCACTATGAGTCAGAATCGACTCAATGTTGCTGCTGTCTGGGCCCTGCCCGTTGAATTTAGGCTTGGCCATATGACTTGCTGGGCGAATAAAATGAGAGCAGTAGTTACTTGTGTCACTAGCACATAAACTTTAAGAGGCAGTGCATGATTTACCTTCTCTCTACTATGGTGATTAGAGAAGCAGGAGTTAAGATGCAGCATTCATCAGCCTGGGAGCCTAAGTGACTGCAAAGATCAGAATTCCCTGCTCACATTTCAGAACATATAACATGAGCAGAAACAAACCTTTGTGGGGTTAAGTCCCTGAGGTTTTGGGGTAGTTATTATTACAACACAGCCTACCCTATCCTAACTGATATACATGCTCAAATAACTCGTGTTCATAGTCAGAGATCTTGAATCTTCCTTCTCCAGAGATGTTACTCTTACAGTAAATGAAGAGGCATTCTTTTTTCCCTCCAAAGGGTCAGACACAATCAAGATATACTATGTTCCTCAGAAATGATTGACTAGTTATGTCCCGGGGTTATGAGACAGGAAAGTAGAAAAATAAATTTTATTAGAAGAAAATATGGGAGCAACTAGAGCTGGTAGCTAACTAACTATGTCTAAGACTAGTCCTTCCTCTTGAAGAGCTACAAGCACAGTGAGCATTTGGTAGGTAATTGCTGAAATTAACTGAATGATAATTCATGCAACCATTATAGGCTCAAAGTGGGTACTGCCAAGGTCTCTAATCACCTCTGAGGTCACTTTGCTGTGTACAATACTTACAGGTCTGGCTAGAGAGGTACTACATTCACTTTCTACCTGTAATGTAGAAAGTCTTGTACATTTACATAATATAAAAGTTACTAATCATTGTCTTTAACAGATGCATAATTATTTCCAGATACTACTAATTCCCACTCTCATCTAATGAACAGAATAACTACAGAGGGAAGAAAACTCTGACTAACTGGACTCAGAGACAAAATTTGGCACTCTCAATCATCTAAGAGTACATCTGAACTCAAATTAGGCTTCATTATATTGATCTGCACATAGACGCATTTATGAGGTCATCTGTCTGTCATAATAGCCCACTCTACCTCCAGAGAGTGGGTAAGTACATCTTCATCTATCTGTGGTAGCACAGGTTACCTCTATAAAGAAATATGTTTTCATATCTTACAAATTTACAATCATTGTGAGGCTGTGGAATGAGAACATTTTTAAGGCAAAATATCAACTAGGTATTCCGATGTTATTATGTAGACGTACTAATCATACCACTTTCTAAAATATGCATGAGCTATATGAGGCATACAGAAATACAATAAAAAAGTCAATTCATTATCAAGTAGTGCCAGGGTAATGAGTCTACCACGTCATTTTTATTTAGAAGCAAAATGTCAAGCATATAAGTGTTGTTAACTATTGAATGTGAACTTCTTTATGGTCTGTGGATGTCAGAGAAGCATTCTTTTCATTATTTTAAAAAGCAAAGATTAGGATATTCAGGTCTGCTTTGCAAAGGAGAGCAATTTATCATGCTCTGTATTATATCAAGCTATGATGAATCCATATATCATCTCCCTTCAAACATGCATTTTAACCACTGATGATATTCAAATATTAGGTTAATTAAATACTATTAAATGAAGGAAAAAGTACATCATGGAATCCACTTGCTACTATATTATGGGCACGACAAATGAACAGGGAAGTGTCACAGATAATGAAATGGAAATACTTGGAGAACTACCAACTCTCTCAATGTGTAATAACCAGAATATAATATTTGTGATATAGTTCTAAGTTTTGGTTCTCTAAAGCTAAGTTGTATTCACTAAAAGTAGCATTAATTGGAAATAGTCACAGAATGGCTAAAATACGTTAAATTGTTGTGTGACTATCAAGTAAAATATTATTAGAAAATAGATCTCCATGACTGGACGAAGTCAAAGGGAAACACCAATGTGATTACCTGTAATGACAAACTCAGAGCAACATTAAAAACTCTACTGAACAGAAGGCCTACAGTGGCCTCTTTTATTATTTAAATGAAAGACACCATAAACAACTCCTTGATCGTCCCATGCTGGGCTGTTGTTCTGCCCCAATCAGACTTGATTAGGAGTGCAAGGTCAGCCTTTTATGAACACCTGTGTCTAAAGCCCACAAATAATTAGCTTAGCCATACCATTTCACTCTAATAATGGTGTAATTTGCCACGCCTTTCAGGCTCTGGACAGCTGGTGCTATTGAAAAGCACCTCAGGATTAGGCCCTGACTTCCAGGCCTGAGTCTTTGGGGGGTTCTTAGGTATCCATGGCAACACACTTAGACTGCAAATTATCACCTCTAATAATAACTGGGACAGTCTACCTTTATTTTATTTCAGTTATCCATAGAAAAAGATAATGCATGGAAAATCAATGGAAATTTCTAAAATTATATATATATATACATTTATATCTACAAATATAAAAACCTGCAATAGCTGGAACCTGTATAAGGCAGAGAAGGAAAATTCAGATATTTTCCACTAAAACGACTGATAGAAAAGTGGTAAGACAGCACTCTGTCCAAAGTGAAAAACTTGCGAGACCAGGAAAAACAAGGCAGTCCCACAGAGTTCCAGCTCTCATGTGTACATACATACACACATGTATATATAGTGTGTGTGTATATATATATGTATACACACACACATATATATATGGAAACCCAGGTGGCATAGTGGTTTAGTGCTACGACTGCTCACCAAAAGGTCAGCAGTTTGAATCCACCAGGCGCTCCTTGGAAACTCTGGGGGGCAGTTCCACTCTGTCCTATAAGGTCGCTATGAGTCAGAATCTACTCAACGGCAGCGGCGTTTTAAAACATAGATATATGTATATACACAAACACACACATATACCAAAAAATGTACTGCTGTCAAGTTGATTCCAACACACAGGACAGAGTGGAACTGCCCCACAGAGTTTCCAATGCTGTAAATCTTTACCGAAGCCGACTGCCACATCTTTCTCCTGCAAAAGAGCTAGTGGGTTCAAAATACCAACCTTTCATTTAGCTCGGCTGCTAACCGAAAGTTTGGCAATTTGAATCCACCAGCCACTCCTTGGAAGCCCTATGGGGCAGTTCTACTCCATTCTATAGGGTCGCTGAGTCAGAATCGACTTGATGGCAACAGGTTTTATATATATATACGTATACATACACACACATATACATAATTACATTGTTAATAGACACATAAAATTGAGAAGCTAAGGATTTTTTTTTTTCTAAACCACATCTGTTCAGAGTTCATTTGGTTATTTAAGATAGATCTATCAGAAGACAACTGAGGGAAAATGAGGTCCACCACTGAATTCGTCAGTGCTAATTGAAGCTGTTAGCCTACAGCTGCAGGGAAGACTAAAGGGAACTATTATCTTGAAAAACTCTTCAGCTGAGAGCAACTTCGTGACTGCTGTCCTTTATCTGTGTCCCAGTAGAAGGTTATGAATTGGACAGCCTAGAACTGCTGATGGTCGCACTCTGACTCCCTGCAGCTTCTCAGCACTCCAATCAGTGTCCATTAACATAAGCATGGCAGACAGGTGGGGCTAACTCATGACTCACTGCAAATGCTGACCCAGTGACCTATCAGTCCATGGAACTTGCCAAAGATTAAAAAGGAAATTCTCCTATCAGGCCAAATGCACATATGGCTCAAACAAACAAAAAAGTTTATAGACCTCTACACGTTTAGAATGGGAGGCAAATGGGCATTCTTGTTTCATTTTAACAGAGAATTAGAATTGCATATATGTGGAATACCAAGTTTCAAGGAGTTTCAGTTAAGAACAGGGTAGATATCACAGGATACCACTGTGGTTAAATGCTTGAGCTTTGGAGTCAGACTGCCTGGGTGAAAAATCTAAGCTTTACTAAATAATAGTTGTGTGACTTTGGACAAGCCCATTACTGTCTCAAGCCTGTTGCATATCTGTAAAGTGAGGATACTAATGATAATAATACCTACTTCGGGAAGAGAATGTGAGAATTAATGAGATAATGTGCATAAAGGACTTTTTGCAGAATTCTGGCACATGGAAAGCTATTGTCACTAATTGTGGTGAACCTGGAGTTATGCCGTCCAGAACTCCCTTCAAGGGAAGCCTTGTTGCCCTACCTGCTGGCAGACAGCCTCCAGCTGTCAACTACAGCAGGCTTTGCTTCGGTTGCAGAGTTGCCTCACCCAAAGACATGCCTTTCTGGGACTGGCCCACATTCAACAACTGATTGAGATGAGGGTGTAAAGGCCCAGTCATTTGAGTTAAACATGAGACACCTCTGAAGAGCCGTGTATGCTCCGGAGATCCTTCTAGGGCTCACATTGCAGTTCAACATCCCCCTCCTCTCGGAGTTATTGATCTCTAATAAGCACCTTGAGGAACCCTGGTGGTACAGTGGTTATGCGCTCAGCTGCTAACCAAAAGGTCAGCAGTTGGAACCCACCAGCCACTCTGTGGAAGAAAGACATGGCAGCCTGCTTCCATAAAAATTACAGCCTTGGAAACCCTATGGGGCAGTTCTATTCTGTCCTATGGGGTCGCTATGAGTGGAAACCGACTGGACGGCAGTGGGTTTAATAAGTACCTTGCATGCCAAACCCCCTCTCAGCATCTGCTTCCAGAGCATACAACCTGCCACACTGATAAACAATATAAAAAATAATTGTTATGTCTGAGAATTTGAGACCATTTCCGGATATTTTAAAACCACAAAATCAACATTATTAAATTCAGATTAACCAAGTGTTGACATTGGGCCCTAGGGAATACTAAGAAAAATAACATGCAGATGCCATTTCTTGAGGAACTGCTCATAGTCAAGCAAAAGAACATTCCTCCCAACGCAGATGCCTGCAACATCACAGACTAATTACTCAATCGGATCATACATAAAGTACCTTGACAACAAAGCAAGGAACAAGTAAACCTGTTGGTAGCATGGAGAAATGATATAGAGAAGTACTGACATTTGATTTGATTTGGATCTGGAAGGATGAAATGGAGGTCTGTGAGACAGAAAAGTTAAGGAAAAGTGTTCCAGAGGGAGCAGCATATTATTATCAAAATACATGACATTGTTTGAGAGGCTTAGAAAGCAGCAAGAAGGTTACCTGACATGATATAGTTTTATGTTATGGCTATAGATGAAGCCAAAAAGGTTATCTGGGAGAAAATAGTGCAAAGCTTTTGACATGACACAGAGGAATCTGAGTTTTTCTCTAGTAGGCATTAGGTATCTGGCCACCATTTTTAAGTATTAACAATCACTTCATTGTTCTAAAAGGTCAATTTGTAAGAGGAGGAGGCACTAGCTACTAAAACGGTTAAAATTTAAAAAACTGACAATACCAAATGCTAGCAAGAACACAGAGGAGCTGTAAATCTCATGTATCATAAGCAAGAAAGTATTATTTATTAACGTTAAACCTATACTTATTGTATTTGTTGTTGTTGGGTGCCATCAAGTCAATTCCAACCCATAGGGTTTTCTAGGCTATAATCTTTAGAGGAGCAGATAGCCAGGTGTTTCTCCCGTGGAGCTGTCAGGTGGGTTAGAACTGCCGATCTCTTGGTTAATAGCTGAGCTCTTAACCATTACACCACCAGGGCCGCACACTTACCATAAAATCTAGCAATACAGCCCTAAGGTATTTTTTTGCTTAAGTGAAATGAAAACCTATGTGCACACAAAAATTCATATGTTAATGTTTATAGCAGTTTTATTCATAACCACCAAATTTGGAAATAAACAAATGTCCTTACACTGGCAAATGGATAAAAAATTGTGGTATATTCATACTATGGAATGCAATTCAGCAATAAAAAGGAACTACTATTGATATATGCAATAACAGGGATAAATAGCAAAAGAATTACGCTAAATTAAACAATCAGGCTCAAAAGAAAGCATACTGTATGATTCAATTTATATGAAATCTTAAAAGGCAAAACTACACACCCACACACACCCACACAGACATATAAACCCCTTACCATCAAGTCGATTCTCACTCATAACAACCCCATAGGACAGAGTAGTACTGCCCCATAGGGTTTTCCAGGCTATAATCTTTACAGGAGCAGACAGCCACATCTTTCTGCCACCAGGGAGATATACATGTGTGTGTGAGTGTATGTATATGCATATGCATAAACATACACATATGCATACTACCTACACATACACATACACACATATATATAATTGGGTCATGTTTTTTATTCCAGTCTTGGTCTTTAAACATTTACAATGAAGATAATTATTAATATGTTAGTCCTCATTCCTGTTTCTCTTTTCTTGCATTCCTATGGGTTATTTGTACATCTTTTAAGATTCCACCTTGATTTATTTATATTATTATTAGTGTATCTCTTTGTTTCCTAGTGCTTGCTCTGTTCATTATGACATACATACGTGATTCATCACAGTCTACCGATGTCAACATTTTCCCATTTAAGTGCAGTGTGGAAACTTCACTTTCATTTAGGTCCCTTTACCTTCCCAATTTTTAAATATCGTCGTGTTGGTTGTCAGATGGTACTATAATTTTTGTTTCAATCATCATATATGACTTATAAAACTCATAAAGGATAAGGGTAGTATTGACCCATATTTCTCTGCTTTACATTGTTCTCTTTTCCTTCTTGTTGCTCCAAGATTCCTTCTTTTCTCGTTTTCTTTATATTTGAAGAATTTCCTTTGGCCAGTCTTTAAGGCTAGGTCTACTAGTTACAAATTCTCATAGTTTTTCCTCATCTGAGAATGTTTTTACTTCCTCTTCATTCATGAAGGATAGTTTTGCCAGCTATAGAATTCATGGTTGACAGATCTCTTCTTTTAGCATTTGAAAAATATTGTGCCATATTGTGCCACTTCCTTCTGGCTTCTTTAGCTTCAGATGAGGAATTCATTATCCTATTATCATTTAAACTGGTCTTTCCTTATAGGTATTGGATTATTTCTGTCTAGCTGCTTTCAATTTTTTGTTCATTTGTTGGTTTGTTTTAAATCTTTAGTTTTCAAAAGCTTAATGTGTCTTGGCATAGATTTCTTTGGGTGTATCCAGTTTGGGGTTTGCTCAGGTTCTCAGATCTGCAAGTGTGTGCCTTTCACCAAATCTAGGAAGTTTTCAGCTATTATTTCTTCAAATAGTCTTTCAGCCCCACTCTCTTTCTCTTCTTCTTTTGGGACTCCAAAGCTACAAATGCTGAATCATTTGTTATGGTCCCACAGGTCCCTGAGTCTGTTATTATTACCATTTTTTTCACTCCATTTTCTCTCTGTTGTTCAGACTGCAATCTGTCTCAATCTGTCCTCAAGTTCATTGATTCTATCCTCTGGCATCTCCACTCTATTGAGTGGAGCCTATCCATTTAGCTTTCATTTCTGTTACTGAATTTTTTAAGATCTGTAATTCCCACTTGGATCTTTTTTTTATAACTTCTATTTCTTTGCTGTAGTTTCTTATTTTTTTCATTTGTCTCAAGACAATTTGTAGTTGATGGTTGAAGTATTCTAACAACAGCTATTTTCAAAATCCTTTTAAGATACAGGTTTCCCCTGCTATCTGAAAGCAGAGTGTTCCTATGAAACATTTTGTAAGCCAGAATGGCATAAAGAGAAGAAGCAATTACCATTAATTTACATGGGAAAAAAATTTTGAGCATTCCTAGACCCAAAAAAACCCCCACCAAATCATACCAAATAACATACAAAACCTAAAATAACACTAACATATAGTAAAAGCACGAATGATATGATAAATACACAGCCTATATAAAGTAGAAATAATTAAGTACAGTGTAGTTTCACAGGGTGCACGCTGCCTCTTTAACAGCTGGCTGCAAAACAAATGCTGAACGCTATTTCCACTTTTTGCCTTTTTTTATAAAAGTAAAAATCCTCTTTGGATTTCTTTCTGTTAGTGAAAACAGGTACTAATGTAGGTTTTTCATAAAAGCGAAGTGGTGGTGTAAAGCGAACTTTTGAAAAGCAGGAGATACCTGTAATTCTACCATCTGATTCATCTCAGGGTTGGCATGAGTGGATTGTGTTTTCTCATTCAAGTTATCGTATTCTTGGTTCTTAGTATGACTGGTGATTTACTGAAAAGGTACAGGGCATTTTGTCATTATGTTAGGAGAGCCTGTGTCCTATCTAAATCTTTTACATTAGCAGGCAGTCAGCCTGTATAGGTTTAGCATGCAGATCTTGGGCTACTCGTATGGGCTTTGATTCTAATGGCAGTTTTATTTTCAGAGTCCTTGTGGTGTTATTTTGTTCTTCAAGGTTTATCTGGTGCTGCTGGGGTGCCTACTGGTCCCTGCTGGTGCTGCCTAAGGGAGTAGAAAGGGATTCCCCAGTCCAGGACTCCATGTGACTCCCAGTGTGGGAGAGGTGTGGTGGGATCCCCCTACAAGTGCCTCCTGGATGGCCCAGTGTCTCTGGGAAGGAGAGGAGAATCTCTGTCCATGAGGACAAAGAGGCTTCCCAGACCAGGCTGTTTGCTGTTACTAGGTCCCTTGTACACCCTCTCTGGTGTCCACTGGTTGGGAAGGAGCATCTCAGACACATGGGGACAGGAAGGCCTCCTGTTTGGGGCTGACTGCTGTGATTAGGTCCTTTTTCGGTTCTATCCACCTGCCCCAGTGTCTCTGGGCAGAGAAGAAGAATCTTGGACCCATGAGGATGATGAAGCTTCTCAGACTAGGCCACTTGCTGTGACTGGGTCCCTTTTTCTCATTTTACCTTCTCGCCCTGGTGTCTCGGGGTGGGAGAGTAAAGTCTCATACCTGTGGGAACACGAAAGGCTTCCTGTTTGGGACTCCTTGTTGTGACTAGACCCCTTTTTTCAGTTCTGTTTATTCATGCTGGTGTCTCTGGACAGTGTAGACCATCTTGGGTCTTGTAGGACAAAGAAGTTTCTGGCACCAGGCCACCTGCTGTAGTTGCAACTCTCCTTCTGGTTTCACCCACCTGCCTCCTTTCTCTCTGTGGGAAAGGGGAGTCTCAGGCCTGTGGGGGAAAAAGGTGCTTCCCCTGACTGCTTATTTCTAGCAGGGCTTCCAGTGAATTCCTTCTTGCCAGTGATGTCGGGCTTGTCTGATGTTGTCAGAGGAACTCCCATTCAGTGTGAGGAGGGATGAGCCTATCTGGCTTACCCGGGCTGCCTTCTGTTGCCAGATTAGTGGCTGGGAAGCACCAGGTCTAGATGACCTTGCTTTGTCAGATGTGGGAACACAAGACCCCTCCAGCCCTGGAACCCCAAACCAGACTGCCTTCTTTTTACCACCTTTGGGAGTTCTATTTGGTTGTCTCTTGTACCATTTCCAGGGCTTATACATGAGCTTAGCAGGGAAGAACAGGGAAAAATGGGTCCACACCATCTTGTCTGGATGAGAAGTAGCATGAGGGAACTTTTTTAGTAGATAGAAGTATTCTATATCTTGACTGTGGTGTGATTACATGATTGAACACATTTGTTAAAACTCATTAAACTATACACTTAAAATTGGTGAGTTACGGTTTATGCAAATTATAAATTATACTTATACAAATCTGAACTTAATCTAAAAAAAAAAAAAAGTGGAGGAAATTTATCCAAAGGCAATCAAATTGTTGGTAGGAGAACAAGAACTCCAGCCTGAACTAGAAGCTCCGAGCCTGGGTGAAGTTAGAGTATAGCATGACAAAAGCATATCTAGAGACAGGCAGAGCTATTCTGCCACTTGCATCTGCTTCACCGTGAATGTCATACATTCTTTCTGACCCATGTTTCTTCATCCTGCTTATAAAGGGCCACAGCACTTGGAAATTATTCCACAATTGTGAGTTATCTTCTCTTTCTACCACATCAAAGTTAAAATTTTAACTTTAAGGTTTTATAATTTGTCAATACAAGCCCTCTGATTTAATGCTTGCCTACTTATTTTAGTCCCTTGGTGACTTTAGAAATAAAAGTTTGATTGAATTTCTCTTCAGATTAAAGAGATATTTAATTGCAAGGAAATATTTTTACTTGATTAAGGTTTAGAGCTTCTACAAAACTGGCATTTCATCTAGTAACAAGAAATTGACCCAAATTAAAATGGAAGCAATCACATCTAAAAGATGATAACATTTGGAGGTGTTTTTGAACTGAACACTGGGTGCATTTCAACAATTTCTTTAAAAATAATTTTGCCAAGAGGCGGTGCAAGATGGCGCTCTAGGCAGAAGCGCCACGCCGTCCCTCCACAGCAAAGATTCAAAAAACTAAGCCTAACAGAGAATCAACAATCCTGAAACCCTAGAACATCAAATGAAGAGATAAAGAACTCAGCCAAACACCAAACAGAGTGAGAATACTGAAAGAGAACGGAGAACGAGGAGAGACTCATGCAGAGATTCCTTACCAGCTAACGCAGCACGGATCCACCATCTTGGATTCCTATCGGAGACCAGCAAATGGGAGAACGGGAGAGCAGCCTCGTGGAGCGGCCAGTGGGAGATGGAACGACCGGTAAATTGCGGTGTGCGCTTTCCCACCCCCCACCCCTCTCCACCTCGGCTGGGCTCCCCTGCTTCCCGTGGTCAGGGTCCCTCGGCCGGGGGGCACCGGTGCTTGGATTCCGCGTGCCCGGGCTGGCGGCTCTATGAGAGCCGTTTGTTGGCTGCTGGCGAAGCTTTTTCTGCCGCCTCCCCCTCCTTTTGCTCGGGTGCCTGGTTCCGAGCGCCATCTTTGCTCTCTCCTGCGGGGCTGTGGGGCTGCGTTCGGGCGTGTGGCTGCTTCCAGGTCTGGGTTGCCGCGCTGGTGAGATCCCGGGGCCTTCGTTTGTTCGCCCTTCTGCTTCCCGTGGCCACGGTCTCTTAACCCGAGACTGCCGGCTGCTTGGAATCCACACGCCTGAGCGGGGGCTCTCTGGGTGCCGTTTGTTGGCTGCTGGTGTGGCTTTTTCTGCTTCTTCTGGTTTCTTGCTTCCCTCTTGCTGCCTTCCCCTCCTTTTGCTCGAGTGCCTGGCTCCGAGCGCCGTCTTTGCTCTTTCCTGCGGGGCTGTGGGGCTGCGTTCGGGCGTGTGGCTGCTTCCAGGTCTGGGCTCCCATGCTGGTGAGATCCCGGGACCTTTGTTCATTAGCCCCTCTGCTTCCCGTGGCCGCAGTCTCTTCATCGGGGTCTGCCAGCTGATTGGATCCCGCGTGCCCAGGCTGACGGCTCTATAGGTGCCGTTTGATGGCTACTGGTGCTGCCTTTTTTTTTTTCTTTTCCTCCTGCTCCTTTTGGTTTCTCGCTTGCCTCTCACCACTTCCCCCTCCTTTCACTCGGGTGCCTGGCTCCTTGCACCCTCTTAGCTCCTTTCTGAGGGTTTCCAGAGTGCAGGCAATTTGTGATATACGTTTCCACTCTCCACCCTTCTTCACTCACACTCGACCTCCTCTGTTTCCCCCGGACACAGTCTCTTGCCCAGAAACACCAACCCGCACTGGCTGGCTCTCGGAGCGCCATTCATTGACTGCTGGTGTTGCTTTTTTTTTTTCCTTAATTTTATTTTTTTTCTTTTTTGATTAGTTTTGTTTTCTTTTCCCTCTTTTTCCCTTTTGTCTTTCTTCATTGCTTAATTTCTCATCTCTCTATCTCTTCCTTCTCTTTCTGATCCCTGAATACCAGACGATGTATGCCTCTGCACCTTCTGGCCAGGCTGTGCTGTGAAAACTGAGACCGACTCCCCCAGACCTCATAGCTGCATCAGTGGGATACCTGGGAACTTTGCAGTTCTTTACCTTTTCTGATTTTTATTTGTTCATTCTTTCCTTTTCTTTCTCTTCCCCCTTCTGGTTTTCTCCATCCCATAGTCTCTCATCTGTCCATTCCAACGAGAAGCTCCCCTAGCATTCTTTTATGTTTGTATGCTTTTCGCTCCTGCTCTTCTCTCCTCTCTCCCATATCCAACTTAGCTTCACACATAACCAACTCCCCGCTGCATCCTGCCTACCTGCACCGTGCACTTGACATCACACCACCAAGCTGTGCAGGCATGCCCTATTGGAACCTGCCCAGCACTGACTACCGACCGTCCTGGTGGATGCGGTGAGTGCCACAAACAACCCGTCCCAGTGGCTCCTCTTCAGCTAGATCTGCCCAGCTGTACCACAAGGATGAAACAAAAAAAATCTACAATCAATAAACGAGAGAAATATCTACTGAATGCCCCCAAAACAGCAAACAATATCAAAACATTTACAAAAAACAAGACAAGATGGCTCCAATAGGCGTCCAAATTAAAACACCAGATAACTCTCCTGTGGAAGAAAATGCACTAGAAGTACCTGATAGGGAACTCAAATCACTAATACTCGGAATTTTCCAAGAACTGAGGCAAAAAGCTGACAAACATGAGGAAAAAATAGACTAATTTATGGAAAATACAGACAAAAAATTGGAAGAATTCAGGAAGATGATGCAGGAACAAAATGCCAAAATAAATTCACAACTCGAAATTATACAAAAACAACAATTAGAAATCCAAAAGATAAACAACAAGATTTCAGAAATGGACGGTGTCATAGAAGGGCTGAGAAGTAGATTTGAAACCGCGGAAGACAGGATCAGTGGAACTGAAGACAAACACTTGGATACAACTCTGTTTCAGGAAAACTCAGAAAAAAGAACAAAGAAAAATGAAGAGAGCCTGAGAGTTATGTGGTACACAATTAAAGCAAATACTTACGAGTGATTGGCATCCCAGAACAGGGGGAGAAAACAGAAAACACAGAGAAGATCACTGAGGAACTGCTGGCAGAAAACTTTCCCAATATCATGAAAGATGAAAAGCTGGCCATCCAAGAAGCTCAACGAACCCCATATAGAAGAGACCCCCAAAAAAAATCACCAAGACATATCATATTCACACTCGCCAAAACTAAACACAAACAAAGAATCCTGAGAGCAGCTCATGAAAAACAAGAAGTCACATACAGAGGAGAAACAATAAGACTAGGATCAGATTATTCGGCAGAAACCAGGCAGGCAAGAAGGCAGTGGGATGACATATATAAAATCTTGAAAGAAAAAAATTGTCAGCCAAGAATAATATATCCTGCAAAACTCTCGTTCAAATTTGATGGTGAAATTAGGTCATTTCCAGATAAACAGAAACTAAGCGAATATGCAAAAGTAAAACCAAACTTACAAGAATTATTAAAGGGAGTTCTTCGATCTGAGGACAAACAGCTACAGCCCTCAAGCAGGACCTAGGACCTAGGACGCAGGTTCATACGAACCAGATACCATTCTAGGAAATGAACTACTGAGGACTATCCAAAAACAAAAGAAATACAATAGGGAATCAGAGCAATCAATCAAAGGATGACAACAACAACAAAACAATGAAAGAGGGAAAAAACGGCATAGGTATAGAACCTTCTAAAGGAGAGGAAGGCAAGGCGATACCAACTAAGGGTAGACTGCTTCAAACTTATAAAGATAAGGGTAAAATTCATGATAACCACAAAGAAAGTTAACAAACCAACTCATAAAAATAAAGACGAAAAACATAAAGTCTCAACAAAAACAAAAGAAACGAACACAAAATCCACAAACAAAAGTAACTCAGCACAAGAGAGTAAGAAGAACAAAGAAAACTTCAGCACCACAAAAAAAAAGCACTACAAAATGACAGCAACAAACTTCCATCTATCAATAATTACACTGAATGTAAATGGACACAATGGACCCATAAAGAGACAGAGAGTGGCAGAATGGATAAGAAAACAGGATCCATCAATATGCTGTCTACAAGAGACACACCTTAGAAACAAAGATGTGAATTTATTAAAAATCAAAGGTTGGAAAAAACTTATCAAGCTAACAACTACCAAAAAAGAGCAGGAGTGGCAATTCTAATCTCAGATAAAATAGACTTTAAAACAAAATCTACCATAAAAGACAAAGAAGAACACTATATAATGATTAAGGGGACGATCCATCATGAAGATATAACCATAATAAATATCTATGCACCCAATGACAGGGCTCCAAAATACATAAAAAAAAACTCTAACAGCACTGAAAAGAGAAATTGACAATTCCACAATAATAGTAGGAGACTTCAACACACCACTCTCAGTAAAGGACAGAACAACTAAGAAGAAACTCAGCAAAGATACAGAAGACCTAAAGGACACAATCAGCCAATTGGACCTCATAGACATATATAGAACAATCCATCCAACTGCTGCAAAGTACACATTCTTTTCCAATGCACATGGAACGTTCTCCAGAATAGACCACATCTTAGGCCACAGAGCAATCCTCAACAAGATCCAGAACGTTGAGATAATTCACAGTATCTTCTCTGACCACAATGCCATCAAGGTAGAAATTAACACTAGAAAGAGCAAGGGAAAAAAATCAAACACATGGAAACTGAATAATACTCTGCTTACATATCAATGGGTAATAGAAGAAATCAGAGATGGAATTAAAAAACTCCTAGAATCAAATGAAAATGAAAACACATCATACCAAAACCTTTGGGACACAGCAAAGGCAGTCCTCAGAGGACAATTTATAGCAATAGATGCACATATCAAAAAAGAAGAAAGGGACAAAATCAAAACATTAACTACAGAACTCAAACAAATAGAAACAGAACAGCAAAAAAAGCCTACAACCACTGGAAGAAAGGAGATAGTAAAGATCAGAGCAGAAATAAATGAAATAGAGAACAGAAAAACAATAGAAAGAATCAACAAAACCAAAAGTTGGTTCTTTGAAAGAATCAACAAAATCGACAAACCACTGGCCAAACTGACAAAAGAAAAACATCAGAGGGCACAAATAACCCAAATAAGAAATGAAATGGGGGACATTACAGCAGACCCTACCAAAATAAAAAGGATTATAACAGAATATTATGAAAAACTATATTCCAACAAATTTGAAAACCTAGAGGAAATGGATAAATTTCTAGAAACACATGGCCTACCCAAACTACAACAAAGTGATATTGAAAATCTGAACAGACCCATAAGAGGAGAAGAGAATGAAAATGTAATAAAAAAACTCCCAACCAAAAAAAGCCCTGGCCCAGATGGCTTCACTGGAGAATTCTACAAAACATTTACAGAAGAGCTTGTACCAGTTCTACTCAAGCTATTTCAGAGCATAGAAGAGGAAGCAACACTTCCAAATTCATTCTATGAAGCCAGCATAACGCTGATACCAAAACCAGGCAAAGACATCACAAAAAAAGAAAATTACAGACCAATATCTCTCATGAATATAGATGCAAAAATTCTGAACAAAATTCTAGCCAATAGAATTCAGCATCATATCAAAAAAATAATACACCACGACCAAGCAGGATTCATACCAGGTATGCAAGGATGGTTTAACATTAGAAAATCCATCAACGTAATTCACCACAGAAATAAAAAGAAAGAAAAAAATCACATGATCATCTCAATTGACGCAGAAAAGGCATTTGACAAAGTCCAACACCCATTCCTGATAAAAGCTCTCAATAAAATAGGTATAGAAGGGAAATTTCTCAACATAATAAAGGGCGTCTATGCAAAACCAACAGCCAACATCATTCTTAATGGAGAGAGGCTGAAAACATTCCCCTTGAAAACAGGGACAAGATAATGATGCCCTTTATCACCACTCCTATTTAACATTGTGCTGGAAGTTCTAGCTAGAGCAGTAAGGCAAGAGAAAGAAATAAAGGGCATCCAAATTGGTAATGAAGAAGTTAAACTCTCCCTGTTTGCAGATGATATGATGCTATACATAGAAAACCCTGAAGACTCCACGAGAAATCTACTGGAACTAATAGAAAGATTCAGCAGAGTAGCAGGATACAAGATAAACATTCAAAAATCAGTTGGATTCCTATACACCAGTAAAGAGAACGATGAAAAGGAGATCAGGAAATCAATACCATTTTCAATAGCCCCTAAAAAGATAAAATTCTTAGGAATAAATCTGACCAGGAATGTAAAAGACCTATACAAAGAAAACTACAAAACACTGCTGCATGAAACCCAAAGGGATCTACATAAATGGAAAAACATACCATGCTCATGGATAGGCAGACTCAACATTGTGAAAATGGCAATTCTACCTAAAGCAATTTACAAATACAATGCAATCCCGATCCAAATACCAACAACATTCTTCAAAGAGATGGAAAAACTAATCATTAACTTTATATGGAAAGGGAAGAAGCCCCGAATAAGTAAAGCACTACTGAAGAAGAAGAATAAAGTTGGAGGACTCACACTACCTGACTTGAGAACCTACTATACAGCTGGAGTAGTCAAAACAGCCTGGTACTGGTACAACAACAGAGACATTGACCAATGGAACAGAATTGAGAACCCAGATATAAATCCATCCACCTACAGTCACCTGATTCTCAACAAGGGCCCAAAGTCCATCAAATGGGGAAAAGACAGTCTTTTTAACAAATGGTGCTGGAAAAACTGGATATCCGTCTGCAGAAAAATGAAACAGGACCCATACCTCACACCATATACAAAAACTACTTCAAAATGGATCAAAGACCTGAATATAAAGCCTCAAACTATAAAGTTCATAGAAGAAAAAATAGGACGAACACTACAGGCCTCAATACATGGCATTAACAGGATACAAACCATAAACATCAACACAAAAAACCCAACAGATAAACTAGATAACTGGGATCTTCTAAAATTCAAACACCTATGCTCTTCAAAAGACTTCACCAAAAGAGTCAAAAGAGAACCTACAGACTGAGAAAAAATTTTTGGACAGTACAAGTCAGACAAAGGTCTAATCTCCATAATCTACAAGAAAATCCAACACCTCCACAACAAAAAGACAAACAATCCTATCAAAAAATGGGCAAAGGAAATGAACAGACACTTCACCAAAGAAGACATTCAAATGGCCAACAGACACATGAGGAAATGCTCGCGTTCACTAGACATTAGAGAAATGCAAATTACAACCACAATGAGATACCATCTCACCCCGGCATTACTGGCACGACTCAAAAATACTGGAAATAACAAATGTTGGAGGGGCTGCGGGGAGAGGGGAACTCTTATACACTGCTGGTGGGAATGCAAAATGATACACCCATTTTGGAAAATGATATGGCGTTTCCTCAGAAAGCTAGAAATAGACGTACCATTCAATCCAGCAATCCCACTCCTAGGAATATATCATAGAGAAATAAGAGTCGTCACTCCAATAGACATATGCACACCTATGCTCATGGCAGCATTGTTCTCAACAGCAAAACGATGGAAACAACGTAGGTGCCCATCAACAGATGAATGGATAAACAAACTATGGTACATACACACAATGGAGTACTATGCAACAAGAAAGAACAGTGATGAATCTGTGAAGCATCTCATAACATGGATGAAACTGGAGGACATTATGCTGAGTGAAATAAGTCAATCACAAAAGGACAAATATTGTATGAGACCTCTATTGTAAAAACCCATGAAAAAATTCACATGCAAAATGTAACAATCCTTGTTGGTTACCAGGGATGGGAGGGGAGGGGGGGGAAATACCAAATAGGCAATAGATAAGTGGTACCTTGGGTGAGAGGTGAGACAGTACACAGTACAAGGGAAACTAACACAACCTGCACAAGGAAAGGTCATGGAGGCCCTATGGACACATCCAAACTCCCCGAGGGACTGAGTTGTTGGACGGAGGGCTATGCGGACCATGGTCTCGGGGAACATCTAGCTCAATTGGCATGACACTACTTATAAAGATAATGCTCTACATTCTACCTTGGTGAGTAGTGTCTGGGGTCTTAAAAGCCTGTGAGCGGCCATCTAAGATACTACAATGGTCTCATCCCTTCGGGAGCATGGGAGAATGAAGAGAACAGGATACAACGAAAAGATTAGTCCAAAGGACTAATTGACCACAGCTACCAAGACCTCCACCGGACTGATTCCAGTCCAGCTAGATGGTGCCCAGCTACCACCGCTGACTGCTCTGATCAGGATCACAACAGAGGGTTCTGGACAGAGCTGGAGAAGGATGTAGAGCATAATTCTAACTCCCAAAAAAAAAAAAAAGACCAGATTTACTGGCCTAAAGGATACTGGAGAAACCTCAAGAGTGTGGCCCCCAGACACCCTTTCAGCTCAGAGGTGAAGTTACCTTCGAGGTTCGATGTTCAGCCTGGGAGTGGACAGCCCAGTAAAAGTAAATGAGACTAACGAGGTACAGGAGTCCAGTGATGAGGGCCAGAAGGCAAAGGGGGAGTAGGAAGCTGATGATAAGGAACACAAGTCGAGTAAGGATACTGTTGATGTTTTGTGAGATTGTTGACCACTGTTATAGGGCAACATTTGTAGTAACTGTTAAATGGGAGGATGTTTTGTCCTGTAAGCCTTCATCTTGGGCGAGAATGGCAGCACAATTGGAAGAGCATAGTCAATGTCACTTAAATGTGTAATTAAAAAGTTTTGAAATGGTGTATCTTTGGCTATGTGTATTTTCACCAAAAAAAAAAAAAGCTGAGAATTCAGAGGGTTAAAATGTTGTGGGGTTGTTAACCAATGTCATAAAACAGCATGTGTACTACTGTTACATGAGAAACTGTTTGTTCTGTAAGCCTTCACCTGAAGTACAATAAAATATTTAATAAAAATAATAATAATAATAATTTTGCCATCAAAGGCAATTTAGGAAACTCAGAAGCAATCCATACAGCTAGATGGTGCCCGGCTACCACCACTGACTGCTCTCACCAGGATCACAACGGAGGGCTCTGGACAGAGCTGGAGAAGGATGTAGAAAATAATTCTAACTCACAAAAAAAAAGACCAGATTTACTGGCCTAAAGGAGACTGGAGAAACCCCGAGAGTATGGCCCCCAGACACCCTTTTAGCTCAGTGGTGAAGTTATCTCCAAGGTTCACCGTTCAGCCTGGGAGTGGACATCCCTGTAAAACCAAATGGGACTAATGAGGTACAGTAGTCTAGTGACAAGGGCCAGAAGGCAGAAGGGGACAAGGAAGCTGGTGATAGGGAACCCAAGATTGAGTAAGGATATTGTTGATGTGTTGTCAGAGTGTTAACCATTGTCATAGGGCAACATGTGCAGTAACTGTTAAATGAGAAACTATTTTGTTCTATAAGCCTTCATCTAAAGTGAGAATAGCAGCACAATTGGAAGAGCGTATTCGATGTCACTGAACTGTGCATGCAGAAATTTTTGAAATGGTATATCTTTGACTACGTGTATTTTCACCAAAAAAAAGGTTGAGAAGTTAGAGGGTTGACATGTTGTGGGGTTGTTAACCAATGTCATAAAACAGTATGTGTACTACTGTTTCATGAGAAACTATTTGTTCTGTAAGCCTTCACCTGAAGTACAATAAAAATAAATAAATTTGTGACCAAGTTAACAATAAAGAAATATTAATAAAATTAAAAAAAAAAAAGGCAACCCATGTTTACGTTTATGGGTGTTTATCTTTCATCAAATAACGATACAGCAACATTTATTGGGAATGGTAGCTCTTGTCAACAAGTGTTCAACTTTAAGAGGGACCTGCATGGAGACCTGAAGGAAAATAGGACAATGCCTATCTGGGCAGATTAACCACTTATGCTTCTACTCAGGATTAAACTTGCCATACCAAGTTCATTCTCAATGGCACATTTGGAGAGTGCTTCCTTATCCATGACCACAAACAACAGCCACTGCCAAACTTATGGACAGGTAGCTCCTACATATTTACAAGGAGCCAGGGAGGTGCAACAATTAAGCGCTCAGCTGCTAAACAAAAGATTGGTGGTTCGATCCCATCCAGCAGCTTTACAGGAGTAAGACCCTGGTGATCTGCTCCCGAAAAACATTACAACCTAGAAAACCCCACAGGTCAGTTCTACTCTATGAGTCGAAATCAACTCAGTGGCACCTAACAACAACAACAACATATTTACAAGGTGTAAATTGAAGGGCACCGCAAAGCTACACTTGCTCTAAATGAGCTCTTCTAGATTGAAATTCACCCACTGCAGATGGATTTTTGCTTTTTTGTTGTTGTTTTATTTTGCTTTGTTTTTACTTTTTTTTTTTTTTTTCCTCTTAGGAGACCCTTATGAGAATGCAAATGCTTCTAGCAAAGCTGTTGGTACCTTATATAAACTCCCTAAGGACAGAAACCATATTTTCGGCATCACTGCTTTCCAGGAAATTCTTCCATTTACAATTCTCTCTCTCAGTCTTTCTGTTACAGCAAAGAGAAACATCTCAGTTCAGTGCTAGTTTTTACCACTTGTCTAAGATGTGGTAATATCCTTTTTCATACAGTGAGAACAGACCTCAGGTTGAGAGTCAAGAGCAGGCCACAATACCCATTCAAAATATAATGTTAAAAAATTATTTAGTTTTTCATCTTCCTTCTCTTGATGGGGAGTTACACTGATTTTACACTTATGAGAGCAAATGCTCCTTACTTATTAGTAGATTGCATTGTGAATACTAAGTGAGGGAAACTCTATCAGACTGAGGGTGAAGTTCTCTATTCCAGAAAAAGATAATACTGGAGCTTAATTCTAAGGGGTAAGGACAGTTACTGAGATGATGAAATGGTTGAAAAGGGGGCATTTCGGGGAGAGGGAAAAGCATGGGCAAAGGCATCAAAAGGTAGAGAAGCATGGCCTATTCAGGAACTACAATTTAAAACAACTGAGGGGCTAAGAGTAAGCTAAAGATTTTGAACTTGATCTTCAATGGATAGAAAGACAGTTTAGGGTTCTAAGCAGGGTGGGTCAGGATCCAATTTGCTATTTGGAAAGACCAGCCAGGCAGCGATCTGACAAGTGGACTGGAGGGGGAAGAACTAGTAGCCCAAGGATTGAGTCAGAAAGTATGTGATGGAAAGCATGTGAGGCAAGAAGTGTGTGTGGCAGGGGTGCATTTGTGCTTTAATCCCAGTTCAATTTTCTGAATGGTTATTGTTCTGTCCTGTTCTCCATAGCTTCTTTTGCTAACATTGGAACATTGTGTTTTTCTAGAAATATATTCTTTTATCTAGGTTTTCAAATGTGTTAACATATAATTGTACATTATGTTTGTGTCTTTAGACAATCTGCTGTATTTTACAGATTTTCACCTTTTCTTTTTTAATTTGTTTGATTTCTCTTCTTGATCTGTTTAGTCACAGTTTTATCTGTTATATATTTTTTTTCAAAGTATATATTTCTTTTTGTTTTCTTGTACTCTACTTCATTGATTTCTGGCCTCATTTTTATTAACTCATTTTTCCTCTTTCTATAAGTGTGCCCTGTTTCTATTTTTCTGGACTATCAAGTTGAGCACTTACTTCATGTATTCTCCAATAATTACAGTCAAGCTATATATTTCCTTCTCAGTACCCCTCATGGAGCATACCAGACATTTTGAAATTCACTGCTTTCATTTTATTTGACTGTAATAGTTTACAATTTCCCTTTTGATTTCCTCTGTAACCCATGGGTTATTTAAAAGCATGCTTATTACAGTTCCCATTCACATGGGGATGTTAAATGTGTTCTTCTGTTATTAATTTCTAATTTTATGGCATTGTGGTCAAAGACCATAATGTGTGAGGTGTTGATTCTTCGAATTTATTGAAATTCCTTTGTGGTTTTGTATATGATTGGTTTTGAATAATGGTTCATGTATCAAGAAAGAAATATGTTCTCTGTTTACAGCATCAAATGTGGTATTTATGGTGTTCAAAACTTCTAAACTGTTGCTTTTGTATAACAGCTTTATTGACATAATCACATACCATAAAGTTCAGACTTTTAAAGTGTACATTTCTGTGGTTTGTAGTATATTCACAAAGTTGTGCAACCATAACCATTTTCTAATTTAGAACATTCTCCTCACTCCCAAAAGAAACCCTGTACACATTAGCAGTCACTGCCCATTTCAGAAAATTCATTCAAATGGAATATACAATATGGGGTCTTTGTGTTTGGCTTCTTTCAGTTAGCATAATGTTTTCAAGGTAGCATATATCAGTATTTCATTTCTCTTCATTGCCAAATAATATTCCATTGTATGGGTTTACCACATTTTATCCATTCATCATCAGTTGATGGACATTTGTGTGGTTTTCACATTTTAGCACTTACGAATAATGCTACTATGGACGTTGGTTTACACATTTTTGTGTGGACATGTGTTTTCATTTCTCTTGGGTATATACCTAGGAGTACAATTGCTGGATTATATGGTAACTCTATTTTTAAAATTTTGAAGAACTGCCAAACTGTTTCCAAAGCAGCAGCACCATTTTGTAATCCAGTTAGCAATGTATGGGTTTCCAGTTGCTCCATATACTTGACAAAACTAGATTTTAGCCATTCAGTAGGTATGAAGTGGTATCTCATTGTGGTTTGATTTGCATTTCCCTAATTACTAATAATGTTGAATATATTTTCATGTGCTTATTGGCCACTTAGATATCTTCTTTGGAGAAATGTTTATTCCGATTATTTGTCCATTTTTTAATTGAGTTATTTGTCTTCTTATTATTGAGTCTTAAGAGTTCTTTATACATTCTGGATATAATTCCCTTATCAGATGTATCAGTTGTTTATATTTTTTCAAATGCCTTTGGTTATCTTTTCACTTTCCTTATGTATTGTTACAGCACAAAAATTTTTAATTTTGTTGTAGTATATTTTAATCTCTTTTTCTTTTGTGGCTGGTTGTGGGGATATATGCCATTTAAACATGGCTGCACTATTGACAACTGCAGCTCCCACAGGCCTCTATGCTGCACAGCATGTTGAGACTTGTCCCCAACATGTTGAGACTTGTCACGACTTGTTTTCCCAAACCTATTGTCCCGTTACTGATTGGCTTGTTTACCTGAATTCCTTCTCCCTTGCCCAAAACTTATTGTTACTCACCCAAAGCCCATTGTTCTGTTATTTGCTTCGCTGCTTGCTGTACTGACTATAAATAAACTCCTGGGACTGAAGCCAAGGTTCGACTCCTCAGAGTGACCCTCCTGGCCCCACTTCTCTGTAAGAGTTGTGGCACTGGTTATTATCTCCGCCTCCCTGACAACCGTCTCCGCTGCGGCAGATGGTGCCCCGTGTAAGGGGCTGCAACAGCTGGTGTTTTTGGTGTCATATCTAGAAATCATTATCTAATCCAAAGCCATGAAGATTTACTTTTACGTTTTCTTCTAAGAGTTTTATACATTTAGTTCTCACATTTAGGACTATAATCCTTTTTCTAAAAAAATATGTTAACTATCATTTTTTTAAATAAACTTTTTGAAAAATTTTAGAACAGCTTTAGTGTTATAAAAAAATTGGGAAGATAGTACAGAGAATTCCCATATGCCCCACATGCAGTTTCTCTATTAATAACATCTTACATTAATATGGTATATTTGTTACATTAATGAACCAATACTGATATATTATTAACTAAAGTCCTTACTTAATTCAGATTTTCTTAGTTTTTCCTAATGTCCTTTTTCTAGTCCAGGATCCTACCTAGAACATGACATCACATTTAGTCATCATGTTTCCTTAGGCTTCCCTTGGCTGTGACAGTTTCTCATACCTTCCTTGTTTCTGATGATCTTGACAGGAATTCCTCACCTAGGAATGTTGATAATAGCTGGTTTAAAGTCTTCATCAAGTAACTCCAACACCTGGGCTTCCTCAGGGATAATTCCTGTTTTTTTTTTTGTGTGTGTGTGTATCTTGTAATTTTTTGTAGAAAACTAGACCTTTTAAATAATATAGTGTAGCAACTCTAGAAATCAGAACTCCACTGCCTACTGTCCCCAGGGCTTACTGTTGTTACCGTTTGTATTATTTTTGTTGTTGCTGCTTGTATGTTTAGTGACTATCCTGGATTAATTTTGTGAAGTCACATGCCACTCTTGTTTTTTAATTGCTTGAGATCTCCAGATTATCCATTCTTTTATAGATATTTATACAATTATATAAATATATTTTATGTTTGAATATATATAATACGTTCCTGTTTTTTTAGGTGCCGTCACATCATGAAGTGAGTAAACTATTGATATCAAAGCCTGATAAAGAATGTACAGAAAGGAAGTTATAGCTAAAAACCTCCACACGAATATTAATGTAAATAACCTAAACAAATCATTGTTATTGTTGTTAGGTGCTGTCGATTCAGTTCCAACTCATAGTGACTCTATGTACAACAGAATGAAACACTGTGTGGTCCGGCACCATCCTCACAACTGTTGCTATGTTTGAGCCCATTGTGGCAGCCACTGCGTGAATCCATCTCATTGAAGGTCTTCCTTTTTTTTGCTGACCCTCTACTTTACCAAAGCATTATGTCCTTCTCCAGGGAATGGTCCCTCCTGATAACACGTCCAAAGTAAGCGAGACAAAGTCTCACCATCCTTGTTTCTAAGGAGCATTCTGGCTGTACTTCTTCCAAGATATATAATATACATACATATATATTACTGTTTTTTTTTGGTATACTTATGATTTCAATAAAAATATTATTGATAATAACAACCAGCTCTTCTATATCACTTACTGTGTATCAAGTTGTGTTCTATGGTGTTTTCTCATACATGGGGATATACATATTTATTTTTACATATTTATTTAATTATACACACATATGTGAATATATAAATAAATAATTTATTTATGCTTTTTATTCCATTTTGTTTGGTATTAAATGTGCAACTATCCCACCTGCTTGATCAGATGGAGCGAATTTGAAACTGTAATGTAGGATTTCAAGGCAGTTGATAGTTGTTTATTCCAACCCTTTTTTGTTTTTTTTTTGTTTTGTTTTGTTTGTAGGGCTCTGGGAACTTCAGCTTCTGGCAAGTTCCAGTTAATATCTGCACTACTCTACTGGAGTTACATTCGTCTCCAGCCATGGAAATGGCCTCCCAGGTCATGGCTCCTAGCCTGGGTCGCCCAGTGCAACCTGGGGAGAGAGGTAAGGGGATACCTAGGACTTTGCACTCCAACCCTTTTCCTGTCTGTCACTCAAAGTTTCCAGTTCCTCCACCTTAAAAGAGACCTGGAAACTTTAGCTTCCCTGAGATATTTTCACAATTTTGTACAGAAAAATTTGTTAACAGAAACTGTTTTTACTCATACAAACCATAGCTTTTCTATCATCTCCCAGGTTTGATGTGGAAGACAGAGTCAACAGCAGTGCTTAGTTTATCTTCTTGACAAGAAACTCTAAAATCCACGTTGATATAAATTTATTTAAGTAAACAGTAAATTAAGTTAAATAAAAAAAATTAAGTAGATTACAGTGAAGTGACAGGGCAAAAACTGTGGAGGTGATATAAAGTGGGATGAGCCTGTGACAGAAATTATGAAGGTTTAAGTAAATAACATGTTTTTACACAAATAACACACGTGTTCTATTTTTTTGCCAATGGTGCCCTTGCCCTGTGAGATATTTTCATAAGTACACTCTATTTTTTTACAGCAACAGGTTAAAAAAAAAAAATTGGCATTGTGCTTATAAAAATACCTTGCCAGGGAATGGCACAGTTGTTTAAAAAAAAAAAAAAAAAAATATATATATATATATATATATATATACAAAATGCACATTATTTGTGTTAAAATACAGTAACCAATTGTGATGGTTGAAGTTGTGTGTCAACTTGGCTGGGCAGTGGTTTAGTAGTTATGATGTAGTTTGGCAGCTTTTTAATGATGTAATCATCTCCATAATGAGATCTGATATAACATGATCAAAGCTATGATGAGACCTGTTGTGAGCAGCCAGTCAGTTGGAATGGAGTTTCCCTGGGGGTGTGGCCTACATCCAATATAGATGGACTTTCTGGTAAGGCTCACCGGCTTCTACTCACTCTGGATCCTGCAGCTGGCTTCTGTTCGTCTGACCCCCAGTTCTTGGGACTCTAACTAGCAGCTTACTTGCTGTCTTACTGGCCAGTCTTGGGATTCATCCGCCTTTACAGCCTCTGAGCCAGAGGTCCGCTATCTGATCTTCCAATCTTGGCTTTGCTAGCAGGTGAATCAGGAGAAGCCTCCAGCGTGACCCACGAACTTGAGACTTTCTAGCCTGTACAGCTGCTTGAGCCATGTCCTTTATATAAATCTATATATATATATATATTTATGTGCTGTGCTGGTTTTGCTTTTCTAGAGAACCCAGACTAAGACTCTAATGCTTTGAACATAGTAGGTGATCAACACATGCTTGTTGGTAAAACAGAACAAATGAATGGAACTTTACTAATTAGTTAAACTCATAGCTCACTGGAGATCTTGTTCCTGAAAAAATGTGACAGAGGAAAGCCAGGAATGAAGAAAGAGCACAAAAGAGGAGGTACAGGTAGAGATCAACTTTTCCAGCTGAGCAATTTTATTAAAACCAACCTTGCCTACCCCAATTTAAAAAAAGACAAATGTTAAAAGCTCTGACAGGCTGAAGCAAAGCCAAGGGGACTTGGGATATTGAATCCTTTTTTTCTTAATTTACCAGGGGCAGTACGAAACAAATATAAAGATCACAGCACTGCCAAGAGCAAACTACTCAGCAGCAGAGAAGTCTGCTGAGGAAGAACCGCAATCAACACTGACTCCTGAATCCCAGTTCTTTGTCTGGCATATCCAATACCTATGATACCATTATCCATTCTCTGCAAGAAACATGGATCGGAATTAGGGGAAACAACAACAACTAGCATTTGGAGGCCACTTAAAGTCTACAGATTTCTTATGCATGGATGTGATAAATGGATGGTAGGCTAGCATAAGGTAGGACACAGAAGGAAAAAAATCTTGGCACTACAACTTAGGAATCATGCAGGTCATGGATGTATGGAGGCAAAGCTCTACTCCACCCTCTTGGTTTTCTTGTTACTAGATACCACATTATCCATCAAACCAGAAATATGCTCATAAAGTCACATTTTATAAGCTTCTAAATATCCCATCTAAGTGTACTAGCAGTTTAGAAGACAAGAAAGCCTTCTACCTCTAGAATATCATCTTACTCTTACACAATCTCTCATATTTTTTTACGTTGTGTTGATGAATTTATGCCTCTCACTGGCTCTAAGCTTGGTGGATAGAGCAGGAGGCTAGATGTCACAGACTTTTTTTTTTTTTTGGTCTACCTGTATGACCTTGGGCAGATCACCTATCTGAATCGCAATAAAATCATTAATTAAGGGAGGTAGTTCAGTTAGGAAATTTCTGAGGCCCTTTTCATTTCTGACATTTTTCTTTCTGTCAGTGTTCCCATCACAGAAGCTTCATCATTAGGAAGGCTAATTTAAAAGGGAGGCTAAAGACTTCTTAGTTATTTTCCACATTGCAAGATTAGGAGCTTTGCACTGGTCCTAAAGCTTACTTTTAATTGTTTTACTCTTCCTTACCTAGAGAACTTGTGTTGCTGAGGTCTAAGTAGACCTCTGACCCATCGGGCTGAGGCCAAATAAATAACTGAAAACAGCAGATATTATGTACACTGCAAACACACGCACGCTCACCCACATACACATGCACACGCACGCATACATGCACATGGCAATATGCACACTCTCTGCTTTCCAACAGTCTTCTGCCTTAAGGAAACATGAGTCTGATAATTCAGTTCTGCCAGACAGGATCCAGCTCTAGGCAATCTGTTAGTGTGAAAGTAACTCCATCTTGATTGGACAAGACTGAGAAAAGCTTGGTCTAGAAGGAGAGGTATGGCTGGGCAAATTTCTAGGAATTTATTTCCTTTCATGGTAGCAGTTAAGTTCATGCTTTGGTGAATGGATTTAAGACAAAGGATCAGCAACATCAACCAGAAAGAATATAAAAATTATTGAGATTAAACAACAAATGGCTAAAACGTGAAGTGATCCCGAAAAACTGAGAGTATCATGGACAAATTTTACTACATCAGGGGTAGTTTATACCTTGAAGACCTTTTCTTTTCTGCTAGCGTTAAAAAAGGATTGTAACCCAGTCCTAACCTAGTCAGAGATGTTCTCTACTCTCCTCTACCTGGACAACCAATTAAGTTATTAGTTCCAAATTTAGACAGGTGTTTGAAATTGGCTTAATTATAGTTAAAAGGATAGGGTTATTGAGTAAAATTTGCACTCACCAACATATGTTTTGGAAAGCAGAATTCCTTCATCAAGCTGGTGTTCTGTTAAATGAGGTAGAAAGCTGAATTAGGTAGGAGAAGGAAGCTAAACTAATGGTTTTGTGTTGCTACCAAAGCCAAGGAGAGTCCGTGCTGGCAAAATCAAATTAGAGCCTGAAAACCTCTTCTGATTTAATGACCTGTAGTTTTCTTAGTAGAGAGACTACAATAAAATATAAATGATTATTCCTACTGGAGAATGTATCCACCTATGTATTTGGAAGTAGCAAGAATATGTAGGAAAGGGCATGGGTATTGGAACCCAGTCTTCAATCAGGGTCTTCCCCGTACTGGTTTTGTAAACAAAGTCACCTAACTAAACTTCTATGAGTCTCAGTTTCTTTAACGGTAAAACATGCATAATAATAAAAATACACATCTTACAACTGTTGTAAGAATTTGAAATAATGTTAGTCAGTTGCTCAGTGCCACATAGCTGAGCAATTCAAATTCCACAGCTTATGTTTTTTTCAGTTCAAAGGAAAATACAAATCAAGATGCTATAAATTAATATTCAAGGGGCATCTGTTATTTTATTTTTTTTTAAAAAAAACTTTGCTACAAATCAGTTTGTAAATAGTTCTGCTTAAATGTGGGCAATTTAAATTTTTATAAATTTAAAAGTTCATGTTTGAATTTTTATAAAGGAGATTTTCTTAACACGGGAACATATATAAACTTTTTAGGACATAATTTGAACAAATTATGTCCAGAGTCACACTGCATCGTAAACAGCTTAACTGGTGATCTATAGGTTAAGACCATCTTTCAAGAAGACTGAAGTACACCGCTCCTCCAAAGATGGAATTATTTTCTTAAATACTGGAAAAAAAGGGTTGCATTTTATCTGTCTTACCTAAAGAAGACTTAGAGAAATGTCAGTTCTGCGGTCTTTTCTGAGCACTTCTCTACCCCAATAAACTGCTCCTTTCTCTATATTCCCACAGCACTCTTCTCAAACCATGATCGTGATATTTATCACTAACGTACTGAAATTATTTGCTTTACATATCTCCCCTCCACTGAATGAACTGCTCAAGATTATAGACTATTGCTCAGTAATCTTTGCATTCCCAGTAACTAGTATACTGAAGATAATGAATTAATACCTGATGAATGAATGAAGGCATGAAAAGAAATAAATGAACAAGCAAGGTACAAATTGCTCTTCTAACCCAGTGGAAGTTATATGTTGACATGAGTGAATACTAATCATTTACGGATTCTTAAACAATGACAATCTGACTAAAATACAACCGTAGAAAATTAAATGTTTCTTTCGTTTTCGCATCATTAGGAAAGAAAATGTAAATAGTAAACCTGTTTTGGTGTAAAGAGTGTTCACTGAAGTTATTTCTCTGTCTGCCTTAAAGATATATCATCTTCAAATGCTTTACGGGTTCCTTTGCTTGCGGCCCTGAAACTTGAAGTTGAAGTCAAATGGGTAACCTCCTCTCCACCCCCAACTGCACTTACTAAAATGACTGCATAATCCTGGTAGAGGTGGGACAACCATCCACAGATTCTATCTCAAGACAAAAGAATGGGTCCCCAGTAGGTTCAGTGACCTTAAGTCATGTCTTAGGGCTCAGTCTGCTAATGTCTTGGACCACTGGGAGAATCTTTTGTAGCACAGAATTCACCCAGGGATGTCCAGGATATGTGTCCAGCCAGTAGCTCCATCATGGAGGCTATTGAGGCATAAGAAAAATGAGATTCAGCTCTTCAGCTGCTTCAAAGGAACTAACAATCACAAAAGGAAACAATATGTGGCCTTTTCTAACCCTTTGTAAATAGAAATATCCTGGAATTTGTGTGGCATTGCCGAACAGTCCTGTGACCATCTCTGGGCTCGTTAGCATCTCCCCTCATGGGTAACATGGTCAAGGTCACCTTTGGTCTATCTCTAGCTTTGGATGAAATATCAAACAATGGAGAAATCCAGGCATCAGGGAGATGACAGGTTTGAAAAGTAAGCATCATTAAATGATTAAAATCTTATGCGTTCGCAAAGCACAGGTTTGTATTTTGATTGTTCGGTTCATTAGATTGATGATTTTGCACAAATTAGTTAATATCTCCAAGTCTCTTTCCCTTATCTATAAATATAAGTGTATAACAATAGTACTTTATTATATATATATATTGTTATGAAATTAAATAAAATATATATAGATATATAAGCATATATAGATAGATCTCTATATCTATCTATGACAAATACCAACAACAGCTAATGTTTACTAAGTGTTAGTTATGTGCCAGACACTGTTCAAAGTGCCGGACATACAATAAACCATCTAATCATCTCTATAAGCCTAAGAGGTAGGTACTGTTATTATTTTCATTTTATAGACAATAAAACTAAAATACAGAGCAGCTAAGCCAACTGCCCTAGGTTCTATAGTTGGAAAGGGATATAACCAACCTCTGAGCCCAGGCACTCTAATTCTGCAGTCTATGTTCTTAACCATGTCATGCTGTGTTATCTCCCAGGGCCACATATTTGAGAATCAATTATTGCAACCAGCAGAGTTATTCTGTAGGCCCTTATGTAGAGGCAGGATCTGGAAGGGAAGGTGTTTTAGGCTGGATTCACTAGAGAAGCAAAACCAGTAAAGCATATAAATATATATATAGAGAGAGATTATATCAAGGAAACAGCTCACACGATTGTAGAGGCTAGAACGTCCCAAGTCTGTGGATCAGGGTAGAGGCCTCTCCCAAGTCACACAGCTGCAGAAGCTGGCAAGCCCAAGATTGGAAGGTCCGGAGAGCAGGGCTCCCACTCACAGGCTGTGCAGATTGAGGAATCCCAGGTTCAGCAGGTAAGCTGACAGCTCAAGTCCCAAGAACGGGAGATGAGACAACAGGAAGCAGCTGCAGGATCCAGAGAGAGCAAAAAGCCAGAACGTCTGCTTAAATACAGATGCGGGCCACACCCCCAAGGAGACTCCCTTTCATCTGATTGGCTACTCACAGTATATTCAATCATGGGAGTGATTACATTAAAACACAGAGAATCATGGCCCAGCCAAGTTGACACACAATCTTAACCATCACAGAAGGTGATCTTGACAATGCAGAAATGATCATTAAGAGAAACAAAGGGTGGCCAGAGAAAACATTTTTCCCCTTTACAGTTTTTCTAAAGGCTACACTGGAATAGGAACAGAAGTCTAGAATGCCAATATGCTGACAAACTGCTTACCAGTGCTGAGCAAATTTGTCAACAACTGCATTTCCATATGATAGATATGAAAGAATGCAAATCATCTATAATGTTGCCCATTTAAAAAATGAGGACGGGAAAGAAAATACCTTACCTACCACCACCCCCATATACGTATATACTTGTTAAAGCAACTCATAGGCCCCTTGGACATCGGGTCCCTACTTACCTTTTCAGCTTCATCTTATCCCCACTTCCCTCTTAACCTCCATTCTCCAGTCATATTGCTCATTTACCTGAAAAATTCCACTCTGCAGGTGCATGCTGCTCCCTTTACATGGGTCTGCTTCATTAGCTAATTCTTGCTCATGACTCAGATGACTAACTGAGTATCATTACACAGAAGTCTTCCCTGACTCCCTTGATCTTGTTCCCGTTGCGGCCTAGGCTGCCTCCACCAAAGTAGTTATTGCCTGACATGTGTTTGCCTAGGAAGTTGTTTTTGCTGCTTAGCAGTGAGCTCCATAAGGACAGAGTTTAAGACTGTTTAAAAACTCACTGCTGTCGAGTCTATTCCAACTCATAGGGATCCTATAGGACAGAGCGGAACTGCTTCATAGGGTTCCCAAGGCTGTAATCTTTATGGAGCTGAACAATGAATGAAGAATACTGAAGAACGGATGCCTTTGAATCATGGTATTGGTGAAAATATTGAATACACTATGGACTACCAGAAGAGTGAACAAATCTGTCTTGGAAGAAATACACCCAGAATCCTCCTTAGAAACAAGGATGGCAAGATTTCTTCTCACATACTTTGATCATGCTATCAGGAGGGACCAGTCCCTGGAAAACAACATCACGCTTGGTAAGCAGAGGGTCAGTGAAAAAGACGAAGACCCTCAATGAGATGAACTGACACAATGGCTGCAACAATCGGCTCAAGCATAACAACCATGGTGAGGATGGCACAGGATGGTATAGCATTTCATTCTGTTGTACATAGGGTCTCTACGAGTCAGAACCGACTCAATGGAATCTAACAATAACAACAATCTTTATGGAAGCAGACTATCACATCTTACTCCCATGGAGTGGCTCTTGGGTTCAAACTGCCAGTCTTTTGCATAATCAGGGCTCCTTTATGATTGTTTAAAAACCCAAACCAAACCCATTGCTGTCAAGTCGATTCCAACTCATAGTGACCCTATAGGGACAGGGTAGAACTTTCCCATACGGTTTCCAAGAAGCGCCTGGTGGACTCAAACTGTCAACCTTTTGGTTAGCAGCTGTAGCTCTTCACCACTATGCCATCAGGGTTTCCTAGTGTCCACCAATTCTCTGGTGCCTATTATCCTGCATAGAGAGTACAGATTAAGAGCACAAACTTCAGAGCTAGAATCTCATCCCACCACTTACTAGCTGTGAAACTTTGGGCGAGTTATTTATATTCTGACTTTACTTTTTTATTTGCATGTGGAAATAATAACAACAACAATAACCCCTACCTCCTAAATTTGTGGTTAAGATCAAGTGAGTTAGAACAAGTAAAGCCTTAAAAACAGTGCCTGCAACACAGTAAACTATGTATGGGCTTGGTATTATTAGTAATAGTAATAGTACTCCACGAAAGCCTATCAACTCAATTCAAATAGTTGGATCAGAATATATGGTCATCTTGGGCTATTTAGGGGCCCTGGTGGCACAGTAGTTAAGCATTTGGCTGCTAACCACAAGGTCGGCAGTTCAAATTCACCAGCTGCTCCTTGGAAACCCTATGGGGCAGTTCTACTCCATCCTATAGTACATTCCTATGAGTTGGAATCAACTCAACAGTGGTGGGTTTGGTTTGGTTTGAGTTTGGGCTATTTTATCGTTTTAGGGAGATTTGGAGATTGTGATTCTTAAATGTCAGCTCTAATTACTGATCTCCACCTGATGCCAGGACAAGCTACCTTTCCTGGGGGACATTTAAAGAGACCCACACTGAAATGCTGCTACTCCTATACACTCTTTTTCTGACCCAGTTGCTTTCTTCCCTGAACTCTGGGTTTCAAATATCGCATCAGCATTTTCTCTGCTGACAGCATCACAAGTTCAGGGACACCGCTCCTTGGGGCATCGTCGTCTGCTGCTAGTAAACAGTGCTCAATGTGTTTGCTTTAGTTCTGCAAAGAAGCCAGGAGGAATTGGGTTTAAGGCCCTGGGGAGCCTCACAGACAGAAGCAGGGCGTGGGAGTAGACTTCATTTTTCCATCTGAGAACAAGTTCAGTTTGCCACATGATAGAGAAGTAGAAAGTTTGCTTTTTCTTTCTCTGCTCTTCAAGATGGCCCTCTCCCTTTCAGCATTCCCTTTCTTTTACCAACTCATTTGCTGATAGCAGAACCCCCTTGGAGTACCTCCCCCTGGCAGTTCTAGACCCCTCTGCTGCTAGGGGAGGTTGGCAGGGGCAGGGCAGGGTCTGTCTTCTGAGACTCTCCCATGTCCCATGCTCCACTCCCACAAACTGACCTTATATAGGTCAATTTTATGCCTCTGGCTTCTCTGCACTTTGGTTGTCAGAGTGTGCATTTGTTATTTCCCTCCTAGGTGCTTTAATTGCTTGCTTGAGACAGGCTATAACATAAAGAAAGAGGAAATAACACTGGGCTGGGAGCTAGGAAACCCAAATCCACTTAGGCTCTATCTTTATATTGCTATATGACCTTGAGCAAATTGCTTCACCTCTTAGATCTCAGCTTCCTAAGCTGTAAAATCAATGAATTGAAATAATTTCTCTCTGGAAGTTTGCTTTGAAAATGTGTAATTAACGGTGAGAAGTCAAAGTTCTTGGAAGGCTTCATAGGTAGATATTCAGGGACAGGAGAACTTCCTGAAATCCCTTTATCATTCCATCATCATCTCTCAAGAACTGGATCAATGTACAAATCTTGATTTTATGTTTGAGAAAAAGATGCTTTATAAGGCTAAGTGAATCAGTCCATCCCCATCACTGTTTCCCTGGGTCCTCCAGAGCCTGGGATATGTGGGAAGAATACCTAAAGCAGGCTTTTTCCAACCTTCCTGCTGAAGTAGTTCCAAAAGAATGTATATTTCAGAGGATCTGGGGTATAGATCAAATTAGTATGCTGCAAATTAGCATCTTTGAATTCAAGCAAATTTTACATTTTACTCCACTAAGTTTGTTTTAATTATTAATGTTTGGAATTATTTAACATCAAGTGACATGAATGCTCCAAGAATATGTACTGAGTTTGGTATCTTGGGCACCCTCCTAATGTATCCTCCAAGTTGAGAAGAATGGATTTTCTAGTAATTCTAATTCATGGAGTACACCATGTAAGTATATAGGTTGAGACTAATGAATATCATGGGATTATTTTTAAAAATTACTCTAGACTATGTAATATATGTAGATATAGACAGACACAAGCAGAGTTACAGTGATATATATAGTTGTATCCAAATAGTCACCTTAGTGGCCACTATACTTATTCCAATAATACAGATATTGCCCACACATTTTTGGTATTCTTTGAGGGTGGCCTTTAGAGTCTACTTGAAAATCATACAAATAAATTAGTCCTATAAATCTAATTCACTTCAAACATGCTTTTAGCCAAACGTAGTAAAGGTACGGGAAGCCAAAGACTCACTTGCTTATTCTCCCTTCAACTTTTTAGAAATCTCTGTGGAACTCTCAGGCCAAAAGGGAATTTGACAGCCCTAGAGAGTAGATAGAATATAAATTTTGTAAACGATGAAAGAATTCCTTTGGGGAAAATGGCTCTGTCTCTCCTTAACCATCTTAATTACCTTACATTTTGGGGAGAGTATTAGTTGCTGCAACATCTTAATAGCATCTAACAACCTGTTAAAGGCACATATGACTTCTGAACTCGGCATTTCACTGGTAGAAATTTATCAGATATATATAGTATCACACGTGTGAAAATATGAAGACAGAAAGAGTTTTATTATAGCATTTTTTTCCAAATAGCAAAAGAATAAAACAATATAAATATCAGTAGGGGACAGGTTAAATAAAATATGTTACATGAAGAACTTGAAACACTTGATAGCCAGTACAGTATATGAGATCCATGTCCATGTGTACTGAAAAGGAAAGACTGTCAAGGTACTGTTTTAAGGGATAAAGGCAAGGTACAGAATTGGGGAAGAGTCGCCCTCATTTGTGTCTTTAAAATAAGGCCATGTGCTTGTATATGTATGGGAGGTTCCTGGAAGGATATGTAAGAAATTCTTAACAGCATTTGTCTCTGGAAAGGAAACTGTGGGTCGAGGTGAGAGGGATATTTACTTTTCATTATGCAATGAATTCTTCCCATATGTATGCACTGCCTTGTGATTTAAAAAGGCAGTACTAGAGAGAGAGAATAAGAGAGAGAAGCGGGAAGATTTAAAACAAAATCAAACTTGGGATAGACACCTCGTCTCCCATTGCGGCTCTGTTGAAGGGCATCGTGCTCTTTGCAATGTTAAAGTTCTTGTCTATTTGCTAAAGTTAGACAGATAAACAGATACTCACACCTTAAATTCGGGGGGCTCTCTACTGACCTCTGACTCTTCAATTCTCGTGGAAACTTTTCCTAAGTTGGTTGAAAGGGTGACAAGCACAGCTTATATTTTGGTTTTACTTGACCAGGAAAGCTGATATTGTGATAAAGGCCCAGAGTGGATCCTGGCGATTGGGGCTGCAGGAGTTCTGTTTATAAACTGGAGAAATGAAGCTAAAGGGTTTCTTTTGCAGACCAGGAAGCCTTCTCAGTAGGTGGGATTCCACTAGCTTTAGGTTCACTTGCAAAAGCTTTCTCCAAATGCAAAATCCACCTAAGAGTTTTCAAACTACATCCCTAGAGATGAAGCTAGTTAAAATTGTTCTTTCCTAAACAAATGTATATTTGAAGAACCAGGGAAAATATTTATTTCACAGTTATCTCCTGATCCTAGGGACAAACTTGAGTGTCTCCTGTTGAATTATGACCAACCTGCAGGTGTCAGTCCTGGGTTCAGTGCTCCTCAATGATGTCTTGTCCCTTGCAAAAGGACAGGCTCATCAAGGGTGCAGGTAGCACCAGGCAGTCAGGAAGGAGGTGGCGTCATTTTGGATACAAGAACAGAATCCAAATGTGTTCGTAAATTGGAAAGGTGAAGAACAGAAACAAACAGAAGGGGTAAAAATACGAGAAGTACTTAAGATGGGGAAAAGTTAACGGTCATACTCTAGGTGAAGAACTGTTCACAATTAAATGTAAGGGTTAGTGTAGATAACAAGCCATTAGTCAGTATTTAATCAGAAAACCCATTCTGTGAGTCAGAGATAATGGAAGAAAATCATTCTTTTATACTAAAAGCTAGCAAGGCATTATTTTGAGGTCTCTTTTTATTTCCGGGTTCTAATGCCTGCCTGGAAGGATATAAAAAAATCAGATATGGTGATACAGCCAAGAAATATGACATAAAAGGAACGATAGGAGCAGGAAAGATCATGTACATAGATTTCTGAGAAGCATTATGTGAGTGACTTCAGGAAGGGTGCCTGAACCTCACAATAGCTGAAAATCTCCCAGAAAGGTTTATGTCAGGGCACCATGTCTTTATGTTGATGAATTCAGCCTTTGAGATACCTCAGTTCTAATTCAGATACCCCTGGGAGTACTTTAAGGAGATGACTGCATTTGCACTATAGACTCTGATGGAGCTCTGTGCTTCTAGTTTGTAACACTTATTGAAATTGTAATTCCTTACACAAATATTTATTGAGCACCAAAGGACTATTGTAGGCATTAGGTATATACATTCCCTTTAAACTCTGGTTTCCAACTGGCCAGTTCTTTGTAGAGTTCCTCTCTTCCTGGAAGTAAGATATCTCAGACAACTTAGGGAACTGGCAACTCTCAGTTTTGCCTGGACAGCTGCTTGTCCACATCCAAAAAATTATTATCACATTTCCCATCTTCCTACTTACCACAGGAAACTGATTCCTCAAATATTGCACAACCACAATGGTTCCCATTTTTCTAGTTTTCTATAGTAGTTTTCTTGACATCTTTCTAGCATCCTGTCCATTCCCACAGGTGAAGTCAATGGCACATTATTTTAGGTTTTTGTTATGCAAACACCCTACTCCTGGCATCAGGTTCTGTATAACTTACCTAGGGCCACAAAAATGATACATAACTACCAACCACAAAACAGTGGCTTAAAACATAAATGAATGCTCAGAAACTTGTGGGTCAGCTGGGCAGTTTTTTGGTCTTGGCTAAGCGCACCCATGTGTCTGCAGGTAGCTGCACCTAGCCAGCTTTGCTGATCTAGAAGGGACTTAATTTGTATACGTAGGGTGACCTGACTCTGTGCAACATGTATTTCATCCTCCAGCGAGACAACCCAGACTTGTCTTTAAGGTAATCACGGAGAGGCAACAGAGCAAGCAGAAATGGACAAGATTTCTCTGCTTTGATCAGATCTGTCAAGGAAATACACATGGTTGAACTCTAAATCAAGGAGAAAGGAACTATCCTCCACCTCTAGATAAGAGCAGCTGAAAAGCCACATGTGAAAGGCATAGATTACATGCAGTGGTAAATAATTGGGAATATTAACATAATAAATCTACCAAAGAGATTATTCCAGAATCTCTATCAAAGATGATGATGATGTCTAGGTGGCACTGGGGGTGGTAAGAAATAGTAAAATTCTGCATATTTATGGGGGTCAAGATGGTAAAATTTTATGATTGACCAGATGTACAGTATGAAAGAAAGAGAAATATTGAGGTTGACACAAGGTTTTGCCTGAGCATGTGGGAGAATAGAGTGGGTAATCACTGAGGTAGACAAGGCTGCATAATAAATAGGTGTGGAGGACATAAGGACATTTATTTTGAATATTTTTCCAGTTAAAATGGCTGCCAAACAAAACTGGATATCCATATGTAAACAAATAAAACAAGACCCATACCTCACACCATGCACAAAAACTAACTCAAAATGGATTAAAGACCTAAACATAAAATCTAAAATGATAAAGATCATGGAAGAAAAAATAGGGACAATGCTAGAAGCCCTAATACATAGCATAGACAGAATGCAAACCATAAGTAACAATGCACAAACATCAGAAGAGAAACTAGACAACTCGCAGCTCCTAAAAATCAAACACTTAAATGCTCATCAAAAGACTTTACCGAAAGAGTCAAAAGACAACCTACAGACTGGGAAAAAAATTTTGGCTATGACAAATCCAATCAGTATCTAATCTCTAAAATCTATAAGACACTGCAAAACTGCAACAACAAAAAGACAAATAACCCAATTAAAAAATGGCCAAAGGATGAGTAGTGTCTGGGGTCTTAAAAGCCTATGAGCGGCCATCTAAGATACTCCACTGGTCTCATCCCTTCGGGAACAAGGGAGAATGAAGAGAACAGGATTCAACGAAAAGATTAGTCCAAACGACTAATTGTCCACAGCTACCAAGGCCTCCACCGGACTGAGTCCAGTACAGCTAGATGGTGCCCGGCTACCACCACTGACTGCTCTGACCAGGATCACAACAGAGGGTTCTGGGCAGAGCTGGAGAAGGATGTAGAGCATAATTTTAACTCCCAAAAAAAGAAAAAAAAAAAAAAAAAAGACCAGATTTACTGGCCTAAAGAATACTAGAGAAACCTCAAGAGTGTGGCCCCCAGACACCCTTTCAGCTCAGAGGTGAAGTTACCTTCAAGGTTCGATGTTAAGCCTGGGAATGGACAGCCCAGTAAAGCTAAATGGGACTAACGAGGTACAGGAGTCCGGTGACAAGGGCCAGAAGGCAGAGGGGGAGTAGGAAACTGATGATAAGGAACACAAATTGAATAAGGACACTGTCGATGTATTGTGAGATTGTTGACCACTGCTATAGGGCAACAGTTGTAGTAACTATTAAATGGGAGGCTGTTTTGTCCTGTAAGCCTTCATCTTGGGCGAGAATGGCAGCACAATTGGAAGAGCATAGTCAATATCACTTAAATGTGTAAGTAAAAAGTTTTGAAATGGTGTTTAAATAAAATTAAAAAAAAAACAAAAAACAAATGAGACTAAAGAGGTACAATAGTCCAGTGACAAGGTCCAGAAGACAGAAGGGGACAAGGAAGTCCCCTGGTGATAGGGAACACAGGGTGGAGTAAGGATATTCTTGATGTGCTGTGAGATTGTTAACCATTGTCATAGGGCAACATGCGTAGTAACTGTTAAATGAAAAACTATTTTGTTCTGTAAGCCTTCATCTTAAGTGAGAATAACAGCACAGTTGGAAGAGTGTAGTCAATGTCACTGAACTGTGAATGTAGAAATTCTTGAAACGGTGTATCTTTGGCCATCTGTAATTTTCATCAAAAAAAAAAAAAAAAAAAGGTTGAGAATTTAGAGGCTTAATACGTTGTGGGGTTGTTAACCAATGTCATAGAACAACATGTGTACTACTATTTCATGAGAAACTATTTGCTCTATAAGCTTTCACCTGAAGTACAATAAAATATAAAAAAAAAAAAAAAAATGGCCAAAGGATATGAACAGGCACTTCACCAAAGAAGACATTCAGGGGGCTACCAGATACATGAGGAAATGCTCACAATCATTAGCCATTAGACAAATGCAAATCAAAACTACAGTGAGATACCATCTCACCCCCTTGGTATCTCACCCCAACATTAATCCAAAAAACACAAAATAATAAATGTTGGAGAGGTTGTGGAGATACTGGAACACTTATACACTGGTGGTAGGAATGTAAAATGGTACAACCACTTTGGAAATCGATCTGGCGCTTCCTTAAAAGCTAGAAATAGAAGTACCATACAATCCAGCAAATCACTCCTTGGAATACATCCTAGAGAAATAAGAGCCGTCACATGACTAGATATATGCACACCCATGTTCTCTGCAGCACTGTTCACAATAGCAAAAAGATGGAAACAACCTAGGTGCCCATCAACAGACGGAAGAATAAACAAATTATGGTATATTCACACAATGGAATACTACACAACGATAAAGAATAACGATGAACCTTCAAAACATCTCATAACATGGATGAATCTGGAAGGCATTATGCTGAGTGAAATTAGTCAGTAGCAAAAGGACAAATATTGTATGAGATCACTATTATAAGAACTAAAGAAATGGTTTAAACACAGAAGAAAACATTCTTTGATGGTTACGAGTGTGGGGAGGGAGGGAGAGCAGTATTAACTAACTAGATAGTAGACAAGAATTATCTTAGGTGAAGGGAAGGACAACATACAACACGGGAAATCAGCACCACTGGACTAAACCAAAAGCTAAGACGTTTCCTGAACACAACCAAACACTTTAAGGGACAGTGTAGTAAGGACGGGGGTCTGGGGACCATGTTTTCAGGGGACATCTAGGTTAACTGGCATAACAAAGTTTATGAAGAAAATGTTCTGCATCCCACTTTGGTGAGTGGCATCTGTGGTCTTAAAATCTAGTGAGCAGCCATCTAAGATACATCAATTGGTCCCAACCCATCTGGAGCAAAGGAGAATGGATAACACCAAAGACACAAGGAAAATATAAGCCCAAGAGACAGAAGGGCCACATAAACCAGAAACTCCATCAGCCTGAGACTAGAAGGACTAGATGGTGCCCTGCTACCACCAATGACTGGCCTGACAGGGAACACAACAGAGAGTTCCTGATGGAGCAGGAGAAAAGTGGGGTGCAGAACTCAAATTCTAATAAAGAGATCAGACTTAACTGTCTGACTGAGATTGGAGGGACCCTGGAAGACTCTCTGTTAACCCAGAACTCTCTGTTAGCCGAACTCTCCATTAGCCCAGAACTAAAACCATTTCCGAAGGCAACTCGACGGACAAAGATTAGACAGGACTATGGGGACATAAAATGACACTTGTGAAGAAAGTGGCTCTTAGTTCAAGTAGATACATGAGACTAAATGGGCAGCTCCTGTCCAGAGGCAAGATGAGAAGGCAGAGAGGATCAGGAGCCGGTTGAATGGACCTGGGAAATCCAGGGTGAAAAGCAGTGTGCTGTCACATTATAGGGAGAGCAGCTAGGGTCACAAAGCAATCTGTGTATAAGTTTTGGTATGAGAAACTGACTTGAACTGCAAACTTTCACTTAAAGCACAATAAAAAAAAAAAAAATGACTGCACTAAATAGATACGTGGTATCTTTGGTGAAAGGTAAGACAGTACACAGTACCAGGGAAGCCAGCACGTCTTGTACAAGGAAAGGTCATGGAAGCTCTATAGACACATCCAAACTCTCTGAGAGACTGAATTGCTGGGCAGAGGGCTGTGGGGACCATGGTCTCGGGAAACATCTAGCTCATTTGGCATAACACAGTTTATAAAGACTATGTTCTGCATTCTACCTTGGTGAGTAGCTTCTGGGGTCTTAAAAGCCTGTGAGCAGTCATCTAAGATACTCCACTGGTCTCACCCCTTTGGGAGCAAGAGAGAATGAAGAGAACAGGACACAAGGAAAACATTAGTCCAAGGGACTAATGGACCATGGCTACCAAGGCCTCCACCAGACTGAGTCCACTACAGCTAGATGGTGCCTGGCTACCACCACTGACTGCTCTGACTGGGATCACAACACAGAGTCCTGGACAGAGCTGGAGAAGGATGTAGAACAAAATTCTAACACACACACAAAAAAGACCAGATTTACTGGCCTGAGAGAGACTGGAGAAACCCCAAGAGTATGGCCCCCGGACACCTTTTTAGCTCAGTGGTGAAGTCACTCCTGAGGTTCACTGTTCAGCCGGGGATTGGACAGCGCCATAAAACAAAATGGGACTGATGAGGCACCGCAGTCTAGGGACAAGGACTAGAAGGCAGGAGGGGACAGGAAAGCTGGTGATAGGCAACCCAAGGTTGAGAAAGGACAGTGCTGACATGTCGTGGGATTGTTAACCATTGTCATAGGGCAACATGCATACTAACTGGTTAATGAGAAACTATTTTGTTCTGTAAACCTTCATCTAAAGTACAAAAAAAAGGAATTATCTATGTGAGATCAAACTGACAACAGCAACTGAAAAGTTTTGATGGGAAGCCTAGGGGGCAGTGAGTTGAAAATAATGGTGATGGAACAATTTGGAAAAGGATAGTGAGAATAGCAGCACAACTGGAAGAATGTAGTCAATGTCACTGAATTGTACATGTAGAAATTTTTGAAATGGTGTATCTTTGGCTAGGTATATTTTCACCAAAAAAGTAAAAAGGTCCTCCAAGGTCAAGAAGGGAGAGTGTTGACATGTCGTGGGGTTGTTAACCAATTTCATAAAACAATATGCGTACTGACTGTGTAACGAGAAACTACTTGTTCTGTAAACCTTCACCTAAAGTACAACAAAAAAAATGTTTAAAAATGACTGCAAAACAAAACTTAGTGGCTTACAACAACATCGATATTGCTCACAAATCTGCAGTTTGAGCAGGACTTGGGGAATAGCTCATCTCTGTCCCACTCGGCATCAGCTTGGGTGGCGGGAATCACCTGAAGGCTCACTCATTCACGTGTCTGGTGGTTGATGCTTGGGAAGACTCAAACAACTAAGGGCTAGAAGAGCTAGGGCTCCTCAGACATGTCTCTCACATTTTGTATGGTCTCACCACACAGTCTCTGCAGTGTGGTGGCTTCAGGGTAGCAATACTTCTTATGTGCCAGCTCAAGGCTCCCAAGATGCATGTCTCAAGGGAGAGATATACAGGCAAACACTTATTACCTTTTCTAAACTAGCCTCGGAAGTCACACAGCATCATTTCCACTGCATTATGTTCATCAAAAGTGAGTCACTAAGGTCAGTTTGCTTTTAAGGAAAGGGGATTGGTACTCCATCCTGGTGGGAGGAGGGTAGAGGACTTCATACACACATTTTCAAACTACCACAATACAATAAGCAAGATGCCTGTTAGACTTCCAAGCAGAGAGGACAAGGAGGTGCACACATATAACAGCCTGGAATTTGGAGCAGAGATCCAAGCTGAGGATATAAATTTGAGAGTCATAGAAGATGTCCACAAAGCAAGTCCTAGGACATGTCAAAACTTAAAGATTGGAGAGATGAGGCAGAAGAAGCAAAGGAAGCCAAGAAGTAGCTGCAAAACAGGTAGGAGAAAAAACAGGAAGTGTGATTTCCTGTAATTATTTTCCAAATAAAATGTATCCCTATGAGGGCAGGAACTGTGTATTCTGTCTCTTTGTGAATGCTCATCAGAATGTTTGTAGATACTCAAAAATCAATATTGGTTGGATAGATAAATGTTAAATTATAGGAAAACTCAGGATGGGGGCTCAGTGACTGGGATGATGAAAAACAGAAAATCATGGAGAAAGATGATGGTAAGGAGTCTTATTCTTGGCATATATATAAAGCACGTGGAAAGACATTTCTGGAATTCTGTAAGTTTAGGTTAACTGGTATATCACAGAGATGATGTTTGATGTATTTAGAAAGGAGAAATCCTTTGAAGAAAGGAGATAGTAGAGAAAAGAGAAAGGAAATCAGTGACAGAATCTTGGGGAACAACAGCTTCTTACCATTGCCCCTCAAGCTCCAAAAGATATGGTTCTCATTTCACCTTCCACCCTCACCTTACATCTCTCCTTTCTATGCTCTAAGCACATTAGTATCCTTTCTTTTTCATAACAACCTTGCTGTTCTGTGGCATACCAAGGGTTGTAAAAAAATTTTTTTTCAATTCACTATTTGGCATGATTTACCACATTTCAGGTCTGCTTGCTCAAAGCCTTTATATATCTCTGCACTTGGTCTTGGAGTAGGAGAGAAGGGACAGCACGGAAGAATGAAATTCAGGTCTAGCACATCAAGAACAATAGGTCAAGGATGAGCAGGTTGGGAAAAGCAGATAGGAAGAGAACATAGACTACTTAGTATGTGTTAGTAGCTTTACGCATGTTACATCATTTAATTCTCACAACAACCATGTGAATTTGGTATTAACCCCATTTTACAGAATAGGAAACAGAAGGTAAGTAATTTTCCCTAGTGGTCTGATCCAATGCAACAAATGTAATCAGTATGGGAACTCAGCCATGGAAAGGCTGGGGTTCCAGCTCAGGAAACTCAGTTATTGGAAACTAGCATTCAAAGCTGGAATTGTTATCAGAATCATAGGTCCAATCCTTGGGGTCTGGGAGGGCAAGCCAGAATCACAAGTTACTGGGAAAATAACACACCAGGCACTATAAATTTGCGCAAATGAAATCAGAGTTGATGTTTTCAATAGAATTATAGTACCCGCATGGTTCCTTTTGAATAGCACCTAGAGATAGCATTTGCATTTCATATGTTTGTGATAATTAACCATTTTGAAAGGTAGCGTTGGTGGAGATAATTACACAACTGCACATATATTTATAGTTCCCTATACAATCATAGGTGAGCAGAACACTTCACTGTTCAATTAATGACTGTTTAAATAATAGCCTGAACCACTGGATCGACTCCCTTGTTGAGGTAATATAGCTTTGCAAAATAAAGTACAGAAGTGCAGAGCAATGCTCTTGGAAACCATGTTATAATGCCTAATGGTGAGAAACGTGGTGCACAATAACGTGACCTGGGGTTAATATACAAAGCAGAGAGGTCTTCTCTTTTATTGCAATAGAGAACTCTGATAATAAAATAAGTATTTGTTGAGAATTGTACTACATATTAGGTGTTACAGGCGATACAAAGATGAAAAAAATACTATTTTTCTTCAAAGAGCTTACAAAATGTAATTGAAATCCCAGGTAGCAAACGCAAGTGTAAGAGAGGTGGAATGAATAACTTCCCTCCCCTTCCCCTCAAAAGGGAGCAATCACTACGGAGTGGGGGTAATTTAAGGAGTCCCACAGATTGGGAAGAAATATATGAGCAAAGTTCCAGAGAAGAGGGGCATAGTGTATTCAGAGCATGGTAAGGGGGCAGTACAGCTCAAAGGGAAGGTTAATACTGGAGGGCAATAGGACCTAAGACCAGAGTGGAAGATTGGGGCCAGGTTTTGAGTTGGGCTCAATGCACTGAAGAAATGTATTGAGAGGTATGACATAACTAAATACTTTAGGAAGATATTTTTGGTAGTATATGCAAAATGGTTTGGTCCTTAGGTCAGCAGTTCGAATCTACCAGCGGCTCCTTGGAAACCTATGGGACAGTTCTACCCTGTCCTAGAGGGTTGCTATAAGTCTAAATTGACTCGACGGAAACGGGTCTCTTCAATCAGGAAAAATAATGCCTATTCAATGTATGTTCCACTGGAACAATCTATTGTCATTTTCTATACATTCAGACTCCTCCCCTGCCTCCAATAATTATTCATAATCCAAGGAAAGACACATTTTTTTTTTAAACTAAGTAAGCCAATTTATCACATTGTGGAATTATCAACCTCTATATTCAATTCTAATTTTAACTGAGTCATTTGTGGATAACTAAAGTGGTACATCCACTGGTTATATGTTTTTGCATCTGAAAAATAAAGTAAGACACCAATCCTTTGTAAAAATGCTGTCCTGTTATAAAATTTATAGGCCAAGTAACTCAAAACAAATTTATTTTAGAATGTTGAGGAACCAATTCCTGCCATCCACCTATCTTGGGTAAGGATCCATGAATAATGACTTTCTACTAGAGCAGATTATTGTTGAAATGTTATCTCAGGGAGTTGAGATCAAAAAACAAATAACTAACTGAAAGAAATAATGTGTATAAAATATTTAGCACAACATCTAGCTCATAGTAGCAGTCATAAGAAGTTGGCCATTACTTTTACAGAGTCTTGTAAGTTTATTGCTTTTCCATCCATCTTTAAGTTGGGGGAAATAAGTTTGGTACAAATAATACTAGGTTACAGTACAGTGCTATTAGCATTAAAAACTTACAGGTATCAGATTTGCTCTTTCATTAGAAGATTTACTCACATAATATGAAGTCTAATATTGAGGCATTTAACAAGGGTGGTTCTGGAAGACAATCTGATAACCAGGGAGAAGCAGGAGATGGGGTAAGAGACTGAGAGGCACAGAGCACACCCGCCACATTGTGTGGGTGACTCCTCCACACCTCCTATAAGTGGAGACATGAAGCTTTCAGCTGGGTCTCTGGTGGTAGGGAATTTACAGGTCCCTGACACTGGCTCTGGGTCAAGCTTTACAAGGACCACCAACAAAGGAGGAAACGGTGGGGTCTAAAGAGAAAAAAAACAGAGAAAAGATAATGTTCAAAAGCAGTTTGGCCAGCAGGATGGATATGGAAACCAGAAGGTTGCAGAGGGAAACTGTATCATTAGGTCCTGGGTTGCAGGTAGATGGATTTGTATTGTAAAGAGAACAAGAGGGCTTGAAAGAGCTGTAATTCTCTAAAACCTCCATGTTTTTCTTCTTCATTCAACAACCTCAAATCCTTTGTCTTTAATTGTCTCTCTTATCAACATATCTTTTAGGACACATTCTTATATGTCCCAAGGATATTGATATTTGGAAGGTCTATTCTATTGTAAATTTTCATAAACAAGTTATAATTTGAAGTTTTAAAACCGTATGATTAAAAAAATCTCTTGCAAAAGGACTCTTCCTTTTCCTTACAGTAGAAAGAAAACTGTCTACATAGCAAGCCTATTTCTCCAAATGCTGCTTGAAATTAGGCAGCTAAAAATATATTTCATCTTTTTTAAGCATGTCAAGTGGTTATGTCAGGTTGCTACTTTGAAAATGATTGTGATATCAAAAAATGAAAGATTAGGATCTCAAATGGGAAAGAGGCAGTGGTAGCCAGGGGAGATTTTACCTATAAAATATACTAAAAAAAAAACAAAAACCCATTGCCATCAAGTCAATTCCAACTCAGTGACCCTATAGGATAGAGCAGAACTGCCCCATAAGGTTTCCAGGGCTGTAAATCTTCACAGAAGCAGACTGCCCCATCTTTCTCCTGCGGACTGCTGGTAGGTTCAAACTGCTGACTTTTCGGTTGGCAGCCAAGCACATAACCACTGCACTACCAGGGCTCTTCCATAAAAAATACTACCTCCATGTTAATAGCCTCAAGAGAGAGGAGCAAGAGAAGCCATGAGGTTAAAAAAAAAAAAGATATAGAAGGGTTTTCAGTTTTTGATGTCAAATCAACATGTTTTTAACCCTGAAAAGATAGAATCAGCATGATTGATTCAACCCCTTCAAGAAATGGCAGACACCCCTAGAAGGGCTTCTCTACTAAGGCAAAGAGAAATGGGGAGCCACAGAGAGCATAACAGTATATTTCTATAAGAATATAACAAAGAGAAGGAACATGAAAATTAAGGCACAGAACAAGTCAACAGGCGAAGTTGTCAGAGTCTGTCTGCATCTCTTTCCCAATGGGAAAAAATAAAAGGACCATGGTAAACAAACAGAAGAAATGCTTGCAAGTCAGATTACACTGTCTCTTGAGGGTTAAGGGAGATATTCCCCTTGAGGAAAAAATAATTGTTCCTGTTAATATGAACTAAAGATTTTCAAGGGAAATAATCCACCTGTTTTGTACGTTTCTTTGCCAGACATGGATTATTTGAGACAAAATTTTATTGTTGTTTTGTTAGATTTTTTTTTTTTTTTAATTCTGAGAAACAAAGAAATAAGCAGAGACGTGAGAATTCTAAGTGAGGCATTTTAGATGCATTCAAGCATGTCAACCAGTAGCTTAAGTGTGAGTCTAGATGGGCTACCAAGGAGAAATTTACTAGTTCAAGAATGGACAGCTTTGAATCCCAGTACAATTTCTGCAGGTAACTTTTGTTGCTGGGTGGTCCAAGACAATTCACTCAATTCTGTATTCTTATCTCCTAGGCTGCAAACTAGGAATCATTTTTCCAACTCCAACCTTATAACCATATAATAAGACTTAATAAGATAATGGTTCTTAAGGGATTTCAATAACCTGAAAGAGAGAAGCAATAATACATTTTATTATCATTAACATATGCATTTTAGAATAATTATTTTAATGGCTCAATTTTCTCCCATAATGAGTACTACAATCTTGACTAATTTAACTGGGGAGTGTCTTTTATGCATGTACATGTCTTTTAATTGAGCCCCTGTTAGTTATAGTCTCCCTTGGAGCAGGGGTTAGGATATGGGTCATCTGTGGTTCATTCTTACTAACTTACAAGATGAGTCAATTTTTATGTTTGCTCCTCAGTTGTTCTGTTTAGAGAGTATATCCCTCAAAACCAGGACAAAAAGAAATGTTTTTATTGGGGTCACGATGTGCTATGGTTTGCAAACTCAAGCCAGGGCTTGAGGAGGCTCAAGAATCAACAGATATGAGCACCAGTCTATTACCTGCTACTGACTTTCTGTGTGTTTTTGGGAAATGCATCAGATACCTTCAGTTCAATAAACATTTATGGGATACTTCTTAAGAGCCAGGCAAAGTGGAAAGTACTAGGAAATCTAGGGAACAGAACTAAGCCCTTTGTTGTGCCTGCCACTGGATGTGATTCTGATAGATACCTTCTTTAAAGAATAGCTTATTTATTCATTCAACAAAGATCACTGGATACTTATATAGAGCAAGGGATTATTCTGGACAATCTCAGGGAATAAAGTATGAGATTGTTCAAAATTTGGGAGACGAGTAAAGCATGTACTCAAATAATAGCTCCATACTGGAGAGTAAAATAAATGCCAGATGGACTCGGAAGAAAGTCCTGGTGATCTACTTCTGAAAATCAGCCAATGAAAACCTTAGGGATTACAACTAAACACTGTCCAACCCACTTGCTTTGGACACATCATCAAGAAGGATTAATCGCTAGAGAACGACATCGTGTTTGGTGAACTAGAGGGTCTACAAGAGTGAGGAAGGCCTCTGATGAAATGGACTGGCACAGTAGCTACAGCAATAGACTCAAACATGCCAGCAATCCTGAGGATAATGCAGGACCAGGCAATTTCGTTCTGTTGCACATAATGAACGAGTCAGAGTCAGAGTCAACTCAATAGCAGCTATCTATCTATTAAGCTTATCCATAATCACCATCAGCCTTCCCAAGCCATTTCCTGCTAAGCATATAATTTAAGTAAAAGCTTATGTTTTCTGTGCAAATGTAACTTTCAAGAAAAATCCCTTGGGTGCCAACCTTCCAACCAGGTTGCCCCTCTTGCTGGCCTAATACATGGTAAATCTGTAGCTACAGCTGGAACACACTGAGATGGAGCCTTAGTTAAGCAGGACTAAGGGACTATAAGAAGAAGGAGCAATCCCTCTCCTGTAATGATCTATGTACTTTATAGCTGACAGAGGTAAGATGGCCTTGTTGACCATTTTTCCTCAGAGACCCCTAAGATCCACTTGCCTGAGCATGTACATGTCTTTTAATTGAGCCCCTATTAGTTATAGTCTCCCTTGGAGCAGGGGTTAGGATATGGGTCATCTGTGGTTCATTCTTACTAACTTACAAGATGAGTCAATTTTTATGTTTGCTCCTCAGTTGTTCTGTTTAGAGAGTATATCCCTCATGATGGAGTTCACTTAAGTATCTTAAATTTGATCACACAAAGAAGGTGGTAGAATTTTCATGGGGGTTAGGGGTGATGGTGGTGGTTGATTTAATTCACTAGGTTGCAGTCCTCCCTGAAGGCAGGCACAAAAACTATGAAGACTCCTCAAGGTTCCTTCTGGTCTGAAGGTTTTTCATGAAGGATGATAAATCCTTAGAAATCCCTCTTAGTAATTAGGAAGTTAATAAATAAGATTGACAGTATTAATCAATAGATAAAGCCATAGCATTGACCTCATATTTGAAACACGGAGAACTTTAGCACCAAATCTTCTACAGTATTTTGAAGCTTTGTTCCAAACTACAACAGTAGTTCACACTCTTGTCAGGTTACAATCAATTATTTCATAGATTTAACTGGTATGATTCCCAGGATAGTACAACGTCAGTCTGTAATCAGGAGATTCAATAGCTAATCAGAGGTTATAAATTAAGAAAATCAGGGTAAGGCCTCCTTTTGAAAAAAAATGATACTTTGCTTTTAAATTTTATAGTGGTCATAAAAATAATTTAGAGAAGTTTTTAGCACCTCTTTCTAAAGGAGCTCAAAGCACTTAGCAAATATCAATTTATTATTCCTAAGAACACTTCCAGTGGAAGTAGAAGAGAAAGCAATTATTGGGTTGTATAGTTTATAGACTCAGCAGAGGAAATGCTACATGCAGTCTCTTTTCTTTTTTAAAATAGCCCATTTTGTTCAAATTCATGCTTTGGAAATAATCATTAAACTACAAATTCCACACTAGGGCAACTAGTGACAAAAGCATGAGACTTGGGGGTCAAGATATGCCAGCTCTAGTTATGACTGGCAGTGGTGCCTTGGATAAGCCACATTATCCTTCTAAAAAGTCAGGGGGTTGTTCTAAAACAAAGGTTGCCAACCTCTACATTATTCACATTTTGGGCTGGATAATTCTTTGTTGTGGGGGGCTGCCCTGTGCATTGCAGGATATTCAGCAACATTCCTGACTTCTACCCACTAGATATTAGTAATATCACCCTACCTAGGTTGTGACAACTAAAAATGTTTCCAAACATTGCCCAATGTCCTCTTGGCGGGAGAGGGCAGAATTGTCCATGGTTAAGAACTACTACTGCTTTAGAAGACCTCAAGTCCCTTCCTGCTCCTCCATCTGATCATCTCTCAGATGGCCAGATTACACAATGGTGGATGTGATTGGGGAGCAAACGTATACATCTTCTATTGAACTCCATAGAACACTACAAGGGTGTACTTGGTCAGAGCTCACACCCAGCTACATGGCACCTTTCAGCGCAGTTGATGTAGACCATTGTTCTTCCTCATGGCCGCCTCTTGCCAATGTCCTTTTATTACAAACGTCTGACCCTCTACCACCTTGGCTTTACTGGTGTGGCCTAGGCAAGTGGAACCTCACAACTGATTTGGCCTCCTAAGTCTGGACCTTGGACTGGGACACAGCTTCCATTTCTTCTGGCTGCTCATTTCAAGTCACACTGTACCATCCTCCAGTAAAGTCTTAGGTCCAAAGAATCTCTGTGAAATCTCAACCAGAAATTTTAAATTTCTGGAAAATGTTAGGCCAGAAAAATTTAAACATTTATATTAAAAAACAGGGTGACAATATAATTTGGGAACGAATAAAGGTGATGGTTGAACAACACGATGACTATAATTAATGTCACTGAACTGTACATGTGAGCATTGTTGGAATGTCAATGTTCTGTTACATATATGTTTACCACAATTTTTAAAATGTCACAAAATGTAAATTTTCAGTGTTTTGTTTCCTTCTGGTTGGCAGTGTAGAGTAAGACAAAAAAGGAAAACGTGGAAAGCAATTTTTTTTTAAATATAAATAATGTGGTGCCTTAAAAAGGTACTATTTATCATTTATTTGATAAATCATCTACGCATTTATTAAGCAATTGTTGAGCCAAGCATTGTGCTAGGTACTGGCTTAAAAATAAAGTGAGAAAACAAAGATAAATAAGACAGTTTTTGCTCTGAAATAGTGCATAATAAAGAAAGATTGTCATCTACACAATTATAGGACTCTAAGAGAAGTATGACTGACAAAGTGTTTTGGGGAAAACAAAGGAGGAGGCAAATCTACCCTGGAATAATTCTGGGCTGAGAAAATATAAAAATCAAGAGTTGCAAGATTTTTTATTTTTTATTTTTGGTAATCAAGCAATGTGGTAGGTGCAATCATTTCTTAAATGTCAGATTGGTATGTGGAGGCCAAGGCGGATCCTGGGAAGTTTTGGACCCTGAAAGTCCAAAAAGACAATATCTAAAACTGAAGCCCCGAGCTATGTCTGAACAACTCAGAAAGAGCAGGAAAGTGAGGCATGGGAACTAGCAGTTCACCTCGCTCTGCCAGCTGGTAGGCCCCTTAAAGGCAAGGGCCTTGTCTGCCTCATTCACAGACTTACCCTCTACTCCCAACAGAGAGTAGGCACTTTACAAATATGTGATGAATGAACTGATTCTGCCAAATCCCTCTTTCGCACCCAGAGCTTCTATTAACTAGCTGTCCACACACACTGTCACTTTCCCTACCAAGGCTTGAAGGCACCAGCTGGCCCCGAGAAGAGTGATTCATTCTGTTAAGTGTTCCTAGAGGAGGAACCACTTAAATTTAAAGATCAGCTGAAGTTTACTAAGTGAGAAGTGAGGTGAAAGGGCATTGCGGGCAGAGGAGAAAAGTCACGAAGATGTCAAAGTACATGGGGGAAGATGGAGAAGTCCAGGGCTCTCGGTCCGCAGTGTGTGTGGTTGTGAGTGTGTGTCTGAGTGGGTGGTTGTAAGTGTGTTTGTTCGTGAGTGTGTGTGTTGGGATTGTGGGTGGTGATGAAACTTGAAAGCTAGGCTAGGGCCAGATGGTGAAGGGTTGTTACCTTTGATGTACACCACGTGCAACTATACAACCACATTGTTAGTTAAGAACACAACAATGTATTAACTATAGGTAGATATGTCCCTGTATCAAATAATAATTATGCATGTATTATTCATTATACTTTGAATGCTTCTAATTTTTCATTTGAACAAATTTACTAGACTTTCAGGAATCCTTTATTTCTTAGACTGTGCTATTGGGATGCCAGCAAAATGTGAGAACAGAAGAAACTACACTCCTCCATCCCCTCAGCTCTAAAATGAGACTATTAATGCTATTTCCTGGGACTCTTGTGAGGATTAGCCCAAATAAATGCTAAACACTTATCACACTGTCTGGGATGTAGCTTAGGTGCCATACACGGTAGTTAGTAGTAATGTTCTTATAAAACAAAATTATAGTAGAGCTTCTTTACGCAGCACTTTTCGAACTAGTAGTCAAAGAAGCCATTAAAACCAGAGATCGTAAAAAATGATACATACGGAAGAAAATATTTTAACTGAAACAGGTAAATGTTGATTTATTTGCAAATCTTTTGATATAGGATAAGAAACTTTCCTTTTAGTGTGGGTCCACTGATTGGAATTTTATAGCACTGTATTGCATAACCACACCCTCAATATTTCCAGTTTCTTTAAAGTGAACATGAATTTAAAAATCACTGACAAAGCATTCTGAGTATAGACTATCTAGATTTTTATGACAGAGTAACTTGCCTATATTAATTGGACAGTTTTTTTTTCCCTAGGGAAGTCTGCCTTTATTGAGATTTTCAAAAGCTCTCAGCTTATTTTTCATAGGATCATAGGGGAAACAAAACCTTTCTTTTCATAGTAATATTGGCTTTCAAACTATTTAACTAAATTACAATAATCACGTACACGTGTTATAAGCAGGTTGGAATGTTTGGGAATTAAGACAACTGACTTTAAAAAGTTTTCGACTCAACTGGTAATGGCAGCTAGGGCAGGGCCTCTCAGAGCGTGGTCTACAGTTACGAGCATTCCCGGTGGGGTGGTCCTGGTCAGGTGGGGTGGTCCTGGTCAGTATGCCTTTGGCCTGGGATTCAGATCGTGGTCCCCACACCAGCAGTATCTGCCATCACCAGGACGCTTATTGGGATCTGGGGCCCCATCCCAGACCTACCAAACTGCATATGCACTATAACAGAATCCCAGGTGATTTGCATGAACAATGCATTTTGAGAAGCTTCTCAAACCAGGGCTTCGAACCCTTACTTCTCCCACCACTGAGGATCTCTGCAAGCAGCCTCAAGCTGGAGACATTGTCTGGCCTCTACTGCCCACTGGGTAGAGATACCTGGATGACATCCAGCCCTCACTGACAGCTCCTCACACTCGTCCTAGGGCAGCCAGTGGGCAGGTGGGGAGAGCGGCTTTTCTCCCCTGGAGACAAGCATCCTTACCTCAGCTCCTAGAGCCTCCAGGCTACCAGCTCTACTGCAGTGACTTGAGAAGGAGGACCAATGCCGGAAGAAGGGGGCTGTAAACCCCTTGCTCCTTACCCCATGGCCACAGGTCATGTGGCAATAAGACTAGTATACATTTTTTGTGTGTGTGTGTACACATTTAGTTTTATTGTAACAAAGCAACTTGTACGCTTTTAACATTTAAAAACCGAGCATCATCTTTCCTTTCCAGTGAAACAAAATTTAAAAATAAACAGAAACAAAATTACAATAGAGAATGTCAATTCCAAATTAAGATCCTATAGTTCTGCTGATTCTCCCATCAAGTGGCAAGGTTCAAGTCATCATTAGGAAAGAATTTTATTTTAAAAGTGTCATCTTAAACGGCAAGGATGTCCGTTAAACGTCACAAACATGCCAAAGGAGAAGCCATGTTGTCCAAATGCCCACATAACCTGCCCAAACATCTCAAACTTACCCTTTGCTGACCTTCTATAACCCCATTTTTAAATTTTTTTTTTCTTTTTTCATACAAGAGAAAGTAGACAGATACATGTTGGTAAATGTTAACTGTCCATAGTCACAGAGAGAGTGTTCTAATCGTTCGTGGTTCAAACCCCTGCTGAGAATTTACATTTCTAACAAGTTCCCAGGTGATGCTAATACTCCTGGTTAGGGACCAGTTCTGAGAACCATTAACAGAGCTGTAGTTCTCAATATTTATTATACATAAAAATCACTGGGAGATCTTCTTAAACTGTAGACTCTGATTCAGTATATCTGGGGTGGAAATATAAATTCTCAGCAGGGCTTCAAAATCTGAACAAACTCGTTCTGAAGTCCTCCTTCCAACTTTGAGTAGCAAGACTTTAGATGGTTTCTCAACGCTGACTGCACCTGGGAAGATTTTCAGATTCCTTGCAGGCTGCTCTTCAGATCAATTACTTCAGAACCTCTAGGGGTGGATACCCGGAACACTTTGAAAAAATAAAAACTAAAACTGGCCAGGTAATTCCAATATACAGATAAGGTTAATTTGTTCTCAAACTTAAAGTTCATCAGAATGACCTGGAGGACTTGTTAAAGCTAGACCTCTGGGCTACACCCTGAGGTCTGGAGCAGAGTCTGAGAATTTGCATTTCTAACAGGTTCCCAGGTCATGCTAAAGCAGTTGACCCAAGGAACTGACTATGAGAACCACTGGTTTGGAGCCCTGGTTGTGCACTGGTTAAGATCTCGGCTGCTAACCAAAAGGTTGACAGTTCGAATCCACCAGTCGCTCCTTGGAAACCCTATGGGACAGTTCTGCTCTGTCCTATAGGGTCGTTCTGTGTTGGAATCAACTCGATGGCAACAGCTTTTTGGGTTTTTTGTTTTTGGTTTTTTTTTTGGTTTAGACGGTAAGCGCTCACTTTAATCTGGAGAGTTTGGATTAATATAAGTCACCTGATTCAGTGGCGTTAAGACAGCTTCAGCTGTGGGGTCCTTTTTGAAGTCCTTTCCAATCAGACACATTGTAGATAGCACTTAAGTTTTTAAAAAGCGAATAAATGAAGGAGAAAAGGAAAAAAGAGCAAAAACTTGTTGAGTAGGCTGTTTGTGTGGCAAAAATATAATTTTGTCTAACTGGTTTATGAGTTGTCACTCTTAAAACTTTCTTCTTCCCTTGAAACTTAATTGTTAACCATCACAAATTTCCGAAAATTTTAACTTCTTCCGATTTAAAACAATTCCTCTACATTTTTACACAGTTGGCATATTTCTGAATACAGGCCAATTTCTTCATGCTGTCCATGGTGTAGAACTCTGAAGGAGAAACAAAGTGGCTGAATACTAAGTTGGATTGTTCAAAGGACTAGCACCAAATTGACCAAAGAATGTTTTGGATCTCACACTGCATTTCTGTATCAAACATCTGAATGAGTTTTCAAGCATGGTCCTTGTTTTATAATTCTGCCAAACTTAGCCTACAAGGCTACGACCAGCCTTATGCATATTTCTTTGAGTCTTGATGCTAAAAGATTTGCAGTGGTGCAAATTGTCTGGGAAATAAATGCTAATATTCAGCAGAGTTTCAAAGAAATGTAGCAGTGCAGTATAAGAACAATCTAATATATAAAGGCTTCCTGTTGGGTGGTGCAAATGGTTGAGGTTTGAGTCCACCTGGAGGTGTCTCATAAGAAAGGCCTGGTAATCCACATTTGAAAAAACAGCCACTGAAAGCCCTATGGAGCACAATTCTACTGTGACACACATGGGGTCACCATGAGTTGGAACTGACTTGGTGGAAACTGGCTTTTTATTCCCATTTCACAGCTGGGGAAACCATCTCACACAGGTGTGTCTAGCAGGATCAGTTGGAATTTGTTTTCCAGTTCAATGCATTTAGAAATAAGATCAGTTTGGTTACATTTGCTGCAGAGCAATAAAGTAAAAGCCAAGCAGAGTGAAAGTAATCAAGCAGGGAATGAGTACGACTAGAAGTGGTTAGAGAGCTGGCTGTTGGTAGCTGTCCGTCATACACCTGACTCCGCACAGGTCTCTGTGCCCACCAGTCGTGCAGCATGTCTAAATGCCATATAGCATGGCTAAAGGAATCCAAGGGAAAGAAACACTTGTTCAGTCCCTCCTGAAAGCAACTCCTCTGAGCTGGGTGAGGCCATGCCTACGAGATGCAGGTCACATCAGAGCAAGTTTCCTTGGCAGCCATTTCTATACCTGGTCAGAACAAAGCAGGAGAGGAGCTGGGAGGTAAGGATAGAAGTAAGAGATGTGCTTGGTCAGACACACTAAAAAATTCCAAGTGGCTGATGGGCTTGGTAGGGCCAGAGTCTGGTAGCAGGGAAAGTCTGTACAGGGTGAAGGAGTATTAGGAAAATAGCCTGTGGGTAGGTGGAATCCCTGCGGGACAGGCTGCCACTCTGTCTTCTTTGAAGGAGCAGATGATAGAAGCTCTTGACATGTTGAACAGAATCTCCCCAGGAGAATGAAGCACAACCCTGAGGATCAGAGCATCAAAACTTCAGAGGTCTTTCATCCTGCAAAAAGGCTTCCAGAAATCCATATTCTGTAGAGCAACTTTCCTTAAACTTCCAGAGAGAGAGAAAAGGAAGAAACAGGATAGAGGAGAGAGAGCAGAAGAGATTGGTTTGAAATATCCACTGGGAAAGACACAGAGAAATAACAATCATATGATCATTGTCCTGGGGTTCCCAAATTAATGGTCAAGACCTTACAATCCTTTACTTATCCCTCCAAGGCTTCGAACCAGCTCGTTCTGGTTCAAACCCCTGCTGAGAATTTGCATTTCTAACAAGTTCCCAATTCTGAGAACCACTAGCAGAGCAGTGGTTCTCAAAATTTATCATACATATGAATCACCTGGAGATCTTGTTAAACTGTAGATTCTGATTCAGTATATCTGGGGTGGAAATGCAAATTCTCAGCAAAGGTTCAAACCAGAACAAACTGGTTCGATGCCCTGGGCAAGACCCAGATAGGCCACTCACCATCAACCATAGTCCTAGCACTGTTGATGCCAGGAGACTACATTTTTCCTCCGATAGCCAAAGTAACAGCTAACCCCAACGATGTGGGCTCCAAAACTACTGTCTTCCCACCAATGCCATCTAGAATTTTAAAGGATGAAAGCTTGAGCTGATTAGAAATTCTCAAAGAGGAAGCAAATTCTAGCTCATTCAGGGGATACAACCAGGTCAGCTGAATGACCTTTCCATCTCCCATAAGTAATATAATTTGTACCTATTAGAAAGGCCCAGGTATTGGATGGCTGAGTGGGTTTGAGTTACAGAGACCTTCATCTCAAAGTCACTAGTTTGAAGTCTGCCCACTTTGAGGGGAAGCCTATAAATTTAGTCTTCCTTGCAAGCCAAAAATGCATTTTCATTAATTAGTGCTTATATGGGTCTAAAGGATCATGAAAATATATCCATTCATTTACTTATTTAACATGAGGCTAATGCAAAACTACCCCAAGTTTCCATGTTCATCTATTCTGCAAACAGAAGAGCTTCTGTGAGATAGGGAAAATAGAAAGAAAAAGAAAACGAGAAGAATGAAAAGTAAAACACATACAAGAGCAAAAACAAAAGGCATATTTGGCACTGACATAAAAGAGAAAGGAATGTGCTTTGTTTATGCTCCACCTGGAATGTGTAAATATGCCTCCCTTCTGGAAAGTTGAGGGGTATGGGGCAAAGGGTGATGCAGAACAATAGAGCAGACCCCAGGAGTTAGAAGTGGAAGGGAGTTAAGGCACCTGGGCTCTGATCTGGTAGAATTCAGCTCTGGGACACCAGCCAAATCACTCATCTGCACCTGTATATAGTCACAGAATGGCATCTTACAAACCCTCCCAGCCCTGAAAGACTGAGGGTCTGTGTCATGGATTGAACTGTGTCACCCCAAAATATGTGTATCAATTTGGCTAGGCCATGATTCCCAGTACTGTGTGATTGTCCACCATTTTGTCATCTGATGTGATTTTCTTATGTGTTGTAAATCCTACCTCTATGATGTCAATGAGGTGGGACAGGAGGCAGTTATATTAATGAGGCAGGACTCAATCTACAAGATTGGATTGTGTTTTGAGCCAATCTCTTTTGAGATATAAAAGAGAGAAGCGTGCAGAGAGACAAGGGGACCTCATACCACCAAGAAGGCAGCACTTGGAGCAAAGCGTGTCCTTCGGACCTGGGGTTGCCACATGGAGAAGCTCCTAGTCCAGCGGAAGACTGATGACAAAGACCTTCCTCCAGAGCTGACAGAGAAAGCCTTCCCCTGGAGCTGATGCCCTGAATTTTGGCTTCTAGCCTACTAGACTGTGAGAGAATAAACTTCAGTTCCTTAAAGCCATCCACTTGTGGTATGTCTGTTACAGCAGCACTAGATGACTAAGACTGTCTGCAATAACTTAAATAAATGATTGTTGTTATGTTGTTAGATGCCTTTGTGTCGGCTCTGATTCATGGCAACCTGATATGTATAACAGAAAGAAATGTTGCTCAGTCCTGCACCATCTTCAAGATTGTTGATACGTTTGAGTCCATTGTTGCCCCTACTGTGTTGATTCATCTCCTGGAAGGTTTCCCTCATTTTTGCTGATCCTCTACTTTACCAAACATGATGTCCTTTTCTAGTGGTTGGTCTTTCCTGATGACGTGTCCAAAGTAAAGTCGAAGTCTTGCCATCTTCACTTCTAAGGAGCACTCTTGTTGTATTTCTTCTAAGATTGATTTGTTCATTCTTCTGGAAGTCTGTGGCATTTAAATATTCTTCACCAACACCACAATTTGAATACATCTCTTCTTCTGTCTTCTTTTTTCATGGTCCAGCTTTCACATGCATATGAGGCAATTGAGAAGACCATGGCTTGGGTCAAACATACCTTAGTCTTCAACATGACATCTTTGCTTTTTAAAAAGGTCTTTTACAGTGAATTTGCCCAATGCAATATGTGGAGAATGAGAGAAATCTTCCCTGTATTACAGGTAGATGCGTGTCAACAAGCAAAATGAAAACCTGCCATTAATGATTAAATACCCCGTTGTCGTTGAGTCGATTCTGACTCATACCGTGACCCTATAGGACACAGTAGAACTGCCTCATAGGGAGCCCTAGTGGCGCAGTGGTTAAGAGCTATGGCTGGTAACTAAAAGGTCAGCAGTTCAAATCCACCAGCCACTCCTTGGAAACCCTATAGGCAGTTCTACTCTGTCATATAGGGTCATGGTATGAGTCAGAATCAACTCAAAAGCACCATTGTTTTAATTTTTTTTTTTAATTGTACTTCAGGTGAAGGTTTACAGAACAAATAGTTTCTAATGAAACAGTGTACACATATTGTTTTATGACATTGGTTAACAACCCCACGACATGTCAACCCTCTCCCTTCTCGACCTTTTTCTTTTTTTTTTTTGGTGAAAATATACATAGCCAAAGATACACCATTTCAAAAATTTCTAAATGCACAGTTCAGTGACATCGTCTACACTCTTCCAATTGTGCTGCTATTCTCACTTTAGATGCAGGTTTACAGAACAAAATCATTTCTCATTAAACAGTACACATGTTGCCCTATGACAATGGTTAACAACCTCACAACACATCAACTCTATCCTTGCTCAACCTTGGTTTCCCTATCACCAGCTTTCCTGTCCCCTTCTGCCTTCTGGCCCTTGTCCCTGGACCGCTGTGCCTCATTAATCCCATTTGGTTTTATGCAGCTGTCTACTCCCCGGCTGAATGGTGAACCTCGGAAGTGACTTCACCACTGAGCCAAAAGGGTGTCTGGGGGCCATACTTTTGGGGTTTCTTCAGTCTCCTTTAGGCCAGTAAATCTGGTCTTTTTTGTGTGTGAGTTAGAATTTTGTTCTACATCCTTCTCCAGCTCTGTGCAGAACCCTCTGTTGTGATCCCGGTCAGAGCAGCCAGTGGTGGTAGCCAGGCACCATCTAGCTGTACTGGACTCAGTCTGATGGAGGCCTTGGTAGCTGTGGTCCATTAGTCCTTTGGACTAATCTTTCCCTTGTATCCTGTTCTCTTCACACTCCCTTGCTCCTGAAGGGATGAGACCAGTGGAGTATCTTATAGGGCTGCTCACAGGCTTTTAAGACCCAGACACTACTCACCAAGGTAGAATGTAGAACATTGCCTTTATAAACTGTGTTATGCCAGTTGAGCTAGATGTTCCCCGAGACCACGGTCCCACAGCCCTCTACCCAGCAATTCAGTCCCTCAGGAAGTTTGGATGTGTCTGTGGAGCTTCCATGACCTTTCCTTATACAAGCTGTGCTGGTTTCCCCAGTATTTTGTACTGTCTCACCCTTCACCCAAGATACCACTTATGTATTGCCTATTTAGTATTCCCCCACCCCCACCCCTCCCATCCCTGGTAACCAACAAGGCACCATTTTTTTTTTAATGATTAAATTGGTCTTGCCACATTAGAAGAGCCTAGTATTTCTGCAGTAAGCATGTATTTGGCACCCATAATATGTGAAGCACTAAGAGATGCAATAGTATCTGAACTTTTGTTAGTCAGTACTGTCTTCACATGCAATCAGGATCTCTTCCTTAAATCCTAACAAGCACTGTTTCGATCACTAATTTGCCATTTGCAGTATATTGCTCTGGTTGTATTTATATATTGTTACCTTTTATGTGTAGTTATCTCGTCTTTCTTGCTAAACTCTAGGCTGTTGATAGATTTAGCTATGCAGAATAAACAAACCTTAAGTTCTGCCAGTGAGCTGTGACTTTTCCTTGCCTAACAAAATCATCAAAGCAAAGTTTTAAAATTTAGAATGAGTCATGAATATATTCTAATGGGTTTTTGTTTTGTCTACTTAGAGAACACCGCAGGTAACCTTGACATTTGTTTTATGAATACGCACCTTTCAGAAATGATTTAGAATAGCCCTAAAAGAACTTTTCACCTTGGTCAGGGACTTATTATTCTTTCACACTTTCTAATGGATAGATTTTTGACAATATTTATTATGTAAATAAAGAGATCAGTCATGCAATTAAACACTTAGATGACTTGAGATGTAAGCAGTAGACCATCAGATAGACTTTCCCTCTGGTTGCTTGGAAGGCCCCCATCAATTCTCCCTGCTATCAGAGGGGGAAGAATTAATTTGAGAGAGTCATTGATAGTAGCAGTCATTCAAAATAGAAATGAAATCTAACAAAACCTGAGAGATGGAAACATGGATGTACTGGTGAAAATCTGGGCATACTGCTAGATATGTATGTCCAGCTGCAAAGGTTGGTAGTTAAGTGAGTTCATTACATTACTGCCATAAGAAATCATGCTTTGACAGTAAAACCTCAGAAGGTCAACACTGAAAAAATTCAAACAGCAGCTGCTATTGCCTAAATGACTAAATGCCCTTAATAAAAATATCAGATAATCCAAACCCAATTAATTCAGAGTTCATTTTTCTGGTCCCTTGCATTTCAAATTAACAAAGTTTTTACTCTACCTGACTGGTAAATGTTTCCTATCACATTCTATTTGCATCTAATTATTCCTCAAGGTACCAGATTTAAGTGGTCTATGGAGCATGGGTCATTACAGACTTTCTCTGCAGGTGAAGATAACAACATTGTCAGACCTCACCTGCATTAGTGGGTCATGGTTTCTGTGTCATATGGTTATCACATTTCACTACAAAAGACAGATAACTGCCTTCTAATAAGAGATAATAAGCTCGTGCCACGTGCATATACTAGTATATGTGTGTGGAATACCAACTAATCCCATTTGTACTGAGTATTGACTAGGCCCTGCAGGCCAAGCAATGTTCTGTCAAAGGTACACAATGATCTATGCCCTCAAGATCTCTAGATATGTATATTCAAGTTGAGGAGAAGCAGCACACACCCACTACTACTACTTAAAATTACATGGTGAAAATTCTATTGTATAGTTATTGAAGGCAGGGGTTTTCTTACTCTTCATTATCTGCCCTAATATCTGTAACAATTAGCTAAGCACAGTAGCAAAATACAGTCATTTGTTAAGGAAATAAAAACTTGAGTGAATTTTTTTAATGCTAATTACAGGCTAACCATCAAAAAGGCTATATGGATTGAGAGCAGATATACTCTGTAAACAGGAATATTCAATGAAAGCTCTGTGAAGGAAGCAAAACCTGTACTAGTTCTTGAGACTTGAATATATTTTGAGGTGTTCAGATAACATCCACAGAATCCAGTATTAGGTTCCCACTCCCTATTAGACACTGTGTTAAGCACTTTTGAAAATACAAATATAAATTATACCAGGTTCTTGCCCCCAGTGACCCTGAAACTCATTAAAGGGGATATAACAGAAATAATAATAAAACATTTTAGAAAGTACTGTAATGGCAATAACATATAGTTTAATGGGAAGTCAGAGGAAGGCTTCTTAGAGGCTATGTTGGGAAAGTCATTTGAGTTGAGTTTTAACGGATCTGGAGTAACCGAAAATTCAATGGCAGGGAAGATGGATGGGAATAAAAGTCACTCTGCATGAAAAGTGAAGCAAGAACTTCTTCTTGCTAAAGGCAAGAAATTTCAAATTTTAAAGAACAGTTGAGCGTGTCTAGTAAAGTAGACTTTAAATGTGGTTAGCAGCAGAACATTTCACTTATTCCTCCAAGGAATATTTACTGAACATTTATCATGTGCCAGAAACTGTTCTAAGCATCAGGAATACAGTAGCCAACAAGACAGACTAGGTTCCTGGGGAAAGACGGACAACAGAGAAACAAGAAAATTTGAGATACTCAGACGAGTCTTTAAAGAAGATGAAACAAGGTGAATTATCCTCCATCCCCCTCCCTATACCTCACCCTGAAGTTGTATGAAAACTGTTGGACTAGAAGCTCAAGTCTGCAAAATGGGGTCATGAGACATAGGCTTGAAAGGTCAAACGTGGCCTGACTGTGTAGGCTCCTAAATGCTGAACTTAGGAATTTTTGTAGCTCACAGGGAGTCACTTATGAACAAGGAAGAGTAAAAAAATAAAAAGTGTACTGGAGTGCTACTAAATCCCTGTGACCCCAGAATTGGTCCTGGCCTATTAACTGTAGGTTAATAAAAAAAAAAAGATTAATAAATATTTAGAAACTTTTTATCAAAGTGACATTGCCCTGATATCCAAGCAAGTGGTCAATGGACTCTTCTTATGAAACAGAGTATAGACCGCTTTGGGTGTTTATCAAACTCAGGTGTTCAGTTGCATGTTGTGCAAGCTGCATACTAATCATGCACAGTAGGACTACAAACTGGTTCATGATATACTGGAAATTAATCAAACAAACAATGGTCCTTCATAACAGAGAGTTTGAGAAGCACTGCTTTACAATAATGGCTACTATTAGTTATTATTATGTCTTGAGCACTGTTGTAAGTGCTTTACATGGACTATCTGATTCCACCACCACCACCACCCCGCAAGCCTATGAGGTAGGAACTATAATTATCTCCGTTTTGAAGATGAAGATTCTGAGATATGGGACACCTAAATTACCCAGAGTCACATGGCTGAGAAGAGCCATTGCAAAGATTAAGATCCAATCCCTCTGACTCTAATGCCTGTGCTCTTTTCCACTACTCTTCACTGTTTCTATGTATGTCTCTCTCTCACTGAGAGAGTTCCTTGAAGCGAAGGTCCAAGACTTTTTCATCTTTGTTTGCTTAGCACCTGGCATATAATCTAAGCTTAGTAAACGATGGTTGAATGAATCAGAAAAAAGTAATATGGAAAAAATGGGTAGGATGGAGTGGTGGGAGGGACCTGTTGGAAGAGAAGAAAACGTACTGTAGAAGCAGTGATGTCAATTAACTGCTAGGATAAATACCAAGGTAGTGCTAATTCACATGAAGAGAAAAAGGTGTATAAAAGATAGTACCAAGGTAGAACCCACAGGACTTGGTGACAGATTGGAAGTGGAAGTCAAGGAAAGAAGAGTCAATGATGACACTAATGTCTGGAGTTGGATGACTAGAAGAGTAAGCCAGAAGGAGGGCAGCCATTAACAGTGATCTGTGGGATTATCTGGGGAGAGACGACCAGCTAGAAGATATCCAGCTGGAAGTAGAAAGTACACAAACAAGACGACTTTATTTCATGCTCACTGATTTATAGTGTGTAAAGACCTTGGGAAACAGCACCAGAAGCTCTTTAGGGGCTTAGGAATAGGAATACGGAAGGGGGGGGTGGGTGGGCAGGAAGAACTAGGGAGATAGTCTGAAGCTGCACTTCATAAAAATTTTTTAAAATGTCATCAATCAGCCATATCACAGAATGGAGTGTGGCACAGAATAGATGGATGTTATAAGGGTGGGGTTAAACCTTCCCAATTCATTACCTGACTCCAGGACCGCTGTACCTGGAGGGTCCCTTCAGATGAGCTACTTTGCACTATTATTCATACACTTCAGGATCCATGAGTTTTTGTTTTTAAATGGAGAAATCTCTTTCCTTTCCAAAGCTCATGGTTTTACTCAGAGGGTTAGTGCTTACCTGTGCTTGGCTCTTTTTAGTTAAAAATGAGTCTGTGTCAGGTTAAGAGCCCAGAGTGGATGATTTCCCAGTATACAGTGTCTAAACTGAAGATATGGTCTTATCTATAAAATGAACAGTCATTTAATTATGTCATGGCCTATGAAAGGACTATATGGTACTTATCCAGCTTTTCACTATGTTGTACCTGTAATTAGGATGACTCTTGTATTTTCTAAATTAATCTAGTATCCAACTTCATAGTATTTAAATTGCTAATCTTTTTATTCATTTAAAGTCTCCTTAAATTTAGCAGAATCTCATTTTCCTTCACAGGACAGTTAATGTGGCTCTTTTTTCTCTTTACTCTATCATAAATCTTGGCAAGGACACTCAATGAAAAGGAACAGTTCACAGAAGGACCCCTGGCTCAGAGACCCGAGGGAAGATGAAAACAAGCTGACAGAAGCCTGGCCCACGTCTCCAGGGAAATTTACCTCAACTCTCTAAGGCTTGGAGAGGTTAAGAAAAATACTGCCTAAGCTAATAGAACCCTTTATTCATAGGGAGAATTTTCTCTGTGAGGAGAAGATAAGTTATGAAAGCTGGAAAGGTCAGAGTAAGAAAAACTAGAGCAGCCACTCCATCCAGTGTGTCACAAAGGATCTTTTAGCTGGTGTGTTAGGCCTGGGGCATGATATGGCCCCAAGAGGCAATTCCTGCAGGTCCAATTCTGCCTGGGACAGTGTAAATTACTACCACTACTTGCTATTCCACTGGGAATCTGGAAACCCCAAATCCAGTTTTGGCTCTGCTGTGAATTTCTTTTGAGATTTGAGGGGCTCACTTCTCTTTTTTTTTCTGGAATGAGGAAAGTGTTTTATTCGGTGCACACTGACCATTTTTTTCAGTTTCATTCATAATCACAATAAGACAATTCCCTCGCTTGCTGAGTGTGTGCTGTTTTACTAAGTCTGACTTAAGAAAAATGTTAAATTTTAAAAACCCTACAGTCATTATGGTAAGCTTATATCCCTTATGAATATGTATATGTGCATGGGTGTGTAAATATATATACATATCTACTCTGTTATACAAACCACTCAAAACATGACTTTAAAAGCTGTCCTTTCCTTTGCCTCAGTTTGCTAATCTGTAAACCAGGAAGTTTTTACTAGGTTATAGCTCTAAGGTCCCTTTCATTTGTACTGTTCTGTAATCATTTGCCCTCAGCTCCCTCCACCGATATGCAAATGCAGAGTAGTCTTGGGGAAGGTACTCCAGGAAGGGGGGGCAGGGAGGAAGCGTGGGAAGATGGTAGAACTAGAGAAGGAGAGACGGAGCAGGGAGGAAAGCTGGGTGAAGCACTGAGAAAGAGAAAAGGAAAAGCCTTCATCCCAAGGCATGAGAGTCTTCTTTTTTCCTCTCTTTTCTGCCATGAACATCTCAGGGGCAATCAGAACCATAGTACATTTTGAAGACGCTTTTCATTGAAGGAATAATGATAACATATTTGAACAAGAACGACAACAAAGATGAGAAAATAGAAGAGGTAGCCTGAGAGTGAGTTTTCCTTAAAAATAAAATAATAAAAGAAGCTCTGAAAAAAGAAGAAAATCTTTTTGAAATTCACATGAGAGAATGATTTCTAGAGGGTAAATAAAAATATATAATTTTCTCTAAAGGTTTACCCAAAATACATACTTATTCAAGCATTCAGCAGATAGCTATTGAGCACCTATAATGTGACAGACACAATTCTAGACACTAGATATATGGTTTCATATATGTGCTCATGGATTCCACATGATAACACAAATTAGACATCTGATCTTCTATCATCCATTTACAAAGCCGATCATTTCTTAAATCACATATATTTTGATATGAATGTCGTTAGTATGGGCCATCTACTGAATTTAGGATTGATGTGATATCTGATGGTTTTCTGATATAAAAAGTAAACCCAAGAAAGGATGGGGCAGTTACCTCTTCAACGAGCTTCCAATACAGTTGAGGACTGCATCCTACACAAGCTGCAGGGAGGACTACCAAGAAGGGCACTCCTGTTCAGTTCAGCAAATATTTTGAAGAATATTTTCTGACATTGGGGACTTAGGGGACATAAAAAGATCAAAGAGACGGCAAGAACCTTACAGATTGACAGAAAATAAATTCGCAAATAATTTACTGTTCGGCAGAATATGCTAAATTCTATTAGAGATATGTCTATAAAGTGCTTTGGGAAAAGATCAAGAAAAATCCTGTTTGGTTAGGGGTTAGCAAAACTTCATGAAGTGAGTAGCATCTGCACTGAACTTTGAAAGATGTTCAGAATTTCAAGGGTAAAAAATGGTGATGCTGAGAAGCAAAAGCGAAGAAGGGTTCACAATAGGTACAATAAACATCCTGAACAAAAGCTTGGAGGCAGGAAAGTGTGGGATTCCACCGACCTTTACTGAGTGCTTATCCTATTAGGAACTACGGAGGATTTTCCTTAAATCTCACAATATCCTTGTAAAACAGACATACAATCAACTCTAGATCAATCTTGATCTAACCAGGGAAACAAACAGCTTTAAACATTTATAACTATGGACATTAAAAGCAGGAAATTGAGGAAGCCCAAATATTGACCAAAGCAGGCAGTCAATGAGGGATAAAACAGGAGTCTAGATTTAGGGTCACACAGGGCAGATTTAGCCACTCTAAAGATAACAAACCAGTTGCCATCAAGTTGATTCCCACTCATGGGGGCCCCATGTATGTCAAGGTAGAACTGTGCTCCATAGGGTTTTCAATGGCTGATTTTTTCACAGTAGATCACCAGGTCTTTCTTCCGAGGCACTTCTGGGTAGACTTGAACCTCCAACATTTTGGTTAGCTGCCAAGCGTGTTAATCATTTGCACCACCCAGGAACTCCATTCTCTAAAGATACACCTAAGAAAGAGAGACAGAAGTACACTTGCTTCTCCTTTTCACTCACCCCACTATCTCTTGCCAGTTCCTTCCTGTAGACAACCCCAGTGAGAAGCCAGCTGACCTGAACACTCAGGAGAGCAGAGAAGTTTAAAGATTAAAAATATGTCTCAGGGCAAGTGGGCACAGGCCAGGGCTGACACAACATCCCTTAACTGACGGGAGAGATGGAGGTGACCTGACCCATATTACTCAGTAAATGACAGAGCTGATATTTGAGCCCAAGGCTGACTCAAAGGCTAATCCTTTCCTAGTGTCATAGTTGCCAGTTTCTGGAATGTCCAAAGTACTCATTGGGAAGTAGTGGAAGACAGAGTTGCATGGAGAAGGCATCAAAGGCCATTCCAAGGAACTGGAACTTGTTGGGGTTGCTCAGAAACTTCACGGAGAAATGAGATTTAAGTTATCACTTGAGGAACAAGAAAATAATTACTCTTAAAATCTCCTAGTAAATTTTAATGGAGAAGGAACCACATTCCTACTCATAGGCCTCCTACATCCCCTTCCCAACACACTGCCCTGCTTTTGCTCACTGAGGAAGAAAAGGGAAATTTAGGTAAAAAGCCTCAAAAAAGAGGCAGGCAAGGCCCCTGACAGGAACTAGTAGAAAATGTCCACAACCCATTGCCATCAAGTCGATTCCGACTCATAGTGACCCCACAAGACAGAGTAGAACGTCCCCGTAGGGCTTCTAGGGCTCTAAATCTTTACAGAAGCAGACTGCCACACCTTTCTCCCATAGAGCTGCTAGTAAGTTCGAACCACTGACCTTTCAGTTAGCAGCTGAGTGCTTTTAACCACTGCACCACTAGTGCTCTTAGTAGAAAATGTCAGTAGGACCAAAATAGCCCACAGCTCTGTACCCAGATACCATTAAGATGGGGCTACCTGATGTTGCTACACAAGTTGTCTAAATCTCAAAGGCCTTCTTCCTCTCCTGGGCAAACAATAACAGTGCTTTGTATTCTAACAATACTTAGCTTACTGAGACCTACAGACAACCTAAGCTTGGCATGTGGGTCCTCCAAACATTCTGTGTCCAGGGGGAGGAGGAGGGGAGAGGGCACCTAATTTGCAGGTGCACTGAGAGGTTAAATGACTTGATCTGAGGCTCCACAGAGACTCAGGACGGAGAGGAGACGAAGAGGGGCTCCCACTTTCTCCAGCTCTGGGCTTTATTCAGCCACTTCAGATCATCTCCTAGCAGGGAAAATAGCACTCCTATGCAGAAGCCGCCTCCTGGCAGCCTCTCATTACAGCCTGGAGATCAAGATCAATGCATATTAGCACTTCTCCCTGAGCACCTCCCCAGTCAGCTTGAAGCAGACAGCTGGAGGGGTGCTCTTCACTGGGCTTCAGGACTGACTTCATTTCCCACTTTCCTGTCTCTCTCTATAGATAATAGGATATTATGCTAGAAAGACTTAAGTATCAAATTTCCTATACATAAGAAAACCCATGGACCAGCAAGGTGATTACTGGAAATCATGTAAGTAATTAGTGGGTTATCATTTATTCTGTCTGCCTGGAACACAAGGATGCTGGCAAAAGTTTAACTGGTTGGAGGAGGGGGGGACTAGGTGCTTGAATTGTAGTGTTTGCTAATTTCCATGGCAAACTCCTATGATGGTGATTTCAAGCAGAGGTCAACCTGCTTGCAAAATTCCTGAACATTTAACAATTTTGTCTCTCATGAGCCAGTACGAGCCAGCTCCAGCATACCATTGACACCCATTCTCCAAACCCTGTACCCTATTTACTGTTAAGTCCAAACCCACAGCCTCTCTCAAGGTCCAGCCTAAATGGCAAGCACAGTGCCTGGTACATGGTTTACACTCAACAAGTATCTGTTCAAGAAATTGAATGCACAGACTATCACCTCTTCAAAGAAGCCTTTCCCAATCCCCACTGTCCTCCCTGAAATCTAGAATTAAGCTTTACCTTTCATGACCTTAAAGAGCATTTCTTTTATGGAATTTTCATTTTCCACCTTTGTTTTATAGCACTATGTTATTCAACAGTTATTCAACATTTACATATTTGGTACATATTTCGTCTCCTGAGCTAGATGCTAAACTCCTTGAGGGTAAGAATTGTCTTACTCATCTTTGTATCCCTGAAGGAGTTTTGCCTGTTCCTTGCACAAAACTAGCACTCGATAAAAGTTGAATGAATGAATTCTGATGAATCAAGGATTGCCCCGGGCTGCTTATGGATTGAAATAGCTCAATGCTTCTCTGCCTAAAATGGTAAACTTTGAGATACTAATGTCTTAAACTATGATTCGCCTACAAGAAAAATGAAGAACACAAGTGTGTGTCTTGATGAAAATGTACTCCTTCCCAGAGCAATGTAGCAGAAGTCACTTTCCCTTAATCAGGGAAAGGAAGCCCTGGGGGGTCAGTGTATGATGAGGGGACCACATGGCTGCCCTTTGCCCTGCTCTACTGTCTCTCCTTAGCTGTTTCTATCCTTACGTCTTATGAATGCCCCCTCCTTGGCTAGTACCTGTTTCTGAGTCTGCTGATCAGATCTGCATCATACTAAGATTAGGCAGTGGTTTAGGGCAGGTGTTGGCCAGAACATGGCTTCTAACTGTGTTCTGTGGGAAATACAGACCACGGTTCTGGTTAGAATAGGCTTGTGAAAATTTAAAGTTTTCTAAATTACTATTTTTCCAAACTACCAATGATCATGAAGATGATGCAGGACCAGGAAATGTTTTGTTCCATTAAACATGGGTCACCAGGAGCTGGAACTGACTCAACTGCAACTAACAATAACAAACTACCAGTAAGTATAAGAATACTTTTGTACTAGCATTTTCAGAATTAGTGTGTTCAAACTGAAATGTGTTCATTAGTACTTTAGACATTACTCTTTAGGCAAAGAGAAGAAATATTTAAGTTTTGTTTCAAAGAGGGTTGAAATACTGAGTGGTTGAAAGTGAACTGCTGTTGGCATGATAGGCAAGCCAATAGACTAGAGTTGATATCAAAACTGCTGGCACAGTTTATCTCTGGACATTTAAATAAATTGTTTTAATGTTTAAAAAGAGCCTAATGCTTACAATTATATTCTTTCCTCCTTATTGTAAACTATCCTATGATTTTTTTCTTAGAAAATTCTCTTCTTTGGAAATCATAGGATCATGCTATTTTATTTCCGCTTATTTTATTTTTAACATTGTCTCTATTCATATTATAAATTACAACATAAAGCCACCATTTAATCTCTGTATCTCATCTTATTTCAAATGCTTATTGAAGAAACAGTTTGTGGTGTTGTGAATATTTTGCCATAGAATTCTTTCTGTGTACATACTTTCTTATTTAAGAATACGATACCAAACTGCACTTGCTGTGACTTTGACAGTGGGTGTCCCATTTTTATCTAACACTCTTTATTCCACGGAGTCATATCAACACTATGAATGCAAAGCTGTGATATGGAACCAGATGTTTGAACCTTTGAAGCCTTTGGTGGGACTGATGTGGTGCTGGCACGAAAGGCTGTACGAGTGAAAAGCAGAGAGCACACGCAGAGACTTGGTGGTGCAAAAGTCTTCTTCTTCTTTTTTTTTTTTAATTTGTCAAGCTATGTCTTTCAAACCCGTGACTTTGTGGAGAGAGTTTGCAAAGAGCAATGACAGCAAGTAATATATGGATGTTTCTAGCATTCAAGGAGAATCCATATCTGTTGAAAGACTTTGAATGAGTTTCGTTTTGGGGTAACTCAAGCTAGTTAAGTGTGTTAAGCAAAATGATTTTTATGTTACCCTTTGTCAATGCTGTGAATTCTGTAGATATTGTTTTGTTGTTGTTTTTAATTTTATTGTGAAAAAATGTATATTACACAAAGTTTGCCATTTAAAGTATTTTTAAGTGTAAAATTCAGTGGCATTAATTACATTCACCATGTTGTACAACCATCACCACTATTTCCAAAAGTTTTCATCACATCAAACAGAAACTCAGTACCCATTAAGCCAGAAATCTATATTCCCTCCCTCCCCCACCCCTGGTAACCATTAATTTTTGTTTCTATCCATTTGTCTATTCTAGATATTTCACATAAGTGGGGTTGTACTATATTTGTCTTTTTGTGTCTGATGTTTCATTTAGCAAAATGTTTTCAAGTTCATTCATGTAGTACGTAGCATATGTCAGAACTTCATTTCTGTTTATGGCTGAATAAATAGAATATATATACTACATTTTGTTTATCCATTCGTCTGTTGATGGACACTTATACTGTTTCCACCTTTTAACTATTGTGAATAATGCTGTGATGAACATTAGTGTACAAACATTTGTTTGAGTCTCTGCTTTTGAATTTTTGGGGTATATACCCAGCAGTGAAATTGCTGGGTCATAAGAGTAATTCTATGACCCACCAAACTGTTTTTTGAAGACCTGCCAAACTGTTTTCTACAATGGTTGCACCATTTCACATTCCCACCAGCAATGCGCAAGGGTTCCAATTTCTCCACATCCTTGCCAACACTTTTTATTGTCCATTTTTCTGACCATAGCCATTCTAGTGGGTGTAAAGTCGTTTTCTTGTTTTTGATATATAAGCAGGGTGATACCAACTGATACTGAAGGGGGCTTGTGTTTGAATGTTGACAGAGAAGCACAGCATGTGTCACAAAGAAGGGATAAAGTTCTAATGACTAACACACCCACAAGAATGGTGTCTGTAGCAGTTCTGAGTTTTAGATTTGGATACTTATTAGATGAATATTAAAGGTGAAAATTCTTAAATAAAACTTGTTTAACATTTTTTTTTTAAAAGAAGGAAATCAATTGGTTGATTAGGAGAGGTTAGGTAACATGTCCAATGTCATGCAACTGGCAAGTTGCAGAGATAAGACTAGGACTCAGGTCACTTTAAAAAAACAAAACAAAACAAAACCCGATGCTATCTAGTTGATTCCAACTCATAGCGACCCTATAGGACAGAGTAAAACTGCCCCATAGAGTTTCCAAGAAGCGCCTGGTGGATTCGAACTGCCAACCTTGTTGACTTCACGTTAACAAGCCCTTCAACATATTCCTTCCCATACTTTATAGACAGAGCATCTGTTATGCTATTTTCTTCTCCAACACCAGTCTCTCCAACTTTTCCTTTTTGAAGCTACCCCTCCATGGCTCAGTGTGCTTCTGGCAGGTCTATCAATTAAAGAGTCTTGCTTAAAAGGTTACATCAGAGGCAAATGGCACAGGCTGGCTAATCAAAATGCCCCATCACCCTGGGCACAGTAATTGAACCTGGAATGAGCATATGGCCAAAGAATGATGCTAGACAATTAGATGAGTGCATTTCTTTCCTTGTTTGCTTGACCTCTATATTATGGGGACTGTATACTACACAATTACACACATTTCCAAAGAGATGTGGAGTCCACTTCCCTCTCCTCTACAAATATTTTAACTTACTTTTAGAAAGTTGAGAATTAATTTTTATACTGCCCTCTATGAATTATAAAAGGGCAAATACTTTCCATAAGCATTCTTAGTGGCTCTCATATTTCCTTGATAAAAGAAGTTGGGAATTTGGAAGAGAGAAAGAATATCTGCTGAAATTTCTGCTGCTATGTGCATTGGTATCACCTACTTCTCTTAAACCCTGCTGGCTCCCTGAGTCACACTGGGCAGGTATAGGTTTGGGTTCTTGGTTGATTTTCAAAGCCACTGGATACTGGGATTCTGTAATTCCTATAAATTATATACAACGTAACAGAATTTAAGCCCAAGACTCCAAAAAGCTGAAAGATAATTGCAAGTAATTAGGAGAGTTTAGAGGGGCAGTAGCAGATCAGTGGTAGAACTGTCATCATCCAAGTAGGAGACCCAGGTTCAATTCTTAGCCAATGCACCTCGTGCACAGCCACTATCCATTTATCAGTGGAGGCTTGAGTGTTGCTTTGAGGCTGAGGAGGTTTCAGCAGAGCTTCCAGACTAAGATGGACTAGGAAGAAGGCCTGGAGATCTACTTCCAAAAAACCAACCAATGAAAATCCTATGGATCACAAAGATCTGATCTGCAACCGATCGTGGGGATGGTGCAGGACCAGGAGGCGTTTTGTTCTGTTGTGGGTGGGGTCACCATGAGTTGGGGGCCAACTCCACAGCAGCTAACAACAAGAGCTTAACTGAACCTACACTTTAGTTCTGTCTGTGACCTGTTAATATAGAGCCCTGCCCACCAACCCTGCTTTCCACTACCTCAACTCACTCCTATCACCCTAGGATCTACGCTCCAGGGAAAAATGAATCAGAGGCCACTGGAGCAGCCAGCCACTCAGACCCCAGCAGTGTGTGCATTTATGTATCTTGTCAATAACTTTCTTTTCCTGCTCCCAAGGTGCTAGTTCCTGAACTCGATCACATTATAACCAATTGCTGTCTGCAAAATGCAAATTCAAACCATGTTCTCTGATGAATCTATTGTGTTCTATCCAATTTGCATTATAAATTGTAGGAGCAATGCCTGTAATTGTCTTTCTTTGTGGTTAGGCTTATCAGAAACCTGCTTAGAAAGAAGGTGCACTGAGTGAGACACTTCTAACACTACAGCCATGTCCCCTCCTCTGGATCTTCAGAAGTTAATAGATCCGGAACCTTACATTAAACTTTCTCTCTAGCCAAAGGTCTGTCTTCTCAGTACTGAGCGAATGAGTGCAGAGCAGTAGGGGAATTGACACTGAATACTAATCTGTCTCGGAAAAAGTACAGCCAGAATGCTCCTTAGAAGGGAGGATGGCAAGACTTCATCTTACATACTCTGGACATGTTATCAGGAGAGACCAGTCCCTGGAAAAGAGGAAGACCCTCAGTGAGATGGATTGACACAGTGGCTGCAACAATGGCCTCAAGCATAACAATGATTATGAGTATGGCGCAGGACCAGGCAGTGTTTCATTCTGTTGTACATAGGGTCACTGTGTGTCAGAACTGACTCAATTGTGTCTAACAACGATAACACTAGAATGCTCCAACTTCCCTTCCTAGGACCTTGCATTGAACCTGGAAAGACTTGGTCTTCCTTCTTAATAAAACATGCACCTGGCTCAAGCAGAGCTCACTTAAGCGTCAGGTGAACAAGAAACAGGTGATCACAAGCAATTTTACTTTGGTTTCATCTTGCACAGCACACAACTAAAGGACTATCATTCACTCTTATCACCTAGAAATTGGATCCATGGCACCGGTGTCTAGGGTGGGTTGGTCCTTTCCCTCTATAGAGAGATTCACCAGAGTGAAAAAAGGACCCTAGTGCTCAATTTTATAATTTCTATTTTCTAGTGACCCTCAGATATCACTCTCACTGACCATCGAGCACAGGCCAGTTACCCAGATGGACGAGGCACCCTCTCCAGTCCTTGTCTCTGCAGTCCTGTGTGATGCAGGATCCGGGCTGTTCTCACCTGCCCAATTTTGGCCACTTTCCCAGGATCCAATGGACCTTGTCTGTTATCCTGGGCTCTTTAAATCACCTGGCAGAACTGGCAAGGGAGTTTACATCTGAAGATGCTAGACAGTGACTGCTATGACTCATCCTGTTGTCTCCTAGCACCCCAGTCCAACTCAGGTCTTCTCATGGTGATGGTAATCACCTCCAACCATTCACTGTGAGGTTGACTCTAGGGATAGCCACCATTTTCTTTGTTTTCTACATGTAAGATAATTTCCTGGATTGCGCCTTTCCAAGTGATCAAGTTACACTGCTCTGTTGCTCTACAGACTTTTAAAAAAAAGCTATTTTCAAATATTTTGACCTTACACTTTTGAGATCCTGATAGCTTATCTTGAGGAGAAATAATTTAGAAAGCAGTGACTGCAGGTCTAACAACAGATACCAGTGAACTTGCTAGAGAAGGCTGCAGAGAGTGAGGCAAGCACAGAGCTAGGAAGGGAACTTGAAGCTCAAAGTGATGGTGCCTACTTGTATTGTGCAGATTGGAAAGTCTGATGTTTGCAAACTACTCAACGACCAATAAAAGAACACTCACTGAGTCTATGATTTTAAGGGAGTATCCTTGATACAAGGCATACAATGAATAAGATGGTCTCTTCCCTTAAGGAGCTTACAGGTTAGCCAGTTTGACAAGCTCTAGAAATAAAGGTTGGGCTCAATGGCTTGTGAACAACTGGTGCAGACAGTATTGAGGAGATGGCTCAACCGATGTGTGGAGGGGCTAAGTGAGGGGCAGGAGGACACTGAAATCCAATGGAACAAATACCTCTAAATTCCAACCACTTTGTTACACACACCTCTGCTTTTCAAATGAGAATGGGGGAGAGCAGTCCTCTCAGGGGAACAGACATGATGTGCCAAAGGTATTTGAAGCCAAGGGATATCTTCCTGCAGCATTAGATTTAAACAAAAATTTTAGAAGGAAATGTAACATTAACATACATTAATGAGTAGAATGTAAAACTGTCTTACATTTTAAAAACAAAATGTAAGCCCTCAAAGAAATTCTGTGCTTGTTTTCAAAAGGCTGCCTCAGGCTTAACTCTGAAAGTACAAGTTATAGTCAGCTGCCCTGTGAGTTTGGAGGTGGGAAGGTTGAGAAGCACCTGCAGAAATGCTCCACTGAATGGCTTTATAGGTAGACAGGCAGTTTGTTTGTTTGTTTTCCCACTCACCTATGAATAGGAGTCTGGAGCCCTGGTGGCACAGTGGTTAAGAACTCGGCTGCTAACAAAAACGTCCACAGTTCAAATCCACTAGCAGCTCCTTGGAAACCCTATGAGGCAGCTCTACCTTGTCCTACAGGGTTGCTATGAGTCACAATCAGCGTGATGGCAACAGGTTTGATTTGGTTTTTTATGAACAGGAGTCTGGCTTTAGGGGCAAGAATTTAAAGCCAAAGACTGAAAGTTTAGATTTTCATTGATCTTCATCTGTTTCCCAACATGCCTGATTATAAGTGAACACTTCAGACCATTAAGTTATAATTATTTCTTTTTATTAAACATGAGGGATTCTGGGAATCATGTTTCATAATGTAAGAATAGGTGAAAGGTTCTTCTAATATATTTTTCATATCTGTTTAATTTAGAATAGTTTAAGATTTACAGAAGAGTCACACAGATGGTGAAGAAAGTTCCAATATACTCTCCATACTCAGTCGCAAAAGACCACGTATTGTATGATTCCATTTACATGAAATGTCCAGAACAGGCAAATGTATAGAGATAGAAAGTAGATTAGTGGTTATCCAGGGCTAGAGAATGGGTGGATTGAGGGTTAACAGCTAAGGAGAACAGGGTTTCTCTTTGGTGTAATAAAAATGTTCTAAAATTGATTGTGGTGATGCATGCACAACTCTGTGAATATATACTTTAAATTGAATTGTATGGTAAGTAAATTATATCTCAATAAGTTGTTAAAAAATAAACTTAAAATGTGACAACTGAGACATGGAGAATAGGCTTTTCTGAGAAGGGAGAAAATAATAGAGAGAGAGAAGTAAAAACCAATTTAAAAACAAAAAACCTGTGTGTATGTAAACCTGTTTTATCTACAGAAGGCCAGAATTAATCCTTGACTCTAGGGGTGAGACCTAGATTCTCCACAAACTTTTAGGGCTCATTTTTCTTGCATATATGCAATTGTAAATGGGGAAAGAAAATATGAATAAATCAGGACAGGTAAAAATACAACAGGACAACAAACTCCTTCAGTGTAGATTCCAATTTCATCAACATGCAAAACTAGGACCTCTCAGTCAGAGAAAAACATTAACTTTTCAGAGAAAAAAAAGTATCTTCTGGCAGGTCCACAGCAATAACACAACTCTTTTGCCAGGATGTATTTTCCTTCTCCAGATAGGTCTCTCAAATAGCCCTCAAATATTCCATTAAGAGCACTTCCCTTTATGCATTTCTTTGTAGTTCAGCCATGGTTGCAGGTACAATACTAACAGACCTTTCCTTTAAGCCAGACTTCTGTATGTTATTAAAGTGCAAGACAAAGAGCAACACTTCCGCAAGTCTAACAATTCCTCGTCATTTTTTTTTACTGTTGTAATTAAATCAAGTTAGTCTCCCATACAGAATTTTTTTTTTACATACATTGTTATGAGACCCCAACCACTTACCCCATTCTGTGACAGCACACTCCTCCCCTCTGCCCCTGATTCCCTATGAACATTCAACCAGCTCCTAACTCTCTCTGCCTTCCCATCTCACCTCTGGACAGAAGCTGCCGCTTTGGTCTCTTGTATCTACCTGACTAACAGGCACTTTCTTCACAAGTATCACTTTATATCCCACAGTCCAGTCCAATCCCTGTCTGAAGAGTTGGCCTCAGAAATTCTTTTAGTTCTGGGGTGACAGACAGTCCAGGGGACATGCTTTCCGGGGCTCCTCCAGTCTCAGTCAGACCATTAAGTCTGGTCTTCTTACTAGAATTTGAGTTCTGCATCCCATCGTTCTACTGCTCCATCAGGGACCCTCTGTTGTGTTCTCTGTCAGGATGTTCATTGGTGGTAGCCGGGCACCATCTAGTTGTTCTGGCCTCAGGCTGATGAAGTCTCTGGTTTATGTGGCCCATTCTGTCTCTTGGGCTAATACTTTCCTTGTGTCTTTGGTGTTCTTTGTTCTCCTTTACTCCAAGTTGTTGGGACCAATTGATGCATCTTAGACAGCCGCTTGCAAGCTTTTAAGACCCCAGACGCCACTCACCAAAGTAGGATGCAGAACATTTTCTTAATAAGCTTTGTTATGCCAATTGACCGAGATGTCCCCTGAAAGCATAGACCCCAGACCCCGCATCCCTGCTGCTCTATCAAAGTATTTGACTGTATCGAGGAAACTTCTTAGCTTAGTCCAGTTGTGCTGACTTCCCCTGCAGTGTGTGCTGTCCTTCCCTTCACCTAAGATGATTCTTGTCTACTATCTAGTTGGTGAATAACCCTCACCCTCCCTCCCCACCCCCATAACCATCAAAGAATGTTTTCTTCTGTCTTTAAACCTTTTCTTGAGTTCTTATAATAGTGGTCTTTACAGTATTTGTCCTTCTATGACTGACTAAATTCACTCAGCATAATAAGATCCAGCTTCCACCATGTTATACAATGTTTCACAGCTTCATCATTGTTCTTTATCATTGCATAATATTCCATTGTGTGGATATACCATAGTTCGTTTATCCATTCATCTGCTGATGGGCACCTAGGTTGCTTCTATCTTTTTGCTACTGTGAACAGTGCTGCAATGAACATGAGTGTGCATATATCTATTCATGAGATGGCCCTTGTTTCTCTAGGATATATTCCAAGGAGTGGGATAGCTGGATCATACGGTACTTCTATTTCTAGCTTTTTAAGGAAGCGCCAAATCCATTTCCAAAGTGGTTGTACCATTTTACATTCCCACCAACAGTGTATAAGTGTTCAACTCTCTACAACCTCTCCAGCATTTGTTATTTTGTGTTTTTTGGATTAATGCTAGCCTTGTTGGGGTGAGATGATATCTCATTGTAGTTTTGATCTGCATTTCTCTAATTGTGAGCATTTCTTCATGTGTTTGTTAGCTGCCTGAATATCTTCTTTGGTGAAGTGCCAGTTCATATCCTTTGCCCATTTTTTAATTGGGTTATTTGTCTTTTTGCTGTTGAGGTTTTGCAGTATCTTGTAGATTTTAGAGGTTAAATGCTGATTGGATTTGTCATAGCCAAAAATTTTTTCCTAGTCTGTAGGTTCTTTTGACTCTTTTGGTGAAGTCTTTTGATGAACATAAGTGTCTGATTTTTAGGAGCTCCCATTTATCTAGTCTGTCTTCTGGTGCTTGTGCATTGTTACTTACGGTTCGTATTGTGTTTATGCCATGTATTAGGGCTCCTAGCATTGTCCCTATTTTTTCTTCCATCATCTTTATTGTTTTCGATTTTATATTTAAGGCTTTGATCCATTTTGAGTTAGTTTTTGTACATGGTATGATATAGGTCTTCTTTCAGTTTTTTGCATATACATATCCAATTATGCCAGCACCATTTGTTAAAGAGACTGTCTTTTCCCCAGTTAATGGACTTTGGGCCTTTGTCAAATATTAGCTGCTCATAGGTGGATGAGCTTACATCTGGATTCTCAACTCTGTTCCATTGGTCTATGTATCTGTTGTTGTACCAGTACCAGGCTGTCTTGACTACCGTGGAAGTATAAGAGGTCCTAAAATCAGGTAGTGTGAGGCCTCCCACTTTGTTCTTCTTCTTGAATAATGCTTTATTTATTGGGGGCCTCTTCCTTTTCCATATTAAGTTGATTATTTGTTTCTCCATCTCATTAAAAAACGCTGCTGGAATTTGGATCGGGATTGCATTGTATCTGTAGATTGCTTTGGGTAGAATTGACATTTTCACTATGTTGAGTCTGCCTATCCATGAGCAAGCTATGTTTTTCCACTTATGCAGGTCACTTTTAGTTTCTTGCAGTAGTATCTTGCAGTTTTCTCTGTAAAGATCTTTTACATCTCTGGTTAGATTTATTCCTAAGTATTTTATCTTCTTGGGGGCTATTGTAAATGGTATTGATTTGGTGATTTCCTCTTCAAAGTTCTCTTTGTTGGTGTAAAGGAATCCAATTGATTTTTGTATGTTTATCTTGTATCCCGAAACTTTGCTGAAATCTTCTATTAGTTCCAGTAGTTTTCTTGTGGATTCTTGGAGGTATTCTGTGTATAAGATCATATCATTTGCAAACAGAGATACTTTCACTTCTTCCCTACCTACTTGGATGCCCTTTATTTCTTCTTCTAGCCTAACTACTCCGGCTAGGACCTCCAGCACAATGTTGAATAAGATAAAGGGCATCCTTGTCTGGTTCCTGTTCTCAAGGGAAATGCTTTCAAAGTTTCTCCATTCAGGATGATGTTGGCTGTTGGTTTTGTATAAATCCCCTTAATTATATTGAGGAATTTCCTTTCTATTCCGATTTTGTTGAGAGTTTTTATCATGAATGGGTGTTGGACTTTGTCGAATGCCTTTTCTGCATCGATGGATAAGATCATGTGGTGCTTGTCTTTTGTTTTATTTATGTGAAGGATTACACTGATTGTTTTTCTAATGTTGAACCATCGCTTCATACCTGGTATAAATCCTACTTGGTCGTGGTGAATTATTTTTTTCATACATTGCTGAATTCTATTGGCTAAAATTTTGTTGAGGATTTCTGTGTCAATTTTCGTGAGGGATACTGGTCTGTAATTTTTTTTTTTTTGTGGTGTCTTTACCTGGTTTTGGTATCAGGGTTATGCTGGCTTCATAGAATGAGTTTGGGAGTATTCCATCCTTTTCTATGCTCTAAAATACCTTTACTAGAAGTGGTATTATCCCTTCTCTGAAAGTTTGGTAGAATTCTCTAGTGAAGCCATCCGGGCCAGGGCTTTTTCTTCGTTGGCAGTTTTTTAATAACCTTTTCAATCTCTTCTTTTGTTATGGGTTTATTTAGCTGTTCTACCTCTGTTTGTGTTAATTTAGGTGGGTAGTGAGTTTCTAGGAATTTTTCCATTTCCTCTAGTTTTTCAAATTTGTCAGAGTACAGTTTTTCATAGTAATCTGTTATGATTCTTCTAATTTCAGTTGGGTATGTTGTGATATCACCCATCTCATTTCTTACACTGGTTATCTGCTTCCTCTCCTGTTTTTCTTTTGTCAGTTTGGCCAGTGGTGTATCAATTTTGTTGATCTTTTCAATGAACCAGCTTTTGGATTTGTTAACTCTTTTCAATTGTTTTTCTATTCCCTATTTTATTTAATTTTGCTCTAATTCTTATTATTTCCTTCCTACTGGCACCTGTAGGTTTCTTTTGCTGCTCTGTTTCTACTTGTCCCAGTTGTAGGGTTAATGCCTTGATCATGATCCTTTCTTCTTTTTTGATGTGTGCATTTATTGCTATAAACTGACCTCTGAGCACTGCTTTTGCTGTGTCCCAAAGGTTCTGGTAGGATGTCTGTTCATTCTCATTTGATTCTATGAATTTCTTTATTCCCTCTTTAATTTCTTCTATAACCCAGTAGTTTTTAAGCAAGGTATTGTTCAGTTTCCATGTGTTTGATTTTTTTTCCTTGCTTTTTGTGCTGGTAATTTCCACTTTTATGGCTTTGCGGTCAGAAAAGATGCTTTGTATTTCGATGTTTTGGATTTTGTTAAGGCTTGCTTTATGGCCTAATACGTGGTCTATTCTGGAGAATGCTCCATGTGCGTTGGAAAAGAAAGTATACTTGGCTGCTGTTGGGTGCAGTGTTCGGTATGTGTCTATGAGATCAAGTTGGTTGATTGTAGCATTTAGCTCTTCCGTGTCTTTGTTGAGCTTCTTTCTGGATGTTCTGTTCTTCACCAAAAGTGGCATGTTGAAGTCTCCTACTACTGTTGTGGAGCTGTCTATCTCTCTTCAGAGCTGTTAGAGTTTGTTTTATGTATTTTGGAGCCCTGTTGTTGGGTGTGTAAATATTTATTATAGTTATGTCCTCCTGGTGTATTGACCCTTTAATCATTATATAGTGCCCTTCCTTATGTTTTGTGGTGGATTTTACTTTAAAGTCTATTTTGTCAGAGATTAATATTGCCACTCCTTCTCTTTTTTGAGTGTGTTTGCTTGATGTATTTTTTTCCATCCTTTGAGTTTTAGCCTGTTTGTGTCTTTAAGTCTAAGGTGTGTCTCTTGTAGGCAGCATACAGATGGATCATGCTTTTTTATCCAATCTGCCACTCTCTGTCTCTTTATTGGTATATTAAGTCCATTTACATTCAGCGTAATTATTGATAGGTATGAGTTTAGTGCTGTCATCCTGATACCTCTTTTTGTGTGTTGTTCACAGTTTCTTTGTTCTCCTCAATTTTATGTGCTGAGTCGTTTTTCTTTATGTATTTTTTTTTTTTCATCTTTTTCTTTGTTGTAGATTTTGTGTTTGCTGGGTCTTTATGTTTTTCTACTTTTTTATTTTGATTTGTAGGATTGTTAGATTCCTTTGTGGTTACCTTAATATTTACCCCTATTTTTTCTAAGTTTATACCAGTCTTTTATTACTTTATATCACCTTAACTTCCCCTCCATATAAAAAATCAATGTCTCCATTTTTTAAGTCCCTCTTTTTTTGTTTTAATATTATCCTTTTTTACATATTGATATCTGTTTCCCTATTTTCAATGTTTTAGCTTTGATGTATTTTCAATTTCTGTGTCTGAGTCAATATCTGGTTGCTCTGTCTTGTGTTCTAGTCTTGCGTTATTATCTGGTGTTACTGATTATCTAACTGTAGGGCTCCCTTTAGTATTTCTTGTAATTTTGGTTTGTTTTTTCAAATTCCCTGAACTTCTGTTTATCTGAAAATGCCCTAATTTCACCATCATATTTGAGAGACAGTTTTGCTGGATATATAATTCTTGGCTGACAGTTATTTTCCTTCAAGGCTTTATATATGGCATCCCATTGCCTTTTAGTCTGCATAGTTTCTGCTGTGCAGTCCAAGCTTATTCTAATTGACTCTCCTTTGTAAATGACTTTTCTTTTATCCCTAGCTGCTCTTAAAATTCTCTCTTTATATTTGGTTTTGGTAAGTTTGATTATAATATGTGTTGGTGACTTTCATTTGGGATCTACCTTATGTGGGGTTCGATGAGCAGCTTGGATAGATATATTCTCATCTTTCATTCTATCAGGGAAGTTTCCTGTCAACAAATCTTCAACAATTTTCTCTGTATTGTCTGTTATCTGCCCCTGTTCTGGTACTCCAATTATTCGTACGTTATTTTGCTTGATAGAGTCCCACATGACTCTTAAGAATTTCTTCATTCTTTTATCTGATTTTTCCTCAAATAAGTTGGTGTCAAGAGCTTTATCTTCAGTGTCACTAATTATAACTTCTACTGCCTCAATTCTGCTTCTATGACTTTCTATTGAGTTGTCTAATTCTGAAATTTTATTGTTAATCTTCTGGATTTCTGATTGCTCTCTATAGATTCTTGCAGCCTATTAAAGTTGGAATTATGTTCCTGAATAACTTTTTTAAGTTCCGCTGCTACTTTGTCTGTGTGTTCCCTGGCTGTTTCTGCATTATGTCGAATTTTCTTTCTTATTTCTGGAAGAGTTCTGTAGATTAATCTTTTGTATTCTGCCTCTGGTAATTCCAAGAAGTTCTCTTCCTCCACAGAATTTATTGATTCTTTATTTTGGGAGCTTGCTGAAGCCATCATGGACTGCCTCTTTATGTGACTTGATACTGACTGTTGTCTCCGAGCCATCAATAATTTATTATAATTTTATCTTGTATTTATTTAGTGAGACCTAGCTTCTTATTTTGTTTTGTTTCGATATGCCCAAATAGGCTGCTCATGTGCACTAGTTTGATTTTTGACACCTTTGGATCTCTAATGTCCTGTCACCAGGTAGTTAGTTCATTAAATTTTCCTATATGGGTTCAGCTCTGGTGTTCAGGCAGTTGGTCACCAAGTGTGTGATGCAGGTTCTCACCCCCAGTCCTAGAGAGGCATGGGTGATTGGTGCAGGCACTGGACTCTGGCTGTGGTAGGGTATCATGCACTGAGCCAGGCATGGGGCTGACAGCTGCCCCTGAGAGTCTGAAAGGAAAGTGTGTCCCTATTCTCCAGGGTGAGTAGGTAGGTGAGTTTTGCAGCCGAACTATGAGCACCCCACTCTGCTGGCTGTAAAGACTTGAGGGCACCACTTTTTCTTGGACTCCTGTGGCAGGTGACTAGGCACTTTAGGTGATACCACCAGTCCTCAAGCCCCTGCTGCAGATAGATAGAAGTGCCTACTTAAGGCACAGGACTGTTTCGAGGGTAACGAATCTGCCAGTTGACAGCTGAAGCAGTTGAAGTTAAAGTTCAGATGTTTGACCTGTTGTACTGTGGTAGTGAGGACTAACGCTGTTGAGATGGGTCCCCACAAGTCTATACAGGGTTGTAAGGCACTCAGAGTCTGTGGACCCCTGATACCTGTGCCTAGCAAAGGAGCTGTGCCGATCCTGTGTTCCTGGCTTAGGGGAGCCAGTAGCTCATTTGTTCCCTCTCCAAGGCCAGGAGAATGGGTCAGGGTCTCTTTGGGGATCTACTTCTGGCCCAGCAGACTCCCGGTGCAGAGCGTGCAGGGAGGAGGTAAAAGGGAGAGAGGTTTTTCCCAAATGGGTTTTTTTTTTAATCCCCACAAAAGGGTGCACACATGCACTTATCTTAGCCTCTTGGGAGCTGCTTTTCACTGGTTTGGAGTGTCCAAGCAGAATCTCTGCTGCCAGGTCTCTCTCGATGTGGAAACTGCTTCCCAAGTGCATGCACAGCACAGCTGTTTGCCTGCTTCACTGCAGACAGGCGTGGCTGCGGCGCTGCAGTTTCGCTGCCGTGGCTCTGGCGCTCTTCGCTTCTTCCAAACCGTCTCCCTCTCCCCTATCACTCAGACGGATTCCTCAACTTTGCCTTGTTCAGGGCTCCTAGATATTCACATAGAATCAAATCACTTGTTTTTCCAGGTCTTTGTTGTAAGAGGGATATAGGAAGCGTCTAACTACTCCGCCACGTTGGCCAAGCCCCTTCCTATTCATTTTTGCAGATGTGCCTATCATTGTTAGTTTTGTTCTTTTCATAAACAAAATGTCTTCAGAGTTATGACAAAGCATAATGTTTATTGTCTCCTAACTCAAAGAAAGGGTTTCATTTTATTTAGATACATAATCAACATCCATGGAAACAACAGTCAAGAAATCAAACAATGTAGTGCATTGGGAAAATCTGCTGTAAAAGACCTCTTTAAAGTGTTAAAAAAGCAAAGAAAGATGCCACTTTTCAGTCTAAGGTTACCTGACCCAAGCCATGGTATTTTCAATCACCTCATATGCACAGGAAAACTGGACAATGAATAAGGAAGACCGAAGAAGAATTGATGCATCTGAATTACGGTATTGGTGAAGAATACTGAATATACCATGGACTTCCACAAGAATGAAAAAATCTGACTTGGAAGAAGTACAACCAGAATGCTCCTTAGAAGCAAGGATGGTGAGACTTCTTCTCACATACTTTATACATGTTATCAGGAAGAACTAGTCCCTGGAGAATGACATCATGCTTGGTAGAGGGTCAGTGAAGAGGAAGTCCCTCAATGAGATGGACTGACACAGTGGCTGCAACAATGGGCTCAAACATAGCAACAGTTTTGAGGATGGCACAGGACCAGGTAGTGTTTCATTCTGTTGTAGAGTTGCTTTGAGTAGGAACTGACTCAATGGCACCTAACAACAACAACAACAGGAGACCCTGTTTGGATCTGTCTTAGATATCTAGTGCTGCTGTAATAGAAATACCACAGGTTGATGACTTGAACAAACAGAAGCTTATTCTCTCACAGTCTAGGAAGCTTGAGGTCCAAATTCAGGGTGGCAGCTCCAGGGGAAAGCTTTCTCTCTGTATCAGCTCTGGGGGAAGGTCCTTGTCATCAATCTTCCCCTGGTCTTTGGACTCCAGGTCCAAAGGACATGCTCTGTTCCTGGCACTACTTGCTTGGTGGTAATGAGGTCCCCCTGTCTCTCTGCTCCTGTCTCTCTTTTATATCTCAAAAGAGACTGACTCAATATACAACCTAATCTTGTAGATTGAGTGCTCATTAACGTAATTCCTCAAATCCTGCCTCATTAACATCATAGAGGTAGGATTTACAACACATAGGAAAATCACATCAGATAACAAAATGGTGGAAAATAACACAATACTGGGAATCATGGCCTATCCAAGTTGATACCCATTTCTGGGGGCCACAATTCAATCCATAAGAGGATCCCTCATCTTCTTAGCCTGCTCTGTCCTTCTGACCAGGCTTGTACATAAGTCTTTCCTCATCCCTTCACACCTTCTCCAAGTTATGTATCAAACCAAAAACTAAACCTATTGCCATCAAGTTGATTCCAACTCCTAGCAACCCTACAGGACAGAGTAGAACTGTCCCCATAGGGTTTCCAAGGCTGTAATCTTTACAGAAGCAGACTGCCACATCTTTCTCCCGAAGAGCAGCTGCCGGGTTCAAACCACCAACCTTTTGGTTAGTGCTGAGTACTTAACCACTGCGCTGCCAGGGCTTACGTACAGATACATGTCAACTCTTAATGGAAATCAGAATAAAGGTGGAAAACTGATTCGTGGCTCTATTTATTGATACTGGCCAAATAATAGCCTCAAGGTTGGAAAAGATCTTAAACGCCAGTAGTCTAACCACATACTGATGGCATTTGAATTCCCTCCACCAAGCTTATAGCTAAATTTCTCAACAATAAAGAAGCACTCAATTTTATTTCCATATAGCTCCCACGTATGTAAAGTACGTTACATGTAATTAAAATTATTCTGGACCCATTACCTTAGAGTTATCTACAAAACCAGTCTATATATTATCTTACTTAATCCTCACAACAGCATCGTAGGTTAAATAAAATTATCTCCATTTAACAAACATTGAAACTGAGACTCAAGCAGCTTCGTTAATTTTCCCAGGACCATGCTGCCAATTGAATCAAGATTTCAAGCCTGAGGGTTTGCTAAAAGTCCATGCTTTTCTATTTGATTTATAGGAGCCTCTGAATCTCTTCTTCCAGTCTACTACTCCTCTAGGAACAATCTCCCATTCCCTCGAATGTTTAGCACTTAAGATTTTTGGAATTATACTCACTGCTCTCCTCTGAATGTGCCACTATATGTCTACTTTTCTCTTGATGTGTGAATGTGTGGCAATTCAGAACTCAACACTCCTGGATTGGTCTTACCAGGACACATTAGAACAAACTTAACACTGCTGTCTTTCTATAACTATATCCATGGACAATAAGGATGCACTTATTGATTTTTATTGGTGGTAGAGTCTTGGTTTTCTTGTTGTTTTACCAAAAGTGGATTACCCAATAAGCAAGGTAAACAAGGGCTTACTTGTGCATACTTCCTAATCTGTAGCAAACAGTTTCACATGTTTTTCACCACATTAAAAAAAAATTTTCACTACAGATTAGTAAGCAAGCATAAGTAAGCCTATGCTTACCTTGCTTACTGTGTCATCCGCCCATCAGGGACTGTAAATTTGAAGAGGCTTTGATACTGTCTGTTCGAAGGTGCTGTGAGGTTGGGAGAGAGACAGATGCCAGCCATACCTAGAAGCAGAATATATATATATATATATATATATATATATATATATATATATATATATATATATATTATTTTTTATTGTGATTTAGGTGAAAGTTTACAGAGCCAATTAGTTTCTCATTAAACAATTAATACACAAATTATTTTGTGACATTGGTTGCCAACTCCGTGATGTATTAACACTTTTGCCTTCTCCACCCCAGCTTCCCTGTTTCCATTCATCCCGTTTTCCTGTCTCTTCCTGCCTTCTCATATTTGCTTTTAGGCTGGTGAAAAAAAATGTGAATTGGTTTACTACAGATGATCTGGTAAGCAAGATAAGCAGTATGCTTCCCTTGCCTATTGGATAATCCACCCCTGTGTTTTACCAGCAATATATACTGTATTTTGAGAGTGTTCAAAGTTCCTTTCACTCACTCACAACATTCATTTTCATTCCCTTGATTTGCAAATCAGCCAAGTAAGGAAGGTGGGATAGTTAACTCTATTTTATAGAGAAGGAAACCACTGCCGAGAGAAGTTGTCTCGAAAACACTGAAGAGGTAGAATTAGGACTTGATTCTGTGTCTATCTCTTTACTCCAGCCTAGCATACTCAACACTGCTGGCAATACAGCTAAGTCAACACTGCAAGCCAAAATACAGATGTTTAACAAACAACTTCAAAACTCAGTAGCTTTAAACAAGCATTCGTTTTTCATACTTACGGGTGTGAATATTGACTGTGGGGGCTCTGCTTCAGTTTAGGTCTGGACTGCAGGTCTCATTCTGAGGCCTACACGCAGGGACAGATTACACAATAAGCAAGGCCTGCACGAGCTTACTTGTGCTTACTTACTAATCTGTAGTGACCAATTTCACCTGTTTTTCATATCATCTTTGACGCGGTGAAACCCAGGTGAAATTTTTCAATACAGATTAGTAAGTAAGAACAATTAAGCCCGTATGCACCTTGCTTACTGGTTACTCTGCCCCTGCCTACCCAGGAGGCGCAATACTCACCTGAGGAATGTTCTTCTCATGACTGAGGTTAGAAGCCCTCAGAAGGTTGAGAAGAAATATATAAAATCTCTTTGAGCTTTGGCTCAAAACTGACAGTCGCTTTGTCTACATTCTGCTGGCCAAAGTAAGTCACATGGTCATACACAACATCAATGGGATGAGTATACTTCTCCCATGCAGGTTGGGTGAAGGATGTGGGTAATTGCTGTTAATGCTTTAATTTAGCACATCCAAAGACTGATATTTTCCTTTCTAGTCATGTTTCAACATATCAAGAATGACCTAATTTCCCGTAACAACCTGGCCAACATGAAAATATGGCTCATTTGAGATCATAATTCAGAATGGGAGAAAACTTCCTTGTAACCATCACCACTTTGTTCTTCTGATGTTCAAAAAATATATATTCTGATGCTTGTAGAATTTTCAGTTGGAGATATTTGAGGAGTGTTACCCTCCTGTGTGAGCCCTGGTGATGCAGTGGTTAAGAGCTCGGCTGCTAAAGGTCAACAGTTCGAATCCACCAGCCGTTCCCTGGAAACCCTATGGGGCAGTTCTACTCTGTCTTATGGGGTAGCTATGACTCGGAATTGACTCGATGGCAATGGGTCAATGGGTCACCCTCCTGTGTAGTCTGAAGACAGTCTACTTGGTTTTTGCATTCCGTATGAACTGTGGCCTTTTAGGTCAAAGGTCTTGACTTGCAGAAATATTAGCATAGGTGTTCTAGGCTGGAGTTATCACAAAGAATAAACTGTTGGATTCCATATTTTTCAACCTATATCCTTAGGAGATTATATTTGGTGGATATAAAATTTAGTTCTTTTCTAGGGCTAATGCTGGGAAGGCTATATTTAGGGAGCAAACAGAGAGCTCATCTCTTCATATAGAAACAGGACAACCATAGAGACCCCCTGAAACCTACTCACCACCCTCCATCTTAAAATAACAGATGCAAAAAAAAGGTGAGAGATAAAGCTGAAATTTCAGCAGGAAAAATTATGTCTTTTCGTCTTTACTCTTCACTCAGTGAAAGGCACCACTAAAATTTGATTTTTTTTCCCTGTGAACTTATTTTAGAAAACATCATCTCTACAAATTAAGTATTTAAAGTCATAGATCGTAACAGCACATGTAGAGGAGCTATAAACTAATATATCATAGAAGGTTTTTTTCTCTAGCTGATTGCTAAAAAGGTAGTTTAGCTCATTAGTGATTGCCCAGATATCCCTAGGGTATTGTAGTAGAGTATTATAACACAAATGCTTCCTATAACTTGGAATGAATTATTTTGAATATTCAAAGGTAACTTCTTGCTGCAGATGCTTTATGGCATAATGAGGCCTTAACTCTACCTGATGAAATGCTCTGGTAAATCAATAGTATTGAAAAGTACAGAAGTGACATGATTTTATTTCCAAATTGCCACAGTGGCAAGAATGCCTATTTGGCTATAGCTGTAGAAAACAGGACAAATGACAGGTCAGCAAGCTTTGCCAGGAGATTGCATTGTCTTGGGAGCTACTGACAAATCCACTGGGGATAGGATAAAATTCATTGGTACGGAACACCATCTTGCCTAAAGGCACAAAATGGTGACTCAGAAGGCTTTTGTTACTTTTGAATTTTGGAGGTGGAAGAAAGAGCGTTGAAGAACATATAAGAAAGAAAATTAAAGCACTCAGGTATGGTTTGAATTATATTAACCTCTATTTTTTCTTATTATCTCTGTATGTTTGTCTTGAGTTTTCAATTAGATTTCAAGCACATTACGGGGCATACCATAGCAGTTAACATTCATATAGTACTTATCCTGCGTCAGGCATGGCCCTAAGTGCTTTATGTAAATTAACTCTGTTAATTCTCAGGATAATCCCATGATGCAGGTTTTCTTATTTTCTTATTTTATTAGATGAGGAAACTGAGAGCAAGGGATTAAGTAACTTGCCCAGGATCACAGAGCTAGTAGGCAGCAGAATGGAATTTGAACCCAGACATTTTGACTAGAGTCTATGATCCTAATTACTATGCGAGGCTGTTTTCTATTCTCCTATACCCCCGCAGTTCCTAACTACTTACTGGACGAAGAGGATCTCTCAAATATATTCCTCTTGAATGAAATGCTTCCTAATCAAATAAACAAAAATTCATCTTTTCTCGTTTACTTATGATTTCCTCCACCTCTATCTCTAAATCCTCTACTTGACCCAAATACACATCCTTTTGCTACTCCTGCTCACCAGCAGTGCTAATTGTGTTTCATATGTTATGACCTGAAGCTGTGTTCAGAAGAATTCTGTAGCTGTATCCTGGCTCTGCAGAAAAGAGTGTTTTAGTCAATTGGCAATATCTGCTATGTGTGTAGGATCAGGAAATAGTACTATATATACTACCAGGGTTATATGGTCAAATGCTATCTGACTCTCCCTCAAAGAGTGTTAATCCCAAATGGCACCACCAGTGATCTCCCTCCCATCCTTACTGTTCTTACTAGCTCTATTTGCAACATCTCATTGTAAGTACTATGGGAAATTGCAGCGCAGTATGGTGGAATGAACAGAGGCTTTGGAATTACTAGATCTGGGATTAAATTCTGGTTTTTACACTTGTATTAAAATATCCTCAGATTCTCTGAATAAAGCGTGTAATATCTCTCTCATAGTGTAATAATAATGAGATAATAATATAAGGCAGGGGTCAACAAACTTTTTCGGTAAAGCACCAGATATTAAATATTTTAGGTTACGTGGGTCATAATTTCCGAGTACCTGATATTAGGGAATGTGAAAGCACATCCCAAGCAGTGAAAAATTTTACTTCAATCTTAGAGATTTTTTTTTTTTTTTTTAGTATAAGACACTGAAATAGTTAAATTACTTCATTTAAAATGCAAACATACCTTGGTGAGCTAAAATAAATTATAATTGATAAATTCATTCACATAAGGCATTAACTACCAATCACAGTTAATGAGATTAACAAATCTCATTGCACATAGGTCAAATTATTTTGACTGGGTAACCCATCAGTAATTTTTTATTACCTGCCAACACGTATAGACATATATTTATAAATTTTATACATTACTGCTCTACAATTATATTTTGTACCTTATAAAAACACACAAACTATACAAAAACAAAAAACAAAAAACCTGTTGCCATTGAGTGGATTCCAACTCATAGTGACCCTATGAGGACAAAGAAGAACTGCCCCATAGAGTTCCCAAGGAGTGGCTGGTAGATTCGAACTGCCTACGTTTTGGTTAGCAGCTGAGCTCTTATCCACTGCGCCACCAGAGCTCCACAAAGTATACAGGTAGTCTCTAATTTAAGATGTATTTGAGTTACAACAAACAGCACTTACGACTTTTTTTTTTTTTTTTTTTTACATCTTATTGTTAGCAATACGTACTACAGAAAATGTTGCAGAGGGTAATTTGCTGATGTTATCATTCGCAGATGTTCACTCCCAGATGTTCAATTTTATGATTTACTGTTCAAAACACTGCTGTATAGAAATTTTCTGAACTAAATCAGGGGCTTCAGTTGCTTGAAATCATGGACCGAAACGCTGATCACTTTGCTAAAGTCAATAGGCAGCTTCCGGAAGCAGTGAGATGTTATTGTGAAATACATGCAGAAAAAAAGCAAAGGACCATACAGACAACTCCCACTAATTTTCTGACTAAAAATGCCATCTCCAGTCCCAGGGATAACCCAGATGATCCAGAACCTTCTACAAGTGGAGTTACTATGGCAACTAACAAAATGCCAATGTCATCCAACTCTTCATCGTTGGTGTAAATTTTTATGATTTGTGTATTTTTTTTAATGTATATATGAATGCATTAAGGAGCCCTGGTGGTGCAGTGGTTAAAGTGCTTGGCTGCTAACCGAAAGGTCAGCGGTGCAAATCCACCAGCTGCTCCATGGGAGAAAGATGTGGCAGTCTGAGTCCGTAAAGATTTACAGCCTTGGAAACCCTACGGGGGCAGTTCTACTCTGTCCTATAGGGTCGGTGTCAGTCAGAATCAACTCCATGGCAGTAAGATTTTTTTTTTCTTCCTTTAATGTATGTATAAAAATATATTTGTAAGTTTATATGTAATGTTTTCAACCCCTAAAGACACAAAGATTGGATTTATAAAGATACTGATAGTAAAAGGCAATAATAAGGAAAAATGAAAAAAAAATAAAAATAAAAAATGAGGTATTCAACTTATGTAAGAGCCAACTTACAATGGAGGTGTCCAAATGTGACTCAATGACTCCGTCATAAGTTGGGGACTACCTGTACGATATTTTAGAATGAATGAAGATTAAAAGAAGCTCCAGTGTTGCCTTCCTACATCCCAGTGGACTAGAAACCACTATCCTGTGGAATGGAGATGAGAATGAGCCTTTGCTAACGTTAGCTGCACAGACCCTGTGCTAGGTACTTTAGAGTTGTTGTCCTCTCAGTAAGCCTGTCAATAAGGTATTATTAAATCATTACCCCATTTTACTGTGGCAAACGTTGAAGAGTAAATAACTTCTCCTAAGTCTACAGACAATAAGTGGCAAAGTTACAATTTGAATACAGCTCTGTCCTTATCCCAAAAGACTGTGCTTCTCCTACAAGGTAGTGGGAGGAAAGAAACGGAAGCATCATCTAGCAAAACTATGTCTGGAGGAGTGTCAAAGGAACGACCTTCTAGGAGCAGGTCCCAGACACAAGGGAAGCCTGAGTACTGTACTTCCCAGGCTGGGAATGCCTTCAGCAGTGGACTGCTGGTGGATGTTTAACTACTGGCTTGGAGTGGGGAGGGGGCTGGGGGGATGCCCTAATTCGCAAAATTTGCCAAGTTACTAAGATGAGTACAATTGGCCTTCTTGGGCCCATAAGGATGGCTCCAGTATACCACTGGATTGGGGTACGCCATCAGGAAGCTTTGAGGGAGGCACAGAAACACTGAGGCCATCTTTGCCTTCCTCACCTCCTATCCCCCCAAGTAACAAAGCCAACTCTTAACCTGCAGACGGTTTCTTCCCTCCCTGAGGATATACCACTAATTGGTTCAAATGAGGAGATAAAATCAGAAGTTAAGAAAACTAGGCTGGGAGAAGGGGTGTCAGGCATTCCTTAACTCCACTTGAAGTGTAAACTACTGCCTGAATGTCCACATTTAACAGCCTTAGAATAGCACTGGGCCCACTGTGTGTTAAAGAAGTGATAATGGTGATTTCTCCTTCCTGAGTATTCTAATCACTCATTTTATATATAGAAGAATACAAGAAAAAGACAGGGAGAAATTAATTCTTGTCTTATGCATTACGGTGGAGTTTTTAAATGCCACTGCTGCCATAGAGAAAAATATACAGAAGGTATTTTATGCAAATTCCTGTTCTTGGAATTATTGTATTTACCATAGCACAATACCATTAACGCCAACTTGTAAAAAAATAGGTGCTCAAATAATCCCAATGTCTGAAAGATGGTCTAATTATTTCTAGAGTAAGCTAGAAAAAAGTTAAGGCAACTTTTTCTTTAATTGCTGCATGACTGTGAGAGGCTCTTATAGATGTTCATTTCAATAAACAAAGTCGTTGAATACTATGTGCCAGAATAACCTTATTAGAGAGTATAAAAATAGGACACAGGATTTAGCTTCACTGAGGGAGGGTGAGGCCAGGAATATTGTACTTGTCCACATCTAAGCACCATCAGATCTCTCCCACACCCCTCCAGGCTCATAAGAGAGGAAATGAACATGCCCTGAAGAAATGCAGGGGAAAACCCCTCTAGCTTATTCTGGCAGCCTCTACCTGCCTGCTGGTATCACACCTTGCTTCTTTTATTAATCACTTACATTTGTAAAGGGATTTATGCTTTCCAAAGCGTTTTGAAATGCATTTGCTAAGCAGGATCTCAGGGCTGGAAGTTATCTCAAAAGTCATCCCACCCAAACACCTGCCACATCCTAAGTGCTCCTGGCATTACTCATGTAATTCACAATGATCCTGGCGGGTGGGAAGGGCACATGCTGGAGTCCCCATTTCACAGGGGAAGAAACCAGACCTCCTGGCAAGCCAGTGGCAGCGCATAGGTAGGCATCCAGGTGTCTGGAGCCCTGAGGTAGTATCTGTCCTTTTCTCAAATCCCCATTTCCTAAGAGAAGGCCATGAACCTGCATTGTCTCTTGACCCTAATGAAAATGTCCAGGCCCCTGCAATACTCTGAGAGCTGGGTGAAGAATTGCAAAGCAGTGCAAAGACAGACATTCACTGTTCCTCCTATCCACAGCCTCATCCCCCCATCCACCATCATGGCCACTGCCTGTGTATAACATGAAACTCTGGAGCCTGGCAGCCTTGGGTTTGAATTTGAGGGCTACTACTTACTAGCTGTGTGATCGTGGCAGGTCACTTCACCTCTTGGTGCTCCATTCTCTCATGTGTGAAAGATGGGCCATGAGACCTACTCTGAGCGCCGAAGGTGATAAGACTTGTAAGCACTTACTTCCAGGCCTGTTGCACAGAAGGTGCCCAATAAATTCAGGTTCTCTTCTACCTACCCAGGTCACTCTCTGGAGGGCTATATCCGCAGTCTCCAAAGTCAGAGGAAGCCTTTGTAGTGGAGTGCAGCAGGAAACCTTTTGCAGCTCAAATTTCCTTGTAAACGATTGGCAAATGAGCGTTTTCTATCTCCATTATTAATACCATTATTGAAATAAAATGCATCGCTCTAATGTGTTACACTGTGCAGAGACAGAACTGCTGCCCTGGAGGAGGAGAGAAGAAGGTGACAACCAGTGATAAAGGGGAACATCGGGATGATGTTTAGCAGCTTTTTCTCCCCCTCTGTCAATAAATAAAAGCTATTTTGGATAGTTTCTCAATTCTAATCTTATATTTCTTGCCATTTTCACTGAGTTTCCAGAGGGGAGCCTGCCTATTGTTGACATTTAACAATGCCAAACAATAATCGGGGGCTCATTAGGCCAGAGGAGGCCAGGAGAAGTGTTCAGTATCGGTGGCTGCCTCCGGGTAGGGTCCCATTTGAACCACTTTAGAGAAAGGAGCCTCTATGCCATTTTTACAGCTGTTGCGAGAAAGAAAAGCCACAGCCACTGCTTCAGTCGTGAATAAAAGATGTTGAAGACAACGATGATACTGCTTGGTGTGAAGGCTACGGAGGCTGGGGGTGGGGGCTAGAACTTGAACTTGACCTTAAAGAAAGTGTAAGCTTTAGATCATCTGAGAGGAGGCAGGGACACATTCTTCATGGCCTTGAGTAAGGAAAAAGCGTGTGGTGCTCAGGGCACAGGGAGCAGACTGGACAAGGTTTTCTTTTTACAAGTTAAAATATCTCTTTTTGTACAGAGGCCAAGAGTAAAATAAGATTTTTCCACACTTGCAGAGGTGAAAACATAACTCCCCAAAGAATCCTTTGTTTTCCCTCTGATCAAAGTTTCACCCAGTGGTATTCACACACCTTAACCTAAACCTTAGGGTCCTTGGGTGGTATGGGGCTAATGTGCTCGGCTGCTAACCAAAAGGCTAAAGCCTTGAGTGTACTCAGAGGAGTCTTGGAAAAAAGGCTTGGCAATCTACTTCTGGAAAATCAGCCATTGAAAACTCTATGGATTGAAGTTCTATTCTGGCACATCTGAGGTAACCATGAGTTGAAGTCAAATCGATGACTGCCGGTTTTTTGCTTTGTTTTGTTTATAACTGGAACCCTGCCCTAATCCTCCTTGGCAATGCTCCCCACTCAGGAAGGCTTGGGCACTGCCCACCACACTGCTATTTATTATGTGCACATCCTGTATCCCATATTTGGCTAAAACACTTAAGGAATTGGGGGAATGTGTTGGTATTTTGGAAAGAATTGCTTTTGGAAAACTGAATTTTCTGATTAATTCAATGTTAACCACGTCAGTGCTTGACACTAAAAATCCTTCCAGTAATATCTAAGTCCGGTTTTCTACCTCAGTGGACGGTCTAGTGAAGGGCACTGAATGCTCTCTGGGTGGTTTGGGAAGCCACAGGTCCTTAGGTTTGAGCATCAAATCTCATTATCTCATCTGGAGATGGAGAAGGAGAAACTATAGGAAATAGGGCCAACTGAGCACTGAGTACAAGAGGAACTGTTGCTTTTCTTTTCTTTTTGTTTTAACTAAACTTATAATACCAATTTATTTTGGTGTGACATATCTCTTTCCCTTGAAAGGCAGCAAAAAAGAAAAAAATGGTTAATTATGGCTTTCAGATGTTGAAGTATGGTTAATCAAGGCTTTATTCTATGTTACTATGTTACGATCTCCTCTGAACTGAGCCCTCCACTTTATTTTTTGTGTATCCACCCTCAGCATAAGGCGTGCACAGTAGATGGGAATAGATGTTCCTTACTACAGTAACACTTCATTGATCCGAACATGTATGAAGTATTTTTTTCAAATAACTAAAGTACCAACACTTTCTTTGTATTGTAATAATTTTTACTAGAATTGTTTTAAACGTATCACTTAATTCCCTGCCTTGTATAACACACTTCACAAGCTATAAAACAGTGATGCCTTCAAGAGGCTTCTCGATAGGCAGGGTGCATCTGTGTATCCCCTACTGGCCATTTAAAATTTGTTAATTATTGCAAAATGAAAAAAAGAGATAGCCAAGATTCTTTGAATGAAATACAACAGGAGTAAATCATTCTTGACAAAGGGCCTGAGGAGATCATATATGAATAACCAAAACCAAATCAAACCTGTTGCAGTCGAGTCGATTCCGACTCATAGCAACCATACATTTACTGTCCCACATATTTGAAAGTGAATGGAGGTGTTATCAACGATTACACCAAAGGTATAAACCAGTACTGTTCCAGGTAAACAGGATCAGCCTATATGTATGGACACAAACAAACAAAAAAAAAAAAACGTTGCCATCAAGTTGTCTCTGACTCATAGCCACCTGATAGGAGAAAGTAGAACTTGCCTCATAGGATTTCGAAGGCTATTATCTCTACAGAAGCAGACTGCCTAGCTATTAGTAAGTTCATTCTATGTGCAAAGGCTTGTACTAGGCACTGGGAGTATGCCAAAATTGAAAACTTAAACAAACAAAAAAAAGAAACGCAGGGAAAGAGATCATACTAGTTTAGGCTGCCAGACAGAAGTAAGTGAAGTGTTTCTATAGCTGGTTTATTTTCAGCTTGTAAACAGATTCCTAGGTTATTGAACTGATCCTAGACTTCTAACTTTCTAGATTTACTTGAGGGCTTTGACTTACGCTCCCAAACAGATCAATTAACTAAAACTTTGAAATTGACTATAGACTAGAAAATGGAGTCAAAGGAGAGTGTATTAGCTGAAGGAACAATGCCATAGCGGTGCTAAACCTTAAATACTTGGGGGCAGGGAGTGGTCACCAGAATTCTACCGTTTATTTTTAGGAGCTCCGTGCTATCTTGTCATGCACTGAACACCAAGGTCTTTTAGACAGAGGCCAGGAAATTGAGTGCTTCAAGCCTCATTAAAGAGAGTGACAATTATAGGAAAAGAGAGAAATGTACTGAAAATAGGCCAGGACACTTAGCCCCAGACACAAATGACTACGTGGCTACCTCAACCTGTTAAAAAATAATTACCATCCTGGGAGAAGACTGTCATGGAGACATTTAGTGTGCATAGCTGACCCAGCTGATTGCTGCAGAGAGGGCAGGATGTGGAAGGAAACCTGAGGAGAGGGCTCCATTAAGAGTCAGCTAAGAGCTCTCTGGCACGGCCCTGGGTTTCTGATTATCATCTCCCCTGAGAGGGAAACTTGCCAGGCCTTCCTTCAAAAGCTCACAGCCTGTGCTGCTGTCTTGGGCAGCTCTGAACTCAGTCATAGCCAGATGCCAACAGAGCCACAAGATTAAGAGACAATTGAGGAGCCCTCTGATGATACCCTGAAAGTACAGCCTAGGGCCATGAAACTGACTATGGACACTTTGACTCAATTCCTTGGAAGTTTTGCTGGAAAAAGGTTCTGGAATAGATGGTTTACAATACCCCTCTGGCTGCTTGTCCCAACATGCTGAGGGGATAGTGATGGGATCAGAGGTGAGAAGTCTGATGGCCACAGCAGGGTCTGACCCTCATGCTCTGTGACTCTCTTTCTCCACCTAAACTCTGGAGCTGCTTTGCAGCTGCCCTATCACTTGTAGCCCCACTTAGCTTAACTTCTCCTCTATGTGTACAAGAACTATTGCAAGGAGAAATCCCTTTCCTTTTTGTTCAGTTCAGTTAGTCTCGGAGGTTTCAAAGAGAACTTTTTCTATGACGTGAAGAAGAAAAATCCAAAGACTAAAACACCCACAGAAGCAGAGAAACAGGAAAGTTCTTAGAGCACTGATTCCCAAACCAGGCTGCCCATCAGAACAAACTGGAGAACTTATGTAAATACATATTCTCAGACCCTACACCAGACCTATAAATTAAACTTTGAAGGGATGAGATCTATGAGTCAGTATTTTTATTAAAATACTCAGATGAGGCTTATGTACCAGCCAGCACTATCTTTGAACCAACCTTGAGAACCACTGATCAGGCGTACAGTTTTCTGACCCTATCCTAATTAGTCTAGCTAAAATTTAATTGATGCAATTTTGTTTTATGGCAGCAGGCAGCATCCAAACCCTCCTCATAAGGGGATGTATGAAATTATAGATAGGTTGTTACAAGCAAAGTCCCCTCTTGGGTGAATAATAAAACGTATTCTATCTCAAAACACATGCACTATTACTCAGTTGTGTGAACCCTGAAGACATTATGCTGAGTGAACTAAGTCAGTCACAAATGGACACGTATTTAAATATTGTATAATCCCACTTATGAAATATCTAGAATAGGCAAGTATATGGAGACTAAAGTTTATTAGTGGTTTCCAGGGCCAGGTGGGAGGGAGAGGAAAAGGGGATTCACTGCTTAGGAGACACTGAGCTTCTGTTAAAAGTGATGGAAAAATTTGGAAAGAAATAATGGTGATGGATGAGCAACATAATGAACATAATTAATGTCATGGAATTGTACATGTGAAGAAAGCTGAAATGGCAAATATTTTATTACATGTATATTTACCATGATTAAAGAAAAACAAACACGTACTGATAATTATGACCATTATTGACGTAAAACAATTATAAAATTGTAATACTAGAATTATTCTATGGAACAAAAGTTTATGTAGTGAAGAAATCCATCATACAGCACCCCTGACTCTCAGGCATCTGGCCTGGCATGACTATTCAAGTATTCCTAAGCTTATCAACTCAAAGGCAGTCTACCAACTGTTGATAAACTATTCTTTGTTAAATTGTGTCAATATCTCTTATAACTTTCACACATTGGTCTTGTTTCTGTCATCTAGAGCAACAAAGAACAAGCTGATTCCTCTATGACAATTCTCAAATATTTGAAGGCCATGGGCCTTCCACACCCTTATGCATATACATATACACATACTCATACCCATACACACATATAATTTACTCACATACCGAGGCCCAGAGACATGCGGTTATATAGTTGGTTAATGGCACAACAGGGCAAGCATCCAAGTCTCCTCCTCTTTGTTCCCAGTGTCTTCCTTTCTCTTAACAGGTAATGGTCATGAACACCTCAGGTAAGTATCTGCTGCTCTGCAGTTGCTCAGGCTGTTTCTGATGTCTGGAAGGCTTTCCCTACACCTTTCTCTTAAGATGAGATTCTACTTACCCCTAAAGATTTACTGCTACCTAGCCAATATCTGACTTGATAAAAATCAAATATTTTATTACCCCCATATCCTTGAAGATGAAGAAAATTAAAACAAGTCCAAGAGAGCCAAAGTATGACCTTGAGCATATCCTACCTGAATTTAGAGACCATCTCAAGAATAGATTTGATGCATTGAACACTAATGACTGAAAACCAGACGAGTTATGGGATAACATCAAGGATATCATACATGAAGAAAGTAAAAGGTCATTAAAAAGACAGGAAAGAAAGAAAAAAAAATGGATGTTAGAAGAGACTCTGAAACTTGCTCTTGAATATAGAATAGCTAAAACAAAAAAGAAATGATAAATTAAAAGAGCTGAACAGAATATTTCAAAGGGTGGCTCGAGAAGACAAAGTAAAGTATTATAATGAAATGTGTAAAGATCTGGAGTTACAAAATCAAAAGGGAAGAACACACCTGGCATATCTCAAGCGGAGGTGCAATGGATCACTTTTGTGTGGGCTTTCTAGCCATTGTCTTGAAATTATCACCCAAGTGATTGGATGGGACTGTGTGATAGGTTAATTGTGGCCCACCAAAGGGACTAGTCAGTTTTGCTATCCCTCTCGGCTTGAAAAGAGCCATCCCAGAGGTAGGAAAGAGAGGATCCCACCATCACCAAGGAAGAACAGCCAGAAGCAGAGAGCACATCCACTGGATCCATGAACCTAAGAAGCTCCTGGAACCAGGAGACAGAAAGAGAGAGAGCTCAAGAAGCAGTGGCAGAGAAACAACAGCAGAAGACAGTGTGGTGGGCTTCCCAGCTCACGGAGTGAGAAAACTGAGTGACTTTGGGCAGGAGGCTTGCTGGCAGAGTAGAGTACCTCTGGGCATTTATTGACAGAGCTAAAAGAACTTTTAACACTTGCCAGAGCAGAGCAGAGGCTGAGGGCCAGAAAGGCGTGCCTACAAGCACGGCTGGGATGAGGCTGTCCTGACAGAAAAGATGTATCCTGAGCATTCCTGAACCTGAATTATAATGTGTTACTTCCCTAATAAATCCCATAAGTGTGAGTATTGTCTGTGAGTTCTGTATGACCATTGCATTGAATTATTGAACCCAGCAGAGCAGTAGCGAGCACAGTGGGAGGGACAGTTGGTGTCAGAGTTAGTAAAGATGGCAGAGAGAGGAGGCATGTCTGACCCCTGCCTCACAGGAATCAGCCTTGGGCTGGTGATCTTGATTCTCTTTTCCTCTTGTGAAGTTAGAAGAGGTCAGATTCTGCGCCCAAGCCATTCTTAAACAAGCTGAACGAACTGAAGAAAAAACTCAAGCCTCAAGTTGCAATAGTGAAGGATTCTATGAGCAAAATATTGAACGACGCAGGAAGCATCAAAAGAAGATGGAAAGAATACACAGTCACTATACCAAAAAGAACTGGTTGACAATCAACCATTTTAGGAGGTAGCATATGATCAAGACCCAATGATACTAAAGGAAGAAACCTAAGCTGCACTGAAGGCATTGGCGAAAAACAAAACTCCAGGAATTGACAAAATACCAATTGAGATGTTTTAACAAACAGATGCAATGCTGGAAACACTCACTTGCCTGTGCCAAGAAATTTGGAAGACAACCACTGGAAGACAACCACCTGGCCAATCCACTGGAAGAGATCCATATATGTGCCCATTCTAATGAAGGGTGATCCAACAGAATGCTGGAAATTATCAAACAATATCATTAACATCACACGCAAGTAAAATTTTGCTGAAGATAATTCAAAAAAGGTTGCAGCAGTACATTGACAGTGAACTGCCAGAAACTCAGGCTGGATTGAGAAGAGGATGTGGAATGAGGAATATCATTGCTGAAGTCAGATAGATCCTGGCTGAAAGCAGAGAATACCCGAAAGATGTTTACCTTGGTTTTATTGACTATGCAAAGGCATTTGACTGTGTGGATCATAACAAATTATGGATAACATTATGAATAATGGGAGTTACAGAACATTTAATTGTGCTAGTGAGGAACCTGCACATAGACCAAAAGGCAATTGTTGGAACAGAACATGGGGAAATTGTTTGTTTAAAATTAGAAAAGCTGTGCGTCTGGGTTGTATTGTTTCACCATATTTATTCAATCAGAATGATGAGCAAATAATCCGAGAAGCTGGACTATACAAAGAACATGGCATCAGGATTGGAAGAAGACTCATTAACAATCTGCAATATGCAGATGACACAACCTTGCTTGCTGAAAATGAAGAGAACTTGAAGCATTTATTGATGAAGATCAAAGACCACAGCCTTCAGTATGAATTACACGTCAACATAAAGAAAACAAAAATCCTCAGAAGTGGACCAATAAGCAGCATCATGATAAATGGAGAAAAGACTGAAGTTGTCAAGGATTTCATTTCACTTGGATCCACAATCAACATCCATGGAAGCAGCACTCAAGAAATCAAAAGACGCATTGTTTTTGGCAAATATGCTGCAAAAGACCTCTTTAAAGTGTTCGAAAGCAAACATGTCACTTTGAGGACTAAAGTGGGCCTGACCCAAGCCACGGTGTTTTCAATTTCCTCATATGCATGGAAAAGCTAGACAAGGAATAAGAACACCAAAGAACTGATGCCTTTGAATTATAGTATTAGTAAAGAATATTGAATATACCATGGACTGTCAGAAGGATGAACAAATCTGTCTTGGATTAAGTACATCTTGGAATGCTCTTTGGAAGCGAGGATGGCAACACTTGATCTCATGTACTTTGGGCATGTTATCAGGAAGGACCAGTCTCTGGAGAAGGACATCATGCTTGGTAAAGTAGAGGGTCAGTGAAAGAGAGGAAGACCCTCAAATAGATGGACTGACACAGTAGCTCCAACAATGGCTCAAGCATGGCAATGACTGTGAGGTTGGCACAGGACTGGACAGTGTTCTGTTCAGTTGTACACAGGGTCACTATGAGTCAGAAGTGACTTGATGACACCTAACAACACCACTCATATCGCAGTCCAATAAGGACTCCTCATTGTGCATAATGAAAGAAGGGAAAAATATTCTGCAAGAGTCTAAGCAGACTCGTCATGGTTCTCACCACAGCTCACAAGCTGACTCTCCAGGACTGTTTTCATTCCCCACCTGATAGCCATGGTGAGCCCTGTAGAAAGTCTCTGACCCTCTCAGGTCTGGACAGTGTTGTTACCAGCTCTGTCCACAGGCCAACAAGAAAAACATATGAGTACACTGGAGATCTACATAGTGCATCTCACTAAGAAAAGTCTCACATAGTAAGATGGCTTTTGGAGTATTATTGCTATAAAACATTCTAAAAAGAGGATTGTATACACTCTAACTTCTTTCTAGTAATATTTTCTCAAATATTTGGAGATGACATTTAGACTGACCCTACTACTCAACTAGAAATTGCTAGAGAGTGAGGATTTCTGCAAATATCTCTTGGTCAGTCTTTACTTAGGGAACTCAACTACAAGTATCAACATGGATTACCACTGACCTGTGTTAAATTAGTCTTAAATCACTCTCAAATATTTCATACTCTCAGAACAAAATTAGACATATTCCTCTGTGAAACAAAGAAATTTAAATTTATAAAAATAATTTAAAACATTTTCTTGGCACCCCAACAGAAACTCCCACAATTAGCACAGTGTGAGTAAGAAAGAGTTCCTCCAGACTGCATCCCTTGCCATCTTATTTCCACTATGAGAAGCAGGATGTGAGTTAAATAGGCCAGCTACCCAGTTATTCATCTTCTGTATTTTATTTCTTAAAGGTATGCACAAACTTACAACTTCTTCCAACTTAATTTTCCCAAAACCTTTTTAAAAGAAGCAGTTTACGTGTGTTTATTCTTTTTTTTTTTTGTCACCTGAATATATAGTATGTATGACATATACAAATACCAATGGCTTTCATTTGTATTCACCTGTCTTTTATTTTGTTTACTATTCCATACTTCTATTTTCAAAAGACATAATAGAGATAAATATCAAGATTTCTAAGTCTAAAAACCTATTTTATATCACAGAATTTTGAGGGATGAATAATGTCTCAATAAGTTCTATTTACTTTGTGGCATCTGGGTTATGAGAAATTAACATCTAAAACCTGTAACTGGTGGATATTTTTAAACAAATCTACAGCAGTGAAACATTTAGAGGATGAGTATGACATTCACAGACAAATGTAAAGACTTCTCAGCTCTACTACCACTAATACATGAACTCCAAACTGAGAAATAAAGAGATGACAGCAATAAAAATTAATCAGATAGTCTCTAAACTTTATGGAGGTTTCAAAAGCCACATTGTTAACTGACCTCCTGGACATGAACTTTTCCTCAAAGGGCTTAAAATCTACTTGGCAAAGGAAGACATGTGCTGAAATTTATGTAAACGAAGTTTGCACCAAGGCAATGAAGGAATAAAACAGTGAGTGTTTTTAGGGAGCCATGAACACTTTAATATGGTTGGGCCATAGGGTGAAAGACATGGGAAGAGATGAGGCTGGAGAAATCAGTCAGGGCTTCATCATGAAGGGCTGTGAGCTGCCATATAAAAGCATCTGGACTTTATCCTAAAAATGATAGGGAATCCATAGATGAGTTTTAAGGGAAGGACAATATTATCAGATTTTAGTTTTTTAAAAGATGGAGACTGGATGAACCCTTGAAACTGAAACTATTGCCTTGAGATAATCTTTAAATCTTAAACCAAAAATATCCCCTGAAATCTTCTTAAAACCAAACACTAGCCTAGCTTAACTAGTAAAAAATGTCTGCCTTGAGCATTGTGCTCTTTTAAGACTATATGGGATCAAAGTGACAACAGCAACTTGAAAGATTAGATAGGAACCTTAGGGGGCAATGAGTTTATGTTAATGGGGGAGGAAGAACTCAGAAAAGGAGGCTGGGAATGGTTGCACAACTCAAAGAAATGTAATCAGTGTCACTGAATCGTACATGTAGGAACAGTTGAATTGGTGTATGTTTTGCTGTGTATATTCTCAAAAACAACAACAAAATAAAATAAAGATAACTGCATAATATCATTTTTATAAATAAACCTATATGTGCTTGTGTGCGTATATGGTTTATATGCACAGAAAAATCAAAGTATTCAAAATAAACTCAGTAATTACCACCATGGGGTGGTTTTGGGGTGATGAAAGATGACTTTTAACTTTAAAAATATCCATGTTATTGGAACTTAAAAAAAAGCATCTATTTACTTTTAAATTAAGAAAGATAAAAAGAAAGCTTATTCTGGCAGCAGTGCTGATGTGCAAGGCTGGAGTTAAAGAAACCAATTAAGAGGCTTTTGCAATGTAAGTCCAAATGACAGACAATGGAGTCTAAACAGAAGCGGTGGTATCAGGGAAGGGGAGACGAGGAGGTGGATTTGAGCAATGTTAAGGATGTAGAGACTAAGGAAAGTGGTGACATGGGCTGTGGGGGATGAAGAAGTGAGAGGAGGTTAGAATGGCTTGCAGGTATCTAGCTGGAGTGACTAGGTCACCAGCATAGAAAATTCAGGATGAAACACAGAACTGGTGGAAATACGTAACTTCAAGTTCGGAAATGTTGAGTTTGAGACATCTGAGATAGTAATGGCATCCCTAGGGAATTAGGTATATATAATACAAGAATATTGGCCTTGCTAGTAGCAAAGCTGAGTGTAGAAGCCAGGTATGCTAATTGAAGTAACCTAGCAGGAATCAAAATGAACCCTAGACGGTTCAAATGCCAAAGGAATTAATAATAGAGGTATAGGAAAAGGGAAGAATCAGGGGTAGGAGGCACCCAGAGACTGGCAAGAGGGGGAAGCTGCTACTGCCTTTAGGGCCAACGGAACAAGGGAAACAAAGTTACCACAAGCCACTGAGAACGGAAACCAGGGCAGAGTGGCACCAGCTCAAAATTTGAACAATGGAAGGATGTAGTGACTGGCAAAGGTGGTCCCAAAACAGAGGTGAAACAGGGAAGAAATGCATGGCCTCCCTCACCTCCCGACCTCTATTCTCCTACCTCTATTTTCCTGACTCCCATTGGTCAATCTCAACCTGAAGGCAGAGGTCAAGGGCATCTAGATGATGCAGCCTACAGGGGTCAGTCTCCTAGGACAGAGACGTAGACAGAGAAATGAAGAGAATGGGTCTTGGAATAAGAAACTAGAATCATCATCATGCCAACTTCTATTCAATGGTCTTCTCACTCCTCCACATGGCTTTTCTGGGGCAAACACAGTGCCATGAGGGAGGGAGAAAAAACTGATATACATAAAACAATTACAAAGCAGCTAACGGCAGCAGCATCCTGCCCTGGACTTAGGAATCCACTGAGACTTGGGTTCCAATCCCTTCTCTGCCACTTACTAGCTGTGTTATCTTAGGCAATTTATCCAATTTCTAAACCTTAGTCTGTAAAATGAGGATGAAAATATTGCTGAATTTGTAGGGTTACCATGAGGATTGAATAGGATATTTCAAGTAAATATTTAACTCAATGCTTGTTACAAAACAAGCCCTTTTAATGAATGTTAACTTCTGAGATGAGGAAGAAGATGAGGAGGAAAAGAAGGAGATGATGGCAATGACTACAGAGTGACAATGGATACTAATTCAGATCCTAAAAAGGTTAGTATAAGCTGGGGTAGTCAGAGGTTTTCAAGGTCCAGCTTGAATAATAAGTAAGATTTAAGGAAGTGCTTAGGGGAATGTGAGCTTGCTCAATGGAGGACACAGAGTTGGGAACACAGTGTGTGTAGAGGACCATAAGGAAATCAGACGTGATCTGTAGTCTTGCCATCTCTGGGAGCCAGTATTACAGGAGGGACACTCCCTACACACAAACCACCCCATATCCTCTGTCAGCAGTGTCCTGTGGCCATCAGCCCCAAGAAATTATTTTTGAATGTCTTAATAGCATTTTTTCCTTTGAGAGGCTGAGTACAATTTTGCAAGCTGTAAGTAACATAGTAAAAGGAAAAGCTCTCTAGATTCAGGTTAGAGCAGAGAAAGTAGCTCAGAGAGGCTGGAGCAAGACAATTTTCAGGAAGACTTCCTTGACAAAAAGTGACTCCTGGTACTCCCCAAATGACTTTGATTTCCAATAGCAAAATTCTAGTCTATACTTCATATTCTCTTGTCTCCTAATATCTGCCTCATATACCAGTTGCTGCAAGTATTTTTGTTTTATCTTCCAAGCACACTGTAAGATCATTAAAAGAGGGACATGATCTCCTAAGTCTCACTTATCCATTGTAGCTGTGGTTTTCAAAGACAAATCCGCACCAGAATCACCTGGGTCACTTGATAGCATTACAGAATCACAGCCATTTTAATTCTGTCCTTCCGGAATGAGACCCAGGAGTCTAATTTTTTTTTTTTTAACTCTTCCAAGGGATTCAAATATGTATTCATTCTGAGGACCCTCTGATACTCAGCTAGTAGGATATCCTCTCCCATGCCTGCACTCAATGGCTAGTACAGAAAGGAAGGGCAAGAAGTGGCTCAGTTAGAAGAAAGAGGCAAGAGTCAGAAATGAACGTTCTTTTATATGTGAGGACATTTTCTTTCATTTGCTAAGACATTTTCTTTTATTGTGAAGACATAGAATTGCTGGAAGAGTTTAGAAAGAGCAGTGACATAGTCAGATAAATGTTTTCTATAAACCATTCTGGCTACTATAAGGAAAGTGCCCTTCCAGAACTTGGAGATAGTTTCTGAGTCTGAAAAATAATTTTGGCAAACTGAGGTGGGTCTGAATTAAGGAGAGTTGAGTGGAGAGAAGGGAAGATATGTGAACATCTTCAGCAAGAAGAAGGGGCAGAAATTAATGATTTACGGGATGTGTAAAGAAAAGGGAGGCAGAAGGGACAAATACCTGTTATATCTCTGATTTGGATGCAAAGTGGGGAGAGATGCAGAGATGGGGATTACAGAAGTTAACAGATTTGGGGCATGGCAATTTGCTAGTAGGAAGGATGTTGACGGAATGATTGAGACGAATTTCATAATCCAATAATACCCAAGTGATTCTATATCATTTAGTGCATGAATTTCAGACGAGAAATCAGATGTATATGTGGGAGTTATTGGTATTCCAAAACCAACCAAATCCATTGCCATCAAGTTGATTCCGACTCATAGCGACCCTATAGGACAGAATAGAACTGCTCCATAGGGTTTCCAAGGAGCAGCTGGTGGATTTGAACAGCTGACCTTCTGGTTACCCTTTGGTTAGCAACTGAGTGCTTAACCACTACACCACCATACAGGAGGAAGGTGAAGCCATACATGTAGCAAGATAGTCCAGGGAGTATGTAATGATTAAAAAAACAAAACAAAACATAGAACTAAGGAAGGAGGACGTCGATAGAACAAGCTGAAGACAAAGGGCCACCAAAGGAGATTGGAAAAGAGCAGCCAGAGATTTAGAAGAAAAACCAATGGGGAAAAAAAAAGTAGGTAATGAGCTCTCCATCACAGGAATTATTCATGCCAAAGACATATTTCAGAGGAAATAAAGTAAGGCATTTTAAAAGAAGTCAATGGCCATGGTTGTTAAAGTGTTAGGCACAGGTTTGAGTCCAGTGGGAAAAATACAGAAATATAGGGGGAAAAAAATGAATCACAAGGACTTATTTTTACCACTTACTATTTAAGTGACCTTGGAGGAACTGCATAATCTCTGGAGCCTCGGAGCCCTGGTGGCGTAGTGGTTAAGAGCTCGGCTACTAACCAAAAGGTTGGCAATTTGAATCCAGCAGCTGCTCCTTAGAAACCCTAAGTTCTACTCTGTCCTACAGGGTCACTATGACTCGACAACAGGTTTGGTTTGTTTGGTTTGGAGCTTCTGCGTTTACTTTATCTTGTAACGTACCCATTTCACAGGACTGTTGTAAAGATTAAAGCAGGGGTTCAAACTGGAATGGAATGATCTGGTTCAGCTCTGGATTAAAATGATACTAATGGAGTTCTTTAAATGTCCTTTTCCTCTCAGGTTTAATCCATAAAAATTTCAAGACAGTGTGTCAAAACTTCTTTTTCACTAAGTAAATACCCACACCTTCCCATTTCATAAGGCCTTACTGACTTCTTACAAACTTAAAACAAATGTTACTCATTGTCATTTTTATCTAAATGACTAACGGGTATTTTTGGATGTTATAGAAGTTACTGTCTTGGAAGAAGATAGGAAAATAAGTCTGCTAAGCTCCCTTTCAAATCTAAAATTCTTATGATTAATCTAATAGGAGGGAATTGAAACTAAACTTCTCCCCCTGTAGCCTGTGAAAGCCATTTCTTTTCCTCTTCGTAAATTTTGGGACCTTTCCTTATCTGGTTTCTGGCATCTATCCCATTCTCCACGATTTCTGAAAGTTACCAGCAGGTTATATGCAAACCATTATAATTTTTATGGCAGAAAATCTCTTTTCCTCCCAGGTGAAACAACAGGCTTTAATTTCCCTTTACCTAAATGCCACGAAAGGAAAGAAGCCATTTAATTATTTGTCTTTTAAAACATGTTTTTCACTGCATTTGCAAAGGTTTGCAAGGAATACATCTAGTGCTTAATTGCTTGTAGCTAGGGAATACAATTATTCTTCTGGAGTCTACCAAATATTTATTGTGATTGCCTCAGCCTAGGTTTCAGGCTCATACCACAAAGACTGAAACTAATTGAGCCCAAACCCCAAAGCTATTAAATGATGGCAGACTCGTGTTGAAAAACACTGTTATGTCAAGCCTTTGACATGGGGGTGGGGTGTTGTTAATGTATTTTTCTGTGCTGCTGGAAAAAACTGATTGACAGAATTCATTCTTTGCCACATAATTACCTACTTCTTTGTTGACCCATCTGGTCCCCTTAACAGTGTGTTAATACCATCATAAAACAATCAGATTAAATTGGTCTTCTGGTGATCAACGGTTAATATGGCTTCATACAAACTACTCAGATTGTACAGACTTTCCTATTAAAACAGCAAACAGAGCACTAGATATTGACGGGGCTTTTTGCAATATTTGGGTGTGTGGACCAGAAATCATGAAGTCTTTTGGCATCTCTTTGACAGACAGCATTTTTTACAGAGCACTATTTAAACTCAAAGCCTCCTGGGCCTTGCTTATCCTGAACATTTATTACAAATACAAAATGGTCCATCCTGAACTCTGTTTTCCAACTGATTCAATTTAAAACCACACAGAATCTCTTATTATTAGAATAAAAATCTTACTAAGGGGGAATAAAGTAAGGAATTCTAAAAGAAGTTAGTGGCTATGATTGTTAAAGCTAGAACAAGAAAGGTAGAGCATAATAAGCCAGCAAGTCCAGAGTCCCAGAACTCAGCTGGACAAGGGCCTTGGGCTGCAAAGGAGATAGCATTTGCCCATAGTAACCTCAGAGATTCAATCTCCAGGATGGCTCTCAATTTCCATTCTTAATATCATGATCAGAATCTCATCTCTCCTTCCCAGACCTTACCCTATAGAGAGTTTATACAGACCCCTCTTCATAAAGCACAGATCTGATAAATTTGCTCTCCGGTCTAAACTTCATCAATAGTTTCCCATTATGAAATGTTCACGTTTCACAGGAAGGCATTATGACCTTCCATATTCTTGTCCCTATCTACACTTGACTGATCTAGTACTACATCCCTGATACACTCAAAATTTTAACCACCCTAAAACACTCACTGGTCCTGGAGCTTGCTAAGCTCTTTCATGCTGCTATCTCTACACCACGAAGTTTTTTTTCTGTCTCCAGTTCCCTTCCACACAGTTTCCTTTGTTAAATCCTATACAACAACCACTTTAGAAAAGGTTTGACATTATCAGTTAATCATATTCATATCCTATGACCAACAATTTCATTCTCAGATATGTACTCAAGAGAATGCATATATGTGTGCACTAAAAAGCATGTAGATGAAGTGTTCATAGCATCATTATTTGTAAGACTCAAATACTGGATACAACTAAATTTTCATCAACAGTAGAATAGATAAATATACATATGTGTATATACATATATACACATACACACACACACACACACACACACATATATATATATATATATATACAAATATACACATATGTATATATTCATTTCTTAGGGGTGAAGTAACAAAATACCACAAAATGTCTTCAACAAATAGAAATGTATTGTCTCACAGTTTTGGAGGCTAGAAGTCTGAATTCAGGGCACCAATAGGGCCATATTCTTTCTGTTCACTCTAGAAGATCCTTTCTTGTCTCTTCCAGCTTATGGTATTTCTTGCAGACATTTCTTGGTATTCCTTGGCTTTTAAATTCAACTTCCGATGGTATCTGTCTTTTCCCTGTGTGACCCCGTCTCTGTGTCTATTCTCCCCTTTTATAAGACACCACTTAGAAGGGATTAGACCTACCTAACTCCAGTATGAGGAGCCCTGGTGGCACGGTGGTTAAGAGCTTGGCTGCTAACCAAAAGGTAGGCAGTTCAAATTGTTAACTGGCCACATCTTTAAAGAAAGATCCTATATCCAAACAAGGTCACATTCATTGGTACAGGGGTTAGGACTTCAATATATCTTTTTAGGAGACATAAATCAATTCATAACGCCCAATAGAATACCATAAAGCAAAGAAAATTAATGAAAAGCTGCAGCTTACAACATTGACCACTCTTAGAAAAAAAAAAAAAGTCAAATAAAAGAACCCAACATGAATGACCTCATACTGTGTAAATCCATTTACATAAAGTTTAAATACGGGTAAAACTAGTCTGTGGTACTAAATGTTGAGACAGTGGTTACATTTAGGGAAGAAGGAGGGGTAGAAACTAGGGGGAAGCATAATGGGACTTCTGGGTGCTCAAAATGTTTTCACTTCTACTTCAAATTAATTCATTGACCTATACATTTAGATATGTGCACATTTCTGTATGTATGCTATACATCATGAAAAGTTGTTTTGTTTTGTTTTGTTTTTTTTATTTGTTTTAAGTTCTATTGATTTTCAAAGTCAAGATCAAGTATTATCTTTTCCATAAAGTCTTGGCTGATTTCTCCCAGTCAGATGCCTCTTTTGGTTCCCTTTGTGCCCGATTGTTCTCTCTCCCAAGAAATTTCATTAACATGCTTCAAATTTCAGGCATGATTATAATTCATAGGAATCAACCTTATTAAGTGAAAAGAACATGGAGAAAACTGGAAAGAAAGATGTGATTATTCCTTCATGTTATGTTTGTTTAAATCTGGATTTTAGTTGACCGCTCACCCTAACAATGATACCTAAAAACCTGTCCTGACCAGTTCCTTCTACTGAAGTCAAATCCCTCTCTCTCCAACCTGCTCCTTATCCAACTGTGCACTGGAACCTTTCTGGTGAAGCAAGTTCGAACATGGTGTATGTTTCCAAATATTGGAAAGCAATGAGTAAAGCCACCTAACAAACTAAGCATGTCACTACTGGCTGAGGTTTTGCCTTCAAAATTTTTACAGGAGCATGGTTCATGAAAACCAGCTAAGCCATCTCCCGGAACTCAGCAATGACATTCAGTCCTCAACTTGAATTTTCCAGGGGCATGGAGTGAAGCTGTCAGCAAACCCAGATCATCAGAAACTCTTTCTATTGCTCATATCCTCAGAATCAGGCAAACTTCTGCAGGAAAATCTATCTCAACTGCCTTTTGCAATCCCATGTGGCCATGATACCAGCTTCCCAGGGGCATTTTTAAATTGCCTTGAAGCCATTTAGTCTTGACCCTCTTTCCTGGGGCAAACAGCTCTCCTGGGTTTTTCATATATTCATTGAGCAGTCCTAGATGGCTGTGTTACTTAGTTCTCTGTGCTCAGGCCTATACCCCCTGCCAACCATCTCCCCTCCACACACTTACATATTATGAGCTTATAAAAAGACAATAAACAACCCATTGCTGTCAAACTGATTCCGACTCACAGCAACCTATCCTCAGTAAGCTCATAATTCCCAGAGTTAATTCTCAATTCTATGAGAATTTTGAGCTTACTGAGGATAAACTGTGTCATCTTCCACAGCACTTTGTCCATTGTAGTGTTTTTCTGGGCCCAGTGGATGAAATATGAACAGTATGAAAATCATTTAATTCTCCTCACTCAGTTTTTCAAAGTATGTGTAATAGAATCTGAGTAAAAAAGATGCCCTCAGCTTTTAAATGTCCCAACTACAATTTTTTCTTTCTCAATTTCAACTTTAAATTAAAAAAGAGGGAGAGAGAGAAGAGACAGACAAACAGAGACACAGAGACATAGAGAGAGACAGAGAAAGAGAGAGGAGAGAGACAGAGAAGGAACAAGTGAGAGGGAGAATGAGAGAGACAGAGAGAAACAAAGAAAGACTTTCAAAGTTTCTCTTAGTTATGTGAACCGCATACTGGTATCATGAGTCTAATAGCTGAGATGTTACTGAGACCTTAGCTGAGAACTTCAGAGTATTTTATCAATAATAAGAAATGTTCATTCAGACTTCCAACAATATGTGTTTCATCTGCCCCTTGCTCCATACTAATGTGTCACGAAGTCCTCACTGGCCCTTACCGCCTGTTATGGATTGAATTGTGTCCCTCAAAATGTTTATGCTGAAGTTCTAACACATGTACCTGTAAAGAGGACCTTGTAGAAATAGGTTTCTCTTGTTATGTTAAAGAGGTCATACGAGAGAAGGGTGGGTCCTAAACCTAATCACTTCTGAATGATATCTCATAAAAATAGAATAGACACAGATTCACACACACAGGGCAAAGACAGATGCCATGTGAGGACCTATCTACAAACACAGGAATGCCAACGATTGCCAGCAGACACCAGAAACTAGGAGAGAGGCCCACAGAAGGCACTGATAGGGCCAAGACCCTGATTTGGACTTTTAGCCTCCAGAACTGTGAGAAAATAAATTTTTGTTCTTTAAAGCCGGGTGTGTACATGGGTTAGAACTTATACCATACTTGCAGTATCTTTTGTTAGGGCAGTACTAGGTAACTAAGAAACTGCCTATTTCATTTTAACATATTTAAAGACAATCTTAATGTTTCTTCTTCTTTTCTTGACTATTTTCCAACAGAATACTATAGTTTAGATTCCCACTGTTTACATTAGTTGCCTTTTTTTTTTCTTTTTAAACTCCAACCTACTCTTTTAATAGAGCTTCCTGGTTGAAATATTAAATATATAAGCTACTGAATCTTGTTCATTTAATCATAGGGGACTCTGCTACAGCAACGTTCCCTTGTCATTTTTATTGTTGTTATTGCTGGTTTTTGAACACACATGGAGCTGATCTTCCATTAGGCAGTAAAAGCACTGAGCTTTTGTGGTTATACTAGCTGCTATAACAAATAAACCCCTAATTGCCAATGGCTTTACACACCAAAGTTTATTTTGTGCTTATGTCTGTGTGTGTTATATGTGAGGGTGGCAGGTCAGCAAATATTTCCTTCAAGTAGTGATTCAGGAACTGAGGCTTCTCCTATGTTGTTATCAATGGTGTCCCCCAAAAATATATGTTGTAAATTCTAACCTCTATGCCTGTGGTTATAATCCCATTTGGGAATGGGTTGTCTTCGTTATGTTAACAAGACAAGATTAGTGTATGGTGTGTTTTAAATCAATCTCTTTTGAGATATAAAAGAGGTTACACAAGCAAGCGAGAGAAGCAGCGATGTGGGAAGAAAGATGTCAAGCCACATGAAGATCACCCACTAGCAGAAGCTCAAAAGAGACAAAGACCTTTCTCCAGAGCTGACAGAGAGAGAAAGCTTTCCCCTAAAGCCAGAACCCTGGATTCAGACTTACAGCCTCCTAACTGTGAGAAAATAAATTTCTGTTTGTTAAAGTCACCCATTTGTGGTATTTCTGTTATAGCAACACTAGATTACTGAGACGTATGTTGAGGATTTACCATCTCTTAGGACCTTGGAGACACTACATTCAATCAATGGAAGGGGAAAGAGACAACAGAGAAGGCACAGTAACTTCATTAAAAAAAAAAAAAAACAGTTCTAAAAGTTATAGGCATCCTCCTATTCACATTTCATTGGCAAGGGGTCTGGGAAATACAGCCTGGCTAGGTAGCTGCCTCCCAGTAACAACTCCAAATGATGAGAAGAGGAGCCTGACATTTTGGTGGACAGTGGACATTTCCACTGTGATGCCATGTAATCAGTGCTCAAAACATTCTCCTCAACTCTTTAAATGGTTCATAACATCCTCCTCTCACAACTTGATTAACTATTTTATGAAACACTTTTTGGAAACTGTTACATGCTAGGCACAGTGCCAGGTCCTGGGAATATAAACATGTGATCCTTGCCCTCAAGGATTTCATGTTCAGTCCTAAATAAAATGCTGCTATTTGATCAGTAAAAGCATAGAGGTGAACACCTGTGCCGGGCACTCATAATTTAGTGAGGAAGAGAAACATTAAACGAATAATTATTAAATACATAATTAAAAGCGATTGAAGTGCTGAGAAAGAAAAATCCTGGGGAACATGGAAGGAAAACAGAAAGTGTGGAGAGGAGATGGAAGAAGTGAAGAGAAGAGGACAGAAAAGATTTTCATGAGAAAATAATCTTCACAGAAGGGCCAATCCCTTAGTTCACTGGTCTTCAACACTTTGTTCACTTTCCCTCAAAAATAAGTTTGAGTTACTACGTATACTTTCACATGTTTAAGTTGACATATAATTTTTTTCCTTATAAATTGACATAAACAAGCTTTAACAGTCAAAAATTTTACATCATTCTTTTTTCCCCTCAAATTCACATTTCTATTAAATTTCTACCTTAGAATCTCAGGTTCTTACCCTATACATGTCTCTGCCACAAAAATATTAATCTAAATTCAAATTCAACTTTTAAAATATTTTCTTTAAGTATTAATGGTTGTTTTCTGAATTATTATAATATTAACACATAATTGATAGAGATAGAAAACAGATCAATGGTGGCCAGTGGTTGGGTTGTGAGGAATGTTTGAGGAGGAGCACAAGGAATTTTTCTGAGATAAGGGAACTCTTCCGTATCTTGGCTGTGGAGGCAGTCACACAATTCTAAGCGTGTCTCAAAATTCATAGAACTGTATACTCAGAACAGTGAATTTTACTGTATGTTACTCTTAAAACAGGTATACACAAATTTAAAGGCAGAATATCATACTGGCGTATGGCCATTTTGCTTTGCATCTACTCTCTTCTTTTTTCCTTCTGAAACTCCCAAGCTTGCATTCTAAGCAAATTTTTCTCTGCAGATATTTTTTCTCAAATACATTATCTATATTTTTCCTCAAACATATTATGTGTATTTTCCTCAAATCACTACTCCCATCTCATTTAGCTTCAGCAAATTTTCAAAAGTATTGTAAATTTTGTGCTGCCCAATTGTGAAGTTACTCGTCTCCAGTTTGATAGACTCGTATTTGAAAATAAGCAGAGACTAAATAGTATAAGTGACAGGAAAATCATTATCATGTCACAAAGAGAAAAAAAATCAAAGCATGTTGTTGTTTTTAGGTGCCATCAAGTAGGTTCCAACTCATAACAACCCCATGTACAACAAAATGAAACACTGCCTGGTCCTTCACCATCCTCACAATTATTGCTATGCTTCAGCCCATTGTTGCAGCTACTATGCCAGTCTGTCTCATTGAAGGTCTTCCTCTCTTTTGCTGACCCTCTAGTCTCCTAAGCATGATGTCCTTCTTCAGGGACTGGTCCCTCCTGATAACATGTCCAATGTATGTGAGACAAAGTCTTGCCATCCTTGCTTCTAAGGAGCATTCTGGCAGTACTTCTTCCAAGACAGAGCTGTTCATTCTTTTGGCGGTCTACGGTATGTTAGCTATTCCTTGCCAACACCATAATTCAAAGACATCAATTCTTCAGTCTTCCTTATTCATTGTCCAGCTTTCACATGCATACGAGACAACTGAAAACACCATGGCTTGGGTCAGGCGCACCTTAGTCCTTAAAGTGACATCTTTGCTTTTTAACTCTTTAAAGAGATCTTTTGCAGCAGATATGCCCAGTGCAATGCTTCGTATGATTTCCTGACTGCTGCTTCCATGGGCTTAGACATTATATTTGATGAATGCTTTTTAGCAAATTACTCTTTTACATATTATTTAAATCCTAAGCATTAGACTTAGGACTCTAGATGTTTTCTCCCAAGACATTCATTTAAGCCTGTTTGACCTCAATTGTCCAACTTTTGTTTCTACTTTCTTTTAAAACTACATTTTAGGTCTCAGAATTTTTGTAAATAAATAAAAGTTTCTTTCTCTGAGTTGGTGTGTGGAGGTGGAAACTAACATCGCCATGAGATAACCTAACATTGTGTAACCACACCTGATAGGTCAACTATTTTACCATCAGAGTCAAGGGCAGCAGCCACATTAGTCAACTGTCACTACATAATCAGACTACTGTTCAACTGATTTATAAACAATTCAGTGCCTAAGAGGACTTGGAGTCCTTGGAGCTTGGCTGCTAACCAAGAGGTTGGCAGTTCAAATCAACCAGCGGCTCCTTGGAAACCCTATGGGACAGTTCTACTCCGTCCTTATAGGCTCACTATGAGTCAGAATCAACTTCATGGCAACGGGTTTGGTTTTGGGTTTTTAAGAGGATTTGAATACACATTTCTCCAAAGAAGACATAAAAATGGCCAACAAGCACATGAAAAGATGTTCAATATCATTAGTCACTAAGGAAATGCAAATCAAAAACACTATGAGTTATCATTTCACCCCCACTAGAGTGGCTAAGGGGCCCTGATGGCACAGTAGTTGAGAGCTATGGCTGCTAATCAAAAGGTTGGCAGTTCGAATCCACCAACCACTCCTTGGAAACCCCATGGGGCATTTCTACTCTGTCCTACAGGGTCACTATGAGTCAGAATCGACTTGACAACAAGTTAGAATAGCTAAGGTCAGAAAAACAAAAATAATAAGTGTTGTTGAGGATATGGAGTAATTGGAACCCTCGTCCACTGCTGGTGGAAACGTAAAATGGTAGTCACTGTGGAAAACAGTTTGCTGGTCCCTCAAAAAGTTCAACATAGGATTACCCTGAAAAACTGGTTCCATTGAGTTGATTCTGACTGACAGCGACCCTATGGGACAAAGTAGACCTGCCTGCCCCACAGAGTTTCCAAGGCTGTAATCTTTATGGAAGTAGAATGCCACATCTTTCTCCTGTGGAGCTGCTGGTGGGTTTAAATCACGAACCTTTCAGTTAGCAGCCAAGCTCTTAACCACTGTGCCACCAGTGCACCCTAGGATCACCCTATGATCCAGCAATTCCACACCTATACCCAAAAGAACTGAAAGCAGGGACTCAAACAGATATTTGTACATCAATGTTCACTGCAGCACTATTCACAACAGCCAAAAGGTGGAAACAACCCAGTGTCCATCAACAGATGAATGGATAAACATGTAGTACATACATACAATGGAATATTATTCAGCCATAAAGAAAAATAAAGTTCTGATGTGTGCTGTGACATGGAAGAAATTTGAAAGCACTGTGCTATGTGAAATAAGTCAGTCACAAAAGAATAAATATTATATGAGCCCACTTATATAAAATATCTAGAACAGGCAAACGTACAGAGACCAAAGTTTATTAGTGGTCACCAGGGGCAGGTGAAAGGGGGAAACAGGGAGCTATTGCTTAATTAAAAATGAATAAATAACTGCCTACTTCTATTATCCCAACACCTCAGACTGAACTTTATAAAGTCAAAGGGGAGGTCTGGACTCAGATCTAGCATGCTTTACTACAGCATTAAACGGAATAGTGAGAGCTGATTGGCTAGCATCCCATTTACTGGAGTCCTAGCTCACAGCTCTCCAAAAAACAAAGAAAAACAAAAATTGCCGTTGAGGCAATTCTGACTTATAGCGACCCTACAGGACAGAGTAGAACTGCCCCATAGGGTTTCTAAGGAGCAGCTGGTGGATTCAAACTGCCAACCTTTTTTGGGTAGTATCTGAACTCTTAACCACTGTGCCCCCAAAGTAGGGGGAATTAGCTATCAACTATATTAAGTGAGATAACATGGTTAGTAGAGCTTCTCTGATGCCGAAAAAACTCTCCTTGAGCTGTTCTTTGATGCTCATTTAATTTCTATATCTTATACATCTTAGTTCCATCCTTAATTCTTCTATCTTAATTTCATCCTTCTCTTGAATTTGTGGCTTTTGTCTGAGATTTAGATGGTTCTTCTTCTTCTTTTTTTTTTTACTTTGAGATTTTACTTTTTTTTCTTCTTGTAAATACAGTGGAATCTGTGAGAGCTGGAACCCCACGCGGCTGCCTTGTTTTTCTGGGTCTCACAAGTTTTCTGCCTTTGACAGGTGCATCACTCTCTAGTAGTAGAAAATTTTCAATTTTCCTTCTCTGGAAGGTTTCTGCTTTACACTGGTTCAGGCTTTCACAGGTTTTACTGTATATATAACACAAATTTGCCAATTTAACATTTTAACGTGTACATTTCAGTGGTATTCTTCTCTAATACCACAATTCAAAGGTGTCAATTCTTCTTCTGTCTTCCTTATTTGTCATCCAGCTTTCACATGCAAAGGAGGTGACTGAAAATGCCATGGCTTGGGTCAGGTGCACCTGAGTCTTCAAGGTGATATCTTTGCTTTTCAACACTTTAAAGAGGTCTTCTGCAGCAGATTTGTCCAATACAATGCGTCTTTTGATTTCTTGACTGCTGCTTCCATGGGTGTTGATTATGGATCCAAGTAAAGTGAAATCCTTGACAACTTCAATCTTTTCTCCATTTATCATGATGTCGCTTATTGGTCCACCATGGACTGCCAAAAGAGTGAACAAATCTGTCTTGGAAGAAGAACAACCAGAATGCTCCTTAGAAACAAGGATGGCAGGACTACATCTCACATACTTTGGACATGTTGTCAGGAGGGATGAGTCCCTGTAGAAGGACATCATGCTTGGTAAAGTACAGGGTCAGCAAAAAAGAAGACGACCGTCAATGAGATGGACTGACAACGGTGGTTACAACAATGGACTTAAGCATAACAACAACTGCGAGGATGGCGCAGGACCAGGCAGGGTTTCATTCTGTTGTACATAGGGTCGCTATTAGTCAGAACTGACTCGATGGCACATAACAATGACAACAATTCTGTGACACCAATTACTTGAATAGTTTTTTAAATTTGCAGCAGGGTTCCAGCCAGGAGAGACATTTCACAAGAGAATGTAGTGCCCAGTTCTCAGATTGTTGGGAAGGTGAACAAGAATGCTCAGTAAGTGCTAGTTCAGTAAATAAATGGGGCAAAGGTAAAAATATGTGGACACTGGGGTCTGCTATGGGGGCAAGAGAAGATGGGGCAATGGAGGAGCAGCTGGAAGGATGGGCATAATTAAAAGCCTAAGTAGGAAAAAAATGACTTGAAGATAAACTTGACATAGTCTATCTATAGCTTATTCTCAACTCACCTTAAGGTCCTTGATTTATCAAGGCAAGAGTAGATATTCTTTAGTGTTTAGTTTTTGTATCAAGGGTATTTTATATTTTTCAAATTAGAAACTCAGATATGGAAATAATGTCATTCTCAATTAAGCATAATATTGGGTTAATTGGATGCTCATGACTATTGAGAACCCATTGTAACGGACTGTTCTATATTTAAACCTTCATTGAATGCTTTTTCTGATAAACAGCGTGCTTTACAATGGCCAATTATTTCCTCTCTTTTCCCTTGACTCTTCCCAAGGAGTTCTGGTGTAATATTGTTTTCCACAAAAATGACTCTACAAGACAAGTCCCCTAAGAGATTTTCCCCCTTAGAAGGCTGACAAATCAAACAATGAGTGTCTCTATTATTCATTCTTGCTCTTGTACTAAGAGCAACTATGTATTCTCTCTTCTTTAACTTATCTTTTAGAGTTTCATCAATCTTGGCTGCATTTTGAATATGAACTTTAGGAGGAAGTACAGTATAATATTGGTGTGTCAACTTCTGCCTTCCAGATATACTGCATTGAACTATAACCTCATAAACCTTTATTTTATAAGTTTATATGCTTTGTTGAACATAATATAGATCCAGTAGAAATATTAAACTATGCTGAGGTTAAATTTGGTGTCAATAAAGCTAGTTTACAAAAACCAGAAAACATAAGCTTTTCACTGTAACAGGGCAAGCTGAGCCCTGACATGTGTAGGCTGGGGGTGTGGGTGAGGTTAGAGGACAAGGAGCTGGGAATGAGTAGGACCAGGGGTAGCAAAGAACAGTAGCTGGCTTTAGAGCTGCCCTCTGGCCAAGAAGAGAGGACAATTTACATCATAGACCAAAGGGGTGTTAGTTCCAAGCAGCGCTGATGCTAATGAGGATTCCGTTTGCTGAAAAGAAAGAACACCAGGAATCACTAGGCAAAGGCAATGCCCAAACTCTGGTGGGTAGCATAGCAGCCCCAGAGTTTTGGGGGATTCATTTAAGTTGGAATAAGACCTCTGTTAGTGGCTGGAACCAAGGGAGACAGTATCCAGCTGCCAAACTACAGGGAATTTCAACTGCTAGGCATGTTGACAAGACATATTGGCGTGTCAGCTTCTGCCTTCCAGACGTGCTGCACTGAACTATAACCTCACAAATCTTTATTTTATAAGTTTATATGATTTGTTGAACATAATACAGACCCAGTAGAAATATTAAACCATGCTTCAGCAGGGGACCTAGACTACTAGCAGAAATTAAGATATGAAACCCATCATAGGGATTGTCCCGCACAGTTTCATCCAACAGGGTAAGGCTAGATGGGCATACAGCTTGATCACTGCAGGGAAACCAGGCTTAGGGCCACAAAACTAAAGCCAGAAGCAGGTGAAAGCTTTTCAGAGCTCAGGTGACTTGATCAAGACTGACCCAGAAACTGGGTGGAGCCAAGCCTAGAGGCTGATGGCATGGACCTTGTAGATGAACAGAGTTGTAAAAGGCAGAAGTGGACCCTTAACCAGTAAGGGTTGGATTTTGTTTCAGCTGTTAAATTTAACTCTTGTTCGTAGAGGTAGAGACACTTGGGATTCTGAATTAACCAGTTTTCTAGTCTATCAAGTTAATTATGTAACTGCCAGAGTTACTCTTACTTGTTCCTTAATGGACTCAAATGAAATAAGATGCTCAAATCGTTACTCAAATGTTCTTTGTTCCCACATGCTTGCAAAGAAAGTGAACGGCCAAGCTTAGATCATAGACTCCTTTCTGAAAGGTGAAAATGATAAGTGGAAATAGTTGACATGAAATGTGTTGATACTTAATGATCACTCTATCCCAAAATACATCTCAACTAAGGTGGTAGAATCTGTACTTTTACCAACAGGGTTTAGCTCCTTTGGAGTTCTTCTCCTGGGATCTTTCCCAAAAGGCACTTTCTCAGAGTAGAAATACAGATTAATTTGCATGTTTCTGTATTTTTATAGCTTTCCCTCCCAATATCAGAGCCCTGGCAAAAGGAGAGAATAGAAACTTGGAGTTGTGAGAAGGCAGAGTTAAAAGAGAGTAAAAGAAGTAATGTGAGAGGTGCTAGGTGTATCTGGAAAATATCTTCTCCAGAAGTGATGATTCAGAAAAGGTGGAAGAATGACAAAGTGAGGTGCATGAGGCCCGAAAAACAAACCAAGGCTGCTCAATGATGTTCCTTGTGTGAACCCTGCTAGTGACTTTGAAATCAGGCATGGTGTCTAGGTGTTTGGTGGGAAAATTTAAACGATGTTACAAATGCTCGGATATGTGCTTAATTAGCCTCTTACTTATCCGGGCTCTGAAGTATAGAGGCTTATGGGTACTTCCAATCAAACAATGCCCACAAACATGACAAAATGAAGTTTCAAAGTTTAATTCTTAATCATTCCCATCCAGGAATCAAATCAACTACATCTGTGGAAATAGACAATGGAAAAGCTCAATATTATCAGTCAGAACAAGGCCAGGGGCCAACTGCAGAACAGATAATCAATTGTTCATATGCAAGTTCAAGATGAAACTGAAGAAACTGAGAACAAGTCCACAAGAGCCAAAGTACATCTTTCAGTATATCCCACCTGAATTTAGAGACCATCTCAAGAATAGATTTGATGCATTGAACACTAATGACCAAAGATCAGACAGGCTGTGGAATGACATCAAGGACATCATACAAGAAGAAGCAAGAGGTTATTAAAAAGATAGGAAAGAAAGACGAGACCAAAACAGATGTCAGAAGAGACTCTGAAACTTGCACTTGAACATCAAATAGCTAAAGCAAAAGGAAGAAATGATGAAGTAAAAGAACTGAACAGAAGATTTCAAAGGGTGGCTCGAGAAGACAAAGTAAAGTATTATAATGACATGTGCAAAGAGCTGGAGATAGAAAACCAAAACGGAAGAACAAGCTCAGCATTTCTCAAGCTGAAGGAACTAAAGAAAAAATTCAAGCTTCAAGTTGCAATCGTGAAGGATTCTATGGGGAAAATATTAAACGACACAGGAAGCATCAAAAGAAGACAGAAGAAATACAGAGTCATTATACCAAAAAGAATTGGCCGACATTCAACAATTTCAAGAGGCAGCCTATGATCAGGAATCAGTGGCACTGAAGGAAGAAGTCCAAGCTGCACTGAAGGCACTGCCAAAAAACAAGGCTTCAGGAATTGACAGATTATCAATTGAGATGTTTCAATACAGGGATACAGCACTGGAAGTGCATACTGGTCTATGCAAAGAAATCTGGAAGACAGCTACCTGGCCAACCGACTGGAAGAGATCCATACTTATGCCTATTCCCAAGAAAGGTGATCCAACTGAATGCATAAATTATTGAACAGTATCACTAATATCACAGGCAAGTAAAATTTTGCTGAAGATCATTCAAAAGCAGCTGCAGCAGTATATTGACAGGGAACTGCCAGAAATTCAGGCTGGATTCAGAAGAGGATGTGGAACCAGGGATATCATTGCTGATGTCAGATGAATCCTGGTTGAAAGCAAAGAATACCAGAAAGGTGTTTCCCTGTGTTTTACTGACTATGCAAAGGCATTCAACTGTGGGGTCATAACAAATTATGGATAACATTGTGAAGAATGGGAATTCCAGAACACTTAATTTTGCTCATGAGGTACCTCTAGATAGATCAAGAGGCAGTTGTTCGGACAGAACAAGGGAACACTTCATGGTTTAAAGTCAGGAAATGTGTGTGTCAGGGTTGTATCCTTTCACCATACCTATTCAATCTGTATGCTGAGGGCAACATGGCACTCTAGGCAGAAGCACCGCACCATCCCTCCACAGCAAAGATCTGAAAAACTAAGCCAGAGAAAACAGCAATCCTGAAGCCCTAAAACAACAAATGAAGAGATAAAGAACTCAGCCAAGCACCAGATGGAGTGAGAAAAATGACATAGAATGGAGAGCAAGGAGAGGTTCATGCAGAGGTCCCCTATCGGCTAACACAGCTCAGATCCGCCATATTGGACTCCTATCAGAGACCAGCAAATAGGGGTTATGAGAAAGCAACTTCACGGAGCTTCCAGCAGGAGACAGAACAACTGGTAATTGGTGATATATGCTTTCCCACCCCCCACCCTTCTTTACCCCCGCTCGGCCTCCTCTGCTTCCCGCAGCCACAGTCCCTTGGCCGGGAAGCACCGGCTGCTTAGATTCCACCCGCCCACACTGACCGACTCCCTGAGTGCTATTTGTTGGCTGCTGGTGTTGCTTTTTTCCGCTTCTGATTTCTTCCTTACCTCACACCACCTCCCACTCCTTTCACTCAAATACCTGGCTCCATGCGCCATCTTTCCTTCTTCCTGAGTGGCTGCGGAGCTCTGTTTGAATGTGGACCTGCTTCCCAGTCTAGGCTGCCATGCTGGTGATAACCCAGGGCTTTTGATTGTTTGTTTATTTTGAATTGTTTGTTTGTTTTCTTTTCCTTTTCTTGACATGGGATGCCATTCTGGCCAGACAGTGCTATGCGGCTTGGGACCTACCCCCTCAGCTTGCACAGACCGCAGAGGGATCCCTGAGAGCATTTCTTCTCTTTTCTTTTTTGTGCTTTTACTTTTTTATGTTTTTTTGGGGGGCTTTTCTTGTTCTTTTTTTTTTTTAATTTGTTTTGTTTTCTTTTTCCTCTTTCTCCCTTTTTGTCTTTCTTCATTACTCAGTTTCTCGTCTCTCTATACCTTCCTTCTCTTCCTGTCCCCTGAATACTTTGTGCTAAATTCCTCCATGCCTTCTAGCCAGGCTGTACTTCAACACCTGGGAACAACTTCCCCAGACTTCATACCACACCAGTGGGATCCCTGGGAGCTTTGCTGTTCTTTTTTCTTTCTAATTTTTATTTATTCATTCTTTTTTTTTTTCTTTTTCTTCCCCTTTTTGTTTTTCTCCATTTTGTAGTCTCTTATCTCTCCACTCCAACGGCAAGCTCCCCTAGCACTCTTTTTGGTTTGTTTGTATGTTTTTGGCTGCTGTTCCTCTCTCCTCTCTCCCATACCCATCTTAGGTCCACACATCACAATCTCCCCCCTCCATCCTACCTACCTGCACCCTGTGCTTAACATCACACCACCAAACAGCACAGGCATGGCCTACTGGAACCTGCCCTGCACGGATAACTGACCTGCCCTGGTGGCTGTAGTAAGTGCCACAAACAACCCATGCCAGCAACTCCTCTTCAGCTAGACCTGCCCTGCTGTACCATATCTGAGCAACTGACCCTGCCAATTGGAGAAGAAGGAGAAAAGTATTGTGCCCACAGACGAGCAAACAACAAAGAACACACAGCCCGCCTGCTCAGACATAACCAAATTTTTAAAAAAAAGGATGAAACCAACAAATCTACAATCAATAAACAAGAAAAATAACTACTAAATGCCCTGAAGACAGCAGACAATATCAAAACACTTACAAAAACAGGACAAGATGGTTCCAATAGGCATCCAAAATGAAACACCAGATGACTTTCCAGTAGAAGAAAAGGCACTAGAACTACCTGATAGGGAATTCAAATCTCTAATACTTAGAATTATCCAAGAGTTGAAGCAAAAGGCAGACAAAAATGAGGAAAACATAGACAAATTCATGGAAAAGGCAGACAGAAAAATAGAAGAATTCAGGAAAATAATGCAAAAAAAATGCCAAAATAAATTCACAACTAGAAATTATACAAAAACAACAATTAGAAAGCCAAAAGATAAACAACACCATTTCAGAAATGGACAGTGTCATAGAAGGGCTGAGAAGCATATCTGAAACGGTGGAAGACAGGATCAGCGGAATTGAAGACAAACACTTGGCTATAACTCAGTTTGAGGAAAAATCAGAAAAAAGAATGAAGAAAAATGAAGAGACCCTGAGAATTATGTAGGATACAATCAAAAGCAAAAACCTGCGAGTGATCGGAGTTTCAGAACAGGGGAGACCACAGAAGACACAGAGAGGATCATTGAAGAATTGCTGACAGAAAACTCCCCAATATCATGAAAGATGAAAAGCTAACCATCCAAGAAGCTCAACGAACCCAGTATAGGATAGACCCCGAAAGAAAATCACCAAGGCATATCATAATCACACTCACTAAAACCAAAGACAAACAAAGAATCCTGAGAGCAGCTCGAGAAAAACAAAAGATCACATACAGAGGAGAAACAATAAGACTGAGCTCGGATTATTCAGCAGAAACCATGCAGGCAAGAAGGCAATGGGATGACATATATAAAACCTTGAAAGAAAAAAATAGCCAGCCAAGAATAACATATCCCGCAAAGCTCTCATTCAAATATGATGGTGAAATTAGGTCATTTCCAGATAAACAGAAATTAAGGGACTATGTAAAAACCAAGCCAAACTTACAAGAATTATTAAAGGGAGTCCTTCGATCTGAGAACAAATAACATCAGACCACAGGCTGAATCAAGGACACAGGACTGTACTAGCCAGATAGCAACCTAGGAAATGAACTCTTAAGGACTAAGCAAAACCGAAAGAATTATAAAAGAGAACCAAAGAGGTTATCTGTAAAGGACAACAGCATCAGAACAATAAAAGAGGGAATAAACGGTGTAGATGTAGAACCTTCTAATGGAGAGGAAGTCAAGTGATACCAAGTAATAATAGACTGGTTCAAATCTAGGAAGATAAGGGTAAATTTCAAGGTAACCACAAAGAAAGTTAGCAAACCTACTCATCAAAATAAAGAAGAAAAACATAAAGTCTCAGTAAAAACAAAACCTACAAAAACAAAAGAAATGAAAAAAAATCCATAAAGAAAAGGAACTCAGCACAGGATAGTAAGAGGAACAAAACTGGAAGACATTACGCTGAGTGAAATAAGTCAATCACAAAAGGACATATATTGTATGAGACCTCTACTGTATAACTCACGTAAAAGTTTACACACAAAAATAAACAATCTTTCTTAGTTATGAGAGATGGGAGGAGTGGGGGGAGGGAACTAAATAGATAAGTGGTAACTTTGGTGAACAGTAAGACAGTACACATTACTGGGGAAGCCAGCACAACTTGTACAAGGAAAGGTCATGAAAGCTCCACAGACACTTCCAAACTCCCTGAGGAACTGAATTGCTGGGCGGAGGGCTGTGGGGACCGTCGTCTCGGGGAACATCTAGCTCAACTGGCATAACACAGTTTATAAAGACAATGTTCTACATTCATGGTGAGTAGCGTCTGGGGTCTTAAAAGCCTGTGAGCAGCCATCTAAGATACTCCACTGTTCTTACCCCTTTGGGAGCGAGGGAGAATGAAGAGAACAAGATACAAGGAAAAGATGAGTCCAAAGCTAATGGACCACAGCTACCACGGCCTCCACCAGCCTGAGTCCACTACAGCTAGATGGTGCCTGGCTACCACCACTAACTGCTCTGACTGGGATCACAATAGCGGGTCCTAGACAGAGCTGGAAAAGGATGTAGAACAGAATTCTAACTCACAAAAAAAGACCAGATTTACTGGCCTGACAGACTGGAGAAACCCCGAGAGTATGACCCCCAGACACCCTGTTAGCCCAGTGGTGAAGCCCCTCCAGAAATTCACCATTCAGCTGGGGATTGGACAGCCTTATAAAACAAAACAGGACTAATGAGGCACAGCAGTCCAGGGACAAGGACTAGAAGGCAGGAGGGGACAGGATAGCCAGTGATAGGGAACCCAAGGTTGAGAAGGGACAGTGTTGACATGTCATGGGGTTGTTAACCATTGTCATAGGGCAATATGTGTACTAACTGTTTAATGAGAAACTATTTGTTCTGCAAACCTTCATTTAAGGTAAAAAAAAAAAAAAATGGTATTATCTATATGAGATCAAATTGACAACCGCAACTCAAAAGGTTTGATGGGAAGACTAAGAGACAGTGAGTTGAAGGGAATGGTGATGGAATAATTTGGAAAAGGATAGTGAGAATAGCAGCACAACCAGAAGAATGTAATGGATGTCACTGAGTTGTACATGTAGAAACTTTCAAAATGGTGTAACTTTGGCTATGTATATTTTCAAAAAAAAAAAAAAGATCCTCAAGGTCGAGAAGGGAGAGTGTTGACATGTCATGGGGTTGTTAACCAATGTCATAAAACAATATGTGTACTGACTGTTTAATGAGAAACTATTTATTCTGTAAACCTTCATCTAAAGTACAATAAAAAAAAATTTTTTTAAAAATCTGTATGCTGAGCAAATAATCCAAGAAGCTGGACTATATGAAGAAGAACATGGCATCAAGATTGGAGGAAGACTCATTAACAACCTGCATTATGCAGATGACACAACCTTGTTTGCTGAAAGGGAAGAGGACTTGAAGAAGTTACGGATGAAGATCAAAGACCATAGCCTTCACTATGGATTACACCTCAACATAAAGAAAACAAAAATCCTCACAACTGGACCAGTAAGCAACATCATGATAAAGGGAGAAAAGATTGAAGTTGTGAAGGATTTCATTTCACTTGGATCCACTATCAATACCCATGGAAGCAGCAGTCAAGAAATCAAAAGATGCATTGCATTGGACAAATCTGCTGCAAAAGACCTCTTTAAAGTGTTGAAAAGCAAAGATGTCACTTTAAGGACTAAGGTGTGCCTGACCCAAGCCATGGTGTTTTCAGTGGCATCATACGCATGCAGAACCTGAACAATGAATAAGGAAGTCCAAAGAAGAACTGATGCCTTTGAATTTTGGTGTTGGCGAAGAATACTGAACATACTATCGACTGCCAAAAGAACAAACAAACCTGTCTTGGAAGAAGCACAACCAGAATGCTCCTTAGGAGGAAGCAAATAACCCGCATAAGAAATGAGATGGGTGATAGCACAACAGACCCAACTGAAATTAAAAGAATCATAACAGAATGCTATGAAAAATTGTTCTCTAACAAATTTGAGAACCTAGAGGAAATGGACAAATTTCTAGAGACTCACTACCAACCTGAACTAACATAATCAGAGGTAGAACAACAAAATAAACCTATAACAAAAGAAGAGATTGAAAAGGTAATTTAAAAACTCCCAACAAAAAAAAGCCCTGGCCCAGACGGTTTCACCGGAGAATTCTACAAAACTTTCAGAGAAGAGTTAACACCACTACTACTAAAGGTATTTTAGAGCATAGAAAAGGATGGAATACTCCTAAACTCATTCTATGAGGCTAGCATAACCCTGATATCAAAACCTGTTAAAGACACTACAAAAAAAGAAAATTACAGACCAATATCCCTCATGAACATTGACGCAAAAATGCTCAACAAAAGTCTAGCCAATAGAATTCAACAACATATCAAAAAAAAAAAAAAAAATTCAGCATGATCAAGTGGGATTTATACCAGGTATGCAGGGATGGTTCAACATTAGAAAAACAATCAATGTAATCCATCACATGAATAAAACAAAAGACAAGAACCACATGATCTTATCAATTGATGCAGAAACGGCATTTGACAAAGTCCAACGCCCATTCATGATAAAAACTCTCAAAAAAATAGGAATAGGAGGGAAATTCCTCAACATAATTAGGGCGTTTATACAAAGCCAACAGCCAACATAATCCTAAATGGAGAGCATTTGAAAGCATTCCCCTTGAGGACAGGAACCAGACAAGGATTCCCTTTATCACCACTCTTATTCAACATTGTGCTGGAGGTCCTAGGCAGAGCAACTAGGCTAGAAAAAGAAATAAAGCGCATCCAATTTGGAAGGGAAGAAGTCAAAGTATCTCTATTTGCAGATGATATGATCTTATACACAGAAAACCCCAAACAATCCATAAGAAGACTACTGGAACTAACAGAAGAGTTCAGCAAAGTTTCAGAATACAAGATAAACATATTAAAATCAGTTAGCGCCTTTTACACCAACAAAGAGAAGTTCGAAGAGGAAATCACCAAATCAATATCATTTACAATAGCCCCCAAGAAGATAAAATACTTAGGGACAAATCTAACCAGAGACATAAAAGACCTATACAATGAAAACTATAAGACACTACTGCAAAAAAAAAAAAAAAAACAAGAGACCTGCGCAGGTGGAAAAACATACCTTGTTCATGGATAGGAAGACTCAACATTGTGAAAATGTCAATTCTACCCAAAGAAATCTGGAGATACAATGCAATCCCGATCCAAATTCCAATGGCATTTTTTAATGAGATGGAGAAACAAATCACCAACTTCAAATGGAAAGGGAAGAGGCCCTAGATAAGTAAAGCATTACTCAAGAAGAACAAAGTGGGAGGCCTCACACTATCTGATTTTAGAACCTAGTATACTGTCACCGTAGTCAAAACAGCCTGGTACTGGTACAACAACAGATACATAGACCAATGGAACAGCGTTGAGAATCCAGGTGTAAATTCATCCACCTTTGAACAGCTGATATTTGACAATGGCCCAAAATCCATTAATTGGGGAAAAGAGAGTCTCTTTAACAAAAGGTGCTGGCATAACTGGATATCCATCTTCCAAAAACTGAAACAAGACCCATACCTCACACCATGCACAAAAACTAACTCAAAATGGATCAAAGACCTAAATACAAAATTGAAAATGATCATGATCATGGAAGAAAAAATAGGGACAATGCTAGAAGCCCTAATACATAGCATAAACAGAATACCAACCATAAATAACAATGCACAAACACCAGAAGAGAGACTAGATAACTGGGAGCTCCTAAAAATCAAACACTTGTGTTCATCAAAAGACTTCACCAAAGGAGTCAAAAGATGGCCTACAGACTGGGAAAAAATTTTTGGCTACGACAAATCCGATCAGCATCTAATCTCTAAAATCTACAAGATACTGCAAAACCTCAACAACAAAAAGACAAACAACCCAATTAAAAAAATGGGCAAAGGATATGAACAGGTACTTCACCAAAGAAGGTATTCAGGCCGCTAACTGTCACATGAGGAAATGCCCATGATCATTAGCAGTTAGAGAAGTGCAAATTAAAACTACAATGAGATACCATCTCACCCCAACAAGGCTAGCATTAATCCAAAAGACACAGAATGCTCCTTAGAAGCAAAGATGGCTAGACTACGTCTTACATACTTTGGACATGTTGTCAGGAGGGATCAGTTACTGAAGAAGTACATCATGCTTGGTAAAGTACAGGGTCAGCAAAGAAGAAGATGGACTGACACAGTGGCTGCAACAATGGGCTCAGGCATAACAACAATTGTAGGCATGGCGCAGGACTAGGCAGTGTTTCGTTCTGTTGTACATAGGGTCACTATGAGTTGGAACCAACCTCACGGTACCTAACAACAACAACACCCCCATCCCAAATATTTTTTTCAAAGCCACCCTTGCTTCTGCACCTGTCTTCCCTTTGGCCTAGTGCAAGCCCTCATCTTCTATTCCCTAAATCATTCCAAAGGCCTCCTAACTGGCCTCTCTTCTCCAATTCTGCTACACTGAGCTCAGAAATGGCAATCTCACTTTGCCATTCCCCTACTCAAAAATTCTTCGATGGCTCCCAATTGCCTACCGGATGAATTCTGTTGTCTTAACATGATCATGAGAGCCTGCTGTCTGGCTCTCCCCCTTCAGCCTCTTCTTCCAGCATTAGGCACCTCACACTTTAGCTTGTAGCAACATTGGACTGCTTGTAGTTTCCTGCACACATCGTGTCAAGTCTTGCATTCTGGACACTACCAGAACAATTAAGCTTGCAGAATTAAGTACCACAAGATCATGAATAATGAACAAAGGATATGTGGAAGCAGGGACCAGCCTCTGGACTGAAGTTTACATTTCTACTGCCCTTCTTGCTCAGAGAACACTGGTTTCACTGGAAAGAATTAAGTAGGAAGTAAAGAGAACTACTGATATGGTATTCGAATGAAAAATCCAGAAAGCCCAGATTCCTTAGTATTATCAAGCATTTACTGAGTACCCACAGAACACCAACGTAAACATACACTATGAGCACCATACCATAAGTGTATTCCACAATTTGAACATTTTGATGCATCCCTAAACATGATTACCAAAATGAAAGACTAATAGTAAACTATAAAAATTATTTCTGGGTTAGTAATCTTTATTCATGCTCAAAAACGCTCACTTAGCACAGGAGCTCCAGAGGAGTGTTTCCAAGGAAAGGCTGACTGTTTATCTTTAAGGAAGCACCTCAGAGTGACTGTGTTGGAGTCCTGAACCTGACTTCATGTGTTAAGGGTGTTTTGCTTTGTTTTGTTTTTAGTGACTGAATCTATCAGAGTTCCACTCATATTTATCAAGCTCCTGAGACTGATATACAAAGTCAGAAGGACAGTTTATTCATTAATAATGAGAAATAAAACTGCAGAAGGAACTAGCCAATTTTAAATGCCAACCAACACATTCTTGCTTGGGATGCAGAGTACAGTCAAGATGCTGGTTTATTAATTTGTAATGAGAATCAAAATGGCTGAGAGATCAAACCCTGAAGCCCTCTGCTTAGCACATGTTCTCCCTATAGGCATATGGGGAGCCAAATGAGGGTGTTTCTTGGGGACAATCAAATCAAATCAATTGTAGTTAGCTGCATGATTTGAATGTTTAATAACACTGGGCCAAGAAAATGTGTTGATGGAGCCAAAGCTGTTCTTAAGACCACAGGGTTGTCTGGGTCATCTAACATTTGCTACGTAAGTTCTCGTTGGTATTCACTTCAGATATGGTTATAAATTCAATAATTCAATCAAATCTGACAGCCAGGCAGCAATTCTCTCTTAAGTTTTCATATTTCTGCTCCACTCCATCATCTGTTCATTCCTAAGCTGAACTTCTAGAGAACAGTTTTATTTCCATCATTTTCAAGTTCTCAAGAAATGGAAAGCAAATCTTAATATTTCAAGAGCTCTTCCAAATCAATGAACAAAATTGCAAATATCCTGATAGAAAAAAAAGATGATTAAAAAAAAAAGCAAGGAAGCAACTTAGATGAAAACATACAAAAATTTTCATAGAAAAATGTTTCTTCTCTCTAGGACCAAAACGAATGCAAATTTAAACTATGTCAAGTTGTTTTTAGTTGCCCTGCAAAATTGATACACACATACATATATGTGTATGTAGATATAAAGATAGGGATGTATATGTGTATTTCAATAATAATATCCAGGATTGGTAAGATTAATGCAAAATAGGCACTCTGTGTACTACCCGTTACCAATAACTATAATTTCATACCAGGTTGTGCATCCAAACGCCCTGGAGAGCTTGTTAAAAATGCAGACTTCCAGGCCCCATTCTATTCCAAAAGCATCAGAATCTCTAGGAATAGAGCCTTGGGATTCAGTAACTTTTAAATGCTCCCCTGGTGACTCTGAGGCCACTATTCTATGGACCATTGTTGGATGCCATCCCTCACTCATCATCAAAAATTTTTTAATTTGTAACCTATTTGCAGTTAATAATTTTTTTAAATCTAAATGATAATCTGATAATGTGGTAATGAAGAGGTATATTAATAATAGTAATCATCATCAGCCCCATATTTACAGTTTTATAGCCTTTGGATTGCATCAAATGACAAGGTTGCAATAAGCTGAAGCAATTCCTTTTTTTGTTTTTTTTTTCCTTGCTCAGTCTTGTTGGACTCTGTGCCAGGTGTATAGACACAGCCTTTGCAGGCAGGAATAAAGCCATGTTGTTACACTGATGTCTTGAGAGATGCTTATGTGCACAGAGATAGTACCGGTCTTGTTAGCACCTTAATTAACCTGTTTCAGTTCTTGGGAAACATTCTTCGTAAGAAAAGTGAAGAAGCAAGGATTTCAGGAAAATTGTACTTCTTTTTCATTTATTGGTTCAATTTGGCATTACTGGGTTCTGAAGTTTATGTTACTGAATTTTCATACTTTTTCCTCCCAATACTGTACGGGTGAGGGGGACGGTGCAAATCTTCCAAAAGATGTGAGGATCAAAAGGAGCTCATGCACGGTGTCTTGCCTGCCCACTCCAGCCCACCCTTATCTGCCCCTCCCTTTGTATCACATACTCCCTGTACAACTCAATTTGGCTTCCAATAATAACATTATTAATTCAACTTCTGCAGAAAGCAATTTGCAGTGTTATGTATCTAAAAGTTTGAAACAATTCATATACTTGACTAAGTAGTCCTATGTTTAAGTATTTATCACCAGGAAATAATCAGTATTTTTTATGAGGAAAGGACAATGATTGCTACATTATTTATATAATCTCTGATTATGTAAAAGGATATGTAATGTTTATGTAGAAGACAATTTATTGCAACATTATTTATAGTACTCCTAAATTTAGAAACATCTTAAATATTCAACCATTGGTTAATGGTTAAATAAAATCTTAACAGTTATATGCTGGAAAACTCTGAAGACATTAAAATGTATGTTTTTGATTTATAAGATAGAAAGGGAAAATAGTCATAATAAATAAATAGTCATAATAAAATTTTAGGCATAAAAAACTGTAATGCAATATAATTTCAACTTTAGTTTAAAAAGTGTGTCTGTGTTATAAATGGCCTGAAGGAAATACAGCAAAACCTGAAGTCTAGGTGGTCGGATTAGGGTTATTTTGTTTTCTTCTTCTCAGATTTCCTATAATTAGCACAACTATAGTTACTTTTGCCATTTAAAATTATCATTTAATTTTTCTCAAAGTAATAAATATAGTAACAAATACATGAAAAATAATTATCCCTGGAATTAACCCATCACCAACCCAGTTCGGCTCCTCAGAGGCAACCACTATGTACTCTTTAGGCTTTTTTCTTCTCATACTTACCTCTATATTTCTGACTAATACTCATATTATTTATTACTTATCCATTTTAAACATTCGCTTTTCCTAACTCTTCACAGATTTCAATATAGACTTCTTATGCAATATGCCTCCTTCTGTCCCATCCTCATAATATAGTTATATTACTTTTACTTAAAATTATAAAAGTGTTTCCATTATTACGACTAAATAACTTATATTCACTGCAGAACCAAGTAAGATATCATGAATATATTATGTTCCCTTTCTTATTCAGCTTTTCCTTTAGTAATTTCCTGTTCTTTTTTTTTCCTTCTTCTTCCAATGTCTTCATATGATAATATTTTTAGTTCCCCAACAGGTATCCTATTAATGTATTCAGTTAGTCCCTTCTTGTCAGAGAGAGATCTCTCCCAGAGCCACTGTCCTGCTCCAATCTAAGATGGTTGCTCTCTATGCCTGTTCACACCCATCATCATGGGATCATCCTGAATCCCATGTCATTTTCTTACTTGAATTATTTCCTCATTTTGTTTGAGCCCATACTGTCTTCCAAAGATATGATTTATAAGATATAAATGTTCTGAATCCTTAAGGTTTAAAATATCTCTATTATACCTTCATAATTAATTGATAGCTTGGTTGAGCATCTTTCATTTTTTGTTTTATATTTTTGAGTTATTAGGTACATACAAATTTAGAATTGTTATGTCTTCCTGTTAGATTGAACATTTTACTTTGAAATGTCACTCTTTGTATCTAATAATGCTTTCTGGCTTAAAATTTACTTTGCCCAACACAAATACAGCTATACCAACTTTCAGTTAGTTGGTGTTTGCATAGTGTATCATTTCTTTTAAAATAAATTTTCACACTAGCTCTTCCTTAAGTTTGTTTTTATCAAGGTGAAACTCACCTGATATAAAATTAACCATTTTAAAGTTACAATCAGTAGTATTTAGTACATTCACAGTGTTGTAGAATAATCACCTTTATCAAGTTATAAAATATTTTCACCACCCCCCAAAAAAGCTCCACATCCATTAAGCAGTTACTCCCCAATTCCCCCTCCCTCTAGTCCTTGGCAACCATCAGTTTACTTTCTGTCTCTATGGATTTACTTACTCAGGATATTTAATATAAATGGAATAATACCATCTGTGACCTTTTGTGTCTGGCTTCTTTCACTTAACATAATAGATTCGAGGTTCATCTACATTGTAACATATATTAGTATTTTATTTTATGGCTGAATAATATTCCACTGTATGTATACACTACATTTTCGTTATCCATTCATCCATTAATGGATATTTGGGTAATTTCCACCTATTAGCTATTGTGAATAGTGCTGCTATGAACATTCACATACAAGTATTTACTTAAATTATCTGTTGTCAATCTTTGGGTATATATCTAGGAGTAGAATTGCTGGGTCATATGGTAACTCTGTGTTTTACCAACTGTAGAATTGATAAGACTATTTTACAAGTGGCTGCACTATTGTACATTTCTGCCAACCAGCATTGTATAAGGGTTCCAGTTTATCCACATCCTCAACAATGCTTGGTATTTTGGATACAAGCCATTCTAGTGGGTATGAAACAGTATCTCACTGTGGTTGTGACTGGCATTTATCTAACATCTAATGAGGCTGAGCATCTTTTCATGTGCTTATTGGCCATTTGTATATATTTTCTGGAGAAATGGCAATCAAAACATCTTGCCCTTTTTAAATTCAATTGATTTTCCTTTTGTTGTTGAATTGTAAGAGTTGTTTATATATTATGGATCTCGTGAGGAATATTTTCAATTTTTTTTTCCATTGAGTACAATGTTTAAACATTTCAGGAAGTAGCATATGATCAAGAACCACTGGTACTGAAGGAAGAAGCCCAAGTTTCACTGAAGGCATTGGCAAAAAACAAGGCTCCAGGAATTGACAGAATACCAATTGAGACGTTTCAACAAACAGATGCGGTGCTAGAGGTGCTCACTCATCTACGCTAAGAAATTTGGAAGACATTACCTGACCAAATGACTGGAAGAGATCCATATTTGTGCCCATTCCAAAGCAAGGCGATCCGACAGAATGTGGAAATTATTGAATGATATCATTACTATCACACACAAGTAAAATTTTGCTAAAGATCATTCAAAAGCAGTTTCAACAATACATCAACAGGGAACTGCCAGAAATTCAAGTTGGATTCAGAAGAGGATGTGGAACGAAGGATATCATTGCTGATGTCAGGTGGATCTCGGCTGAAAGCAGAGAATATCAGAAAGATGTTTACTGTGTTCTACTGACTATGCAAAGGCATTCGACTGTGTGGATCATAACCAATTATGGATGACATTGCAAAGAATTAGAATTCTAGAACACTTAATTGTCCTCACGAGGAACCTGTACATAGACCCAGAGGCAATTATTCAAACAGAACAAGAGGATACTGTGTGGTTTAAAATCAGGAAAGGTGTGTGTCAGGGTTGTATCCTTTCACCATATTTATTCAATCTATATGCTGATCAAATAATCTGAGAAGCCAGACTGTATGAAGAATGGGGCGTCAGGATTGGAGGAAAACTCAATAACAATCTGCAATATGCAGATGACACAACCTTGCTTGCTAAAAGTGAAGAGGACTTGAAGCACTTACTGATGAAGACAGAAGACCACAGCCTTCAGTACGCATTACACCTCAACATAAAGAAAACAAAAATCCTCACAACTGGACCAGGAAGAAACATCATGATAAACGGAGAAAAGACTGAAGTTGTCAAGAATTTCATTTTACTTGGATCCACAATCAATATGCACAGAAGCAGCACTCAAGAAATCAAATGACTTGTTACATTAGGCCAACCTGTTGCAAAAAGACGTCTTTAAAGTGGTCAAAAGCAAATATGTCACTCTAATGAGTAAGTTGTACCTGACCCATGGCATTTTTCAATCGCCTTGTATGCAATTGAAAGCCAGACAATGAATAAAGAAGACCAAAGAAGAACTGATGCCTTTGAATTATAGTGTTAGTTAAGAATATTGAATACATTATGGACTGCCAGAAGAATGAGCAAAACTGCCTTGGAAGAAGTACAGCCAGAATGCTCCTTAGAAGCGAGGATGTGAGGACTTTGTCTCATGTACTTTGGACATGTTATCAGGCGGGACCAGTCTGTGGAGAAGGACATCATACTTGGTAAAGTAGAGGGCCAGCGAAAAAGAGGAAGACCCTCAAGGAGATGGATTGACACAGTGGCTGCAACAATGAGCTCAAACATAGCAGTGACTCTCAGGATGGTGCAGGACCAGGCACTGTTTCATTCTGTTGTACACAGCATCGATATGAGTCAGAACCGGTTCGATGGCACAAAGGAACAACAATGATGTCATCTGTGGGTTTTTCATAAATTCACTTTATCAGGTTGAGGAAGTTCCCTTCTATTCCTAGTTTGTTGAGTGTTTTTATCATGGAAGGGTGCTGGATTTTGTCAAATGTTTTTGCTGCATCAATTGAGGTGATGATGCAGGTTTTTTCCTTCATTCCGTTGATATAATACATGACATCGACTGATATGTGTATGCTGAACCACCCTTAAATTCCTTGGATAAATCCAACTTGCTCATGGTACATAATCTTTTAATATGTCACTGAATTTTGTTTAGTTTTTTGAGAATTTTTATATCTATATTCATAATGGATATTGGCCTGTAGTTTTATTGTGCTATCTTTGGCTTCGGTATCAGGGTAATAATGGCCTCATAGAATAAATTATGAAGTTTGCACTCCTTTTCTTTGAAAGAGTTTGATAAGAATCAGAGTTAGTTCTTTAAATAATTGGGGGATTCCTCAGTGAAGCCATCTGGTCCTGGGTTGTTCTTTGTTTGGAGGTTTTTGATTACTGATTCAATCTTTTTACTTGCTTTTGGTCCATTTAGATTATCTATTTTTTCATGAGTCAGTTTTGTTAGTTTGTGTGTTTCTAGGAATTTGTCCATTTCATCGGTTATCTGTTGGCATACACTTGTTTACAGTGTTGTCTTATAATCCTTTTTATTTCTGTAATGTTAGTAGTATGTCCCTACTTTAATTCTGGTTTTCGTAATTTGAGTCTTTTCTTTTTCTTAGCAAATATAGTTAAAGTTTGTCGATTCTGTTGATCTTCTCAAAGCAGCAACTTTAGCATGTCTTGTAATTATTATTAAAAGTCATACATCACATATTAGGTAAGAAGAGCTGAGATAAATATACTTTTTATGTGAGGTTTTACGTTTATATGTCTAGGAGTTAGGCTGTGTTTACTGTTTGCTGTAGCTGTGTCAGAGGCTAAAATTTCTTCCAATGGTCTTGTTTTTGTGTCTCTGCTTTCCCTAGAAAATCCTTCTTAAATAGAATCTGAGCCATGCAACTGTAATTCCCTGTTACTATACAGAAGCCTAGTTGCTGTGGTGGTAACGTGTAGGGGAAGAAGAAGCATTCTATAGCCCTACGATTAGGTTTCAGTCTTAGTGAGCCTGTGCCCCTGGGTTGTGACCTTCACAATGGCTCATTAGCTCCCCTTCCCTTAGGTGAACCAGGAAGGCCCGAGGAGTCTGAAATTGGATGTTTACTTCCCTCATGTTGAAAGCTAGAGGGTTCTGGAATTAAGCGTTTCTGTTCCCCAAGGTTGGTTACTCTGGTAAAACCCAAGTTAGTTTGGCTTTGGTAAAAGTTTCCCTTGTGGGCAGTAAGCCTTTGTTAAGGAGAACAGAATTCTCTGTGCTTACCTCAGAATGGTTACTCTTCCCCATCTCTCTACCAGAAGCATGAAGGGATTTTTCTCTGAACTTGACTCTGAGAACTTGATAAGGCTCCTATAGCTAAAATCCGTTAACAGTGTGCGATCCCCTAAAACCGGGCTACCTCGAGTTTTTAACTCCTCAGCTAGTCCACACTGAGCTTCCAGCAATTCATCAATTACAGTTTAAGTGTTTCTACCACTACTGTCTCCAATGGTGGGCTTCTGTCTCCTGATAAACTGTAGTTCTCCACATCAGCCTCTTTACCCAGTCTTCGAAGCAGTAGTTTGTACTGTGACCTCAATTCTGATAGTTCTAAAAAGGTGTCACAGATTGAATTGTGTCCCCCCCCAAAATATCTGTCAACTTGGCTAGGTCATGATTCCCAGTATTGTATGATTGTGTAATCTAATGTGATTTCCTTATGAATTGTAAACTCTATCACTATGATGAGGTTATATTTGATCTCCTTAGGTGTTGTAAACTCTATCACTATGATGAGGTTATACTGATGACATCTGCAAGACTGGATAGTGTCTTAAGCCAATCTCTTTTGAGATATAAAAGAGAGAAGTGAGCAGAGACACATGGAAACCTCAAACCACCAAGAAAGCAGTGCCGGGAGCAGAATGTGTCGTTTGGACCTGAGGTTCTTGTGCAGAGAAGCTCCCAGACCAAGGGAAGATGGATGACACGGATCTTCCTCCAGAGCCAAAGGAGAAAGCGTTCCCCTGGAGCTGAAGCCCTGAATTTGGACTTGTAGCCTACTGAACTGTGAGAGAATAAACTTCTCTTTGTTAAAGCCATCCACTTGTGGTTATTTCTGTTAGAGCAGCACTAGATGACTAAGACAAAACGGTTGTTGATTTTCAGTTTGTTCAGCTTTTTTTTCTTTTTTTCCTTGTGAGGACAAGAGTGATGACTTCCAAACTCTTTACATGTTGAACAGGAAACTGGAAGTCCCTTCCTATCATTTTTATGTTACCTTTTGATTCAGCAGATGTTTGATTACTGTATACCTTTAACTATTTTCCTGAGTTCTGACACAGTTGATTCTGACAGCTTCTGCACAATTTTTTTCAGTGTTTCTATGAAGAATTGGGTCCTTGGAGCTACTTATTCTGTCATTTTTTCTGACATCACCCTAGGAGTCCCATATACCATTTTGATCATCTGCTTACTTTTGACTAGTTGATCCCCTATATTTAATGTTTGTCTCTTTTAAACAGCTGAGAGTTGGGTTTATTTTTTAAATACAGTTTGATGGTGTTCTTTTAAATTGAGTAGTCCATTCGCATTTAATAAAATTACTTACATATTTAGGTTTAAATCTATCATGTTTACTTTTTAAATTTGTCTCATATCCTTTTTGCTCTTCTTTCCTCTCTTTTGCATTCTTTTAGATTAGTAAGCATTTTTATTATTCTAATTTTTCCCTTTATTTTCTTGTTAGTCACACATTTTTGAATTGTTCCTTTAGTGGTCACATGAGAAATTATACATCCTTAACATATTAGAATCCACTAATTTATAAGAACCACTAATGAGATTAATTTAATTGTACATAGGATACATTGTCTGGGTTGCCACTAAATAGACAACTCAAACACTTTAATTCCATTTACCACCCTCCAGGTTTGTGTTTTTGTTGTCCTGTATTTTATTTCTACACATATTGTAAACTCCATAAGAATTATTATTACGGTTTTACACACATAATTACCTTTATTAGTGCTCTTCTTTTGTTACAATCTGTGATCATTTTCTTTTATCTAGAGAACTACTTTCAATATTATTTTTAATAAGAGGTTAAGTCTGCTGGCCACAAATTCAATTTGGCTAAAAATGTCTTGTTAGTTGCTGTCAAGTCAGCTCCGACTCATGGAGACCTTATGTATAACAGAATGAAACGCTGACTGGTCTGCACCAACCTTCATGATCTTTGTTATGTTTGAACCCACTGTGGTAGCTATTGTGTCATCCCACTGTATATTAATATGAAAATCTGGATCATTTTCTAGGGTCCCTCATTTATAGGGGGTTTTGAACTCCAATCTTTCTCTCTCAAGCCCCATGAGAATGCTAAAATATCCACACTATTTTTGAGCATTTTGCTCCCTGGCGTCTTAGCCTCATGCCCTTCTAAGATAAACGTGTTCTATGTCCAACAAAATAATGGATATGTACTTAGGTGTAATCCTAAAAGATACATGAGATTTATATAAGGGAGCTGGATTAAAACAAAGAGGATATTCTAAATGGTGGTGGGTAAAAGGAGCTAAGTATACAGATACCAGAACATATGTGGAGGATTTGTGGATGGCAACTATGCAGTCTGATTATAATGCAGTATTTCTCCTGAGGAATACTAGCAATAAAATCCTAAAATGATGAATTGGCACCAGTCTGTAAGGCTTTGGGATCCAGAGTGGCACATTTGGATTCTATCTGGGAGACAATGGAAAACCATGGTAGTTTTATGATAGGTAGATAAGATTGTGGAAGCAGTATTTTTAAAAGATTATTCCAATACACCTGAAAAAGATTCTATGCATTGAACAGATGAATTTTTTTAAAGGAAGAGATATCAGTCATAATATTCTGGATGGGTAAAGGAAGCCAAATGAATAGTGCAGGAAATGTTACATCAACCAGAGTTTGGTTATATTTGAAGGGAATAAGGAAGCCACAAAATGCAAACAAAAAATAGTAACTTAATTCATGTGTACAGTTGAGGAGCATAATTATTTCTTAGATCATAAATATTTCTTTGTGCTCCCCTAGAACAGAATCTATTGCAGAGTCTTAGCTTAAGGTAAGGAACTTCAGCAATCTAGTTGTACTTCCCCCACACTCTGGCATTGTACAAAGACATAGGAATTTATGCATGTGATGTGAAGAAGGTGCTGATGACGGTATTTATTTATACCCTCTTGTTTTGGGAAAAACAACCAACCCTTCATAAAACTCAGGTATTTCCTACAAATCAATCTCTAGCAAACAATATTATGAAGATATTCAAAGCATTTAAAAATAATCTTCTCTAAATATATCCAAGTCCAAAGTGCTGTGACACATATTTCAACACTAAGGCTTGGGGGCATCTGCCCAGAGAGAGGATGCATGCTAACTGCACGTTAACAATTCCGTGTTTATGCGCTGTCAGCAGGATGGAAGCAGGCATGTCACAGAGTCTGTGTGAACAGTATGGGGACCTAAAGAGCCTTCTAATCACAGCGTGGTACTGCTGACAATCATATGGTGACTTGCAATCAAAGTGTCTGGCTAGGAATCCTTGTGAGAGCTACTTTAATATGAAAATGTAGGCCCACCCTCTCCCCAACCCTCACTCTCCTCCCTCCCCTCAGGCCCCCTAAATCAATAAACATTCCATCTTAAAATACAAAGGCACAGAAGCTGGCTCTAGTATTAATTTCAACTATACTATTTTGCTATATTTAACATTGTATCAAATCTATCTAATGATGGCGACCTCCTTCTGGGATCAACAAATGGAGTGTGTGTTGTTTACTCTTTGTAGTTATTCCAACAGCCAGACATGTGGCCAGCTACATCTTCCAGTTCTGTCTTCTTTGGTGAAGTCTTCTCTTTGAGCTGTTTATACCCTTTTCCCTTTACTGCCTAGAAATACTGGAGAGGGTTGCCATTGTTGTTCAACAGCTGTTGTACCCACCCCAGTGAGGTCCAAGTGGAGGGATTAGTACTCATATTTTGAGATGTCAGTATAGTGCTTTGGGATGCAAGGAGCTCTGTTATGTACATTCAAGCTATTACTACCAATTGTTCAATTAATTTGCAATTGTGGATGGATAAAAATAATGGGTTTGCCTTGTTTGTCAAAATGCCCCCTTAAGCACGATTACAGTGCAATATCTGTGCAAAGGCAGTTCACATGCATCCTCAGGTAATTGTCATTGGAGAAAGGCTGCCATATGCTAATGATTATTTCTATCACTGCGAGACAAAACATCCCTGCAAGACTTCTCTAAGGCACATTCATATAGCAAACGATAGGTCCTGTCTCATCACAAGAACTGGATAGCTCCAAGTGCTACATCATCATTTTCAGCTCATTTGAGGCATTACCATTTTGTCATTATCATTTGTTTCCCTGTTACCACCTTCTCCAGGGTAACAGATGTGCTGTGTCCTCAGGGTGCCCCCCTACCCACAGACTTCAGAACCTGTCTCCAAGACTGAGCCACAGATTATATGAATGAAGGTACAGATTACAGCTTCACCTTCATAAAAATATCTGGAGGTAGGGCGTAAAGGGATGTGACTGAAGAGGCTCTATGATGATGTGTTCTCATCTCCTAAGCTCTAGGTCTGCAGCAGTGGGTGAAATGTTGGTAAGAGGCATTTGAGTCACTACATCTTCAGCAGGGATCCACTCACTGCCTGGTCACAATGGATGTAGAATGTCATATTAACCTCATGCTAACAGTGTGTTAGGCTCTTTGTGTATCAGCTGATCACACAGTGAAGGCATTTATGGTAGCCAAAGTGAACATACTGGCTAAAATATAAACAATGGTAATATTAGTTATAATACTATCCATGTCTGGATAAAGCACTTGAACTATCTAAACTATTTTCACACATTTATGTCATTTGGTTCTCTTGGCAACACCTGATGGTTAGTTTGGCTTTGTTCACGATTGCATACATTTGTATTGAGCTCCCACTCTGGGTCTGACATTCTCCTAGGCACTCTTCGTGTAAAATAAACCTGTCCAGTAGACTCGAAGCCTAATAACTCTTCCACTACGCCAAGCTGCAGAAAAGATTAAAGACTCCCCCAGTCAACCATCTTCTGGCTGTGATAACTTGGAAATGAATTGGTCATCTGCTGTTCAAGGCTCTGCTACTGGGATATTGCACCTCTCCCTTTATCTCGACCAGTAATTCCCAAACTTGGCTATGGAACCAAATCACTAGGTGAGCTTGTTGAAAGGTATAAAAGTTCAGACACATTTCATATACTCTGAATAAGAATCACTGGGATACCCCAGGTGATTGGTGAGGCATCGGGCTATGGATCAGTGCTAGAGAACCCCTAATATCTGATTTTTCTATCATAAAATTCCTGCCGCATGTTGCATTTGCAACTAACAATTTTTTTTATTCAAAGCTCTGATAATGTGAAAATGGATAGTTATTTATAATCATAATCACAATCATTTGCATGTATGTATAGATTTATATTTAATGTATTTGTCCTGGGACCAGATGACAAAGTACTGGCAAAATGAACTAATTTACTTCTTTCAGTCCTTTTGGACTCTTCCCCAGTTGTACAAACACAGCTTTTGCAAGCTGGAACAAACACCAGTTAGTTACACCAAAATCTTGTGTGGTGTTAATCTGCTCCGAAATTGTGCCAGCCTCTTAGCATCTTAATTAACCTGCTTTGGTTCTCTAGGAATATTCCTCACAAGAAATGTGAAGCAGAAATTGCACAAGCACAGTCTTTTCAATTATCGATTTTATTTGGCATCACTGGTGAGTGGTACTGCGTGAAGGCCAACACCAGCTCCTCCATGTGTCTTTGCCTGTCCACTCAGTCCCCCATCTCTGTTTGCCTCTGTATTCTGTAGCAAAGCTATGGGCACCACCTACTATGGCCCCCAAGATACATTGCTTCAAAGTGTTATTGACTGCTTCGTATGTTTGGAGTATGTTCTTTTTATGAGATTCTGGGCTTCTAGAAAACAAGGACTAGCCTACAAGTTTTTGAAATCTTCTCAGCATATAGCAGAGTTGTATGCACAGGCACTCCAATACTTAAAAAATGAACAAATGTGCATTATTTCACTGCCTAAACTTACTATCGCTCATTTATTTCTTTAAAACCAAACTTTTTTCTTTTGCCAATACTGTACGTTGCCCCGAATGCCTCATTTGGAATGTTCTCTTCTATGTTCAGTCAACAGGAATTTCTGACCACAAAACAAGAGTTTGGGAGTGTAACTGCTCAAAGATTTTGCTACCTGATATTCAAGATATTGAGGTGTGAGCATTGCATATTACGTACCCCTCAGTCTATATTTAAATATAACTCTAGCTCTAATCTCTCTTACCTGAAAAAAATATATATTATGGCCTATATTGATTTGATACCTTAAATTCAACTAACATAAAGCTTTTTTTTTCAGAGCATTAATCCTCAAAGTGTGATCCCCAAACCAGTAGCATCAACATCACCTGGGAACGTGTTAGAAACGCAAATTATCCAGCCCCACCCAGGCCTTCTGAGTCAGACACTCGGGGGGTAGCTCCAGCTATCTATGGTTCAAGAAGCCCTCCAGGTGATTCCGATGCACCTTAAGTTTGAAAACCACTGCCCCAGATAATAAGTATCGTATCTTTATCAATACTGTGCACTATTTTAAACATTTTGAGGTCTATTCCATATTTAAATTGTTATATTGGTTAATGCCAAGTGGTAACTGCTATTTGGCCTGATCATTTACTCTCTAATCAATCTGGTCATCTTAGCTACAAAACTGAATTGATCACCTGATTCCAGAGAACGGATCAGGCCACTAAGCCTGCCAAGGGCCAATATGACTAAGCACAGAGCCTTGATTCATATATAATTTAAATCATGGAACTAAACTGGAAGTAAAATTCTTCATTCTGAAACAATGTGTAGGGTGGATTTTAAAGATAATTTCAGCTAAACAATGTACCTACTGGAAAACGTGCAATTCACCAACATTCACAAATAGTCTCTTGCTTAAGGGCCCCAGAGCTTTCAGAGTTTATCCGTGATTCATTCATTCACTCTAAACTCACACATATTCTCATTTGTTCTTTTCAGAGACTCAGTGTAAGATCTGACGATAATATGTCTGACCTCTTAAATATTCTAGAAATTTCACATCCAGAGGAGTGTTTTCCTCTTCAACCCTTCAAATTAGATCCCTTAGAAGTCTGCATCCCCACTCCCACCTTCCCACCAGTGCTTACATTCCAGCTGTAGGAGATCTTATTTAGAAGAAGTTCTACACTGCTCAAAACACATTTGTTTAAATAACCCATCAATGGACCAAAAATTCTTACTTTGAAAATGACAATTAAAAATTTTTTTAGAAACATCCATTTAGTTATAACAATCTAATTATGGTAAATAAGGTTGACGATCAAAGTTGAGTGATAGTACTTGGGCATCATAGCTTTTCTTACTCTAAATGTAACTGGTCCTGTCTTATGTTTCAAAAGCTGGCTCTGAAGTTCATTATGACATCATTAGGTCCATACAGCTTCTGTTAAAGGTGACTCTTGGATTTTTAAGTTTTGGTACATTGGTTAAACTACACATGTAGTCTTTCTTTTAACAAATCTTTATTGAGCCTCTATACTGAACCTGACACTGTGCTAGGTGCTAGCTACAACAGCAGTTGAAATAGACGTAGTATCTGTCCTGGTAGAGCTTATATTATTTTTAGTAACACTTTTACCATGTCAAGTTCAGGCAGCCTGAGACTGCTGACATATTTTAGTGATTAATGGTGAAACTGTCATGGTGCAATTGTAGTTATCCCTCTTGAAGTAAAAAAAAAAAATTGTTATTATCTCAGTCTCCTTTGTATTCAATCATTACATACAGGTAGATTCAAGCAGGCTGGACATCAAGGTAATAAGGTCGGTGCAAACTTAGGTATCATGCTAAACTTCTTAAGCTGAAACATAATCAAAAGAGGTTGATAGCTATTTCAATGAATTAACAGCACTAGGAGATGTGTGTATCATGATCCCATTTTACATATGGGGAAGCTGAGGCACAGAGAAGTGGAATAACTTGCCAAGGTCATGTAACTAGATGACTTGGATCCAGTCTTCTAAACCAGGCAGTCTGGCTCCAGAGTCAGCACACTTATCTACCAACCAAGCTACTCTCAATTTTCTTAATGAAATGATACTTAATATAACATGAACATGAAACATTCATAACTAAAATAGTTTGTGTTGCTGTAGCTGCAATTAAACTAGGCAAAAGCCCTCCTCACTCAGGAAACTGGTGCAGCTGTTGACAGTCCACTGGCCCAGAAGGTCCAGCTATGTCTTTGATTATACTGTCATTGCTCTACTGATCATTCCTCTTCACCTGCTTTGACCCATAATGGCTCCCATAACTTGTTTTCTTGTGTTCCTAGTGAACTAGCTGTCACCCCTTTAACCTACAGTCTCTGAATCTTTCTATTCTCTTTTTTTAGCTCCTTTTTTTTTTGAAAGAAAAACATATTTTTATTTTATTTTATTTATTGTGCTTTAGGTAAATGTTTACAGCTCAAGTTAATTTCTCAAACAAAAATTTATACACATATTGTTATGTGACACTAGTTGCCATCCCTATGACAGCACACTCCCCCTTTCCACCTCGGGTTTCCCATGTCCATCTAACCCGCTCCTGTCCCTTCCTGCCTTCTCATCCTGCCTCCAGATAGAAGCCACCCATTTGGTCTTGTGTATCTGCTTGAACTAAGAAGTATACTCTTCACAAGTATTACTCTATGTTTTATAGTCCAGTCTAATCTTTGTCTGAAGAGTGGGCTTTGGGAATGGTTTTAGTTCTGAGTTAACAGAGCATCCGGAGGCCATGCTTCAGGGGTTCCTCCAGTCTCAGTCAGACCATTAAGTCTGGTCTTATTACACGAATTTGATTTCTGCTCCACACTTTTCTCCAGCTCCATCAGGGGCTCTCTGTTGTGTTCCCTGACAGGGCTTTCATTGGTGGTAGCCAGACACCGTCTAGTTCTTCTGGTCTCAAGCTGATGGAGTCTCTGGTTTATGTGGCCCTTTCTGTCTCTTGGGCTCATATTTTCCTTGTGTCTTTGGTGTTCTTCATTCTCCTTTGCTCCAGGTGGGTTGGGATCAATTGTTGCACCTTAGATGGCCGCTTACAAACTTCTAAGACCCCAGATGCCACTCAGCAAAGTGGGATAACAGAACATTTTCTTAATAAACTTTGTTATGCCAATTGACCTAGATGTCCCCTGAAACCATAGTCCCCAGTCTTTCCATTGTTTTTTGGCTAGAATCTTCTGTTTGCTTTGCTTTCTGCTGTGGTACTGGCCACTTCGTACATTATCTATCCTAGATTCTGCCTTTTCCTCTCCTTCTATCACCTTTTCCATTTCAATTCATTGTAGAAGGAACTAACTGGGGTTTCCTCTCAGGAAACCTCATCCTTTTGAAAGAAAAAGTTTGCTCCCTGGGAGTGCTATGTAAGATCATCTACCTAAGAAATAAATTCTCCGCGTCTATTGTCTCTGGTCCCTGGAAACAGGAAAAATGGGTTTCTTCACCAGAAATTATCCAACTCCCTAATCAAGAGCAAACAGAGATAGCATAATCACTTCAACCTTGTCTAATCCATTAGTATTCATGAATCCAATATAATGCAATATTTTTACCATATATTATGCGCACAATTGTACGATATTACCATGGGAACTATCTTCTAGAGATCTTCATGGCTTACTCACTCATTTCCATCAGCTCTACGTTCAAATGTTACCTATTCAGAGAAGCCTTCCCTACATAAAACACACCCATCTCCACTCACTGTCTAGACCCCTCTCCCTGCTTCATTTTTTTTCATAGCATATTTCACTATTTGAATGTTTTTGTTTGTTTACTTATTTATTACGCATCTTCAGCTCCTTGAGGAGAGGGATTTTGCCTATTTCATTTAGTGCTACATCTTCATTGTCTAGAAAAATTCCTGGAATATAGTAGTTGGTCAGTAGATTTTTTAAATTAAATTAAAAAGAAGATACTATCCTTATCTTCAAGAAGGTTAAAATCTCAACAAAAATAACCTTGAAAACAAGCATTTCTGAGTGTGTCTTATGTACTGAACATCCATTTGTTGAGAACATAAAAGGTAGAAATATGAAATAAATTCCTTAACAAGTCAAACTTTAATTGTTTATCAAATTAAACCAATTGAGTAATATATATTACAGAAGTTCATAAATGGGACTAAAAATGGTCAAGAAAGCTTTCTTACAGAAGATCTGAATTAGATCTTAACAGATGGAAAGCTTTCGAATAGGTTGAGAGGAAGATGGAAGTAAATCCCCATATCAGAGTCAACATCGTCATCGCTCTTGCCTTCATAGACACACACACACACATACTCACACTCACACATAATTCCTCTGTAGCTAACAAGATGACCTATATGGTTCAAAAGATTCAAAAGCATTGGGGACTGTAGCTCCCAGGCCTTTGAAAGGAGAATGCACACAAAGGAACTAGTTTTGGGCCTGAATTCTCTAGCCTACCATAAAGATGGCTTTAAAGAACATTTACTCCAACCTTGTAGAAACTTCCTGAGCCACAGGGCTCTGACTCTTTAAGACATTCTGGTAATGGGAGTAGAAATCCACAGACAGACAACATGTCATAGTGAAAAGGGCACTGGTAATAGAGTTGAGAGACCTTGGATCTTATTCCAACTCTTAGGTACTCAGAAGCCCACCTACAACTCTTTAACATGCTTCACATCTCTTACATACACACACGTACAAACACACACAATGGCTACTACAATAATTTGGGTACACCCTCAATAGTATGTGATTTAACCAGCATCATTAATATTTGTTGAAATACATCTTCTCCAAGAGACAGAGACCAAACACCCTCTTTGGATTGAAATTCTCTTCTGAAAATGTACCACCTACTCCCTATTTTAGTCTAACCTCACCTACATTCAAGAAAAAAACCTCAAAATCTCCATAATTCAATACTCTGCTATACTTAGAATTCAGTGCTGAAGTGCATGATACTGTCCACTTAATTTTTTTGTTGTTGTTAAAGGAGAATAATAATATCTGTACTATAGTTACGTGGATAAAAAGAAATTAATGTAGCATCACTCATCTTGGAGTTCATTGTGGACCACAGAAATCACTTGCCTAGTACAATTATCTTACAGAAGAGGAAGTTGAAAACCAAAGAGGTGATTTTTCAATTGCGGAAAGATCACTAAGCTAGAACATGGCAGAGATACGACCATGACTTAGGTCTTTACACATCCAGGAAGATTTTTTGTTTTGTTTTGTTTTTTAAAAAGACCATATAAGAGTGTTCAATCAAATGTGCTTAGGAATAATTTGACACCATAATTTTATATAAATTCAAAGCATGATTATAGCTCAGTCCCTTCTTATGAACTACATATTCTAGTAAAGCCACAGAAAGTGATCTCATCCTGACCAATGATGGCAGAGTGTAAAACAAAACACAGTCCTCAGGAATAGTAATATGTCATTCCAGAACAATAACAGGAACTTCTAGCTTCTATCTAGAATACAGAAAGTTAGGAAGAGCATTGATCCCACCATAACAAAAAGAAAGAGCCAGATAATCTATAAAATCATAAATTTTCTCGAGTCCATCAGAAAGCAGAGGTGGTAGCGCAACCAAATAGACTGAACACTAGGAATGCCAGGCACTGGTTGACCTGCGGTAGAGCACAAAAGGAATATGGAGCCACTATACAAAGAATTCACCTAAATTTTTAATGAATTGCTAAATGCTAAATGTGATGGCGTGAGAGTTTAGAAACCTGGGAGGCACAAAGACAGAGTGAGTTTCTTACATACGGAAGACTGAAGGCAAGGCAGGAAACCAGAAAAAACTTTCCTTGGTAGGGTTGAGCCTCAAGAAGGGAAAGGTACAGAAGCCTTACCTGGACCTTTTACCCTTAAGAAACATAAAGTTTTAAGCTGCTGGAGTAAGGGTTATACTGTGGCTCTCAGAAAAAAGTAAAGGCCCCTTGCAAACAGGATTAAAACTCTCTAACCCACCCTGAGCTCAGGCCATTAGAGGTTTCCTACTGCTGAGGTATCTGACTGTGTGGATCATAACAAATTATGGATAATATTGTGAAGAATGAGAATTCCAGAACACTGAACTATGCTCATGAGGAACCTGTACATAGATCAAGAGGCAGTCATTCAAACAGAACAAGGTGATGCTGCGTGGTTTAAAGTCAAGAAAAGTGTGCGTCAGGGTTGTATCCTTTCACCATACCTATCCAATCTGTATGCTGAGCAAATAATCCAAGAAGCTGGACTGTATGAAGAAGAACACGGCATCAGGATTGGAGGAACACTCATTAACAACCTGCGTTACCCAGATGACACGACCTTACTTGCTGAAAGTACAGAGGACTTGAAACACTTACTGATGAAGATCAAAGACCACAGCCTTCAGTATGGATTACACCTCAACATAAAGAAAACAAAAATCCTCACAACTGGAACAATAAGCAACATCATGATAAACAGAGAAAAAACTGAAGTTGTCAAGGACTTCATTTTATTTGGATCCACAATCAATGCCTAGAGAAGTAGCAGTCAAGAAATCAAAAGATGCATTGCATTGGGTAAATCTCCTGCTAAAGACCTCTTTAAAGTGTTGAAAAGCAAAGATATCACCTTGAAGACTAAGATGCACATGACCCAAGCCATGGTATTTTCCATCACCTCATATGTACGTGAAAGCTGGACAATGAATAAAGAAGACCGAAGAATTAACACCTTTGAATTGTAGTGCTGGCAAAGAATATTGAATATATCATGGACCGTCAAAATAACAAACAAATCTGTCTCGGGAGAAATACAACCAGAATGCTCCTTAGAAGCAAGGATGGCAAGACGTGTCTCCTGCACCTTGGGCATGTTATCAGGAGGGACCAGTCCCTGGAGAAGGACATCATGCTTGGTAGGGGTCAGTGAAGGAGAGAAAGACCCCCAATGAGATGGATTGACACAGTGGCTGCAACAATGGGTTCAAGCATAGCGAGGACTGTGAGGATGGTACAGGACTGGAAGTGTCTCATTCTGTTGTACATAGGGTCTCTATGAGTCGGAATCGACTTGACGGCACCTAATAACAACAACAACAACTGCTGAGGAAGAGGCAGGATCACTGAAAATGTCCTACTCTTATGACTCAGGGGCACAGAGGCTGATGGAGACTAAGGCTAGACCATGATAACTGAGAAGTCCCCCTACCTCTAACCACCAGGCTATTAAGCACAAAGTAATGACCAATAGGAGTCTACTCCCAGAGAAAGGTAAGGAGCTTGGAGAGAGAGCTTCTCTATGATAAAAGAGCATGGGGGAAGCATAAAGCTGAAGGTTGATCAGAAACATTGATAAAGAAAACTTCTATCAAACTAGTCTCTACCCTAAGTACAAAGTAAGAATTAAGAAATTTGAAGTCAGTGGTGCACTGCAATTAATCATAGCAAAAACAAAATCCAAATACAGCTCAACTACTGACTAAATTAGTCAACATTCCACACTAGCAACCTAGCAGAAGAAGAGGCATGCTCAGTTCCAGCATACATACTACTGACTTCAGTCTCTAATTATTCTATACGTAATGTTCATCATTTAATCAAAAATAACAAGACATATAACAGCAACTTAAAAAGAACTCACTATCAAGAGAAAAAGAAATCAAAAGAGCCTGCCTGATGCTGGAAATACCAGACACAGAACTTTCAAGGACTATTATTAACATGTTAAAGGCTTGAGTGGGAAAGGTGAATGGCATGCATAAATAGACGGGAAATTTTAGCAGAAATACTAATTATATACAACTACTCCTCACTTATCAACTACCTCATTATCCAACATTTCATGTTTAGACAACAGTAAAATATCTACTATCTAACTATTTTGCACATTGACGACTTACATCTGGCAGTAACAAACGTCATTGTGTGAGGCAAGAGTAACTGCCTGTGACGGTTAAGGTTACGTGTCAACTTGGCTGCACCGTGATTCTCAGTGATTTGGCAGTTATGTACTGATGTAATTTGGCAGTTACATAATGATGTGCTTTGGCAGTTATGTAATGCTGTAATTTGGCAATTATGTAATGATGTAGTCATCCTCCATTTTGTGACCTGATGTGGTCATCCTCCATTTTCACATAATGCCAATTTTCAAATAAGAACTTGGTCTTTGGAACCTAACCATGCTGATAAGTGAGGACTGGATGTAGTCAAATGAAAATACTAGACATAAAAATACACGGTAACAGTTGTTAAGAATGCAATATCCAACTACCATATTTTTACTCAAGTAGCGCACCTTCTACATTTGTTTGAAACCACTCCCTCCCCCTGTGAGGTATTTTCATCAACTCTCTATGCTAATTTTTTTTTTTTTTTTTTTTTTAACAGTAACATGTAAGGAAAAGATTGGCATACTGGTGCTTGTGAAAATACCTTGGGGGGAAAAGCAGCAGTTCGCAAACAAATGTAAAAGGCACATATTTTTATTTGTGTAAAAATATAGTATCTGCTATCTACAAGAAACCAACTTAAAACATAAAGACTTAAGTAAATTTAAAAATATATATGCAAAGATTATATACCATAGTAACTCTAATGGAAAATCATATACCAGACGAACTCTATTGTTTGCACTAATATCAAAGTAGATTTGTGAAACACACCTATGCTTAGAAGTGCATAATAAATGTTACCTCCTTGAACTCACTAGCTACATTTTTATCTCCCTCTGTACTCTGTACTCCCACACTACCTACTGTAAATTTTTATTATAGCTCCAGTGGCCCCTTTGAGTTGGGACATGTGACTAATTACAGCCAGTGAATTGTAAGCAGAAATAGCGTGTGCCCCTTCTGGATCTGAGAACTCAATTGCTAAAGCAAGTGAAAAGCCCATTCTCCCCTCTGGCACAGCATTAAACAATACTGAAGATGACAGCAGCTCCATCATCCTGGATTCCAAAAAGAGGTAATGTGAAGAAGAAACCACAGTGACCCACAATAGATATATAGCATTAAAAAGAAATAAACTCTGTTGTTTAAACTAGGGATTATCAAACTATGACCCACAGGCCAAATCAGGATGGCTGCCTGTTTTTTATAAATAAAGCTTTATTGAAACTCAGCCACACTCACTCATTTATATATTGTCTCTGGTTGCTTTTGTGCTATACCGGCAAAGTCGAGTAATTGCAACAGAGAATGTACGACCTGCAAAGAAGTAAACATTTACTACCTGGCCCTTTATAGCAGGGTTAGGACTAGGGTGAGAGGAGTAGGGCAACCAGGGTGCAAAAATTCAGGAGGTACTCACTTTCAGGGTCATGCAAGTGCTGACCGTGCACTTATATTTGGTAACCTGAATTGCAAATTTTATGAAATACCTAGATTCAGAAATGTATGATGGATTTTACATAATACGTTTAAATTCTGTATGGGGTCACATGGGATAAATAATCCTATGGTAGAAATTATTGTAAAAGGTTTTCATTTTAACACACAATACACTACCCCTCCTGTTCCAATTTTCACTGCCACTTAAAGCAGTATCTAGATTTATGGATTAATGGAAAGAACTGATATCATGCTTCATACACGTTATATCTCTTGTTGTTAGGTGCCATCAACTCATAGCAACCCTATGTACAATAAAACAAAATACTGCCCGGTCCTATGCCATCCTCACAATCGTTGTTATGCTTGAGCCCACTGTTGCAGCCACTGTGTCAATCCATCTCATTGAAGGTCTTCCTCTTTTCTGCTGACCCTCAACCCTACCAAGCATGATGTCCTTCTCTAGGGACTGGTCCCTCCTGATAACATGTCCAAAGTATGTGAGAGGATGTCTTGCCAAACTTGCCTCTAAGGAACATTGCAGCTGTACTTCTTCCAAGACACAGATTTGTTTGTTCTTCTGGCAGTCCATGGTATAGCAAATATTCTTTGCCCACACCGAAGAATCAATTTTTCTTCGGTCTTCTTTATTCATTGTCCAGCTTTCTCATGCATATGAGACAATGGAAAACACCATGGCTTGGGTCAAGCACACCTTAGACCTCAAAGTGACATCTTCGCTTTTTAACACTTTCAAGAGGACTTTGGTACCAGATTTGCTCAATGCAATGCGTCGTTTGATTTCCTGACTGCTGCTTCTATGGGTGTTGATTGTGGATCCAAGTAAAATGAAATCCTTGACATCTTCAATCTTTTCTCCCTTTATCATGACGTTGCTTATTAGTCTGGTTGTGAGGATTTTTTCTTTATGTTAAAGTGTAATCCATACTGAAGGCTGCAGTCCTTACTCTTCATCAATAAGTGCTTCAAGTCATCTCACTTTCAGTAAGCAAGGTTGTGTCATCTGGGTAACACAGGTTGTTAATGAGTCTTCCTCTGATCCTGATAGTGTGTTCTTCATATAGTCCACCTTCTCGGATTATTTGCTCAGCATACAGGTGGAGTAACTATGGTGAAAGGATACAACCCTGATGCACACTTTTCCTGATTTTAAACCACGCAGTATCCCCTTGTTCTGTCAGACTGACTGCCTCGTGGTCTATGTACAGGTTCCACATGAGCACAATTAAGTGCTCTGGAAATCCCATTCTTCATAACGTTACCCATAATTTGTTATGATCCACACGGTCGAATGCCTTTGCATAGTCAATAAAACACAGGGTGAACACTGTTCAGGTATTCTCTGCTTTCAGACAAGATTCATCTGATATCCCACATTCTCTTCTGAATCCAGCTTGAATTTCTGGCAGTTCCTTGTTGATGTACTGCTGTAACCACTTTTGAATGATCTTCAGCAAAATTTTACTTGTGTGTGATATTAATGATATTGCTCAATAATTTCCACATTCTGTTGGATCACCTTTCTTTGGAATAGGTACAAATATGGATCTCTTACAGTCAGTGTGCCAAATAGCTGTCTTCCAAATTTCTTGACATAGAGGAGTGAGCACTTTCAGTGCTGCACCCATTTGTTGAAACACCTCAACTGGTATTCCATCAGTTCCTGAAGCCTTGCCTTCAGCACAGCGTGGACTTCTTCTTTCAGTACTGTGATGGTTAAGATTGTGTGTCAGTTTGGCTGGGCCATGATTCTCAGTGTTTATATGTGATCAGTCCCACGATAAAATCTGCTGTGAGTAGCCAATTAGTTGAAAGGAAGTTTCCTTTGGGGTGTGGCCTGCATCCAAATATAAGCAGATGTTCTGGCTTTTTTGCTCCCTCTGGATCGTGTGGCTGCCTCCTGTTCATCAAACCTCTGGTTCTTGGGACTTGAGCTATCAGCTTGTCTGCTGATCTTGGGATTTGCCAATCATGGTATTCGTTGATCTCCACAGCCTGTGAGTGAGAGCCCTGCTCTCTGACCTGCCAATCTTGGGTTCGCCAGTAACTTCGGCTACATGAATCAAGAGAAGCCTCTATCCTGATCCACAGACTTGGGACATTCCAGCCTCTACAATCGTGTGAGCTGTTTCCTTCATATAAATCTCTCTCTCTATATATATATATTTTTATATGCTTTACTGGTTTTCTTCTCTAGAGAACCCAGCCTAAGACATTTGGTACCGAGAGTGGTTCTACAGAAACAAAATTGTAAGGATGAGTTTTCTAAATTGGTTCTCAAGTCTGGTTAGTCTTAAAGACGTTGATGACTCTGCTTCCATCAGTAAAGGAGGCGCTGCTAATCCTTGGTGTGAGGTGGCAACACAAATACACAAAATATCACCACCAGTAGATCAGGTATTGGGGAATGGTGAGGCTCTGGGTGAACACATGTGTGATGTCTTTCTACAGTTTTGTCAGAATGAGAAGTATAAGGAAGTTGGTTGTTTGGTCCTACTTTCCCTAGATAAACTGGTGAAAGAAAGAAATGTGCTCAGAGCTTCAAAACTCAAGTGCCACATAAACGACCTCAAGGCTTCCACTTGTACTTTGAAACAAAGCCTTATTTCTTGTAGTAACAGAGCTGAAACTGCCGAAAACCAAACCCAGAACCTTACTGTAAGAGTGGCTGAATTACAATGCCAGCTCAACTGTCAACCTTGAGAGGTGTCTGAAGTTAAAGTAACGGCACTGATCAGGAAGAAATGGGATTCTGAAACTTGGGATGGGGACATATGGGCAGATAATCAGGAAGCTGGGGACACTGAGCCCCTAAATTCCACTGAATCACTCCTGCCAGCAGAAGCACTCCTATCTGAAGAGATTACTTCATGTTTGTCTGCTATACCACTCTGCCCAGAAAAACAATTAGCCCCTCCACTCCCATCTAATGAGATTATTCGTAGCCCAGCTGCCTCTAAAGAGCACTTGCCTGAGTCATTGACTGGAGCATCGCCTGAGGCAGATGCTTTAGGAGACAATGCTGAATGTTCTCAAAACAATTCCACACTACTGATTCTGGCTTCTAGACCTATAACTAAAGTCCCAGCGAGCCCCAAAAGGTGAAGTACAAAGTGTGACCCAGGAGGAGGTATGCTACACTCCAAAAGAACTGCTTGACTTTCCTAATAAGTACGAACAGAAACCTGGGGAATATGTGTGGGAATGGCTACTAAGGGTGTGGGATAATGGTGAAAGACATAAAGATGGATCAGTCTGAGTTTATTGATACGGGTCCACTAAGCACAGATTCTTCATTCAGTGTTTCAGCTTGAGAAGTCAGGAAAGGATCTAATAGTTTATTTGGTTGGGCTTCTGAAGCATGCATTACAAGGTGACCTACACTAAATAAAGCTGAAGTACCAGACCTGCCTTCTTATACTGTAGAAGAAGGTATCCAAAGGCTTAGGGAAATTGGCATGCTAGAGTGGATTTATCAGGTTAGACCCACAAACCCACACATGGAGTGCCCAGAGGACACACGTTTTATCACAACTGTGAGGAACAAATTTGTGAAGGGAGCCCCAGCAGCTCTGAAGACTGCTGTGATTGCTATTTTATGTAAATCAGATTTGACAGTGGGAACTGCCCTAACTGAATTAAGACACCTAACTACAATGGGGCTGATTAGTTCCCAGGGTAGTACGGGCCAAGTGGCTGCACTCAATCAACAAAGACAAGGTGGGCATGGTTACAGTAGTGGACAGTGGATTCAAAGCACTAATCAGAATACAGACTTGTATGAACTTATGGCATTGGCTACTTAGTCATGGTGTCCCTAGGAGTGAATTAGAAAGGAAATCTACTAAATACTTACTTGATCTGTACAAATGGATGAATTTTAAGTCAGGTGAACAGCAGTTTAACTAGAATCCCCAAAAGAGAGAGTGAGGGTCCCTCAATCAATTACCAGATTTGAGTGAGTTTAAAGACCCACAACACCTTGAATGAAGGGGAAGCCAGGTCCTGTTGAGGAAGGACTCTAATACACTGACAAAAATTTTTACTGTTAATCTTTCTCCCAGCCTTCCACAAAGGGATCTATGGCCTTTTACAAGAGTGACCGTTCATTGGGGGAAATGAAATAATCAGACTTTTTGGGGATTACTGGATACTGGCTCTGAACTGACACTAATTCCAGGAAACCCAAAACATCACTGTGGCCCACCATCAGAGTGGGGGCATAGGGAGGTCAGGTTATTAATGGAGTTTTGGCTCATGTCCATCTCATAGCAGGTCCAGTGGGTCCCCAAACCCATCCTGTAGTGATTTTCCCAGTTCCAGAATGCATAATTGGAATACATATACTCAGCATCTGGTAGAACCCACACATTGGAAACCTGACAAATGGAGCAAAGGCTATTATGGTAGGAAAAGCCAAGTGGAAGCCATTAGAACTGCCCCTACCTAGGAAAATAGTAACCCAAAAGCAATACCGCATTCCTGGAGGAATTGCAGAGATTACTGCCACCATCAAGGACGTGAAGGATGCAGGGGTGGTGATTCCCACCACATCCTCATTCAACTTGCCTATTTGACCTGTACCAAAAACAAATGGATCTTGGAGAATGACAGTAGATTATCAAAAACTTAACCAGGTGATGACTCCAATTGCAGCTGCTGTTCCAGATATAGTTTCATTGCTTGAGCAAATTAATACATCTCCTGGTACCCAGCATGCAGCTATTGATCTGATCTGGCTAATGCCTTTTTCTCCATACCTGTTTTGAAGGACCATCAGAAGCAGTTTGCCTTCCAGTGGCAAGGCCAGCAATACACCTTCACTTGCCGACCTCAGAGCTACATCAACTCTCCAGTCCTATGTCGTAATTTAGTCCACAGGGAACTTGATGACCTTTTCCTTCAACAAGACGTCACACTGGTACATTACACTGATGACATTATGCTGATTGGACCTAGTAAGGAAGAAGTGTCAATGACTCTGGACTTGTTGGCAAAACATTTGTGTGCTAGAAGGTAGGAAATTAATCCCACAAAAATTCAGGCACTTTCCACCTCAGTGAAATTTCTAGGAGTCCAGTGGTGTGGGCAGGTTGAGATATTTGTTCTAAAGTGAAGGATAAGTTATTGCATCTGGCTGCTCCCACAACTAAAAAGGAGGTACAACGCCTATTGGGCCTCTTTGGATTTTGAAGGCAATATACTCCTCATTTGGGTGTGCTACTCCATCCTATTTATCAAGTGACTCAAAAAGCTGCTAGTTTTGAGTGGGATACAGAACAAGTGAAGGCACTGCAACAGGTTCAGGCTGCTGTGCAAGCCGCTCTGCCACTTGGGCCATATGATCCAGCTGATCCAATGGTGCTTGAAGTGTCAGTGGCAGATAGAGATGCTGTTTGGAGTCTTTGGAAGGCCCCTGTTGGTGAATCATAGCACAGACCCTTAGGATTTTGGAGCAAATCCCTGCCATCCTCTGCAGATAACTACTCTCCTTTTGAGAAACAGCTTTTGGCTTGTTACTGGGCCTTAGTAGAGACTGAACGCTTAACCATGGGACACCAAGTCACCATGCAGCCTGAGCTGCCCATCCTGAACTGGGTATTGTCTGATCCACAGAGTCATAAAGTTGGATGTGCACAGAAGCACTCCATCACTAAATGGAAGTGGTATATACAAGATCAGGCCCGAGCAGGATCTGAAGGCACAAGTAAGCTACATGAGGAAGTGGCCCAAATGCCCATGGTCTCTACTCTTGTCACGTTATGTTCCATCTCCCAGTCTGCACCTATGGCCTCATAGGGAGTTCCTTATGATCAGCTGACTGAAGAAGAGAAAACTTGTGCCTGGTTTACAGATGGTTCTGTGCGATATGCAGGCACCACGCAAAAGTGAACAACGGCAACACTACAGCCCCTTTCTTGGACCACCCTGAAGGACAGCGGTGAAGGAAAATCCTCCCAGTGGCAGAAAGTTGAGCAGTGCACCTGGTTGTTCACTTTGCTTGGAAGGAGAAATGACCGGATGTACAATCGTATACTGACTCAGGGGCTGTGGTCAGTGGTTTGACTGGATAGTCAGGGACTTGGAAAGAACATGATTGGAAAATTGGAGACAAGGATTTATGGGGAAGAGGTATGTGGGTAGACCTCTCTGAATGGGCCAAAGAAGTGAAGATATTCATGTCTCAAGTGAATGCTCACCAAAGGGTAACCTCAGCAGAGGATGATTTTAACAATCAAGTGGCTAGGATGATGCATTCTGTGGAAACCAGTCATCCTCTTTCCCCAGATACTCCCATCATTGCTCAATGGGCTCATGAACAAAGTGGCCATGGTGGCAGGGATGGAGATAATGCATGGGCCCAGCAACATGGACTTCCCTCACCAAGGCTGACTTGGCTACAGCCACTGCTGAGTGCCCAATCTGCCAGCAGCAGAGACCAACACTGAGTCCCTGATATGGCACCATCCCTCGAGGTGATCAGCCAGCAACCTGGTGGCAAGTTGATTACATTGGAACACTTCCATCACAGAAAGGGCAGCATTTTGTCCTTACTGGAATAGACACTTACTCTGGATATGGACTTGCCTTCCCCACACACAATGCTTCTGCCAAAACTACCATCCGTGGACTTACAGAATGCTTTATGCACCATCATGATATCCCACACAGCATTGCTTCGAATCAAGGGACTCACTTCACAGCAAATGAAGTGCAGCACTGGGCCCATGCTCAAAGAATTCACTGGTCTTACCATGTTCTCCATCATCCTGAAGCAGCTGACTTGACAGAACAGTGGAATGGCCCTCTAAAGACACAATTACAGTGCCAGCTAGGTGGCAATACCTTGCAGGGCTGGGGCAATGTTCTCCAGGAGGCTATATATGCTCTAAACCAGCATCTAATATATAGTGCTGTTTCTTCCATAGCCAAAGATTCACGGGTCCAGGAATCAAGGGGTGGAGATGGGAGTGGCACCACTCACTATTACCCCTAGTGACCCACTTGCAATATTTTTGCTTCCTGTCCCCATGACCTTATGCTCTGCAGGTCTGGAGGTCTTAGCTCCAAAGGGAGGAATGCTCCCACCTGGAGACACATCACTGATTCCATTGAACTGGAAGCTAAGAATGCCACCTGGCCACTCTGGGCTCCTTAAGCCTCTGGATCAACAGGCAAAGAAGGGAGTTACCATACTGGCTGGTGTGACTGATCCTGATTACTAAGATGAAATCAGACTGATATGACATAATGGAGGTAAAGAAGAGTATGTCTGGAATGCAAGAGATCCCTTAGGGCGTCTCTTAGTACTACCATGCCCTGTGATTAAAGTCAATGGAAAACTACAGCAACCCAATTCCAACATGACTACTAATGACCCAGACCCTTCAGGAATGAGGGTCTGTCATCCCACCAGGCACAGAACCACAACCAGCTGAGGTGCTTGCTGAGGGCAAAGGGAATACGGAATGGGTAGTGGAAGAAGGTAGTTCTAAATACCAGTTACGGCCACATGACCAGTTGCAGAAATGAGGATGTAACTGTTATGAGTGTTTCTGGTTTGTATGTGTGCATTAAATATTTTTGTTTTCTTCATTTGTAAAATATAAGATGTAAACAGGGCTAGTGTGTTTTTGGTTTTACGCATGGTAGTTGTATCATGTTAGGTGCAAGTACAACTTTATAAGTGTCTTTATTCAGAGATTATGTATGGTTTAAGATGTATACTTGTGCTAAGTTGACAAGGGGTAGACTGTGGTGGTTAAAATTGTGTGTTAACTTGGCTGGGCCATGATTCTCAGTGTTTATATGTGATCACTCCCATGATGGAATCTGCTGTGAGTAACCAATCAGTTGAAAGGGAGTTCCTTGGGGATGTGGCCTGCATCTGAAAATAAGCAGATGTTCTGGCTGTTTTGCTCACTCTGGATCCCGCTGCTGCCTCCTGTTCATCTAACCTCCAGTTGTTGGGACTTGAGCTATCAGCTTATCTGCTGATCTTGGGATTCATCGATCTTCACAGCCCATGAGTGGGAGCTCTGCTCTCCAACCTGCCGATCTTGGGTTTGCCAGCCCCTTCACCTATGTGAATCGAGCCAAGCCTCTATCCTGATCCACGGACTTGGGACGTTCCAGCTTCTACAATCATGTGAGCCATTTCCTTGATACAAATCTCTCTATATATATTTATTTATATGCTTTACTGGTTTTCTTCTCTAGAGAACCAAACCTTAGACAGGTACTATCAGTTTTTGATCATAAGCTACCTCCTGAAATGGTTGAACGTCAACCAATTCTTTTTGGTGTGGTGACTCTGTATTCCCTCCACCTAAACGTACATAAAACAAGTTTGGAAATAATAGGAATTGTTTAATATTGCAAAATGTTCCTTATCCATCACATATAACTGTTGAAGATATTGTTCTAATAATCCATGAGTACCTCTGTAACTACAGATTGGTACATTAAGAGAAGTAAGAATATGGTTACTTGGTACTACTGGGAAATGATATTTCATTATGCAAGAATTTATTATATTCATGCTGAGAGGAAGGACTTGTCAGGTAAATTAATTTCTTTTCTGTTACCTAAGCACCTTCACTCAAATCGTTCCTGCATGCTGAAACAGATGCTGTCTCTGACATCAGCAACACCACAACCAACAAATCTTCAAGTATTCCTTCACAACCACCTTTTTTTTTGAAGATATGGTGCAAGATATATGTAAAACCTTTCTCCATGGGGCCTGAACAGTGCTGGTCACAGGAGTGGACATTTAGAATTGCAGGCCATGCTGGATTCAAAACGACAGGGGTTTCATGCATTTTTTTCGTGTTTGAAATTTATGAAGCCCTCTAATGTGCAAGGCCCAGGCAGGTTCCCCTCTTACCTGGGTCTAAGGATAGTGCTAGCAGCAAGGACTGATGTAAGAAGCAATGAGATTTAATAGTGAGAATTCTAGCTATCCAGGGAATAACCAGAAGGAGCTAGACGTCCAGATAAGAGCAAAGGTCAAACTGCCTACTTCATTGCTCAGCAGACCCTGGTCTAGAGGTTCTGGGGCTTGCCCTCTTGCAGATCCAGATCTGGATCTCTAGGGCCCATTATCCTACAGGCTCATATGCAGTGGGTGTCCTTCAGTATTAATTCCTGAAAAAGTGAAAAGCCTTCCTTCAGCCCTGCTTTCTACCCAAATTCCTGCATCTGACTATACTCCTCCTTCTGCCCTCATCCCCTCCTCCAAAAAAAGGAGATAGAGATCTTCATTCATTCATTCACTCATTTGTTTTAATCAAGGACTTTCTTACTCAGCACCTTTCATGTTTAAGGCTCAGATGAAAGAATTGAAAGGGAAATAAAATGGACAAAACACCATCCCTGTCTCCAGAAGACAAAAAGGAAGAAGATGGGGAATAAGCATTCCTTGAGAACCTGACTTGCTGCCAGTATTGTGCTATTTTCGTTTAATCCTCATGACCGCCCTATTATCCTACACTTAAGGGAAATGAGGCTTCAAGAGGTCAAGACCACACAGCTAACAAACACTGGGCCTAGGACTTAAACTGAGATGTCTCTGACTCCAATGTTTACTTTTTATTACATCGTATTTATAGTTTAGCAAAATCTAAAAAAGGACACATACAAATATTACAATACAAAATCTATGAGTATTGTGGAGTTTGGGGATGTGGAAGGTTTGTTGAGAAAAACAATTTTTCCTGAACTTCCAGAGAGTACCTTCTAGTAGTAGCAGAAGGAAAGAGAAAGACCTATCTGCCTCATGCCAAATAATGTAAAGAATTTTGAGAACAGGCACTGTGTCTTAGTTCACCCTCCTCAGTCCTGAGCAAACAAGAGACACTCCATGTGTGCTGTAGAAATGAATTAAATTCCAAAAGGACCAAAGGAAAAATGAAATCGGCCGGAGGAAACACAAGAGACATGGTGAGTGCTGGGGTTTGACCTCGTGGGGCTCAGCAAGCAGAGAACGGACAAATGCACAGGGAGAAAAAAATCCCAGCAGGGCCCCAGGGGACAAATTATCCAGTTCAGTGAGTCTCTTCCCACTCTTTTTGTGGTTTCAGTGATTGTGAATCTGCAAAAGCCCTGTTCCCTCCTTGCTTTTGGATAGAAGCAATTTTCAGGGATATATCAGAGTTTATAAATAAGACCTCCCACACTAAAAGGGGGTAGAGCAGGGGGTGTCCTGTTGAGTTCTCCTTGATGAAACCTCTGGCAGAGTGTTTCGATGGCTTGGGGAGTTGTCATCAGGGTTAATTATAGAACAGCCAACTGCATGTGTCTGCCAATCATCTGGGCAAGTTTGAAGAGCAGTTGTCTGGAGATGCACTAAGGCGCTCCCACTGTGAGCCACACTCCTGGGCCAGGCGGAAAATCAGATTTGATCTAGAATTGAAGACAATAGAGTTTGCCTCCCAGTTCCAGCCATTCTTTGCATCAACAAGTTAGGGAAGTGAAAATGCAGCTAAAGTCAAACTCAGCTTTGGAATCCCCTGCTGGGGGTGATGTCTCCACCCACTTTCCATTTTTTGCCTTCTATTTTAGTTAAGTGAACACAGTTCATGAGTTCTCACAATCTACTGAATTCTGTGGAAGGGGACAAATGCCTCTTCTTCTCTGTATTCCACTGTGAATCCTAGTACATTGCACATGATGGATATTAAGGAATGATTATTGGATGAGTGAATGAACTGTAATGTAACAGTCATATTTTTCATAAAACTCAAGTTCTGCAGTGCTTTCAAGGATTATGTTTTGGGGATTGTTGATACCTCATTATTTCAATATGAAAGAGATGGTACATAATAATCTCCACTAATCAAAACTGCTCAAATGTTTAGAACAATTTTCCCAAAACAAAACATCTCAATGGCATCCTATTTCTCCCTCCTTAAGTACAGGTTCCTGTGTCTATTCCTCTATTATATGGTCCATATTTATGGCTCATGATCCTCAAATCCATATCTGCCTACCTGACTAGATCCCACCTGGGAGTCTTGGGATATCTAGTAAAGATACTGCCCAGTTGTGGTTCTCAGGTCAAGACTGGTCAAGACTCTAGGGATGCATGGCTGAGGCAGAGTAAAAAACAAACAAACCTATTGCCCTTGAGTCAATTCTTACTCATAGTGACCCTGTAGGACAGAGTAGAACTTCCCCACAGGGTTTCCAAGGAGCAGCTGATAGACTTGAACTGCCAACCTTTTGGTTAACAGCCAAACACTTAACCACAGCACCACCAGGCAGAGTGGTGAAAGACAAATTCCAGTTGGGAATAAAACAGTCTAATCCTAAGAACGACATGTGGGCAGATGGGAGAAAGAGAAGCATCTAAGAGTGTCAACAGCAGACAAGGCTATAGTAAGAAGAGGTCAGGGGGAATAGTTTAGGAATTTTTCCAAGACCAGCAAGTATAAGCCAGGCTAGCCTGTGTTCATTGCACACCTGGCAGACTTGAGTATGCTGATTAGGAACTCAGGTCCAAAGGAACAGCATCCTCCAACCCACCTAGGCAGAGGCCCCTCTGCACGCTAACCCACCCTGCTCCTCTCTGCCCCTAAACTTTCCACCTCTTTATGGCCCTTTTTCCCCCTCTGCTTATTCAGAGCTTTCATTCAGGAAACCCTCACTGACTACTTGCTAAATTCTGATATCATCCTTCACTGGGGACGTAGCTGACCACAGTAGATATGGTTCCTGGTCTCTCAGACAGATACCTCAGGGTTCACAGAGCCCTGTGGATTCTTCTCACAGGCCTAAGGAATTTGCCCTGTACTATGTTCCTCTATAAAGCCACCTATATCAATTTTATTCCCCAGTTTCTCGTCCCACAATGGATTGGGAAGCAGACACCCAATTTCCTCCTCCACGAATTTTCCACTCAGGCCCTTGGCTCTTTTTTTAAATATAAAATGCTACTACTTATTACCCTTGGCCTATTAGTTTCAAGGCACATTGCAGAGGGCAAATCTGCTGCAAAAGATCTCTTTAAAGTGTTAAAAAGCAAAGATGTCACTTTAAGGACTAAGGTAGGCCTGACCCAAGCCATGGTGTTTTCAATCGCCTCATATGCATGTGAAAGCTGGATACTGGACAATGAATAAGGAAGACTAAAGAAAAACTGATGCCCTCGAATTATGGTGTAGGAGAAGGATATTGAATATACCATGGAGTGCCAGAAGAACGAACAAATCTGTCTTGGAAGAAGTACAGCCAGAATTCTCATTAGAAGTAAGAATGGCGAGACTTCATTTCACATACTTTGGACATGTTATCAAGAGGGGCCAGTCCCTGGAGAAAGACATTATGCTTGGTGAAGAGAGGGTCAGCCAAAAAGAAGAAGACCCTCAACAAGGTGGACTGACACAGTGGCTGCAACAATGGGCTCAAGCATAACAATCATTGGGAAAATGGTGCAGGACCAGGAAATGTTTCATTCTGTTGTACATAGATTGCTATGAGTCGGAATTGACTCAACAGCACCTAACAACAACACAACATTGGTTTCAAACACCCATTCTTTAGATAATATCTGATCGGAATTCTACCTTTTTATATTGTTCCCGTGTTGGCCTTTATTAAATGTGCCTCACTCCATCAAATGGCTGCTACCTTCTCTATACTGAGTTGTTTTGGAAAGTCAAATTATGATTTCACTCTCAAAGAAGACAAGCACTTGCCCCAGTGCCTCAACACGGCAGCCGTCCTCTCAACCCCTTTCTCTCCTCTTCTCTTTTTCCTTTCAGGCTCTGCTGATCCACCAGCTGAGATCACTCTATCTCCTTTCTTCCTGACTCCACCCGGCTGCTGAGGAAATATCGAAAGAGGTCACCTCCCAATGGTTTATAAGTCCCTGGAATTTCTGAAATGTTTCGTGACTCTACTATTTTCTATTCCTCTGATGAATATGTAAGGTCCTCTTGTGATAGAAATGTATCTGGTATTTCCTTTGCACCTTCCCTGCCAGTTCCTCTACTGGGTCTGAAGAAGAAACCAACTCAACAAAACAATTCAGGGCAAAGACCACCCTTCACTCTGGCACTGCCCTCTGCCTAGAATTCCCTCCTTGCCATTCTCATACTCTAACATGCTATTTAAACTTTACATTGATGCTAATCATTTAAACGCTCACCTCTCCTGTTAGATTAAGAACTGTGTTCCATATCTAATTCCCAATATTTAATAATGCAGGCAGGATCCACTATTTATGAGCTGTGTGACTTTAGGCAGATCGCATTATTATCTCTAACTCTTAAAAGGAAGATAATAATGATAGCTCTCCCCAGAAATGCTGTGAACATCAAATGTGGTAAGGTTATGAAAAGTACTTTATAATCTATAATGAGCACCATAAATATTATTTATTAGAATTATATTATTAATTCAGTTATAATTATGGAAAAGGAAGGAAGAAAGGAGGGAGGGAGAGAGGGAGGCAGGCAGGCAGACAAAATGAGTGAGGGCAAGGAAAAGGAGGGGGAAAAAAGAAAGCAAATTAGTATATTAGTTCTAAGGTGAAACACTGTTTTTGTTAATCTCTTGAATATTTTTATTATTTTAGGAATGTAGTACTTTATTAATTCCAGATAATTTATCTTAAAGATACATAGAAAAGAAGCCAGTAAAAACACCAACTCTAGTGTCAAGGAGTTAAAAATGGAGAGCTAACATACTATTTTCTAAGTGCAAACACTCTAAGTGTTTTGTCCACATCATTTTTATTTATTATTTTTTTTATGAAGGTTTACAGAACAAATAGCTTCTCATTAAACAGTTAGTACACATATTGTTTTACGGCAATGGTTAACAACCCCAAGACATGTCAATACTGTCCTTTCTCAACCTTGGGTTCCCTATTACCCTTCTGCTTTCTAGTCCTTATCCCTGGACTGTTGTGCCCCATTAGTCTCGTTTTGTTTTATTGGCCTGTCTAATCTTTGGCTGAAGGGTAAACCTCGGGAATGACTTCATTACTGAGCTAAAAGGGTGTCTGGGGGCCATACTCTCAGGGTTTCTCCAGTCTCTGTCAGGCCAGTAAGTCTTGTCTTTTTTTGTGAGTTAGAGTTTTGTTCTACACTTTTCTCCAACTCTGTCCGGGACCCTCTGTTGTGATCCCAGTCAGAGCAGTCAGTGGTGGTAGCCGGGTACCATCTAGTTGTACTGGACTTAGTCTGGTGGAGGCCGTGGTAGCTGTGGTCCGTTAGTCCCTCAGACTAATCTTTTCCTTTTATATTGTTTTCTTCATTCTCCCTTGTTCCTGAAGGGGTGAGACAAGTGGAGTATCTTAGATGGCTGCTCACAGGCTTTTAAGACCCCAGACACTACTCACCAAGGCAGAATCTAGAATATTATCTTTATAAACTGTGTCATGCCAATTGAGCTAGATGTTCCCCAAGACCGTGGTCCCCACAGCCTTCTGCCCAGCAATTCAGTCCCTCAGGGAGTTTGGATGTGTCTATGGAGATTCCATGACCTTTCCTTGTACAAGTTGTGCTGGCTTCCCCAGTATTGTGTACTGTCTTACCCTTCACCAGAGTTACCACTTATCTGTTGTTTATTTAGTATTTCCCCCTCCCATCCCTCATAACCAACAAAGATTGTTTCTTTTTGTATGTTCACATCATCTTAATGAATTCTCACAACTCTATGAGGTATATACTATATATTCCATTTTACATGAGGTAACCAGTGCTCAAAGCGGCTTCACAATCTGCCCAAAGTTAAACGGTCACACAAGTCTGTGAGACTCCTTTACCTGCACGCTGAACCACCATCCAATACTACAACCTTCTCACAACCAGCAAGGCCAGAAACACATCTGCCTCCTGCCAGGGTGACCCCCAGCTGTGGCACTTACACAACCCACTCCTTGGCCTCCCCATGAGGACTCACTTCTCTCCTCAAACCCCCAAGTTCAATGACAGGTGCATCACTGTCCCTTCACTAATGCACACTTTAAGGCTGTTATTAACCTGCTGGAATCTGAGCCTCCTACTTGGGCAATTTTCCATCCATTTAGTGGCATAATCATCAGAGTCAAGGATGTAAACATTACCTCCCCACAGCCTGGAAAAAGGGCCAAAGGACTCAACCTTGGTGAATTCCCTGTGGGAAACTGCTCTGTGGGCAACCCCACAGAATTGAGCTTCTCAGGTGGCAAATTTGGCAAGACTGAAACCATTTCTTGGCCCCTATTTCCCTGTCAGACCAATATCATCTATATCAAAAGTCAATCTATGTTCAGTAACAACAACAACAAAAAAAATACATGCTACAATTTGGATGAGCCACAACATTATGCTAAGTGAAAGAAGCCAGACACAAAAGACCATTATAATATTAATCCATTTATATAAAATGCCAATAAAAGGCAAGTCCACAGAGATAGAATGTACATTAGTGGTCGCCTGGGGCTGGGGGTGAGAAATGTAAAACACAAATGGGTGTGTGGGATCTTACTGACATGATGTAAATGTTTAGAAATATTCAAAAATCAGATAGTAGCACAACTTGGTAAGTTTACTAAAAACCACTGAATTGTACACTTAGGGAGCGGTGAGTTTTTTGGTATATAAACTGTACCTCAATAAAGTTGTTAAAAATAAAAAAAGTCAACTCAGACTTTCTAAAATTCCTAAGATGATAGCTCACCAGCAATCCTGGAAACAACTCAGATATCAAATAGCAAATCTAGACCCCAAAAGCCAAAAGGAGACGTTAGATTTGCAAAGCTTTGCTAATAATACAGAATTTCCTTCCAACTCAGGAAATATACAGAAAAATGCCTTCCATTTCGCACTATTGCATGATTCATTTGTTCCCTGACAATAAGACATTTGCTTCCTTTCCTTAGAATTTAATGGCAATCTAGTTATTTTGAGTCCAGTTCAACTCTATTACTTAAAAAAAAAAAAAAAAAAAAAAAACCAAACCCCTTGCCGTCAAGTCAATTCTGACTCATAGCGACCCTGTAGGACAGAGTAGAACTGCCCCATAGACTTTTCAAGGAGGGCCTGGTAGATTCGAACTGCTGGCCTTTTGCTTAGCAGCCGTAGCACTTAACCACTACACCACCAGGGCCTCCACTCTATCACTAGTCAGGTAAAAACTGTGGGTAAATTATTTCATCCCTCTGGGCCTAGGACTCTTCATCTGAAGAATTAGAAGGTTGGTCTGCATTATTAACTCAAAGACGTCTTCCAGTCCAAGCATTCTACTATAATAATGTTTGCTACATGCCAGATACCATGCTAAGAATTTATATACACTCTCATTTAGCTTCTCAAAAACCTTATGGGGAAAGAACTATTAACTTCGTCTTACAGATGAAGACACTGAGCCTCCAAGTGGTTGCACTTCTTTCTCAAGGTTATACAGCTAGTAAAAAGCAGAGCCAAGTTTTTTAAACCAGGACTTTTCAACTGTAAACCGCACTGCTCCTCAATTCTCTTCCAATCTCAAAGTAGCAATGGTACTGTGTTGCTAAATTCCCACAGTGGGGAGAAATTAGAGACTAGGAACATTCTCTTTAGAATTCCATATGCCGATCATACAGACAAACTACAGCAAATGCCTCGCCTCTTAGAAAACGCACACATTGCTCTAAATCCATACGATATTTCACAGACAAATTAGAATATAAACATAACAAAACCCTAGGCCAAGAATCCAGACTCTTGGTACAAAAGTGAAGTATTATGGCTACCCTTGATATAGTTCTTCCCCCTCCAGTCTACTTGTCAGATTGCTGCTTGACTGATTTTTCTAAATAGCAAATCCGATCATGACCCACCCTGTTTAGATCCCTGAACTAGCCTCCTACAGATATATATATTTACACATATATGTATACGTAGATACATACATATATATATACAGAATATATATACATACATGCCATACATACTACTTATATATAATTTAGCTATATGTATGTGCACACACATATATACATATCCGGAGTCCTGGTGGCACAGTGGTTAAGAGCTCAGCTGCTAACTAAAATGTTGCACCCACTGCTCCTTGGAAACCCTAAAGGACAGTTCTACTCTATCCTATAGAGTCTCTGTGAGTCAGAATTGACTCGACAGCAATGGGTTTGGTTTGGTTTTGGAAATATATATACATATATATATATATATATATATATATATATGCACACATAGAGCTAAAATTAGGAAATGTGATTTGCTAAAGGATTTTGGTGTCACTTATAAGGTACAAAAATTGATACAGGAGATTCAGATTGCCTGGCAAAATAAAAGAACTTCTGGAATATTCAGTTGGTTTACTATGGACAGACTGGAAGAATTTTTTAACTCATATCTGTCCTGAAAAGAAATGTGACCTCATACATGTAGCTCTGACACCTCCAGATAAGAGATATTTCTATCTTGCAAATGTTGAGTCACTCTGATGTAGCTATTTAAGAAAATTTTCTTCAGATATTTTATAAGAGCTTCAAAATCATCCCCCTGGGTAAGGCCTCTCACACACACCTTCCACGCACCACCACTGCCACCACCACCACCACCACCACAATAGCTACCACTGCTACCATCATTAATATTGTTGTTGTTGTGTGCCATCAAGTCAAGTGACCCCATGTGACAGAGTTTCCTAGGCTGTCATCTTTATAGGAGCAGATCACCAGGTATTTTTCTCCTGCAGAGCAGCTGGTGGGTTCGAATCATTGACTTTTCAGTTAACAGCTGGGTACTTAACCACTGTGCCACCAGGGCTCCTTACCATCATCACTACCACCTTGTTCATACCCCAAATGACTCCAATCTATCAAGTGGAACTGTCTACTTCTGACCAGAGAGCCTGCAGTTCTTGAATGAGAAATTGTGATTGCTGCTCTCTCTAACAGTCTCTCTCTGTTTCAGGCCCAATCCCAGTGGGCTACTGACATTCATGTGCAGGTTCAATCCTTCTTGGGCATTGGGCCAATATAAACTAGACCAACCAGCCCACTGGTAAGTTGGATCCTGAAACAGTCAATCAGATGATTGGGTACTACTAGCCTCTGTGCTGGGAAGGTCTGTGGATGCTGGCAACGGTGTGATTTTGTGGGTGGCTCATCTAATAATAAGATGATGTATTCAGACTGCCTACCTGGCCTTTTCTTCCTGGGTCCTAATACCTGGTTCTCTATATCTTTCAAGAAGTTCAGTGATAAAAGTGTTACCCAATAATCCAGGCAGGAGCAAACTGCAGTCTTCACAAATGTACTCATCTTTTCTGCCAATATCCTCTCTGAAGGTTCCACAACACTGCTAAAGTCAGATTTTTTTTATTTGGGGCCAAACTCTCAACTCCCGCCTTATTTCCTCTGCCCTTGGCTCTTATGGTTCTTGAGTTTTGATTTTCCTCAAATCATGACCAGGTGGGGTTTGAATTGGCTTTTCTTTTCTATCTGCGCGACCTTGGGCAAGTTAATTAAATCCTTTGAGACTTCATTTCTTATCAAAGGGAGATAATAAATCTCTTAGTAGAGTTATTGAGCAGTAAATAAGAGAATGTGTGTAACACCACAACATGCATGTTGTTGTGTGTCATCAAGTCGATTCCGACTCATAGTCATAACCCTGCAGGACAGAGTAGAACTACCCCATAGGACTTCCCAGGCTGTAATCTTTATGGGAACAGATCTCCAGGTCTTTTCCCTCACAGAGTAGCTGGTGCATTCAATCCACCGACCTTTCAGTTAGCAGCCAAGGGCTTAACCATTGTGTCACCAGGGCTTCTAGGTACTACAATGTATATAAATGTTGGTGTCTTTCTCTGATTTCTTTAGATTACAAGCAATCTGCTGGCAGGTACTGAGTACTCTTCTTTTTTCTTCTCCCACAGTTCCATACAGTAATCTAAAGAAGAAAAAGACAACAAGTAACATACATATTTGTTGAACTGTGGCAAATATACCCTTCAACCTACCAAAGACAGCAATCTTAATTAAGCTCTCAAAACACAAGGTAGCCATATTAAAAGCTTTTTATAAAGACAATGTTTAGTATGCTTTTCTGTAAACTGATTTCCACAGTACAACTGTCACTCATTTGATATAACAGCAATAATATTAGAATATATATTTTAATACATTTTGAGAGCTTGCTACATGTTCAGACACTGCATAAGTGCTTTACAAACATTATCTTACGTAATATTTTGAAACAAATCTGAGACAATGTGGTAGACATTTGCTATTCTTTGGCTGTTTTAAATCGGACCCTTTTTTCAAAGTTTGGAAATTGTCTGTCTTATGTGATGATGGAGGAGTCTCTGGGTGGTGCAAGTGGTTAACATGCTCAGCTGCTAACCAAAAGGTTGGAGGTTTGTGTTCACTCACAGGTGCCTCAGAAGAAAGCCTGGCAATCTACTTCTGAAAAATCAGCCATTGAAAACCCTACGGAGCCCAGTTCTACTCTGACACACATGGAGTTGCCATGAGTTGGAACCAACTCAATGGCAACTAATTGATTAGTTTTTATATGACGATGGGAGAGAGATTATCTCCCATTTTGAAAAATGTAAATGCCAAATACTTTCTCGGTCTCATAGGCAGAGCATAGGTAGGTAAGCCAGCCTTCACAAACTATATGCACCCATGTCAAACTCTGATGGGAAGCCAATGACAAAAGAAGGACCAAACTCTGCCCAGGGTGGTGATGACAGCAGAAGCCACTCTCCAGAGATAGCAATGAGAGTGGCTCTAGCAACAGTGTTCAATGTCAATGGGGCAGTAGCCAGTCAAGAGCAGTGGTACTAATTTTACATTGTACTTAACTATGTGGCCTCTAAGCCTGGTTTCCTGAACCTTATAGAGATGCTGACAGTTCCTCGGTACCTTCTAATTAATTCTTTTTGGGCTTACATTAGCTTATATTGATTTACGTTGCTTGCAGTTAAGAAATCTGATTGATGCAGGTAATAAGGCCTCAGGGAAAATGGAAAATGGGGCCTCAGGGAAATGATGATTCTGTAAAGATGGCAGCCCCTGACATGCAGTAGAGAAACAGAAATTATCTCCTGTGGTCACTTGCAATGATGTACCCACTGGAGGCAAGGCTCCGGAGGACCACTAAGTTTCTACTTTAAAGCCATATGAAGAGCTTGAGAAATTCATACATTTAGGTGCAGGCTTCTAACAGTATTGGGCAACTTCATAAAATAGCATGATAAGCTCAAAGTACTAAATTCTTGGCTCAAGGCACAGACAAAAAAAAAATCAGGAACTCTCTGTACTAAAATAATCTCTTATCTCTTGCAGCTGCTGGGCTAGATAGCTGAAAAATAAAACTCAATGTTTGATCCTGCAAGTTGCTGAAATATATCAGATGAATTCACAACATTACCAAGTCTCTTTTAGGAAGTTAAATTATTAATAGAAAAGAAGGAAATATAGAGAATTTGAATGGGGGAATATGGAAGGATACAGATGACCCACATCTACTGGGTCTCCCTTGGTGGAAGAAGCAACTTTTCTTCCCTTGACCACTGCAGCAGTTTCTTCATTTGAAGACCCTGGAAGGATCCGGGTTATGACATCTATCTTACAAAAAGGATCCAATTCTCTTGCTCTACCCAAATGCCTCCTAATAGTTCCAAACTAGGGCATTGAACTGGTTATTTTAGGCTCAGGCCTCTGCTGAGAATTTTCATTTCCACCCCAGATATACTGAATCAGAATCTACAGTTTAACAATCTCCCTAGGTGATTCTTATGGATCTTGTTAAAATGTAGATTCTGATTCAGTATATCTGGGATGGAAATGAAAATTCTAAGCAGGGCATCAGACTGAAAATAGCCAGTTCGAAGCCCTGCTCCAAACACAGAATTACAATGCCAGAAGGAAAAAAATGAAAATCAGACACTGTAGGAGAAGGCATAACCACAGAAATAAAATTGTCAACTATTGCTATTTTACCTTGGAAAACCTGGAGAAGGTGGGTACGAATGGATTGTAAGGACCCTAGACTAAGGTGGAGAAATTTGACTAGAAATGGGGGTAAATGCATCAGTATCAGGGTAAATTCAGAAAGGTTAGATTCAATGTGTTGGCAGAAGCAGCTGGGAGTGGTTCTAATTATTTTCTCAGTTGGTTGCTAAAACCTGGATTCAATGGTGGCCTAGGTTAAGTGAAGCTGAGATGCAAAAATTCTTTGATGTGTAGTAAGCAAAAAGAATGAAGAATTCAGTGACACAGGAATACTTGAGTGAATTTATCATGTGTGAACTCATCCTTCCCCTATGTTCTCCTAGAGGACTCAGAGAATTTTTTTTTTTCTACAATGCACTGAAAACTACTTTGGTGTGGAGAATACTAGGATCTTGGAAATTACTCTAGGGATGCTGAAGCAAGTTGCCACAATTAACACTGACTTGCTTATTTCAGAAAAAATGTTCGGATCTCATTGTGTCTGAGGCTAGGTGTGATTACTTATCTTCTAGAGGCAAGATATGCTGAATAGTATTATGAGTGACAAGACTTGAGAAGTAACCATCAGCAGTTTGGTTTCCCATGGAAAAGACAGAAGGTGTACTACCTACATTATCTCTTGAGGTTACGTCAACTGTCTGGTTTTGTGCCAGCATTTAGTTTGCAAGAGTCCTGATCATCTTACCATCACACAGGCTATTAAGCTTGTCCAATAAATTGATAACTTCATGCCGATAGAAGCTAGGTAAACAGTAAGTAACAAACCGCCCCTCAAAAAAACAAACTCACTGCCATCGAATCGGTTCTGACTCACAGCAACCCTATAGGACAGAGTAGAACTTCCCCTTAGGGTTTCCAAGGATCAGCCGGTGGATTCGAACTGCCAACCTTTTAGTTAGCAGCCGATCTCTTAACCACTGTACCACCAGGGCTCCAGAGAAAGTAACAGACCCCCTAAATGTCTTGATAAAACATATACCTGCCAGTAGATAAGAGATATGTGATGAAAATACAGGGTTTAGCCATTTCAGTGGACTGTCTGGGGGAAGATATGGTCCATGACAATACACAGTCTCTAAAAAGAAGGGCAATGAGCTGTACCTCGCACCCCCTACCCATAGGAAAGTTGTTGTTCTTAGGTGTCTTTAAGTCAGTTTCGACTCATAGCGAGCCTATGTACAACGGAAACACCACCTGGTCCTGTGCCATCCTCACAACTGTTGCTATGTTTGAGCCCATAATGTGGCAGCCACTGTGTCAATCCATCTTGTTGAGAGCATTCCTCTTTTTTGCTAACCCTCTACTTTACCAAGCATGATATCCTTCTCCACGGACCAGTCCCTCCTGATAACGTGTCCAAAGTACATGAGATGAAGTCTTACCATCCTTGCTTCTAATGAGCATTTTGGCTGTACTTCTTTCAAGATAGATTTGTTCGTTCTTCTGGTAGTCCATGGTATATTCAATATTCTTTACCAATGCCATAATTTAAAGGTATCAATTCTTCTTCGGTCTGCCTTATTCATTGTCCAGCTTTTGCATGCATATGAGGCAACTGAAAATACCATGGCTTGGGTCAGGCACACCTAGACATCAAAGTAACATTTTTGCTTTTTAGCACTTTAAAAAGGTGTTACTTCGTTTTATTTCTTGACTGCTGTTGCCATGGGTGTAGATTGTGGATCCAAGTAAAATGAAAACCTTGACAACTTCAGTATTTTCTGCATTTATCATGATGTTGCTTATTGGTCCAGTTGTGAGGATTTTTGTTTTCTTTATGTTGAGGTGTAATCCATACTGAAGGTTCCTTCCATAAGAAAGAGGCACAATCATATCATGTGTCCTTGGGTTATGGTGGCGAAACATCACATCTGGACATGTTTTTCTCACTCATTTGCCAGATGATTCTAAAAACTGACAACTTTGGGTGCACCCTAGAGACCCAAACCCAAAAACTCATTGCTGTTGCATAAATTCCAACTTACAGTGACCCTACAGAACAGAGTATAATTGCTCCATAGTGCTTTCAAGGCTTTAAATCTTTACAGAAGCAGGCTACCACATCCTTCTCCCGCAGATCAACTGGTGGGTTTGAACTGCTGATCTTTCGGTTAGCAGCCAAATGCTTTAACTACTGTGCCACCAGGGCTCCACCGCCCTAGAGAAGTGATGTTCATATGCTAGCATCTATCAGAATCACCTGGAGAGCTTGTTAAACTAGATTTATAGGCCCTACCCGCTTCAGTAGATCTGCAGTATAGAGCAAAGATTTGCATTTCAATAAATTTCCACGCGATATTGATGCTGCTGGTCCAGAGATCAAAGTTTGAAATCCACTGTACTAGAGTCAGAGAAAGATCTTCACCTTGTTCAGGCTATAATGTAAGTAGCTTTGCTCCTTATGACCTAGAAGAATCAATGATGTTCAAAATATCTGTTGCAAGTCCAAATGCTGCAAGGAGCTTGTGGCAAGCCACAATTGGAGAATCACAATTCATGGCCCCAAGAGTTTGTAAACAAAGTCATGCCCTCTTCAGCATGTAATAATTTTACCATTACAAGAAAGCTCCTGGGCCCTGGTAGAGACTGTACACTTGTCCCAACAAAGTAACAAGGCTAGACAGGTTAAGTAACTTTAAGTTAATAAAGAGGAGAGCGAGGACTTCAACCCAAATAAAGATTCCAAACCCATGCTCTCATCAATAACCATTTCCTGCTTCCATAGGATTTCACATGGTAGCCTCAGCTTACACTCATGGTTGGTTGTAGGAAGATAACTGATCTATCTCTACCTCTCTATATAGATATATAGGACCATGAAACAATTTTAGACTTTGAATAAACTGTAAAGGGTTTCTATCCTTGGGGCCAGGTAAGAGTTTAGTTCTGTTTCTTCTTTGGGCTTCCTGCTTTCTTACCTGTAAAATGAGAAGTTACATTCAGTAACTGCAATTTTGTTCTAGCTCTAAAATTTTTTTTTAGAATACCTCTAAGGTCTTTCACAGTGCTATGTCACCTTCCAAAAAATTTAGACTTCCCATTGATACATGCAATTCTTCTAAATGCTATGAAAGCACTTTACATTTAATTCTTGCTGTGTCACATTCAGTAACAGTGACAAACCGTAAAATGAAAACAAAAAGTTTTCCTATAGTTTCCAATTGCATTAATTACCTTTCTCTAAAAACTCCAGTGAGTTTGTCTATATTTGAATTTAAGATAATTTATATTTTTTTCTTCTCCCACAGACTTCATATTTTACAGCACTAAGCCCACTACATTCTCTAGACTTCCACAAAGGACCTTTCCCACAAAATGAGCTAAACTTAATGCAAAAATGACACATTCTAGTCAATGGGCTGTAAATAATTGCTAAATATTGACGAGAGCCTCAGAAGTCTTGACTCAATAATACTCAAGACAAATTCAGATGGTGACATTTTCCTCTGTAATTCTTTTATTTCTGTACCCATTTAAGTGATTTCCAGAGCCTGCTAAATGTCATCTAAGTTACCTAAAGCTTGAAAAACTATTTTGAAGGACTTTTTTTAATGCAATTATACCTCTGTTTGACAACACCATCTGCTGCCAGCATCTCACTTTGTCAGCTTCTGTCAAATTGACTACATCTGTAGAAAGAGACGATGGAAAAGCTCAACATCATCAGTTAGAACAAGGCCCGGGCCAACTGCAGATCAGGCCATCAATTACTCATATGCAAGTTCAAGTTGAAACTGAAGAAAATTAGAACAAGTCCATGAGTGCCAAAGTATGACCTTGAGTATATCCCACCTGAATTTAGAGACCATCTCAAGAACAGATTGGATGCTTTGAACACTAATGACTGAAGACCAGATTCTTGTGGAATGACATCAAGGACACCATACATGAAGAAAGCAAGAGGTCATTAAAAAGACAGGAGAGAAAGAAAAGACCTAAACGGGTGTCAGAAGAGACTCTGAAACTTGCTCTTGAACATCGAATAGCTAAAACAAAAGGAAGAAATGATGAAGTAGAAGAGCTGAACAGAAGATTTCAAACGGTGGCTCGTGAAGACAAAGTAAAGTATTACGATGACATGTGCAAAGACCTGGAGATAGAAAACCAAAACGGAAGAACAAGCTCAGCATTTCTCAAGCTGAAGGAACTAAAGAAAAAATTCAAGCCTAGAGCTGCAATACTGAAGGATTCTATGGGGGAAATATTAAATGATGGAGGAAGCATCAAAAGAAGATGGAAGGAATACACAGTCACTATATCAAAAAGAATTGGTCGATGTTCAACCATTTCAGGAGGTAGCATGTGATCAGGAACCGATGGTACTGAAGGAAGAAGTCCAAGCTGCACTGAAAGCACTGGTGAAAAACAAGGCTCCAGGAATTGATGGAAAACTAATTGAGATGTTTCAACAAACGGATGCAGAGCTGGAAGTGCTCACTAGTCTATGCCAAGAAATTTGGAAGACAGCTACCTGGCCAACCAACTGAAAGAGATCCGTATTTATGCCTATTCTGAAGAAAGGTGATCTAACCGAATGTGGGAATTATCGAACAGTATTATTAATATCACATGCAAGCAAAAAGCAGCTGCAGCAGTATATAGACAGGTAACTGCCAGAAATTCAGCCAGATTTAGAAGAGGACGTGGAACCAGGGATATCACTGCTGATGTCAGATGGATCCTGGCTAAAATCAGAGAATACCAGAAGGATATTTACCTGTGTTTTATTGACTATGCTAAGGCATCCAACTGTGTGGATCATAACAAATTATGGATAACATTGAGGAGAATGGGAATTCTGGAACACTTAATTGTGCTCATGAGGAAGCTGTACATGAATCAAGAGGCAGTCATTTGAACAGAACAAGGGGATACTGCATGATTTAAAGTCAGGAAAGGTGTGCATAAGAGTTGTATCCTTTCACCTTTCAATCTGTATGCTGAGCAAATAATCCGAGAATATGAAGAAGAACAGAGCATCAGGATTGGAGGAAAACTTATTAACAACCTGCATTACGCAGATGACACAACCTTACTGAAAATGAAGAGGACTTGAAGCACTTACTGGTGAAGATCAAAGGCCACAGCCTTCAGTATGGAATATACCTCAACATAAAGAAAACAAAAATCCTCACAACTGGGCCAATAAGTAACATCATGATAAACAGAGAAAAGATGAGGTTGTCAAGGATTTCATTCTGCTTGGATCCACAATCAACACCCATGGAAGCAGCAGTCAAGAAATCAAAAGACGCACTGCACTGGGAAAATCAGCTGCAAGTGTTAAAAAGCAAAGACGTCACCTTCAGGACTAAGGTACTCCTGACCCAAGCCTTGGTGTTTTCAATCGCCTCATATGCATGGGAAAGCTGGACAGTGAATAAGGAAGACCGAAGAAGAACTGATGCCTTTGAATTGTGGTGTTGTCAAAGAATACTGAATATACCATGGACTGCCAAAAGAATGAACAAATCTATCTTGGAAAAAGTACAACCAGAATGCTCCTTAGAAAGAAGGATGGTGAGACTATATCTGACATACTTTTGACATGTTATTAGGAGGGATCAATCTCTGCAGAAGGACTTCATGCTTGGTAAAGTAGAGGGTCAGTGAACAAGAGGAAGACCCTCAATGAGATGGACTGACACAGTGGCTGTAGCAATGGGCTCAAGCATAGCAACAATTGTGAGGATGGCGCAGAACCAGACAGTGTTTTGTTCTGTTGTGCATAGGGTTGCCATGAGTTGGAACCAACTTTACGGCACCTAACAACAGTTAATTCTTACATCACCACAACTGTCTAAATGCTGGCAGTTTTTGTAACACAGACCAATGAGATTACCAAAGCCTAGAAACTTATATACCCTAATACCAATTACCCATTACCGTCTAGTCAATTCCTACCCATAGCGACCCTACAGGACAGAGAAGAACTGCCCCATAGGGTTTCCAAGGCTGAAATCTTTACAGAAGCAGACTGCCACATCTGTTTCCCACAGAGTCGCTAGTGTGTGCGAACCACCAACCTCTCAGTTAGCAACTGAGCACTTTAAACACTGTGCCACCAGGGCTCCTTCATCTACCCTTATAGGGATCAAAATTACCCTGGAACACTATTATAATAACCCATAGAATGCTCAATATTTCTGTTTTTGGCATAAGAAGGTACTAACTTAGGTTTCCATTGTTTAGTAACTATGATGGTTAAGATTGTGTGTCAACTTGGCTGGGCCATGATTCTCAGTGTTTTGGCAGTCACATAATGTTGTGATGACTTCCCTGTTGAGATTTGATATGTGATCACCTCCATGATGGGATCTGCTGTGAGTAGCCAATCAGTTGGAAGGGAGTTTCCTTGGGTGTGTGGCCTGCATCAAATATAAGCAGACATTCTGGCAAGTTCAGGGGCTTTTTGCTCACTCTGGCTTCTGTTCAACTGAGCTCCAGTTCTTGGGACTTGAGCTAGCAGCTTACCCACGGTCTTGCCTGCCTGCCGATCAGTCTTGGGATTTATCGATCTTCGCAGCCTGTGAGCAAGAGCCCTGCTCCCTGACCTTTAGTTCGCCAGCCCCTGCAGCTATGTGAATCAGGAGAAGCCTCTGTCCTGTCCCACAGGCTTGGGACATTCCAGCCTCTGCAACCACATGAGCCATTTCCTTGATATAAATCTCTCTCTGTATATACATTTATACGCTTTACTGGTTTTGCTTCTCTAGAGAACCCAGCCTAAGACAGTAACCATGGTCTGATTTTATTTATGCATTATCTTAGGAGACTAATATACTGGTTCATAGCAGTCTAAAGAAAGTACTATTTATTTTTGTAGTAGAAATGCAACCAAAAAACTTTTCTCACTTGTGTTTAAAATTTTGGGAAGTATGGCAAATTACAACAGAATCACCCTGACAACTAAGAGAGTAGATTCTCACTTCACAATAGACAGAGAATACCCAAGGTCTTGTTTTCCCAAAAAACACTGTTTACACCAAGGGATTTCTGAACTTGCATCCAGTCATCAAGGTTAGACATGGTGCTGGGGCTTGAAATCAACCAGTGTGTTAAATATTTCGGGCCAGCCATGAAGGTATCATCCCTTCAGAAATCAAATTAAGAAGTTCATATTTGCTAAATGCAAAAAATAGTGAAATACCATAACTTTTTTAGGACAGTTCTAGGAATCAAGATTATCTTTGAGATAGAGCTTGAGGCTATACACTGAGAGATGGGTATAGAGCAGCAGATTTAGTTCCAGACAAAATTAACTCACCTGCCTTAAAAAGCTCTAAGTAGAAATGTGGCTTCAGCAGTGGAGTTGAAGCTGCACTAAGTTGGATGTCAGATCCTAGAGTACCTTTGATTTGTGGTATATAACCAAGAAAGGCCTTGACACAAATGATGGATAAGGTTAACATCACTGAATTCACACACCTCTCTTTTAAGTAGAATAAACATGACAAGAATATCCTAAGAGATGAGAGGACTATGAGAAGTAGCTTAATCACTGGGAATTTGGAAACTTCCCAAGGGCTCTCAAAGAACCCACTGCTTGGGTCTTTTGCTTGGCTCCAGGAAGGGACTTGGTCATGGCGAAGTAGATACTGACAAGTAGGACCCCTTAGTACTGGAAAAACTAGTATCCACTAAGCTGATGTAAGCCCCAAGTTATCCATTGGTGACACAGAGAGGGGTCTCCCAGGAAGAAAAGATTAAAACCTCTTTCTTCAGGATAATAAATAGCACTAATACACATGACTGCTTAAGTTCCAGAAGGATCCATCCTAGGGCAGAGAGAACTGAAAAAGTCCTGAAGTAGCCTGTTGTGAAACAACTTTCACCAAAGCCTTTCACAACAAAGAGAATTTTATTGTGACATATTGAAAAACAAAAATGGGAAATTGGCTGCAAGCATTCAGGCTATAAACAGATCAAAGTTCAAAGAAGTGCAATGTATAAGTGCTTTTTACACAATTTTGACAGGGGCTGATTCATTACGAGTAAGGGTCTTTCAACATGCCCTTTACAATCACTGGGACACATTTATCTATGAGCAAATTACTGACAGACTATGACTGGTTAAAGTAAAGACAAAGAACTAAGCTCATGATTGGGTGACTTTTCTTGTTTTTCTTTTCCAACAATTTTGTCCCTTAGCTCAGGGGTCCCCAGTCTGTCATATGATGGTTGTTTTTTATTTGTTATATGGTTGATATTGGATAGATCTTTAACTTGCTTCCTGGGATAAACTGTTATTTAGTTTTAGTATGCATGACCATAGTCCACTGAACTGGTTAGAGTACTCTGTTCTACATCTTTGCTGTGGTTAGATTAACCCTTTATTAACCCAAACCAAATGTTTGCATTTTCTGCAGGCCTCCAAAAAACTTAAGATAACTGGGAATTCTCCTTGGGCTGTTTATTCTACCCTGTTCCATTTAGACTAAGAATCTACCACTCACAGCCAACAAACTGCACACCATTGACCTCATACCACAAAATGTATATCCTAAAGAAGTACATGCATTCACTGCCACAATTCAAGTCCAAGGCATTTTGAGACTTAGTACGTAAAAATGTTACATGTGGACTCAGTAATTCCTCTTCATGGAGATCTAAATTTTGTCCTTAGAAAGGTGTAGAGGTCCACTGCTTACAGCAACTCCTGGATATTCAGTCTATTCAGCAGCCTAATACCAAACTTCTTAGAAAAATAACTACAATTTACATCTAACTAGAAAAGAGAGAGGACTGAAAGCCTGAAATTTATATATATTATAGTCCCTTTATTTATACCACAATGTGTTCAGTTTCAATAATATGAGTATTTCAGCATTTCATGAATTCTTTGACCTTTTAGACCACTATATAATTGTGTATCTAGAAGACATTCTGATGGATCCTGAGACCCTGAACAAAATATTGCTCATTTTCACTTGGTATTGGCCTGCCCCCAAGAATGCTGACTCTACACCAAGCTTGAGACATGCACATTTGATAACCTAGATAGAACACTGAGACATTTCATCTTCCTTCAGGTTGTCTGGATGGATGGATTCACAAAATATCAACATTATCTTGAGTTGCCATCCTTCTGTTCCCCTCGGACACTCAATCCTTCCTAAGACTTTCAGGGTATAACTATTACTTCACTGTATATTTTTCTAACTTAATCACTACTGCAACTAACTTGTATATGAAGACTCAAGCATATCATTAATCAAAAATACGTAACAAAGTCTTCAAATATCTGAAAGGACAATTCATAACTGCCCCATTTGCAATTTTCCTGTATCACAACTGCACTTGACCATTTATATAGATTCCTTCTATACAGTTGTGGTAGTAATGTCACCCAGTCATGCAAAGAATCTTACCACCATGTTCCAGTGGTATATTAGTAAACTGGCACTCAAAAAAGTTTGTATTTTTAGTATTTGCTAACTTGTGTGATGTATATGCTACCATTATGACTGATTTCAATTTACCAGCAATTTTACCACCAGCTCATAAAATTCTTGAATATTTAATAATTGCCTTTCCTAAGGTGCAACAAGTAAGACAGAGCACTCCTCTGATCCTGAGCCTATCTCTCATATAAGTTTAGCATACAGAATCAAACCATATCACTGACGAGTTGTTGTTATTATTAAGTATCAAAGCTGTATTTTAAATCTCTTTGTCTACAACACCTAGGGAAAATCCAGGCACATCATCTCATATTCATTCACTCAGCAAACATTTGCTGAGTCTTTGAGGTCCCATATAATTAGCATTAGTAAAGAAAACAGAATCTTGTGAACAAAAGAAAATTTGTCATCAATACAGCAATTTCTTCTCCCTTGTCAAGTTCCATATACAAAAGTTTAATATTTAAATAGCTTCAGTTTTATAATTTGCAAAATGGACTATAACAGAACATATTACAGAAAGATATAATGAACTTAAACAGAAGGTATTTTCAAAATATAGCCACATTACATCCCATCCTACATGCTCATCTACAACGTGATCTTTCCACTCAATACCATAACATCACGATGTAGGGTCTATGTCCCCTCTTTTTGGCTCTGAAAAGACATGTGAACTTCTTGGCCCAATAGAGTATGGTGAAAGTGATACTGTACAGTAACCTCTGACTGTGTTTTATTCCTTCTCTCTTCCTCATCATGCCACTTGATTTTATAAGAGACTTCAATGATTATCTTGAAAAGTGGCTAAAAGATATAGAAATACCTCCACAAGACCTCTAATGAATAGTCAGTAAGTACTGAAATATCTCTAGTTTCAAGAAACTGTTTGATACCTGACCATAAAGATGACAGACTAGTTTGAAAGGGCTGGTCATTTGAGGTCTAGAGCTTCCTAAGGACAAGACAGTATATACCCTGCTCACCATTATATCCCTAGGGTTTACCATCATGCCCGGCAGTTAGTAGGCACTTAGGAAGTATTTGGTGAATAAATGAGTAAATCAATTGATTCAGAAAGCAGATTCCATTAAGATAAAACTGCACTGCCCAAGATAAAAGAAATCCTTGGTCTTACCATAATTAACTCACTGGGAGCTTTCCTTGGTGCTGAAAGCTAAATCTTGCATGCAGTACTAGTAATTATCATTAGTCTAACTTTTATATAATTCTTTATAGTTTGTAAGGTTGGTCATATCCATGAACTTTTGGGATGTTATATGCCCATCTAAAATTTGGACATTAGTGTTATAAAATGTAAGTTTATTGCCTAAAGCCACACAGTAGAGATAAAGCTAGGAGTCAAATCCAGGACTTTGAACTCAATTGTAATGTTCTGTCTTTCCTCTTAATTCCAACTAGACCCAACTACTCCTATCTGGCAACCATCTAATTACATAACTAAGCTTCCCTATGATGGATCCTTTGGTTTTGTATGGGGCCAGAAGCCACTGGACAAAGATTAACATCCTTAAAGAGTTTTGCCAGTTGAATCTTGGATCACAGAAGCTGAAAAGTTGTAATACCTGTGCCATCATATCCTGAAGCAAGGAAAGCAAAAAGGAGTCTAGCCACTTTCTCTTTCCTCTTACCAGGCATTTTCCCTGCCCAAAATGTTAAATGAAAAGGAGCCATGGGTACTTATCTCTTACTTAAAGATACATGGAGGAGGTAGGTCCCCCCTCACACACACACACACTCCACATGGGTGGAACTGTGGGGTTCTTATTGCAAGAAGTCTCTGCACTGTTGTCAATTCACCCACCTACAGCAACTGTGGATAATTAAAGAAAAGAGACATTTGCCCCCTCCACCAAAAGAGAGAGAACCTGTGAGCTGGGTGAAGGCAATACAATCTTCAAGAACACAGGACCAATGACCAGTAAACAAAATATGTCATTTTTGATGTTCTTGCCATCAGTTAAATAAAGAAACAAAAACCAAACCAAATGCTGTCAAGTCAATTCTGGCTCACGGAGATCTCATGTGTTACAGAGCAGAACTGCTAAACAGGGTTTTCTTGGCTGTCATCTTTACAGAAACAGATTGCCAGGCTTTTCTTCCACATCACTGCTGGGCAGGTTTGAAGCACCAACCTTCAGGTTAGTAGCCAAGAGCAAACCATTTGTGCCACCTAGGGACCTATTACCATCACCCTGAAGAACATTAAACCAGTTGTCATCAAATTCTGACTCACGGTGACCCCTGTGTTTCAGAGTAGAACTGTGCTCCATTGGGTTTTCAAAGACTGTGATGTTCTGGAAGGACACTGTCAAGCCTTTTTTCAGAGGTTTCTGGATAGATTCGAACCACCGACCTTTCAGTTAGTAGCCAAGTGCTTAACCATTAGTGTAACCCAGGGATTCCAGAAGAATATTAGGTGTGTTTAAATTTCAACTCTGTGGTTACCATTGCTCTTCTTCAGGGTGAGTACTATGATACCATACCCAAAGCCATGAATAACATGTTTTTAGAATTAAGCCACGGTCATTCTATTCTTTCTACTCTTCTATGTCTTCATCATAAAGAGAGAAAACTCCTTGACCCCTCATGAACGAGTCATGTCCTTATTTAGCAAACTTAATTCCTCTGCCTTAAATATAAAGGAAGTTGCTAATGTGTTGTTTAATTGAAGGGCATTAAAAATGAGTGACACTATATCCTTTAATGGCACTTGACTTTTTTTTTTCTACTTACATCATTTATACCACCCTAACCTGTCCACAAATTTACACCTCCATCTCCAGGTTCATGACACCATCAACTTTACCACCAGTCCTCCAAAATCACACATCAAGTGCTGTCTTTTCACATATCCTAAAATGTTCTTAGAACTCCAGTATACTCAGATAGTAAGCACTGTATTAAACACTTGAAACACTCATAAAGGAAAGAAACAAATATCAAAGGAAATACAAGACAAACTCTGTAAGATATGAAGGAATTAAAGACACTAATGATGGCAGTAAGAGCTACCATTTACTGAACACTTATTCAGTGCCAGGCCCTTGCTCAGGACTCTGTATGCATTATCTCATTTATCTTCACACCAAACATACACAGTAGATTTATCATCACACATATTTTCAAATAAAGAAACTGAGGAACAGAGAGGTTAAATAACTTGCCCATTTTTTACCTAGCTAGTAAGAAAGAAGCTAAGCTTCAGACGCAGGACTTCCCCTTCCAAATTCTGTGCCCTTTAATAGTAATCCTAGCCATAAAGAAACAATAGAAAATTCCAATTTCCAATACAGATAATCAACAGTTGTCCACCACTTTTCCTTATTTGATTCATTCAAGTAGAATTTAATTCTAAAACTTAATGAGTTCCCTATTTTGCACATATACTGTCTATCTCTCTAAGACTATAATTGGCTTGAAAGAAGGTCCAGAACTGCTCTGAACCTCATTGGTATCTAGAACAATATATGGCCCCTGAGAGGTGCTTGACAGATATTTGTTCAGTTGAAGCCTTAATCAACTTAGAAACAAGGTAGTTTTTATTATTTTTATGGCAGTAAATACATACATAATACATTTGCCATTTTAACATGTGTTACATGTATATTCAGTGACATTAACTACACTCATCATGTTGTTCATTTAATTCTAACTTTAAGAACTAGGGTTCACTCATAATCTTAAAATGTTAGAGCTGAGAAAAAACAAACATGAGAGAATAACTTGTCACAGAAAGAAGACATGACTTGTCTAAGGTCAAATGGCCAGTTAGTGACTGATCAAGAAAGTCACTGGGGGATCAGGTCACTTTGGCAAGAGAGGAAGAATAATTTCTCCTCCTGCAGGTTAACGAGAGGGTGGTGGCAGAAAAATAAGGACAAAGAAGTACAAAACTGAATAAGTGGTTACAACTGGGAGAACTTGAGGAGAGACAGTGACTATAAATGGGGACCTGGAGGAGATGTTTGATAGCTTGTACTTCCCTGTCATGGAAGCAGTAAAGTAGCACAAGGAAATGACAAGTTAATGGGAACCCTGGTGGGAAGCGGCTGGCACACCTTTTTTCTGAACTGTAGCTTAAATGATCAT